>OX246737.1:133554147-134154147 GCA_945910005.1 Isoperla grammatica
CTAGCAACGAAGCACTCAATAAATTCAAAGTTGTTCTGAATTGGCCTTGTTGATTCTGACATTTGTCCACAGGTGTTCGCACTGTCCAATCACTAATTCATATGTTTCGTATTTGAAATATCGATCTTTGATTGGTTATCGCTCACTCGTCGATGGTGTTCGGAGCCTACAGGGTTGGTTTAGACGCTATAAATTAAAGTCCCCCACTGCAAATCAGTTTAGTTACTGAGTGGGTAGACTCTAAATGTGAATTTATTTAATTTATTTATTTAATGTTTTCTAGATGCCGTTTGAGTGGGGTGGAAAGAGCTGGGCCGAGAGAGAACAACAGATCGAGGCTCCATTCATCCACTATGTTTCTCAACGCTGATTCCACTGTACATAGGTTGACAGGCAAGAGAGGTATTGGAGCTGCCTACACTCGCCGCGGGGCGCAGCACTTGCCACCCCACATTGGCAACAGCGCTGAGAAAACATATTAGCGGAATAAAGATTAATTCCAGGAAAATATTATTACTTTAATCTACATGTAAAATCACATTAATAATAAAAAAATTTTCGTAGGAATTTCTGAGTAACGAAAATACAAAAAGTCTTAAAACTCACATAAAACGGTGAATAAGGAAATATATCGGTTGAGGAAAAGCAGCAATGGTACGTTTCGAAATACAAATTGTAGAACAAAACAATGATTATGAAGTTATTGGCAACATTGTGTTTGTTTGATGTTTTGAAAGATGTGCAGTATACATACTAATACTAGTACTAATACTATGATTTCAACTATTTGTGTAATTTGTTATAGAAATTAGTTAAAGGAAAATATACATCACTTCTCGAAACCGATACTATTGCAACATAAAATATAACAAACGGGTAATTATTAGGTAATTAGGTAAGAGGAATAGAGTAAAAGCGAAGATTGGCACTGCTGGTGATTCGCTCTCTCGGCAGCGCTCAGCTTCTTACAAGATGCAGACTGTACTGCAGCGGGGGGGGGGGGGGGATACATGACAAACTTGGAGAATCGAGTTTTGCTGTCGTTCGTTAAGCCCAGCACATATCGATGACGTAAGATAGGGAGATGCGCGACACTGATCAAATCAAATCAAACTAGCGAAGACTTTTACGAGTTTTTTTTTAACAGATTTGTTGTTGTAACTCTTTAAAGAACTTCTGCGAGGGTGAATGTAAGTCGATGATTAAAAAACTTTCAGATAGAAGTTTGTTTAGAAAATAAAAAGTAAAGCATAATATTTTCTTCGTCTCCACGATTTAGGACGTGAAGTCTGGGTGGAAAGTAATTTATCTTGCAGATTTTCAACGGCCTTATTATTATAAGTACGAAACTATCGTTATTAGTAACAAATCCCGCCTACATAAAATGTAAAAAAATCTTTCTTATATTATGCCGCATGGGACTATAAGTATGTGAATATTCTTTGCACCTTACTTTCATTTTTCTTCAAAACGACTGATACATTTGTACATGTTAAACTTTAAACACTTTCTGTATACATGTTGTCTAGATGTTGTATACTGTCGTTATTTCAAGATTTTAGATGCGGCACTATTGCAAGGAAAATGTTTATTATGGATTCTGTTATATTGAACTGTTGGTGTAAAAACAATTAATTGAAATCTAACGCTGACAAGGATTCGATATTTGTTTTTTATTACTGTGTTTGAATACTCAACTCATTGAAGTAAGCTGCGATGTAACTCTCACTCCAGTTCCAATTTAAAGTATAAAACATGTAAGCTGGAGGGAAGTGTGTTGGAATAAGACAAGGTAGGCCTATCTAAGACTGTGCGTGTGTTTCTCTTGCGCCCTCGCATACCAGCAGTGTCACTTCTGCAACATTAGTTCAACGAATATGAGGCGTAAAGCCAATCATCATCCAGCAAGGTCAAATGGGCTGTTTGCCTCGTTGAAGAGAGAGAACCAACTAGGTTCCCTATAACATGGTGAGTTTGTAGTTAAACTCTGTATATTTAGTATGTGATGGCGCAGGCTAACAACAAAACTTTTCTAATAAAAGCATCTTGAAGACAAAAAAGTTGAGGGTTTAAGCAACGTTGCTCTTTCTTATACCAATCCATGTTGCTGCTGAAAAAACTAAGATTAGTTAAAATTCCTTAAATTGCCACAGGAAATTCGTTCATAAACGGCAACGAAAAAGAAGGCTGTGTGATTTGCAGGCAGAACTTGCCTCGATGAACACCTAGCTTATTCCGGCATACTTTGTTTTCGCAACTAAGAGATGTTTTGAACGCCTTTAAATACGTTTTTGAATCGGACAATGTGATTCAGTATAAGCTTTGGTGAAAATGTGAGAATGATTGCAAATGATATTAAATACCCAGTAACACAATATATTATTCTAGCATCCCATACAATTAACGTTTGACTATGTAAAGGTTAGGTATTTTTTACATATTCAAATATAGTTAGTGACTATTATGTTCAGAGATTTTCATTGTCACAAGTATGCATGACTTGACGTAGCCACAATAGTAAGTTTTGGAATGAAACATCATCATGTAAATAAGAATGCTTTATGAACAGCAGTGTTATTTGAGTACCTACTAAAATAAAACACCCCTTACACTACGCCACTGCCGGGCTAAGGTTTGCGGTGAAGACATCAGCCGCGTTGAGGGCAGCTTTAAGGTTTGCCTCGTAATGATGGAAGAGGGTCATTAAAACACCCCTTACGCTACGCCACTGCCGCGCTAAGGTTTGCGGTGAAGACATCAGCCGCGGTGAGGGCAGCTTTAAGGTTTGCCTCGTTATGATGGAAGAGGGTCATTAAAACACCCCTTACGCTACGCCACTGCCGCGCTAAGGTTTGCGGTGAAGACATCAGCCGCGGTGAGGGCAGCTTTAAGGTTTGCCTCGTAATGATGGAAGAGGGTCATTAAAACACCCCTTACGCTACGCCACTGCCGGGCTAAGGTTTGCGGTGAAGACATCAGCCGCGGTGAGGGCGGCTTTAAGGTTTGCCTCGTAATGATGGAAGAGGGTCGTTAAAACACCCCTTGCGCTACGCCACTGCCGGGCTAAGGTTTGCGGTGAAGACATCACACGCGGTGAGGGCGGCTTTAAGGTTTGCCTCGTAATGATGGAAGAGGGTCGTGTTTTGAAAGACGGACGCCAGTAGAGCTATTTCAAGTGTTATTGAATTAATGATAAAGACGCTATATAAAGAACCGTGTATGTTGTGGAGAGGTTTATGTCCAGAAGGACTACTGGATATAGTTGTTTTCAGTCTAACCTGTATCTGAGGCGAGTGTACACGCGGCGACATATGTGGACCACTTTATATACATCTCTCTGGGTTAGTTGTGAGTTCCGGGTTGTGAGGTATGATTGTTGAGTGAGTCATATTACTCACTCAACGGTACAATACCTATATAGCTGTTCAGTGTTCTCTTTATTATCGATTTGTATAGCCCATCAACCAGATAGACAGGCCTCGCGTATTTCAATATCAAAAGAACACACTCTTTGTAAATTGTAACGATAGAGCATAAACGCCTGCATTATGTGAATACATGGTGTTTTGCAGTTTACCCTGTGAAGCCAAGTGAGCGTGTGCACAGTGTTTATAGAAGAAGCATATACATAGTACTTTCTAACCTAGCCTGTAGAGCCACATAAGGAAACCTTAGTAGTTTACAGCTTAACCTGTATTACTGCCACATGAGAGTGGGTACAAATATTCCTTTAGAGTCTAAGCCACGGACTTTGTGTACAGTGTAAATACCCCATAGCATCGTGTTTTGCAGCCTAACCTGTAACTATAGCGGTTTATTCAATACGCTCGCTTCAAAACGCTATAGGTTGACCTTTGGAGGTTAACCTATAATAAAGCCAGAGGTCATATTCTGTCTTCTGCAGAACTCAAGCACTTAACCTTTACAATCATATGCTGCGTGCACTAGAACCATGTAGTTAGATTTGTATCTTATGATGTACATCATCAAAATATATCAATCCCGATCTCAAAATAGGCCACGTGTCAAACCTTGTTTAACTGTCTAACGCAGTTAGAGATTGTTCTTTCACTCTGTATTATTCTGCGTTCCAGATATGTCATTGTGTTTCAAGATTGAGCAACCAGACCAGACATCCACGTTAAACATTTAGTCAGCTGCAGAAACATATAACGTACATGTCAATATTGCTATTCCCGGGAGAGAAATAGCGAAAAAGTGAATTTACCTTCGAGGTAAGTGCATTTCTATGACATACGGGTTATGGTAATGTCTGGAATAGTTACTAAAGGTAGGGATAAATGCATTTACGAGCACTTACAAACCCCCCCCCTCTGGAGATGTTTGCACAGTCGGATCCGGCTGATCGGATATTCATAGTTGCTATCTAATTGTTTTTCGAATGTTATTTTTCGCGCATCAAAACAAGATCCCTGGACACATGAGGGCTGTTATCGACTATTAATATAGACGTCGGGCAAGAATGCGCAGAGTCCCTTAGTGTGGGAGTCGACTATTATTCGAATGCACTAACACAGTGTTCATTAGATTCTGCATGTTTTGTTTAGTTCATACACCAATTAGCAGAACGGTGAGGATACTAAATGAAAGGCAATACAATATTTACTCATACCTGGCGCCCCCACCAAACCTCCGCTTGGGTCTTGCAATGGCCGACAATATCTTACTGTCTTCGTGTGTCACTAAACCGGTAAGTCTCGTTATATTCTAAATAGAATTACACTAAAATTATTTAACGCTCATATTTTATCACGATCTACGTTCAGGTATGGATTATTTTTCTCGATTGATGAATTAAGAATTAAGTCCACATTCGGCTATATGCTATTGATATTTATTGTTTAACGGTATACATGAATCCCAAGTTACGCGTCATTTATATTTCTCTGATATTGTGAACTATCACCTTCATACATGTGGTTGTAGTTTACATTCACCAATGAAGTATTCTGTCACTGACAATGTAAACCTTATATTTATTTAGTTGCCACACATTTCAGTAAAACAGTGACAGGCAAAGCAGCAGAACACAATATGAATGCATAGTCTGCAATAAGGTAATATTAATACCATTAACCTACAAAGTGTAGCAGTAAAAGCAAATTGCAAAGCAGAAACAAAACAAAATGCATGAAAATTGATTTGATTAGAAATAAGATAAACACGGAAGGTAATACATTTAAAATCTTATATTTATCTGTATATTCACCGTTATATCTAACAGTGTTTTTATTTTTTACTGTGTGAAATATCGTACGAAAACCATAAACCAAAGTTAATGTTGTTTACCGTTTGGAGAAATTCACTGCAAAAGGGAACAAAACTGGAATGTTTTCCTTGAGTATACTCGAATTAAATCCATAAAACAATCTTTCTTTCACTCACTGAATCACCCGTCTAAAAAAGGAAGCACAAAAAAGAAAAAAGAAACCGAAAGAGATGGGAGGGAAAAACTCGCGGAATGCGACGAACGATACGATAAGGTTGCGGAGAGAGAAAATTACGAAAGGGGGGATTAAAGAAAAGCGCGGCGGCCGTAGACGGAGGAATGTGCAACTCGTCACGAGAGAGAGAGAGAGCGAGAGAGAGAGAGAGAGAGAGAGAGAGAGAGAGAGAGAGAGAGAGAGAGAGAGAGAGAGAGAGAACAATGTGAAATGTAGCGAGAGGGGTCGTGATTAGCATCATCAATATCACGTGTGTGGCTCGGACAGATTCAGTCTGTAAAGCTACAGTTTACGATACAACATTCAGGTTTGAACTTCGCGGTAAAGTCGCGAATACGCGTCTTCCCAAGTGATGTAGATACTGCATGGCCACGTGAGACGAGACGCGAGTCATGAGTGAGTGGGCAGTGTTCGTTATGAACTAGTGTAGTGAAGACCTGTCGTAAGTTACCTGTGGCGACCGGAAAGGGGGCGTTATTTCGAGTTCGTGTTCAGATCACTGCGTGAATCCCTGGTATAGCCGTAAGCCGTAAGTACTCGTGGTTGGCATTAAGTTAATTAATTATCGTATTTTCGTCGTTTTCGTGGAGAAGATATGTCTTGTATTGTGTAGAACTATCTAGTTATAGATTTGCCGTGCCCTATTACTCGAGCTGACTTTGATTACGAAGGTACCTTATTATTATTTCATTGGTGAAAAGTGAGTTAGACTAGGGACCGTCGCTGTATCACATATTCATCGTACAACATCTTCGGTAATGCTTCCGTCACGGGTGGGTGAGCGGCAGCCAACCAGCGGCCGTGACTAATACAAATACCTGCTCGCGTTGGCCGAGGCCGTAAACACGTCATTGATTGATGACGAAAGCATTACCGAAGTTGTTGTAAGAGAACCATAACTACCACCGCAACCAGTTATTTCTTCGCCAGCCAGTTGTCCACGATCTGGGAGTGGGGGCAACGCGAAGAGGCAGAAGTTCAACGCTACCCCAATACTCGTTTGGGGGGGGGGGGGGGGGGGGGGGGGTGAAAACGTTGGGTTGAATTTTATTTTGAGTACACGGAAAACAAAAATAAAAAGACGATGTTAGAGACGTGAAAATTGTTATTTTTTATTCTCCTTTAAAAATATACAAACATTGTTTTACCGCTTTCCAAAAATCAAATTAATGGATGTGAAAAGGGGCGGGGATATCTCAACAACCTAACATGTTACAGACTTTAAAATTGGTATTGAGATTATGCTTTATAAGTAAAGAAATACGTGTTCCATTATTTTGTTTACTACAAAAATTCCACGTGAGCGAAGCCACGGTAGGCGACTGCTAGTTTTATGTATTTTTGAAGTCCGTTTTGAGTGCAAATAAATCTAAAATAAAAAATACTTTAAAATATTACTAATGCATTTTGTAAACGTTTACATTTTCCTTCCAAAGTTCTATATCGGTCTCGAAATCGTTTGGATGTAACATAAAAAACAATTCAATGTTCTCCCTTGTAGCTTGTATCTTATATAAACTGTATTACTCTCTCAGCGAGGGGCCTGGGGAGCGGGAAGGGGGAGGGGGGTACCCAGCCCCTGTCTAGCTCAACATCCTACTACGTCTTGTGCGGAGGCAAACGTCAAGTCAAATATTGTCAACTGACAAATGATTTATATTTTGTTTCCATAACTTTCGCTTCTATTTCTGAACATCACTGACAGCCCATTTTGACTGTGAACTTTGAATTAGTCTAATATAATAAAATGTGTATTTGCTGAGGTTTTCACCGGACTTGCGATTCTCTTTTTAAAAATACTTATGTGGATACAGAGTTATCACGCAAGATTCCAGACGGCGGTGTGAGATATTGTCCGCATTGTATTTAGTATTTATTATTATTCCCTTTTGTTGTACTTTCTGTACAGTCATATATAACAATTGAAGATATCTACGAATTCATCTTTGTTTTGGGTACAGAAAATACCGTACACAACTTATTTCACAATACAAGTAAACACAAAACCAAATATGTTAATTATTATTAATAAGATTAATGATTTAAATATAAACCTCTATTCGTTATTTTAAATATGACTAGAAACATAAAATAATCGAATAAATTAATTTGTAAAACGTTTGTTGCGTTGACTTGCTAACAGAATGTAAGACAACTTACTTATATCACGCATACGAAATGGCGGCCATGACACAATCTACTGTGCGACACCTGTTTGGCGGTTTCTTATTTCCTGTGAAAACTTCCGCCGAGGAATCTCTCGCTTAACCGAACGTTAATTTCGAAACTAAATTGGAAAATTTGCCGCCGCAGTATTTTCTCAGCGGCAGCCGTGAAGGAATGTTAAAACACCGCCTAGGGAGGCAAAGTATAAAGAAGTTAGGGCGGAGGTGGAGTTACCATCAATCTTTGTAGCGTCAATGATAGCGGCTAGGTGGAAAATGTCTGAGCTTTGTTTGGGAAGCTGCGTTCGTTACAAACGAACGCAACCAGGCGAGCTGGGGCTGCTACATTTCTTCTTGCATTAATAATGGCTGCTGCGCCGTTTCGGCTTTTGCGTTCAGAAAGACTTTGGGAAGTATTTTATGATGATTCAATGTTGAACTTCTTTTGTTTGTTTTAAATATACTTTTCACGGTTGTGTCCTAAAGCTTTTCTTGAATGATAATAATGGCAATTCAACAAAACCTAGGTTTCATGTTAAGAAGCAACAAAATAAATTAAGAGGCTTAAAGGCGCGTTCAGACAGAATGACTATGGACTAAGACTAACAATAGAGTGATTAAGCCTTGGGAAAACAACGTACTCGGAAACATCCATCCCCAAATGTATTTCAACAATGCCAACAATCGAAAATCAACTTTCTTTATCACTCGTTCTTAAACAGTATAATCACTATAAAAGTTTGTTAACGCTTAGACATAAATCGTATACTTCAACCCTGTTAAACCTTAAATCGTTAGTCTTAAACACTAATCGTTAGTCTTAGTCATTTTGTGTGAACCCGCCTTTACTTTAGTAACGAAACAAAAGTTGCCTAACATTTCGTTCTATAAAGAAAAAGACAAGTAAATTGTTCTGTGTATTAGTAGTGGACAAACACAGTTATTTTCGTGCACTGGTTTGATGATAAACAATTCAAGTATGTTAATTTTGACGTTTTTACACACAGAGTTTAGATTGAGGAAGGGTTAATCCTCTTAATACAGCTTTTTAAATCATTTTATAATAATTAAGAACCATCATGCGTGTAAATCAGTAAATATGTAAACATAATCAAATGTATTTTTTCGACAACGAATACCGTAATCTTCATTATAATTTGAATTTCAAAGAAAATAATCATTTAGTAGGAGGAAGAAGTGAAACGGTTTTCGTTCACGGAGCATCGGAATGCAAGATCGACGTAGGAGGAGGAGGGGGGGGGGGGTGATTTGTCACCCACGTTACGACGAGTGTCATAGCGATCTCACGTCAAGACCGACGCGCGCCTAGTTTGTCAACAGCCCGACAGATGGAAGCAGCAGCGGGGGACGAAAAGCGAGGAGACCAACAACCCACGTCTCAACCTGTTATCACCCCTAACATTTAAATTCGGACATTATTTCTTTCCTCGTATAAAACATACATTCCTTGCAGATACATTTTCGTTATGAAGCGTAAACACGGTCTCCAAATATGTACATTTTTTGTTTATCGAATTAGAATTACCATTTTTACCTTTGAAAGAATCTGTAAAATGTAATCAAAATTCTAAATCCGTTTGATAATATACAAAATATATCTATAGAGGATCCTTCATTTAGACATTGCGTATATATTGCATATATATATATATATATGTTTATTTCTAGAGATGACACAAGACCCAAGAATACAACAAGCCAGACTGTGGTTTATCTTGCAGATTATAACAATGTTTCTGAGGCTCGTTTAAAGCCAGCGAGCAAAACACGATTCACTGCTGCGTTCTCTTTGAAATGTCCATGCACACATAACAAGAATTAGCCGGTTTGGTTGAAGCCCCACAAAGTGATGTTCGATGTTCTTAATTAACATCTAATTCAGCTAATTGGAATCCATTCGAGTACGCTTTGGTGGTTAAATCGGAACCGTTTGATCCTTAATTACCTCTATCAGGGTTGAAAATAGCCAGGCGCGCACTCGACTCAAGTACGCACTCAACAATAACGTACGAAGCTGCCCGTCGAGCAATTACAAGCTAATGTGGTTCAGCACGCAACACTCATTGTTGCATGTGGGCTAGGCGAGACGTTCGCGGTCAAAACCTGACAAGCGTGATTACTTTGCGTCTAAATAATATATTTATTAAATCTTATATATTTCCTCAGATGTTTGATTCGTGTTACTCTGTTTTGTAGTATTTTGATTGGTGCTCATTTTGACTTGAAATGGAATCGATGTTTTAATTGCAAACATTTTCTATTTTTTGTGTTTTAGACTTTCGAATTTGAAAGGTAGACACAATGTCTTCATTTTTATTTTAACTGCTTGCATGTTTTATCAACACATGTTATAGTTCTCTGACAAGGATTGTTGTGACGTGTTCTGATTGACATATTATTGTGATGTGGTTTGGATGTTTCATCTCTACACATACGCGTTGTTTTTGTTTAAGTTGCCACTTTGGTACCATATGTTGGGTCTCTAAAGTTAAGTGTGCTGTGTGTCTTGTTGCTCGTCTTATTTCAGCAACTGCGGTTTAACCGTATTCAAAACGTTTCGACTTTTGATGTTTCTTTCTTGGTCGAGAAATTATTTAGACATGTTTGGTCGGCTAATTAACGTTTGGTCTGTGTTATGCTTGCTGTTTTTAAATCATAATTTAATAATTTTTCAGAACGTGTTTATGACTGGTTACAAATCACAAGTTCTATGCGAAGTGTTTTAATTTTGATCCAATTTATTTACGTTGTTTTCTTTTACTTTTAGTATAATTCCCGTTTGAAACTTTGTATAATGTATGCATTGTTTTATGGTAATTGGTCTTGGTTCTTTTAATTTACACGTTTTGTGTTACAATGTTTTCTATCTATCGTGGTTTGTATTTGTCATTGCTCTACTTACTATCTGTCCGTTTAATGTGAACGCGTTTTATGATGTAAAACTAACAGGGGAATTATTATTCATTGTATTTCACAATAATTGAGCCACTGGAAATAATACATTGAAAACACAATGCGATAGAATGACATTGTGTCAATTAATTAATTTATATCTTGTTTCGTTAAAACAGATTGAGAATGGTAATCACGTTTAAAATGCTCTGTTTTGAATTGAAATTGAATTATGAGATAATCTAGTTTATTATGATTTTAAATTCTTGTGTCAACACAAAACCATAACCAATCTAAATTAATTAATTATTGAAACGATAAACGATCTACTTCATTACGTTATTTTACAGTAACTTGTATTAGTTTGAAATTGATTCCCAACTCTTGACCAATCACAATGCTTCGTTTGGACTACATTAAAACTAGGAACTCCAAGCGGATCCTTCTGTAGCGGTGTTTGTATGACGGGTTCCAATTGAGTTGCACACCAAGTCTACAAGTATTCACGCTGCACAACTCTCCCATTGGAGCAATCGATTCTTTTAACTGTGCATCGATACATCAACTCCTAGTTGTGATCTCTCCCACAAGAAAGCTGTGAAACTCTTCGAGTTTATGAATGCAAGACTCGTTCTAGTAGTTTGAGCAAATGCAGTAAAGCAAGACCACTAACTCCATTTTAATTCAAGTTTTAGTTTGTTTGTGCATTTAAAACACGATTGTTATCATCATAGCGATTGTTTCATCACAAATCATCCAAAAACGACAGAATGACGTATATATACTCGACCAAACTTTTGAAAAAAACGACAACCGGAATTTGCTTTTCCCTGATCGAAGCCATGATCAAACCATATACACATTCAATGTTTCCGCTTTAAATTGAACCTACAGATGACATTTACTCTATGGATTATAAAACACATACATGATTGAACATAAAAGATAAAATCACATGTGTACTCATTATTATCCATCCGGGGTGATTTATGTGAAGGATATCGGCCTTGAGGCGACATAACTCTCCCAAATGTGAGTTGTCTGCGCATGCGCGGACCAATCACAGCCGAGACTGCTCTACACAGAACTCTCCCATGTGAGTTGTCTGCGCACGCGCGGCCCAATCACAGCCGAGACTGCTCCACACAACATCTGATCCAGCCTTGGGCTGTTAATGGCGACAATTCAACTACATTCTCGCGTTTCTGATCATTAATTGGATTGGTGTTGTGCTTTGCTTGGGGCGTATTGTTTCGGTGTACGCTCAACTTGTGGCAGCGTTCGCGTAGAATGATTTGATGAGTTTGGAGTCTTGATGGCGCTTAGCACACTGGTTGTTGAACATTAGGTCACTATTATACTCCTAGCACATTTATAACAACAATAGGTCACTATTATACTCCTAGCACATTTATAACAACAATAGGTCACACTTATACTCCTAGCACATTTATAACAAGCTCATTATCAGGTTTTAGTCATATCTCAATAATTAATCACATGGATAAAGTGAAAAACAGGCTCAAGTTAGATTCAAAAGAACTGAATTCCCTTTCTCTTGCGTTTTATTTTAACTATAGTCTAGTTTATATTTCAAATTTACTAAATTAAAAAGTTCGTTCGTTCGTTTCCGTGTCCGGAACACCGTTCTAGACAACTAATTTCCAAAAATCCGCCACTTTTATGGCTTTTAAAGTTATTTTGTAATATGCACAGTATTGTAACTATTTGTCACGTACCGTATGGTTAGTTCATACGAACCCAAATTATTCGTCTTTGTATGTGGTGTAGCATTATTGACATGTGATCAAAGAACGTTCTACTGACAGCTCTTCCTTTAAGCTACCATTGTGTTTTGTTGTGTGTTTAGAAACATTCTGCATTCGTATCACAATTGATTGCAAGTACGATGTGTTATATTGGCAGTAATTCTCGGTTGGCAATTATTTTGAACAGCACGAGAGAAACAAAACGAACAAACTTATCTTCAGTTGATAAACAGAACACATTTCAGGACTGTACAAATAACAACGTTGCTTAGCTCAGCATGTTTTATGGTGTATTGATAACTATAGTTAATGTTTTACTGTAGTCATGTGTAAATATTATGAACAAACCATTTGAATTGCTCGGATCATGTGGAAAATTTGCTTATACAAACACAAAAAGAGAAACCGTTTCATACACGTCAGCACTTTCCATACGATGACAAGTGTTTCAAACCATAAATATGTTCTGCTCTTCAAACTATACGTTATATATATTGTAACCCGAGATAAGGTGACAATTGTCACCTTATCTCACACTTCACATTGTCATTCTTCAAACGCATCAGGGATGCAGATATTTGAACATATTATACTTCAATTGTCTTTCGTACACTCAATGACCGATATAAATTGAGGTTAAAGTATCATCAAGTTAAGAAGCAAGGTGATGTTGTCATAAATCAAGTAATAGTGAAGTGACGCATGTGACAACTACCAACTTAAATCTAGTGGCATCTCGTTCTCATGCCTCCAGTATTGTAGTGATACTATCAGAGTGTCTGTTGGCAGAATCTGTGAGCGCACATTCCAACGACGCGGCTGGTGCAGTCCACACAGTGGGCAGTAACTAGCAGATGTCTGGCAATCCCACGGCGAATTCCGATGAAATAGACCGCGTGGAGCGACCGTCTCTTCTGAGAGCCTTAGCTTGCTTCTTACAATGACGCCAGTCTAGTACAGACATCTTAAACAACACCTATTCGTGTGAAGTAGTGAGTTCCTTTGTGTAATATAACAATTACACAAATCCTAAAGCCCTTTTTCGTACCAAGGGAACTCGCGATTCCTACATCTCATGAAAGCTGCCAAGGAAACCGGCTGTAGCCTTTGATCCATGCAGAGAGAATGTTTTCATATCGACTTGTTCGAGCTAAAAGTGGTGCCGCCCTTTTAGCCGGAACACCTGTCAACTGTCAATCAATGTATTGATGTATCGACACGGCGCTGCCAACCTAGACGTGATAATATAAAGAGCGACAACCGAATAAAAACCGGGAGCGTTTATTCTGGTAATTCCACCAGGGACCTCAGTCTTGAAACATACGTGGCCAATCAACGGCATGTCAGCTGTAAGAACGTCAATACTTCACGTAGAGGGATAGAGAGGCTTCAAGCAGGCAGAACTTTCTAGCGAGCAGTGGGACTTTGATAGTAACAGATTATCACGAGTTGTGTTAAACAAGTCTTGGTATTCACGTGACGTCACATTAGTGATAATGGAAACACAAAAGTGTTGACTTTGAGCTGTCAATAGAAGAGGAATATGAATATGCTATCACAGGAGATTAAACACGTATACCTCTCAATATAAAAACTAGTATTTGTGCCATACTTGTGTCATACTAATAGAAAAGCTAACGTATCTACCCCCCGAGCATTAAAAATCAATAACGACTATAGGGCCGCGAAAGTCCTCGACAGGTTTGAGCCTTGTTCCAGACGTAGTAACGAATACTTGGGCGGGTTAGCCAACGATCCTTCTAACGACAAAACGAGCTACTTACGACAAAGCCAGTGAGATCCCCTAACGACGAAGTTGGACTCCTAACGACACTTGCTCGACGATAGGCTGTGTTTACGAGACGGTTATTGATTATCGGTTATCGATTCCATCAATGACCTACTTTGTTCGACACTTTCCGGGGGAAATTTATTCAATGTTCTGAATTTGCATGACGACGTGTTTTTCGTTTTCCCTTCAAGCTATATCTCAAGATAGATACACGTTCGCTCAATGAGCATTTTGTAAGTTGCTCTTTTCAATTATGATACGGTGAGTCTTGTTTTTGTTTTTGGAAGCCATCGAAGACTTAAACCCAAAATAAACAACCCGGACGCGACCAACTGGTCTTTTCCCAGTACGTACTCAGCAAGGGCTCTCCCCCCTTCCCCCCTCACCCCTCACACCCTCACCCCCCTCCTTCCGAATCAGCTGTGTCGACTGCAGGACCACTTGTTGCCAAATACTTTGCACAATAATTACTTGTCAGTCTTAACATTGGCATGTTTCATTTGTAAAGCAACTTCACGTGTAGCTGCATTGCTTTTGGTAACTTATATTATTTAATCTTGTTTTGAATGATTCACACAAATTGTTGATATTAGAGAAAGTCAAATTATTATCAACATACTTGTTAATTATATCAACAATACACTGAAAAAAGATGCAACAATTTCTTTGGCCTAGTAACGATTAAAATCGCTATACCTATGACGAAGCAATAAACTGATATCAATTTCCGTCCTGGTAAGAAAATCGTTTTATATCGATTTAAATAATCGATCTTCATCGATAAATGCGAATCGATATCGATATCATGCGATAAGCCTACCTTGTAGCTGCCGACCGCGTGGGCCCCGTCGTAGATGAAGAGGTGGTCGTTGCAGTCCAGCTGGAGGAGGTCGAAGCGGAGCATAAACCTCTGGAGTATCGAGTGAGTCTGAAAGGTTATGACGCAGTCGAGGTTACGCTCGTTCTGTGAGTGTAGCACAGCACCGTCTATCTTGCGGTACAGCTGTTGCAGGAAGTGGTCCTTACACAGGTGTTCCATGTGATCTAGAACAACACAGACAAACATCCGTTAGTGTAGGCCGGGGTAGACATTGAGACAGCATACCATTCCACCTATCCTGCGAAAACCTGATCTGTCATCTTAAATTGCTTTAAGATACTTAAAAGTCGTCACAACTTTAATCAAAATATGTCACCCCCTAGAGGATTTAGATCTCTTTCTTACCAATGTTCCTTTGATCCAATATATATTTTCGTTTTTAAAGTTTGCTTATTTCATTGTGAAATGTGTGTTGGAACACCACACACCAAATGTTACCTAAGCACCGTTTAAAATTGGAACATGGTTTACTTTACGTTGCGTAAATCACCAAACCTGTTGACTACGTAGGGCCTACGGCAAAATATCCTCTTACAAGTGGCATAGTTATGTAGGTCCCTACTCTAGCACCAATGAGTAGCGTCTTGGTTATTTTCTTAGAAGTTTAATCTTTCCACATCTATAAATTATTGCTTGATGTAACGTTTGCAATAGATTATCCAATTTGCGTGAATAATGGATGAAGAGAACAGTTTTCCTCAAATGGCCCCAATGATTAGGCAACACTTGCTTATCGTTCAGCCCCCTATTACACCACAGAATGGAATCTTCCGTTGCATATCCGCACACTTAACAAGATAATTGAATTAGACTACGGGAACGTCAGTCAAGCAACACGCAAGCCAACAAATAAACTCTTTTCGAATATTTCGTCTTGTCAGGCCGCACAGGAATATCTTTACTGATAGAATATTATTACTAAGATTGTGTTACACGTTGCGAAGCAGACTTCAGAAGAAAAACTAAGAGTGGCCAATATACCCTTATAATAACCACCTCCTAACCAATACAACCGTATCTAATGTAAAATATATGTGTCCTAAACCGTTACTTAATTTTTCCTTTTTTGTAACGTGTAGCGTAAACTTGGGTTAGCGCTTCTATTAGAAGTAATGGTCTTTATGAAAAGCTATTTCACTACAGTCCTATCTTTTAGTCTCTAGCGTCAGGCAAACATTGGTGGCAGCGTTGGGGAGCCTACCCCATGCGGTAGAGTTAAGACAATGATGCGTCAGCCTACGACGAGGGCACACATCCAGCATCCGTGGCCCCAGAAGGAGGTCAAGGGAAGGCTTAGCCTCAATCCGATTACAGCTAACGTAAGCGGAGATGCAGCAATACAGCAGACATTGATGGCAGCGGTGAGGAGCCTACTCCATGCGGTAGAGTTAAGACAATGTTGCGTCAGCCTACGACGAGGGCACACATCCAGCATCCGTGGCCCCAGAAGGAGGTCAAGGGAAGGCTTAGCCTCAATCCGATTACAGCTAACGTAAGCGGAGATGCAGCAATACAGCAGACATTGATGGCAGCGGTGAGGAGCCTACTCCATGCGGTAGAGTTAAGACAATGTTGCGTCAGCCTACGACGAGGGCACACATCCAGCATCCGTGGCCCCAGAAGGAGGTCAAGGGAAGGCTTAGCCTTAATCCGATTACAGCTAACGCGAGCGGAGATGCAACAATACAGCAGACATTGATGGCAGCGGCGGGGAGCCTACTCCATGCGGTAGAGTTAAGACAATGATGCGTCAGCCTACGACGAGGGCACACATCCAGCATCCGTGGCCCCAGAAGGAGGTCAAGGGAAGGCTTAGCCTCAATCCGATTACAGCTAACGCAAGCAGAGATGCAGCAATACAGCAGACATTGATGGCAGCGGTGAGGAGCCTACTCCATGCGGTAGAGTTAAGATAATGTTGCGTCAGCCTACGACGAGGGCACACATCCAGCATCCGTGGCCCCAGAAGGAGGTCAAGGGAAGGCTTAGCCTTAATCCGATTACAGCTAACGCGAGCGGAGATGCAACAATACAGCAGACATTGATGGCAGCGGCGGGGAGCCTACTCCATGCGGTAGAGTTAAGACAATGATGCGTCAGCCTACGACGAGGGCACACATCCAGTATCCGTGGCCCCAGAAGGAGGTCAAGGGAAGGCTTAGCCTTAATCCGATTACAGCTAACGCAAGCGGAGATGCAACAATACAGCAGACATTGGTGGCAGCGGTGGGGAGCCTACCCCATGCGGTAGAGTTAAGACAATGTTGCGTCAGCCTACGACGAGGGCACACATCCAGCATCCGTGGCCCCAGAAGGAGGTCAAGGGAAGGCTTAGCCTCAATCCGATTACAGCTAACGCAAGCGGAGATGCAGCAATACAGCAGACATTGGTGGCTAATGCGAGAGTTAAGATTTACTGTAGCGAGGCTGTGACGCACTCAAGCGGGTCTAAATACCTTTCATGGTTTTTAAGTAATGATATCTGTTTTACACTGTTTGCTGAGTAACGTATTGCATATATTTGCCGTGAAAAATGTAGAACAGTGCTTATTTCATATAAAATCAGTTATTTATCTACTGCAACGTCATGATTCTACATCACTATTTTTCATTTTAGAGAAGCAGATACATTATTTATATGACTAGCAATAACAAATAATGTTTCTTTCCAACAATGGATAACAAAATGCATTAGAAAGCATGGGTTTCAGTAAACATCATATTTAACTGAATGTTTCGATGTGTTTTAAAGCAAAGTGCGTGTTTAAACTGCCAGTCAGGGACTGTGGAGAAACGATTTTTGTTGAACATTTTGTCAAGGAGACAAAATCGCGGACGAAGAAGATGCTTTGTATAAAATATTCAAAACTAACGGGGCGTACATTGTAAGTCAACTTTCGTAATCGCTTTAAACAACGTTCTCCACCTCCGCTCCTTAAATATTTCCCATCTTCCTGTGCGGAGATTGTTGTGCTCTTTAGCCCGTCCTTTTATTAGCCTCCGAGCTCGCTCGCTGCGTTCACATAAAGACGCCATTATGCTCGGCTGTAGGTCTACCTATAGCGCATAATTAGCAGAGAAACATTCGCCATACTGGAGCTGCTGTACACAGCACACGCACACGCACACGCACACGCACACGCACACGCACACGCACACGCACACGCACACGCACACGCACACGCACACGCACACGCACACGCACACGCACACGCACACGCACACGCACACGCACACGCACACGCACACGCACACGCATACGCACACGCACACGCACACGCACACGCACACGCACACGCACACGCACACGCACACGCACACGCACACGCACACGCACACGCACACGCACACGCACACGCACACGCACACGCACACGCACACGCACACGCACACGCACACGCACACGCACACGCACACGCACACGCACACGCACACGCACACGCACACGCACACGCACACGCGCACGCACACGCAGCGCACACGCACAGAAAACAAGCCATGCTCACATAATGTAACGAGGATAGGCAAGAGAACACTGAAGAAATGCATGATTGAAATATCTGGTTCATATGGATGATTTTTACTTAGTTGTTTAGTTCTTTTTCATACTGAACTCTAGGTTAGTGACATAGGCCAAATCATATCCATACATCGCCGGGGTCGTTATAAGGGAGAAAATTATATGGTCGTATAGGAGGAGGGGGGGGGGGGGGGGGGGGGTCATGACGATGAGGGACCTACCTAGACAAAGTAGTTGAACATAAGATTAAACAGAATGATGATAAGAAATAATTGTAATTAATTATAATGTTAGTCTGAGAAAGATCAGTTAATTAATGTATCTGTCTGAATAAGAACAGGAGCAAGCAATGTTTTGTTAGTGCTACGTCATAAAGTGATCTGGTTGTTTGTACAGCTCAACGAAAATACACTTTGTGAACACTTTGCTCGGAGGTGTCAACTACTTTGTAAACATCACATCCTACACTTTAAGGAGACATTAACTGAGATGGACAGACAGAGCGCTCTGCACGACGGACAAGCTAACTACTCAAGTCCACAAGACTCTTAACAATATATACCGTATACCCCGAACATGATTTAAGGTGTTCTCAGGGATCATAATAATTTTTGTTTACTCCGAATACTCAAGTATCCCCCATGATTCCTCGGGTCATGAATAAAACTGTTCGGATATTCCCGCGAAGGTTATAGAGTTAACTTCCATCTCCTCTATTTGCTTTGTTTATAGAGGACCTGCTTGGAAGCTTCCACTGCACAGTATTAATAACTGAGCAGTTTCTTCCAAACAAGCATCGCAGTACAAAGAGGAAGAATCATAAGTTCCCTTTGGGAGAAAAGCACTTACAGCTCATGGCTGCAAATAAATAAATAAAATAAATAAATTCACATTTAGAGTCTACCCACTCAGTAATTAAACAAGAACCTATGCGTTTTATTAATGTGCTGTTACAATACACCTTCTATAATTAAATATGTACATTTCAAAAATGGAAATATGTATTGGAACAAGGAAACATTCATAAAAATTTAAAACCTAAAAACTAAAAATAATAGATTTTCTAGGGGGTGATATTTTTTGGTTTATTTTGTGATCATTTTGAAGTAAGTTGAACAGACAAAAGTCGGGGTTTCACAGGCAAGATAGACGTACTTAGACGGCCTTAGACAGACTTAGACAGATTTTGACAGATTTAGACATACTTAGGACCATGCACAGACAACTATCAAGTAATGTACAGGATTTGTTGCTATGCAATTGTTTAATTACGTGCTATGTTTCAAACTCCATAGAAACATAAACAAATCCAATTCTTAACTGGCTCAACACAAGTATATCGAGTATCGACGGAGACGGTTCACCCACAGAGGTCAGATTGTCTGGACGCTTTGTTTGTAACAAGACTTGACCACAAGACACCTTTAATCTCCTCATCTGATCCACGGACACGAGGTACGACGATTCTGATTGGCTGAGCCGTCGTCGCCAAGTGTAACATGAGCTGTACACGTCGTTATAGGTTTGTCGCCAGTTCTTTCCCCCCCCCCCCTCCCCCCACTCCGACCAGTGTGAAATAGGGGTAGAGAGCATGGCTAAAGGGCACATGTTACCCCCCTTTCTCTCCTCCCAATTTAAATGTTTTTGAAGTGACCGAAAGTTTAATATAAAGGAGAAAATTGTAGGTGTAACTTTCTTTAACATTTAACGAATAATTAATCTAAACCCTTGGTTCAATCCTTTAGAAAACGAAAAAAGTTTAATGCCACGAATTGACGTAAAATTATTTTTTCGCAAGGATTTCTGGGCTTGTGACGTCGTCGGTTTTATGAACCAATCACGTGAGTCCGTTGGTAGGGAGAGTTTTAACCGCAAGGATCGCTCGAGTGAGAACACCAAACTCTCTAGTCAAATATGTCACGTTTCCCTCTTAACTACAGAACAATTCTTTTTTGCTTTTTCGCTCACAATAATATGATGAATCAACGTTAATTAAACTAATACATTTCTAAAAATAGAATGGTCACCTACTGTTTCCGTGCCTCTCAAGTATTGTAATATTCATTGCTGGACGTATATTTTTTTCCAGAATTACAAAGTTTATGGAATAAAAAGGAAAATTAAAAGTATCACATCTCTGACTTTCAGCGGCGCCGGAATTAAAAATGGGAAAGTGATGAGACAAACCCATTCGCACGTTATCAACCCCCTCTCATTTTGTTCACCCCTCGCTGATCTAGCGAGGACAACGACTCAATTTGTAACAGATTAAAACGTTCGAAAACCGATATGATATCGCGGCTTCATCGCATTGATATTCAGAGTTATTTATTGCACGACGTAAAGAACCTTGTGCGATACAACCATAAACTACTCAGAATAGAAGTTTTGAGCGTTGAAAAAATATCACTTTAAAGTGGTTCAACAGAAACCTTATGAATGCTGACGTCATATATGAGTGAGTCGGAGCCAATCAGCGCTCTGCCAAATACTGGCACTGAATTCTTTTTAGTTGCTACTAGTATCATGTATACCTAAACTACCCCTTTATGCAATAATCTTTATTTTAGCCTACTTCGCAGTCCAACCTAACAAACAGTAACAATTAATTAAAACAATCGGTATTGTTGTGTTTGTTGGAGAAGCGGGCCAAGTAGCCCAAAGTCGATTACAGACGCACCATTATTTTACAATCGATGAAATATTGTATATGCACTATGTGATGTTGCTTTTGTTGTATCTATACCACGTGAGCAAAGAAGAAAACTAAAATTAACTAAACTTTCTAATAAACTTCAGTGTAGTCAATTAGTGGTTACTGAGTGGCAACAACTTTCAGATTTTAGAAGTGAGTCTCGGATAAGAGTGTTCAAATGTACGTAGCTCTCAACGCGGCCATTAAAACGTCCATTAGCATCGCCTGCAACGATATATCGCCTTGAGTGGCCGCGACTACGCAGGCATTGATTGCCGCTATCGTAGCTACCTTCACACGGGTAAATAGCGGCTAGCTATAGCCTGCCCACATTCAGTGCCCTCATAGGGGCAGCCCTCAAACATGGCGCGCTATGGGTGACCCCTAGGACGTGAAGGCCCAGGGTGGGACACAGCTAACTTAACTCATATAGTCATTTAATATACGACACTTGTATACAACATTATGAATATGTCGGTAGGAAACAGTTTTTTGGTTTTACTCTACTAAATAAGGGACTTCGTTCTGAAAATATATATGATAAAAATTCAAATTTTAGAAAATATTTATATCCATAAAAGCTTCCTAGAAAGGGACACTAAAACAAACATTTAAACAGTAAAATCATTAACCATATTAATAATGTATCAATGAAGAACACTCATAGTTTATTATTTCTACTCGCTATTAAATTAGGTACTTCGTTCTGAATATAAAAATATTTCAATTTTCAATTTGAGAAAATGTTGTCTTTCGTAAGAGTTAGCCGGAAATTATACTTCATTACGGCGGGAAAACAGGGCGTGACGTCATACGACTAGACAGTGGTCGTACTCGGCACCTCCACCAAGTCGGCAACAAAGATGGCGGGAAACAGGGCGTGACGTCATACGACTAGACAGTGGTCGTACTCGGTACCTCCACCAAGTCGGCAACAAAGATGGCAGGAAACAGGGCGTGACGTCATACGACTAGACAGTGGTCGTACTCGGTACCTCCACCAAGTCGGCAACAAAGATGGCGGGAAACAGGGCGTGACGTCATACGACTAGACAGTGGTCGTACTCGGTACCTCCACCAAGTCGGCAACAAAGATGGCAGGAAACAGGGCGTGACGTCATACGACTACACAGTGGTCGTACTCGGCACCTCCACCAAGTCGGCAACAAAGATGGCGGGAAACAGGTCGTGACGTCATACGACTAGACAGTGGTCGTACTCGGCACCTCCACCAAGTCGGCAACACAGATGGCGGGAAACAGGGCGTGACGTCATACGACTAGACAGTGGTCGTACTCGGTACCTCCACCAAGTCGGCAACAAAGATGGCGGGAAACAGGGCGTGACGTCATACGACTAGACAGTGGTCGTACTCGGTACCTCCACCAAGTCGGCAACAAAGATGGCGGGAAACAGGTCGTGACGTCATACGACTAGACAGTGGTCGTACTCGGCACCTCCACCAAGTCGGCAACACAGATGGCGGGAAACAGGGCGTGACGTCATACGACTAGACAGTGGTCGTACTCGGTACCTCCACCAAGTCGGCAACAAAGATGGCGGGAAACAGGGCGTGACGTCATACGACTAGACAGTGGTCGTACTCGGTACCTCCACCAAGTCGGCAACAAAGATGGCAGGAAACAGGGCGTGACGTCATACGACTAGACAGTGGTCGTACTCGGCACCTCCACCAAGTCGGCAACACAGATGGCGGGAAACAGGGCGTGACGTCATACGACTAGACAGTGGTCGTACTCGGTACCTCCACCAAGTCGGCAACAAAGATGGCAGGAAACAGGGCGTGACGTCATACGACTAGACAGTGGTCGTACTCGGCACCTCCACCAAGTCGGCAACACAGATGGCGGGAAACAGGGCGTGACGTCATACGACTAGACAGTGGTCGTACTCGGTACCTCCACCAAGTCGGCAACAAAGATGGCGGGAAACAGGGCGTGACGTCATACGACTAGACAGTGGTCGTACTCGGCACCTCCACCAAGTCGGCAACACAGATGGCGGGAAACAGGGCGTGACGTCATACGACTAGACAGTGGTCGTACTCGGTACCTCCACCAAGTCGGCAACAAAGATGGCGGGAAACAGGGCGTGACGTCATACGACTAGACAGTGGTCGTACTCGGCACCTCCACCAAGTCGGCAACACAGATGGCGGGAAACAGGGCGTGACGTCATACGACTAGACAGTGGTCGTACTCGGCACCTCCACCAAGTCGGCAACAAAGATGGCGGGAAACAGGGCGTGACGTCATGCGACTAGACAGTAGTCGTACTCGGCACCTCCACCAAGTCGGCAACAAAGATGGCGGGAAACAGGGCGTGACGTCATACGACTAGACAGTGGTCGTACTCGGTACCTCCACCAAGTCGGCAACAAAGATGGCAGGAAACAGGGCGTGACGTCATACGACTAGACAGTGGTCGTACTCGGCACCTCCACCAAGTCGGCAACACAGATGGCGGGAAACAGGGCGTGACGTCATACGACTAGACAGTGGTCGTACTCGGCACCTCCACCAAGTCGGCAACAAAGATGGCGGGAAACAGGGCGTGACGTCATACGACTAGACAGTGGTCGTACTCGGCACCTCCACCATGTCGGCAACAAAGATGGCGGGAAACAGGGCGTGACGTCATGCGACTAGACAGTAGTCGTACTCGGCACCTCCACCATGTCGGCAACAAAGATGGCGGGAAACAGGGCGTGACGTCATACGACTAGACAGTGGTCGTACTCGGCACCTCCGCCAAGTCGGCAACAAAGATGGCGGGAAACAGGGCGTGACGTCATACGACTAGACAGTGGTCGTACTCGGTACCTCCACCAAGTCGGCAACAAAGATGGCGGGAAACAGGGCGTGACGTCATACGACTAGACAGTGGTCGTACTCGGCACCTCCACCAAGTCGGCAACACAGATGGCGGGAAACAGGGCGTGACGTCATACGACTAGACAGTGGTCGTACTCGGTACCTCCACCAAGTCGGCAACAAAGATGGCGGGAAACAGGGCGTGACGTCATACGACTAGACAGTGGTCGTACTCGGCACCTCCACCAAGTCGGCAACACAGATGGCGGGAAACAGGGCGTGACGTCATACGACTAGACAGTGGTCGTACTCGGCACCTCCACCAAGTCGGCAACAAAGATGGCGGGAAACAGGGCGTGACGTCATGCGACTAGACAGTAGTCGTACTCGGCACCTCCACCAAGTCGGCAACAAAGATGGCGGGAAACAGGGCGTGACGTCATACGACTAGACAGTGGTCGTACTCGGTACCTCCACCAAGTCGGCAACAAAGATGGCAGGAAACAGGGCGTGACGTCATACGACTAGACAGTGGTCGTACTCGGCACCTCCACCAAGTCGGCAACACAGATGGCGGGAAACAGGGCGTGACGTCATACGACTAGACAGTGGTCGTACTCGGCACCTCCACCAAGTCGGCAACAAAGATGGCGGGAAACAGGGCGTGACGTCATACGACTAGACAGTGGTCGTACTCGGCACCTCCACCATGTCGGCAACAAAGATGGCGGGAAACAGGGCGTGACGTCATGCGACTAGACAGTGGTCGTACTCGGCACCTCCACCAAGTCGGCAACAAAGATGGCGGGAAACAGGGCGTGACGTCATACGACTAGACAGTAGTCGTACTCGGCACCTCCACCATGTCGGCAACAAAGATGGCGGGAAACAGGGCGTGACGTCATACGACTAGACAGTGGTCGTACTCGGCACCTCCGCCAAGTCGGCAACAAAGATGGCGGGAAACAGGGCGTGACGTCATGCGACTAGACAGTAGTCGTACTCGGCACCTCCACCATGTCGGCAACAAAGATGGCGGGAAACAGGGCGTGACGTCATACGACTAGACAGTGGTCGTACTCGGCACCTCCACCAAGTCGGCAATAAAGATGGCGGGAAACAGGGCGTGACGTCATACGACTAGACAGTGGTCGTACTCGGCACCTCCACCAAGTCGGCAACAAAGATGGCGGGAAACAGGGCGTGACGTCATGCGACTAGACAGTAGTCGTACTCGGCACCTCCACCATGTCGGCAACAAAGATGGCGGGAAACAGGGTGTGCCGTCATACGACTAGACAGTAGTCGTACTCGGCACCTCCACCAAGTCGGCAACAAAGATGGCGGGAAACAGGGCGTGACGTCATGCGACTAGACAGTGGTCGTACTCGGCACCTCCACCAAGTCGGCAACAAAGATGGCGGGAAACAGGGCGTGACGTCATACGACTAGACAGTGGTCGTACTCGGCACCTCCACCAAGTCGGCAACAAAGATGGCGGGAAACAGGGCGTGACGTCATACGACTAGACAGTGGTCGTACTCGGCACCTCCACCAAGTCGGCAACAAAGATGGCGGGAAACAGGGCGTTACGTCATACGACTACACAGTGGTCGTACTCGGCACCTCCACCAAGTCGGCAACAAAGATGGCGGGAAACAGGGCGTGACGTCATGCGACTAGACAGTAGTCGTACTCGGCACCTCCACCAAGTCGGCAACAAAGATGGCGGGAAACAGGGCGTTACGTCATACGACTACACAGTGGTCGTACTCGGCACCTCCACCAAGTCGGCAACAAAGATGGCGGGAAACAGGGCGTGACGTCATGTGACTAGACAGTGGTCGTACTCGGCACCTCCACCAAGTCGGCAACAAAGATGGCGGGAAACAGGGCGTGACGTCATGCGACTAGACAGTAGTCGTACTCGGCACCTCCACCAAGTCGGCAACAAAGATGGCGGGAAACAGGGCGTTACGTCATACGACTACACAGTGGTCGTACTCGGCACCTCCACCAAGTCGGCAACAAAGATGGCGGGAAACAGGGCGTGACGTCATACGACTAGACAGTGGTCGTACTCGGCACCTCCACCAAGTCGGCAACAAAGATGGCGGGAAACAGGGCGTTACGTCATACGACTACACAGTGGTCGTACTCGGCACCTCCACCAAGTCGGCAACAAAGATGGCGGGAAACAGGGCGTGACGTCATGCGACTAGACAGTAGTCGTACTCGGCACCTCCACCATGTCGGCAACAAAGATGGCGGGAAACAGGGCGTGACGTCATACGACTAGACAGTGGTCGTACTCGGCACCTGCACCAAGTCGGCAACAAAGATGGCGGGAAACAGGGCGTGACGTCATACGACTAGACAGTGGTCGTACTCGGCACCTCCACCAAGTCGGCAACAAAGATGGCGGGAAACAGGGCGTGACGTCATACGACTAGACAGTGGTCGTACTCGGAACCTCCACCAAGTCGGCAACAAAGATGGCGGGAAACAGGGCGTGACGTCATGCGACTAGACAGTGGTCGTACTCGGCACCTCCACCAAGTCGGCAACAAAGATGGCGGGAAACAGGGCGTGACGTCATACGACTAGACAGTGGTCGTACTCGGCACCTCCACCAAGTCGGCAACAAAGATGGCGGGAAACAGGGCGTGACGTCATGCGACGACTTTCGTTCAAAATGAGAAACACTTTTGCGGCCATTTGCTTTTAGCGAATTGACAGTGAGTAACATCATAAATGGTGGCACATCCTACCACTCTGTCAAGCGATGAACCAGGACGACCACAAATAAGATTAACATCAATCTTCATAAGTAATGGTTATTGGATTAAAATGCAATCTATATTTGCCGTGGCTAATTTGTGATAAAAAGTTAATTTGCATAATATACACGCACAGTTCGACAATGACCGTTAGAGTGTTGGTACTACGAATAACACAGTCCACCCCTTGCTTTGCGCGTGAAGCTATGAGATCCTGTATGACAGAAGCGTTGTGAGCGGTGCGGGCCAAACGGTTGACACAGTCTGCACACCACTTGGCGCGAGATGGGTCTCCCAATCAAACAACAGGTAAATAGGACTTTTGAATATAAATCAACGAATCGCATACCAATATTGTGGGCACGACACTGGGAATAGCAAAGAAAATAATAATTTTTGAATACAAGTAAAATAGTGAATTATAAACCAATGTTCGTGAGCTCCGACACCGCAGTAAGGATAAAGTGTCACCTTCCCCCACACTATCTACCCCTATCACGACCTCCATCCCTTGGCCGCGAGCCACCCAACTAATTATTCTTCCACCCTCCCGAAGACCCAGTATCTATAGACGTCAATTCTGCAACAATACCCCCAACAATGGAGCGAAACTAAGTAATTCATTTCTCCTTTCTTTGTAAGTTGAAAGGAGTCAACCGTTTGGCAGACAGTATTTTATCTTGTTTGACCTGAATAGGTCTGGTCTCCACATACTACCTTTGAGTACAATAGCACCACACATACCCCGTTTCAGTACAACACAAGGTGCTCTAGCTAGTGCTTTCTGGCCTGCACAGTGCACACACCCCTTCTGAGTACCATACTCTGGTTGCTATGGAATTGTTTCTTGAATTGACATAACAATGGCTGTAGCCTTTGTTTGCGTATCAATCTGGTAGGCCTATGATATTACAAGTAATTGTTTCTTGTGTAATATCAACGTTATAGTTCTGGTTGTACTCTCACGAGGTGTGTCGTATGACGCGCGACGCGCTGCGTGGTGGCAGCAACTTCAACTACACCACACCATGGTTCTGGTTGTACTCTTATGGGGTATGTTATATGACGCGCGACGCGCTGCGTGGTGGCAGCAACTTCAACTATAACACAACAAACCACGGACAAAACCACTGTTATTATTCTCGTGTTTCAGTTTAGTTCTGTAAACACTGACAGTCGCGTAAACAGTTGACATGAACGAAATGTTGATTTATACTTTAACTCGTGTCTGCTTGGAATGCGAATACTTGCGACACAATCTGTCTCTATAGTGTTTGTAGAGCTGAGTCGGAGATGATAGTGTTTTGTTTCACACCGTTTATGTAACATTCATTGGTAATGTTTTTACCAGTAAAAACATTTGAAACGTTCATGCTAATATTATCCAACAGTATGTTGACAAATACAGAATATTTTTATTGTCTTCTTAAGCTTTCTCCATCTTTTTCTCGTGCTTAGGGTTTTGAAATTCCTTACAAAGGTTAGAATGTATTCGGGATTATAAGACATTACATATTAATAAGCAGATTACAGATTTCCAGACACTGCTAAAATAAGATATGACATAATAGGCCACATATTGTTTATTATATTGATTCAATCTCAGTGATAAAATTATGACAACTTTGCTGTTATTCCCCATCTGAACGTATATACACAGAGTGTTACTCCTTGTACAACGTATACAACTTCATTTCTTTTCGATAAGTGTTCTTGTTTTTGGAAACGAGTGAATATACTCAAGCTCAGCTTTACTTCAGACCATCTTCTTTAGAACACCGAGACTGTGTTCTTCAGCAGTAACAAACCTGTATTTAATATTGGTTCTTAGATGGGGCTCATTAATGCCGCCCATAATAAATACCTGAATCAATCAATCATACAGGGTCTCTCTCTCTCTCTCTCTCTCTCTCTCTCTCTCTCTCTCTCTCTCTCTCTCTCTCTCTCTCTCTCTTGACTTCGCCCACCCCGAGATTTGGTATAAAGTGCCTTACGCAATTATGTACAACAACGAGCGACGATACAAGAAGCTTTTAGCACCTTAATGTTATTATTGAGGGGAAATAAATGATGTTTAATGGGAAAGGCAGCGAGGCCATTAAAATATCCCTGGGAGAATATTTCTAAAACACTTAATTGCTAAGGGCCTACTGATTGTTCCGAGTTTGATGTCTTCAACGGGTTTCCATTCTTATACTCTAACTTGTCTTCTCAAAAAGATTTCATTTATAAATAAGTACAGTTTCCGTAGATAAAACCTTTGCCGTCATTTTAAATATATATTATTCATTAGTAACATATTGAAGCAAGTAAACGGAAAGGATAGGAAAGAGATTCTAAAAAATGCTAAAAAGCAAAGTATGCAAAATACAAAATTTATACACACACACACACAATTATAAAGTATGTGGCAAATAAAATGTATACTGTGCAGAATTATTTAAAAGATAAGGAGTATGTGACAAATGTATCTTTACAAAATGAACTGAGAAACGGTGAGAAGAATATAGGGAAGGGGGAAGGAGGATATCATCATAATTCAAGCCCGCCACAATGAGCACACAGAGAATGTGTCTAGCTGCAATATTTGGCCAGTAAACTGCGCCAGTGTCCCCGGTAACGAGTCAAGTTGTTCTTATGACGTCAGCGCTATCCGCGCACGTCCACGTCGACGCCCTCCCTCGTTATTGGAGACGGACGTACGTCTCAGCGGGGAAGATACCAGATGCCAGACAACTCAAATAAAAAGAGAACTTCCAAAGCTCTTCGTCGTGAACGATTGGAAAATATGTGTCGATGTCAGGAAATGTTGGAGCCGACGAGGCTATTGGAAACGTGTTTGTCACGAACACCTTTTGAAGGCAATATATTGTGACAATTCTCATACATCATACGACGTTAGATACGTGTATAATACGTTTTATATGTTTTGTATCTTTCAGGTAGCCCCGACTGCGTTAGAAATACAAAACAAGGATAGTAATATTATTTGGTGTTAACAACGTACTCGACATCTAGGTCATATGTCTTCGGCGGACCTTAGAGGAAATGGACAACTACAGGAGATGAAGGATAGATTGTAAGG
Source organism: Isoperla grammatica (assembly GCA_945910005.1). Lineage (NCBI taxonomy): Eukaryota > Metazoa > Arthropoda > Insecta > Plecoptera > Perlodidae > Isoperla > Isoperla grammatica. Next base: position 133,584,046 of record OX246737.1, read on the forward strand.
GGTTAATAGCCAGAAAAAGGCAAATTCTAGACCTTCATTTCGTCGCCTCTTACGACTGGCAGAGTCACCCTGGGCCCAGACGAGGTGATAACTTTAAACAAAGTCCCAATTGAAGACAATGAGAATTTGAGCCATAACTTGTTAATTGATACGCACTGAAAACCGTTACCAATATAGATCCTGCACCCCACGTAATGTGCTCTGCGTGGGACCACCGCCTTTTTCCAACCCAGTTGAGGAATACGTGAGGAAAGACCAGCTTTATTAGATGATTGAGGGGGAGTTTGATAAAGTAATCCACGGAGGCCATTTTGAGGGCTTCGTCCGACACTTAAATCAGTATTATCGAGCGTAATGGACGCAATCGGATCGGATCGAGCGGTTATCACACGCCCCCCCCCCCCTCCCCCCCTCTTAGATTGATCGTCGCACTTTGCCCTTCGGCCACTTATCTGTTCTGCGCCCGCCCGCTCCACTTTCATTGCTTTCCTTGTGTTCCTATCAGTGTAGAGAGACAACTGTAAGCTGGACACACGGGCTGGGAAGAAAATATATTTTGAAAGTTCACATTCATTAAAATTAATTTTATGATGATTGGCTGTTCTGTGATTAAAAAAGGTACATTGAGTGGAGGTATTGAGCCCTTTAAACCTAGATTTATTTGTTTAAATCTCAAAAATCATCTTAAAATAATTCATGAACCAGTTTTAATACACGAAAGAAAGAAACGGGATATATTTTATGACAGCGATTGAGATATTTTATTCGAAGTTTAGAATTGATCTGATATTCATGACTTGTTCATAGCGAAGAGCAATAGTTGATCAGACACTGGTAAGGTAACTGAGGGTTATATAGGGCCTATGTGGGCTGAACTAAGAGCTACACAACGCCAAGTTAACTCAATCTTTAGTTGTATTGTTTAAGGAAGCGCAACTTCTTTCCAAAGTAGGTATCAATAATAAATAAGTCTAAACCATGCGCGAAAATCGGACAGCAACAAGTTAACATATTTTGTTGTGTAACCTATCACATGTCAACGCAAAGTGATGTCGGCTTCCTAACAACGTAAACACACGACTTTTAAAATACTATCTCTCTAAAAAAATAAAAAAATAAATGAAAAAAAAAACAATTAGAAAATCATCCTCAATTTCCCCACGTGATCTCTACACTATTACTTTTAACAACAGAATGAGAGAAAAAACAGTCTAGTTTCAATTCAATTGGCATTTATAGTAAACTAAGTTATTTTCCAAGATTGCGTGTTTAGCTTGGTCAGCACTTTGCCTATGATCCACGCACGGTGCGTGTCAGCACTGCAGTGGACCTAAGCCCGGGTATCTGTTAATAAGCGACAAGTCCGGAACGCCCCCCCCCCCCCTCCCCCACCCACCCACAGAATAATCCTCCCACCCCTATTACCGCTTCTAAATGGCTCATCGTGTACGCATATTGAAAATTTATGCACGATATTAATAATTGGTTCGGGAAGTGTTATACTTTGGAGTCCCCTAACATAAGCGAAGGGCTAATAATTTTACCTCAACATAAGCTTCATTAGTAAGTGAAAGCCGTAAGCCGTATTGTAAATAATGTTTCACTAACAGCCAAGCAATTAGGCTCTTGCATACAATTAAGCTAGTTTTCGTGTACGTACGTAGTTATTTAATCCTTTACTCTGAAAACATAAAGTTTGGCGTAGTCTTGAGCCATCCAGTGAATATTAAGAGAAAGTGTCGTTGACTACAAGCGAACCATATTCTAGCTTAAGATTCAAGATTAGGTTTCAAGTTAAATACAAGTCACAAAAGTAGTGTTTCAGTTAACCCCTTAACTATAAAACTAATTATCTCAACAATATAAGGGAACAATATATTCTGAATATAAATATATGATACTATGTACAAACTATGCATGAATCAGTCAGCAACATTTTAACATATTGTCTAACCTACTTATGTTACCACAATGTGTTATAAATACTTACAAGCATTGACCGAAACATTGTCTAATGCCCAATATAGGCGCTCTTGAACTTTCTGCAAATCAAACACATGCATTCACCTTATCATACTTGGCCTTTATGGGCAAACAAATTACCTGAATGGATAATCACTTCTTTCAAAGTACCATCATTTATATGGGAAATATGTGACATTTTGAGTCCACTTCATAGCAAACCCTTTTAGCTATGAGCAAGCTGAGTCATAAAATAATAAACATTCTGGCTACCAACGTTTGCTAATTTAATAGTGGCGCGAAGATTAAGAGGGGGGGGGGGGGGTTAAGAGGGGTGTGGACCGCGCAGATAACATTCTCGTCACAGTTAGTCGCAAATTAAAGAACCGCTCAACCCCCATTTGCAACGCTGGCCAGGCGGAGTATTTCCTGTGTACAGTCTTGCACGAGAAACATAGAACACATTATGTGCGTTGTTTCTTGTGTTAGGTATGGGTATAGTTTTATCAAGATAAGTGCAGCTGCAGAAGGAGCACATTGTGAATCTTTCTTTGCAAGGTTGGTACAATCCATCAATGTGTTTTACACATTTAAACATTTTATACAGGCACCAAAACAGCAGCTCGTCCAAAATCGAATCCGCCTGAAAACTATATTAAATAACCATACACAAAAATATTGAATTATTACTTAAGTATTACATTATGCTTTCCTTTCATCTATATTTTGTTCTATATATTGTAAAATTGCAAAATGTGTATTTCTTTAAATTCTTGGGCTTAAGTATTTGTTAGTATCGTTGAAAAAGTGGATTAAAGAGAAAATATATTCAAAGTTGATGCTTTCTTTTTTTCTGTCAAATCCCTTGTTATCAATTTGCGTCACGCCTCGACGCTAATGCTACAGTGAGCGAGCCAACCGTCCAGCCTCTAATTAAACAATACGGGAATATTCAGTCAGCCAACAGCGAATATTTGTCTCTTCCCCCCCCCCCCCCCCCCCCCCCCCCCCGCTAAGACCAGCCAACTTTCCTCGGGGGATTTCTTCATTGGAACATCCAATTATGGCAGAAACTCTGGTGGCTTCCCCTCTTTGAATCTACTTTCAAATGGTATCATATTTAATTATCTCAATTTCGTCTTTATAGAGTTCCAACATTTTACGAAAACTTGCGGCAACTTATGAGATGACGCTTCGAGAGCTTTCTTATTTCCGACGGTAATTTTTCCAAGATAAGCGTTTTTGAAAAAGGTCTCGCGGTAAAATTGCGAAAGATCCGATAGTATGCGACAAAAGACGTTATTCTAAAAACTTAGAACGATTCAAAGACGTTCCTCTACAGTTTTGAAATGTCTGCAAACTTTCCAAAGGAAAGATATAAGGCTTCTATCATTGTCGGCTTCCTTTCAAGACCGCATTCTCTCTGGTTCTCATTGTCTATTGATTGCACTTGGCTTCACTACTTACCCTCTTATCTCCATTGACAATTGGCCCTCTCTCTCTCTCTCTCTCTCTCTCTCTCTCTCTCTCTCTCTCTCTCTCTCTCTCTCTCTCTCTCTCTCTCTCTCTCTCTCTCTCTCTCTCTCCTCGTTTCTATCCCCCAATAACTTAACGCTCTCATTTGTTTTACCGGGGATTTCCCTACGTCGACTTCCAGAACGAATTTACTAATGAAAAAGGCTTGAAATGAATTCCGATATTATTTCTACCCGGTTCCTCAGGTTATGTTGCCGCTGCAACGTGGGGACGTGGAACATAGACAATAGAGAGATGTCGCTACGTCGTAAGTTAGTGACAGACCCCGCGGGTAGATGGAGCCACCAACAATATAGAACAGATGTGAATGAGAGTAATGAAATGTTAATGGGGAAAGCAGTATAGTTTAGTAGGACACGTGTTTAGTTGTAAAACAATGTTACGCGATCGTATTGAAGGTGTTGGAAGGGCAAAGAGAGGTGGAAGGGCAATATTGAAATCTTAAGAACAGAGAATGTTGGATAAGGAGGTGGGGGAAGGTAAACAACATGTATGGAGGGGGGGTGTAACTGCATAGTTTGTTCTGAAGAAGTACAGGCGATGGTACAACTCAAAACTCTTTTAGGGATAGTGTCGCCGCTTCTACAACCCCCTCTCCACCAATGCGACTACTTCTTACGGTAAATATACTATGCATCATGCAATCTGCATCATACTATGCAACCAACAGCATACTATACATCTCCTCATGCAACCTGTCCCTAAAATAAATATATATACATATAAAGGTATACCCCAGCGGTTTAATCGTAGTAACCACCATTATAATTCTTATTCCTTATAATTATTAATTTTGATCAATAGTTCACAATTATTTATAGTCATTTCTCCGATACCTGGTTTTGGTGTAAGAACGTTGACCATTATCCCATAAAACAAGTTCCAAGCGACCACTGAACGTAGGTGTTGTGATAAGGATTCATATCTCTAGGTCTAAGCGCACCCCATTCAACCGCGCGGCAAGAATCTCGCCCCTAACTGTCCTATCAGGTTACCCAGCGGCCGTGGGAAGTGGGTTATCAAGATGGTTTTGACACATGGTCAGAATGCCGAGCAGGGAGGATCAAAGGAATATGTGGTGGGGGATGAGGGGTGAGGGGAGGGGGTGGATCAGATTACCGTCGCACTGAAAGCAACCTCGCAAATATCAGGAGAGCAGGTTTGAAAAGAGGAGCGCGTGTTAATTCAGGAAAGCCGAAAGATGGTCTTGATTATAAATAACTTTATCGCAGCAAGTCCGTACTGTAGGTGCACAACATTTCTAATGTTTGCTTACCTATAGTTCATTTTTTTCGCTGTTGGATGGCCCGAGGGCATAAGCTCGGGTAGCGTTTGCACCAACCTCTGACCAAAGTACGAGTATCCCCACTCTCGCCTCGATACGTAACTACCTTCGGTCGGCGAGCCTTGCATTATCTCACAAATCATGATGACGGTCGATGCTTGAGTAGCGGAAGGAATGTCAGGGTTTGGCCAAACGATCCAACTTTCAGACCTCGAAGGTCTCTGTGTTGTCAACTGGGGTTTGTATGGACTATAGACAGCTGACTAGCTATAGGAATAGGCCTATTAATAATATGTTTGGTTATTCTCTAATAAGTTTTATTTCCTTGCTGTGTAATATGAAACCTTCACCATAGAATGCAAACTATAAAGACAAACAATCAGTTACAGTGGGCAAATTAATTATTATTTGACATTTCAATGTTGTCATAACTAAGTTATTGTGGTGTCGGCACCAATTGGTTTTTAGAGATCTGACGTGAAACGTTTTTCATTCAAGGTTATAAGTGTCACGATTGGATCATGATTTGCGTTTCGTTTGTTAACAATTGATGCCATTTATTGTATTTTTATTCAATAATTGAATTTGATTTGCGTTGAATGATTTGAATGCAAACAATGGAGTCAGATTTGTTTGCGGTTGACAGTAACGTGCGTTGATGTGTGGCTAGGGCTGCGGCGCCGTGTTGGTGGTTTACGGTCGTCAGATACAAGCGTTGGGGTGTGCAGCCGACCCCCCCCCCCTTCCACCCACCAAAATACCTCCCCTTCTTCCTTGTTTATATAGTTGACACACCTGCAAAACCTGTACAAAAAATAAGTGTCATAATCACATATTAAACATGTCTTAAAGGATGTCTTTCATGTCTTTCAAGGAATCATGACATGAGGACATAAAAAAGATATCTAAAAGACATCTTTGTATTTTCTGGGTTGCAGACTTTACTTGATAATTATTCGCATCTTGTAGTATCATTATTAGTCAGGATAATAATATACGGAATGATATGAGGCTTATTGTGCCGGTCACGTGTGACAATGGCTGCTCGGAGGATGGGGCAGCAAGACGTATCAGTGACCGAGCCTCAGTGAGTTCTTTGCCAGCATCCGCTTGACAGAACTCTCCGCTGATAGCGGGCACCCCTATCCGAGGGTTGAGCCCCCCCCCCCCCCCCCCCATCCCGGATCTCAGATAAGCTACCAGCGCCATCATTTGATACAGTTTGTTTCCACTACAGAGGTTTTCCATTGGTGATTCGTCCCTAATACGAAACACGATTTACAACCACAACAAAATACGTCAAGGGGAAACTAAAACTAAAGCAAAACTAAAACTAAATCTCTAACTCACAAAAACTAAAAGAAACAAAAAATAGAAGTGAAACTGATACTGGGAGTGGATCAAACTGAAACGCTTTCTCTCTCTCTCTCTCTCTCTCTCTCTCTCTCTCTCTCTCTCTCTCTCTCTCTCTCTCTCTCTCTCTCTCTCTCTCTCTCTCTCTCTCTCTCTCTCTCTCACACACACACTCTCCGCTGCTCGCGTCACGTCATGCCTCTGATTGGCCTAGACGTGCAGCAGTTACAGTTACTCGCGTCGCATCGCGTGGCAGGTATGTTGTGCTGTGAGTGCAGCTTTACTTTATGGATCCATCTAAGATGACGGAAGGTCTGAATGATGGGGTTGTTTAGAGGGCGGTAATGGGGGGGTCGGACAATGGGGTCGCAAGAAGGCGGTGATATAATCTCAGCCCTTGCGATGCACCGCCGACACAACGTGGCTGCTTATCGTGGGCAACCCTTGCTTTGAGAAGCCACCGCCTCCTCAAAGATAGCGCAGACAAAAGGAAGCCACCCTTACTATCAGTGCTGTAGGGATCTTGTCTTGCTTACACTGGAGGAATTTGCATTTGTGCGTGTGCGTGTGCGTGTGCGTGTGCGTGTGCGTGTGCGTGTGCGTGTGCGTGTGCGTGTGCGTGTGCGTGTGCGTGTGCGTGTGCGTGTGCGTGTGCGTGTGCGTGTATGGTGGAGACAAGTCAAAGATCGTTACAATAAACAGAAAAAACGAGCTAAAACATCAACAAAATGACACTAAATTTGAGAGAACAATCAAGTTTATATACCAAATCAAAGTAAATAAAGTCTGAGAAAAATACATTAATTTAGTTTCTAAAAATATATATAGTTTATCTTTTCCTCCCGGAAATTAACATTTTTAATGAAGAGAAGCTCAATGAACATCCTTCGTAATGTAATTATTTAATTGAACCACAGACAAGAATATTATGTAAAAGATGCTTGATAGTGCAGCGATTCAGAAAGCTCATGACTGATGTAGAATAGAGAAGGGTTCTAGCTGAACTGACGGACAGACAGACAGACACGTGGAGATGGAGATGGAAGACGTCAGGTGCAGAGCTTAGACAAATGTTTAAATTAAATCATTCCTGTAAAGGTTTAATTATAAAGACGCCCGTGGCGCTCGGAAAAGAAATGAAGCTGCGATAGAAGCGAGCGTACCTTCTCTCTGGTGGCCTAGATATCTTACTATCAGTAGTCTCAATGCTGGGACTCCACTCAAGCTACGGACCGTGGTCACGATGTAGAGGCTACCCTCGAGGTACAGTAGGCTAGGCCTACACTTGACAAAATACAAACCCTAACGAAGTAATGAGAATTTCTAGCCTTACATACTAACATTTATTCAGTTTTTAGGCTATCTCTCATAAAATCGTCCCTTTTACGTATATGTGTACATATATATGACATAAATCCTGGCCACGAAAGCTTTAGTGTTTTAATAAATATATATATATAATTAGATTAAGACCATTCTTTGTATTAAAAGTATTTAAATCAGCAATAATTATTTATGTGCAATGTATTTTGTGACCAGTTAAGAAATGGATTTACAAAATAGGAAAATATGTTAACAGTGTATTTATACACATTTAACAGATATGATCTTAAGGTTCCTTTTTTACTAAGACTCTCATTAGAACATGTCTGATTACTCATGTTTTAGCAAATACCCATTTGAATTTTCCAACCCCGTGTGTCTATGATTCGTTTTAGTTCTGTAACTGAAAACGTACATTTGAGTTTGTTAGTTTAAAACATTTCAACCTTATCTTTCCTAGAGCGTTCGTAATTCCATAAGACGCAAATCGCAAGAAACACTCAAGATATTAGTGAAACAAAGAACAATTTGTATGGTTTCGTTTTGGAGGCAAATTCTCTTAGTTGTGGTTTGAATAACCCCGAATAGTTTAATAGCACCGTGTTCACCTGATCCTTCTACCAACACCATGAAAGTGTTCACCAAAGCATTGCAACAGAAAGCTAAGGATATCGCATTTTGGGACTATCTCTGAAATAATTCAAGGGCTTTGCGTTGAAACCAACCTACCACGCATAGTCACGTGACACGCTACGCATAGTTGACATGAGTTGAGGGACGCACAGCTCATCTGGCGGCGCGGCGTGACACTAGATGATGTTATTAATTACCTCGCTGTATGTGTACAGGCAAGCTCAAAACATTGTTCAAGCAAGACAGGCTAGTCCCTGTGGTCAACTGTGTTGCCGGCCTAACTGGTTAACCCGTAAGAGTAAATATACAATCTGAGAGCTTAAAGGAGTTTATTGTTTATGATGTTATTCCGGATAACTGTATTAAAAAGTTGTAACTATTGTTTTTTTTGTTACTAATTTTGTACAATCGTAACGATTGCAATGTTTTAGAGTTTTTAAACAATTCATATTTAATTCGCGTAAAACAATATTTGCGTTGATGTTATATTCTGAAGACGTCACTGAAAGATGTTCAAGGCTGGAGTTTAATAACACGCTTTCCACATAGATATGCATGGGGTTTATGGATCATATTCATAATGCCAACAATGAGTTAAGGAATAGCCCTCCCAGCTCACATGCCAGTACTTACATAACAAGCATAACGAATAAACAATAACATCAACTGCTGAAGATTTCATTGAATTGTTTTACAAAACTGTCCGTATTTTGTGAATATAACATCAGTTGAAGAATATTATTTGGAAGGACTATATAAGATTCTTAGCGAGTACATAATAATAATATTTTGAGAGTTTATACTTTGCATGGGTATTTCTGTTGTGACATGTTACCGCTTTGTATGGGGCTTCGTGAAATATGTTCCTAATCGGATTACCAAAAACATGGAGAACTTTGCAACGAAGGGTTTTTACATTAAGTTCACGGGACGTTTGAAAATAACAAGAAGCTTAAACAAATTATTCGAGCTTTTACGAAACATATTATTCATTGTTCTCGGTTGACATTTGTGGGAAACAGCATCGGTTAGCGAACCAAAGTAAACTATTGAGAGACCGAAATATTATTCATCCGTCCGTTTTAACGTGAAAGCATAAAATATACAAAAGATGAATTTATATACGACGAATAGAACCTCAAACATCAAAACGTTCAAAGACTTTCCCAGTACATATACAACTTCTTAGAACTCTTTAAGCTTCTTAAATGAAAAATAATACCAAGAATGAATTGAAAAAATAAGCTCAACGCAAAAGTAGCGACGAGTTGAAGTAGCAAAGCGAATTTATATCATCAAAGTTAGATAATAAAAAAAACTATACATTTATTTGGAGTTGTTCTGTAAGAAAAGTATTTGTACTTTGTATACAGACATATAATTACTTTGCGAATGATACATACAAGGTTCGGAAGACGAGTTGTGGGTTGGGGGAGGGAGGGGGGAGGGAGGGTTGGGGGGATCAAGAAACTTTCCCCATCGTCAGCCCCGTACAGAGCTCTACCGTGGGGTAATAATATCGGGGAGGTGTTCGTACAACGATGCGATGGAAGTAGGTGTGAAGCTAACGACGTGTTGGAGAACATGTGAGCCTCGTTGCTTTCTAGTGTGTTTATTGTGTTGAATGTCTTTGACATTTTACTCAAACAGAATCTTGTTCGGTCTCACTATACGCGAGTTACAGACGAAGACACTTCAAATGATGACACAGCGGTTCAAACGTAGTAGATATTTGCTGGTCGTGAGGATGAAGGGTTGTAAATGCAACTTTCTTGAAATATAACTAAACGGGCGTGAGTGATACAAGAGGCATTGAACATGTTATGACATTTTATGACAAGATATAATGGTTCTATTAGCCATGATGTACACACATGTACACACTACTTTTTATATAAACCAATGATGTATATTTATAAAATCATTTCAGAATACTAATCTCAGTCATAAAACCCGCAAAATGTCTGACGGCTTGGCTAAGTAAGTTGAAATATGTGCTTAACAATGGGTTAAAATATAATATATAAAATTACAATGAAGAGAATACTGATACTGTAAGCATGGAAATTATTATTACTGAAACTTCAGGCAAATAATGCTTACAAAACTATAACACAATTTGTTTCCATATTACCAGTTTACTATATACACTAGTAATGTTTTGCTTCTTTTTATGTTTATCATTTTCATTTTTCAATTTCCTTCCCTTAGTATCTTGTTCAAACTTCATGCAGTAAATTATTGAACAGTCTTTATTGAAACGGGTTAGCTACTTGTGTATACCGACGTGACGTCCCACTGAGCTACCTGTCAAACATTTTGAGCGCGCTTGTCGCCTAATTTATGAGAAAACATTTCTTGACGCAGTCTTTTGTAGGCCAGGCCTGTATTCCTCCGCGTTGAAGATATTTCACGTCAAACCTGAGGAAGAACTGATAAAGGAAGGGAAAGACGTCTCGCGAAAGAAAATACCCCCATTGTAAGGTTTACTGTTTGATTAATTGATGTCGTGGGCGACGTTCGCGTTCATGCAGCGAGGCTAATTGAGACGATGAGTGATGGTGTCATTGCTCTTATGTGCGCTAGCAGCCTTTGTGTCTGTCTATAGGCGCCTTCCTATACAGTACAGGCTGCAGAGCCCAGTCTGTGATACAGGTAGCAGCATTACTACCCCCCACCACACACAAAGGCCAGTCTTCAATCATACCACTCATTAGCTGCCACGATCAACAGAAATCATAACACCTCGTACGAGTTATTTCTGATAGTAACACTTTTTACTGACAAACTTTAATATACAAATATTTCTATGCAAAAAATATTCTTATATTTTTTACCTTAATATTATACGCTTATAACCATGAAGGAGATAAAACACCAAACAAACACGAACTTCATTTTTATCGTATAGAAAAAATGAAAATGTTTTGCCAATCAAAATGTTTGCTTGTTAATATTGGACAAAACAAATAATTACTGTTAAATAACACTCTATGTAATGAGTATTTTTTGTATGTTATTTATTTTACATCGCAGTAAGGGAATGTCGGATAATACGATGAGTTGGGTTCTTCGGGTGGGGGTGGTGGTGTAAGGGTAGGGCTTCTACCTGGGATCACAGATTGGGTGCAGTCTAGTGTAGCCACCTTGCTTCACCGTGACAAGCAATTTCCTTCGTGTCGAGGTGTCCTACGTGCTATGCGGTGTCTTACGTGCTATGCGGTGTCTTACGTGCTATGCGGTGTCTTACGTGCTATGCGGTGTCTTACGTGCTATGCGGTGTCTTACGTGCTATGCGGTGTCTTACGTGCTATGCGGTGTCTTACGTGCTATGCGGTGTCTTACGTGCTATGCGGTGTCCAAGTGCTATGCAAGCACGTAGGCTATGCGGTGTGGAGGTACTATGCTGAGTATATATATATATATATATATATATATACTACTACGACAATATAGATATATATTAGGGCTGCCCAACGATATCGATAATTCGATACAATATCGATAATAGATAAATAATTCGATATCGATATAGAATTAATATATCGTACATATCGCGATATCGAACTTGTGCCTAATAAGCTAATTGATACAAAAAACCGATAAACTATCACGTCACGCCAACCACACCATCGCTGTTTTGTGTAGATATTTTACAATTTGAATAGTACAACAAACAAATTGACACACATAGTAAGACCTTTCAAAGCTAAAATATTTCTTTACGTAATATTGTTTAAAGAATGACCTCTAGCTGGCCTGTAAATCCTAAAAACAGACGAGAAAAGTTTCGATGTGGCGATATCGCCGATATCGATACGTCACTTAAAAACTTCGATATCGCGACGCGATATCGATATTTCTTCCCGCGATATCGATATGACTTTTTTTATCGTTGGGCAGCCCTAATATATATAATTAGTAATACAATTCATCAAGATAACAAAATAACCATAATAATATGGAAGACATATTGTAAACTATATGATAGGAATAAGGGAAACGATAAGTAATTTATTTTATACATTCACCTAAGTCGTTACTATCTTGCTTTGCTTTCATTATTTGAAGGAATTATGTAGAGAAGGGTACAGCAAGAAGTCACATATAAGATAGATATTGAGTAATTTCAAGACATTTATTTATAAATTACATATTAGTGTGTAATCTTTTTCTAAGGATTTACTTTAAAATGTATACCTTTAGACAATTTAAAATCGTTTACATGTATCGACTTTGACAGCCTGGAATAGAGATTATGTACATAATACGTTTTGAGCGTGAGTACGGATGTCACAAGAGTGTTTAGGTTTTGTTGTTAGTTTTGTTATAGTTCAATGGATAGTTTCCATTACGGTAGAAACGCATTAACAAACTATATAGCAAAGTTTTCTTTGTGATATGAAACAAAGGTAATACCGCAACACTGACGGACAGTCAGCAACCATTGCTGCAAACTTGTCAGACAGGTGATTGGCAGGACATGAAACTGATCTTAACTTGAAAGCTTGACCTCGACTCTTGCAATATCGCTACTGAAACTTTAAAGAGCTTTGAAAGCCTTTACAACATTGTTCTTCCCTCTTGCTGCTTTCATAATCACAACAAGGGAAGTGTAGAGCTTTGAACATGCTTTGTTCAATAGGAAGCCTTGTCTAAAAACTTTGTGGTTTTGTGTGGTTTTGGTTTACAAACATGATATTTCAGGAACCAAATTTGGGTTTAAAACATTTCACTGGTTTCATTTGTTCAAAGCAAAAAAGTTTGACATTATCTCACGCTTTCCTAAAATTAAACCACCTACATTTAATGTTTGTCCTTTGTAAACATGTTTTGAAAATGTTACCATATCTGGCCAAAGATTCAATTATTGTTACATTTGTCTAGATTATTAATTAAATAAATAACAATTTATGGTATTGATATTTTTGGGCAGTAGAGCCCATACATTGCGCACAGTTTTAGGTTTGAATCACGTAAAAAATTATGTAAGATGGTTTTGTTAAAGCAAATGTAATTAAGAATTTTGTAATATTATGGAAAAAATTACTTTTCAGAGTTTAAACGTTTTAATTTTTACATGATAAATCTGTACTACCAGTGATGTATTTACACACGCGTATGACCTCACGCTAACATAACGAGGTGTCAAAGTTTTACAGTACTTCAACGACTTACAAAATATATATATACATATATTATTTGAATGTAGGCCAAGTACTTAGTAAGTTATCGAATAATACGAAGCACATCATGCCATGTGTTTAGCGTATTGCTACTTGGTTGAGGTGCCAATAACACAGCCTACAAGGTGATTGATATCATCTGAAGAGAACCATTGACACTGACAGTTAATTAAGCGTTTCTATGGAATGACGTTAATATTATCGATTTTCTGTTGGATCTGACGTAATTGAACGAGCAGTAAAACCTGCAGCACAAAGGGAGCAGTGAACAGTTAGGGGCTGCGTTACGGGGCGGCTGTAATTTCACCACCACGCAGGGCAAAACAGGTTAGAAAACTAGACCTTCAGTTATTATTTTTTTATTATTTTAATATGTGAAAGAAAACTTTCTTGATAAAAATATTTATTTTTATTTTCGTGTTTTAAAACAACTTTATGATGATGAATCAGTATTGTGTCACATCTGTTTCTGTCGAAATAGCGCACATAAACGCAATGTTCATAGCTCCAATGTTTCAGTAGCATCTGCAGCATTGTGATATTTTTAGGTATAACTTTAAACATTCGCGTTAAATACTGTAATTTTCAATTTATTGTCGTCATTACTATCCATGCATAGATAAAGTTACATTTCTATGTCACATGATTATTTATCCTCCAGAGAAAGTACTTTCATCAAGGCGATAAACTTATATTTTAATTTCTTGTTTATCGTAATTTGTTTTAAGACTGATTTACAAAGTAGGACTTTCCATACAAAAATACAATGACATTACGAAACGAATAATAAAACACATACAGAAATAAAAAATGTGTCAAGAAAAGTATTGTGCAAAGCAAAACTACTACAGATATGGAGAATAAGTTACTAAACAAACAATTTAAAAATATTTCTTAATAAAATGTAGCGGTGTAAGAAATAAATAATATAAAACATTGTCATTATACAGCAATACACATAAGTGTACAAAGAAGAAAAAATGGCACTCGAGTCGCAGAAAAAGGACAAACAGGGGGAGAGAATGAGAATAAAAAACGACTGTCGGAAGACAGTTCGGAGAAAAGTATTGCTTTGGAAATAAGCTTTTGCGAGGACAAACATTCATCGGGACATTGTAACACCCGCCCTAAAAAACATATTTTATAGTTAATTAAAGCATGAATATAAAATCACAATCGCACCTTTGCCGAATCGATGTCGTCGTCTTTACACCGATGAGAAAGTAATCAGCGAAAGCGGAGTATGCTATAGGTATTGTGAGCGCTGAATGCTTTGAAGCGAGGCGGGAGAAAATACGGCTGGGTTTTAATCAAGACTCTAATCTCTAGCGTGTAATGACCGACTGATAACAAACACCCCCCTCTCTTTTTACTTCCCCCACTGGAAGGGGCAGCTTTTATACCGTATACTTCAGCTTTGCCTTCGTCCTGTAACCCCTATCTTTTTACCTCCCCCACTGGAAGAGGCAGCTTTTATACCAATTCAGCTTTGTCTTCGTGCTGATTCAAACTTTGTTTTGGTTCAATTCATTATTTATTAAAAGGATAATACCTATAGTATTTAGTTATCAGTATTCATTTACATGTATGTACATGCTACTGGTGTATACGTAAAGGATGACTTAGAGCCGTCATAGCAACAAAGCACATAGGGCCTAATAAATTGTATAGATGTCCCCCACTGAAAATCAGTTCTGCTAACTAAGTGGGTTGACAATAAATACAAATGTATTTATTTGTCAGTGCCAAAAATGGTGATTATTATAAAAACGTCGCTCTCACACAAACTGGGTACTTTTTATTCCAGCTACTGTACTTCAAACGTTACTACGCGTCATTAAAATACAGGCCGGGTTACATTCTTTTCTCAAGCAACTGTACTTCAACCTTCTGCGCCCAGTGAGTCAGACTACGGAACCGTTGCATATCCGTTCCGTAGACTGGCCCGAATTCTGACGTACGGAACGGTTCCGTGCGTATTTACAAATGCGCGCCGGTAAACGTAGTTTACGCAATTTTTCAAAGATCGCAGCACTATTTTACAGCAGACTTCTTTGCCGATATAATTATTATTTGTTCTTGACAAGTTCTCGAACACGGCCATTTCACAGACGAATAGAGATGGCAGTGCGTCAGCTGTTTGTGGGGTTTGTTTACGTTTTTGTGAATATGGCTAACCTCAAAGTTGTAAGCAAAGACATCGTATGCCAGTTATTATTATATAGTGAATCAGGAGGTGAAATAAGTGATTTTAGTGATGCGGAAACTGAAAGTGATTTATCAGAAAGTCATGAAAGTGTTTTAGGCGAAAATGGTGTTGATGACGGCTACGAGAATGGTGAGCAGTAGGCCTATTACACTGTAAGTAAACACTGTATAATAGCAATAGGCCTAGTTGTAAGCTTTACAAGACTCATGTGGTTGTAGTATACACTTTACATGACTTTAGAAATGCCATTGTGTGAAATGAATGCTGAATCTCCATCTTTAACTGATGCCTAGGATATAAAAACCAGAAAACTATTCATGGGTAACTGAGTGAGGGTACTATTCTTAACTACAGCAAACTGTACTACCAAACGATATAGAAACCCGCTCCATCAACCAAAAACCCCATCAACTGTAGGCCTACTTGAAACATATAATTCCCGCCAAGGTCTACTTGATCTCCGCCTAGCGGAGGCTCGTCGAACTCAAGTTGGGAGTTTGACGAGCCTCCGCTAGGCGGAGATTAAGTGGACCTTGAATTCCCCGTAGGTCACCACTCACCAACCAAGGTGATGTGAATATAATATTATAAAGAACCCAAGGTCCGTCGTTCCCCTGGCGGAGGTTCAGTAAACCTCTTCGACGACGGACCTTGTAAAGAACCGGGTACTATTCTTTAGACCATCACTGTACTTGAAACATCATAACTCCCGCTACGTCACCACTCACCTACCAACGGCGATGTAACCATGTGATATAAAGAACCGGGTACTATTCTTTAGTCCATCACTGTACTTGAAACATCATAACTCCCGCTACGTCACCACCAAAGGCGATGTTACCATGTGATATAAAGGACCGGGTACTATTCTTTAGACCATCACTGTACTTGAAACATCATAACTCCCGCTACGTCACCACCATAGGCGATGTAACCATGTGATATAAAGAACCGGGTACTATTCTTTAGACCATCACTGTACTTGAAACATCATAACTCCCGCTACGTCACCACCAAAGGCGATGTTACCATGTGATATAAAGAACCGGGTACTATTCTTTAGACCATCACTGTACTTGAAACATCATAACTCCCGCTACGTCACCACCATAGGCGATGTTACCATGTGATATAAAGGACCGGGTACTATTCTTTAGACCATCACTGTACTTGAAACATCATAACTCCCGCTACGTCACCACCAAAGGCGATGTTACCATGTGATATAAAGGACCGGGTACTATTCTTTAGACCATCACTGTACTTCAACATCATAACTCCCGCTACGTCACCACCAAAGGCGATGTTACCACGTGATATAAAGGACCGGGTACTATTCTTTAGACCATCACTGTACTTGAAACATCATTACTCCCGCTACGTCACCACCAAAGGCGATGTTACCATGT
Source organism: Isoperla grammatica (assembly GCA_945910005.1). NCBI lineage: Eukaryota > Metazoa > Arthropoda > Insecta > Plecoptera > Perlodidae > Isoperla > Isoperla grammatica. Next base: position 133,600,942 of record OX246737.1, read on the forward strand.
GATATAAAGAACCGGGTACTATTCTTTAGACCATCACTGAACTTGAAACATCATTACTCACGCTACGTCACCACCATAGGCGATGTAACCATGTGATATAAAGAACCGGGTACTATTCTTTAGACCATCACTGTACTTGAAACATCATAACTCCCGCTACGTCACCACCATAGGCGATGTAACCATGTGATATAAAGAACCGGGTACTATTCTTTAGACCATCACTGTACTTGAAACATCATAACTCCCGCTACGTCACCACCAAAGGCGATGTTACCATGTGATATAAAGGACCGGGTACTATTCTTTAGACCATCACTGTACTTGAAACATCATAACTCCCGCTACGTCACCACCAAAGGCGATGTTACCACGTGATATAAAGGACCGGGTACTATTCTTTAGACCATCACTGTACTTGAAACATCATTACTCCCGCTACGTCACCACCAAAGGCGATGTTACCATGTGATATAAAGGACCGGGTAGTACTATTCTTTAGACCATCACTGTACTTGAAACATCATAACTCCCGCTACGTCACCACCAAAGGCGATGTTGCCACGTGATATAAAGAACCGGGTACTATTCTTTAGACTATCACTGTACTTGAAACATCATAACTCCCGCTACGTCACCACCATAGGCGATGTAACCATGTGATATAAAGAACCGGGTACTATTCTTTAGACCATCACTGTACTTGAAACATCATTACTCCCGCTACGTCACCACCATAGGCGATGTAACCATGTGATATAAAGAACCGGGTACTATTCTTTAGACCATCACTGTACTTGAAACATCATAACTCCCGCTACGTCACCACCATAGGCGATGTAACCATGTGATATAAAGAACCGGGTACTATTCTTTAGACCATCACTGTACTTGAAACATCATTACTCCCGCTACGTCACCACCATAGGCGATGTAACCATGTGATATAAAGAACCGGGTACTATTCTTTAGACCATCACTGTACTTGAAACATCATAACTCCCGCTACGTCACCACCAAAGGCGATGTAACCATGTGATATAAAGGACCGGGTACTATTCTTTAGACCATCACTGTACTTGAAACATCATTACTCCCGCTACGTCACCACCATAGGCGATGTTACCATGTGATATAAAGGACCGGGTACTATTCTTTAGACTATCACTGTACTTGGAACATCATAACTCCCGCTACGTCACCACCATAGGCGATGTTACCATGTGATATAAAGAACCGGGCACTATTCTTTAGACCATCACTGTACTTGAAACATCATAACTCCCGCTACGTCACCACCAAAGGCGATGTTACCATGTGATATAAAGGACCGGGTAGTACTATTCTTTAGACCATCACTGTACTTGAAACATCATAACTCCCGCTACGTCACCACCAAAGGCGATGTTACCATGTGATATAAAGGACCGGGTACTATTCTTTAGACCATCACTGTACTTGAAACATCATAACTCCCGCTACGTCACCACCATAGGCTATGTTACCACGTGATATAAAGGACCGGGTACTATTCTTTAGACCATCACTGTACTTGAAACATCATAACTCCCGCTACGTCACCACCATAGGCGATGTAACCATGTGATATAAAGAACCGGGTACTATTCTTTAGACCATCACTGTACTTGAAACATCATTACTCCCGCTACGTCACCACCATAGGCGATGTAACCATGTGATATAAAGAACCGGGTACTATTCTTTAGACCATCACTGTACTTGAAACATCATAACTCCCGCTACGTCACCACCATAGGCGATGTTACCATGTGATATAAAGAACCGGGTACTATTCTTTAGACCATCACTGTACTTGAAACATCATTACTCCCGCTACGTCACCACCATAGGCGATGTAACCATGTGATATAAAGAACCGGGTACTATTCTTTAGACCATCACTGTACTTGAAACATCATAACTCCCGCTACGTCACCACCATAGGCGATGTTACCATGTGATATAAAGAACCGGGTACTATTCTTTAGACCATCACTGTACTTGAAACATCATAACTCCCGCTACGTCACCACCAAAGGCGATGTTACCACGTGATATAAAGAACCGGGTACTATTCTTTAGACCATCACTGTACTTGAAACATCATAACTCCCGCTACGTCACCACCAAAGGCGATGTTACCACGTGATATAAAGAACCGGGTACTATTCTTTAGTCCATCACTGTACTTGAAACATCATAACTCCCGCTACGTCACCACCAAAGGCGATGTTACCACGTGATATAAAGAACCGGGTACTATTCTTTAGACCATTACTGTACTTGAAACATCATAACTCCCGCTACGTCACCACCAAAGGCGATGTTACCATGTGATATAAAGAACCGGGTACTATTCTTTAGACCATCACTGTACTTGAAACATCATAACTCCCGCTACGTCACCACCAAAGGCGATGTTACCATGTGATATAAAGAACCGGGTACTATTCTTTAGACCATCACTGTACTTGAAACATCATAACTCCCGCTACGTCACCACCAAAGGCCGCCCCGCACCGCATCAGGGCAGTGATTACCAAAGAGCGCTGCCTATCTGAACAACTGTTTGATGTCGGCCGAGTGGAAGAAGAGCTAATGAAAGAGCGAACCCGACTTGACTAATTAGCGCCTCTTTGTACAGAATGTTTGGCGACGAATACTTTGAAGGACTCGTTTTTGTCTGCTGGCTACATTCATTCTGACAGTTACTGTTTGACTCGGCAGTCTTCGTTGCATGGACTGTGTCCTGTGTGTCCTGTGTGAGGGAATCTGTTTCTAAAACATGGTATCCATGTTAACATTTAAAATGTAGTCAACACATTGAAAGCTGGGGAGTGCAATGATTCTCATCTTAATAAAAAGTAATATATATATTATACATAAATATCTCTGTTTTCTAGTTCAAACTAAAAAACATTGGGGAGAATTCTAAAAATATATATACAAGTTTTTGTCGGCAGTGCGCTATAATGGCTTGACCACAGATAACTAATACACTTTGTGTATCTGTGGCTTGATATAGCTTACAACATTACTTTTCGTCTTTATAAAGAAGCATGTCTAGCTTTTTGATATTAATGAAATTGTCCAATTTGATTTATACGCAAAATTGTACCTTTATTAAATATTACTAACTTACAAAGATGGATAATATCTATTTGATTCTAATTCCAAATATTTTATTTTGAGTTTATTTTAAAAATATCAACAACAAAATGAACACTAGACTTTTTTTATCATGGACTTAAATCTATAATTCCTGTAGCTTTGTAACCATAAACCGTGGATGTAAAATCCCCGCCAACCTATGTGAAAGTCCCCTAAAATGTTTTGCATTGATCGTCATAACATTGAAACAATATTGAATTTATAATCAAATTCAAATAATAAACAGGCTGTTCCATTCAAGTTATTCCGTCAAAAAAATGAATGTTTTGCGGGCGCCGCAGTTAAAAAGCAATCACTGGTTTTATGCCATTGTTCAATAAAGAATTCAAACAAGCAAATGCGCTGACGATTCAATTCAATTTGTCGCTGAAGTGCAGCCGCACAGATCCTGGCAACAGCCACGTTAGGGGCTGTTACAGGGAAACATGATATTACCGAGCAGGGAGAAGTAGGGAGGAACCTCGTAGCAACGTTTGTACACGATCATATGAGGTGTGCTGCAATGGAAACGTTTTAGATTAAACAAATACAAACAATATAATGCAATTCGATATTGGTCATATTGTAATATAGAAAATCCTGGAGCTACATAACGTTTAGAATATATTCATGTAAATAAATGATTTTGCTTAACACAAAACAAAACAAAATAATTAAATACAACATACGCTTCGGTACTAACGTGAATAAATTAACATTACTCCATGATAGACCAGTGTTGCATGAAATGATATCAAGCAATAAGAAAGTTCAATTAAATTGTACTTTTTCTTATTTACAATATATCCAGCACGAGTGAATCATATTAATTAATTTTCGTTACAGCTCACTTTATTCTAGACCCCACTTTGATACGGGAGAAAATATTACGCTTACTTTGCATTACTATAGTTATTCTTGGTTATAAACTAGAAAACTAATTAATGTTTTATTCAATTGCAAACAAACTATTTTCTCTTTGGCTCATACCCGCAAAGTATATCTGCTCCGTTTCTCCGTTTAGATTCTTTTTATAAACCCAGAACGAGAACAAGTTTTTAATTAGATCGTTATTAAAAATAAACAAGTATTTTAACGTATAAGTTCTGAATTATTGTAGTTTGGTTTTTAAATTAAAATGGGACTTGTGGAAAAGCTCTGATGTTTATTTTATGAGTTTTATAATTCTATTAAATACACAAATTCACCTCTTTTATGAGAACTGTTCTAGTAAGGATTCGGATAACGTTATATAAGAAAAGTATGATTTAACGTCTATAAAGTTTTGCAAAAAGATTCAGGAAGAAATGTTGAAAAACATGTCACACAGTTCACTGACAGACAGACAGACAGACAGACAGACAGACAGACAGACAGACAGACAGACAGACAGACAGACAGACAGACAGACAGACAGACAGACAGACAGACAGACAGACAGACAGACAGACAGACAGACAGACAGACAGACAGACAGACAGACAGACAGACAGACAGACAGACAGACAGACAAACAGACAGACAGACAGACAGACAGACAGACAGACAGACAGACAGATATCTAAGGGGGCATCGGCCTTAAAGGGGAAACTATTTCAAACTATATCTCTAACGGCAACTACTAGTTAACTTGTTAGGCTCTGTGATCGTGACATGTGACTTGAAGCTTGGGGCGGAATGTTACTAAGGGCCGGTCTTACAATCTCCTAATAAGAAAGTTATTGTAGCAATTAAGCTATTTGGAGGATTTCAAGGGTTTTGATTGGTGGTTGCCATGGAGAAAACAAGCTATTCGATGAATAAGTAGTTATTGGGACATTGTAAGACTGGACCTAAGTTAATTTCCTCCCTATCAATTTACAATGTATGCAATGTTATAAATTGGAAAATGTTCTGGGGTCTAAGTTACACCGGGAAATATTCTTACGAGTTATTATGAACCTATACATAAGTTTAGAGGATTCCGTCTCCCTAACGGGTGAAAGTTTACGAAATAGGGGAAGGGGAATATAATAGGTGGCTAGTTAGTAGTTACCACTGTTTAAACTAAACGTGCAATCTGAGTCTTGGTGGAGTTTCACAGCCTATCGGTTACATCGTCAGACAAAGTTTGGAATGCATTACAAGGAGTTATTAGTAGCGGTAATATCTAACAAAGAGTCAAAGCTTCACCTACCAAGGAACGAAACCATATCGGAACACCGTTCAAGCAACTTATAAATGAAATTCTTGTCCTAATTTAATAATAACACAAAGTAGTTACTCATAAAATCTGACTGCGAGAGGAAATTCCGGCTAGACTTAAATTTCCGCTTTACGTTTTGAAATGTGAACACGAAGCAGGGCTGGCTGGCCTCCAGTGGAGAAGGAATCCATAAGAATGGTATCGATTTTCGTTTACGTTGTTGGTTTTTATTGTTTACAAAGTCGAAATTGATGATGAAGAATGTTTAGCTTTAGAAAGCATCAATGCTGCATGCTTGTTACAATGTTAAAGCAAATACAAGCATTGGAGATATGATATGCAAACTGAATTGTGTAGGTTAATGTCCCGTATTTCAGTAATCAGTTCTTGAAAGAGGGTAGATAAGAAATACCAATTCATTTAATTACTTTATTAAGCGAGTGAAGCAGAATTTCCAGTTGACTTCTAAACACTCGATAGAGGTCGAACGGAGATTTCGATTATGCTGAAATTTTGAACATCCACAAAACGTGTCGATGTATAGACTGAACGCCATTAGTTTTGTGGCGACGTAGGCTAGTCTAAGAAGTTACTTCGAACACCATAGTTACACGAAATATTTCGAAAACCTAATTGAGGCAAAATATGAGACTGTCACATCATGGTGTGCAAACAACAAACAAACAACAAATTCTGCAATTGAATTGTTTTTGAACAAACTCTTACTAAACACTGTCGTAGGATTTCGCGGCCCGATTCAATAACTCAAGTCTTAAAAAGTTGTACGTTTGTGACAATTTAAGCATGCTATAAAACTATGAAGCATATCTCATATTTAGAGGAACATTCGATACGTGGAATACATTAAGTGAGTAATCCTCGATACGGGTTGTGGAGGCGAATAAATTAAAAGACTGGTGGAGAAATGAAATAATGGAGAACGGTTTCCAGCTAATCCACGGTTGAAAACATGTTGATGATGAGAGCTCTGGTAATTAATTTGACACCTGACAGACGGCGGAAGTCCCGATGGAATTTGTTGATTAAGAAGTTGCTTTTCTCATCGTTTTCTTGGAGACAATTAACCGGGGGCGGACGCCGTTTTATTCTGATGTGAGTTAAATACTACTGATTCGAAATAAATAGTACTCACATGTTGATTTTGATATGGTTCTCGGTTAAGAAGACTGCAAATCATTCTTCATAATACAGCTGACGTTTCAGTTAAATCGCGAGAAGCTTCTTCAAAGAAATATGAATCAATTGACCACATTTTATCTTGTATGGACCGTTATAATGATGATGAAGGTTTTGACAGCAAAAGAAAACAATCTTGTGAAATGTTTGCTTATACAACACACCTAGTTAGAACGTTGCAACGCGCAACTGCCTTGGTCAACAACGATAACGACTCAGAGTTCGACGCTCAGACGCATTATGGCTCACATTCTCCCCCACAGATAGCGTCGCAGTCGCGAGGCAATGACTTCCAGTTGAGAGAATCCCCCTTTCAAGGACACCGTCACTCGCAGAACAGAATTCTTTGGAACTCTCCCAATAAAATATTCACAGTTCACACCATTCCCATTTTTATTTGTTTTAAATTTTCTTTGAAGCTTCCAGCACTATCTCCCAAGTGTCGAAGAAGGGGTTGGAGAGAGGGGGGATGGGGAAGAGGGAGAGACGGCGCATGTGTGGGAACTTGTATCCAAAAGTAAAAGAATGTATGCAGCTATGTGACAATAAAGAACTGAGATTGAATCTAGAGTAGCGGGGAGGGGTGGGAAGGGGGGAGTTAGGATGTGGTGGAAGGGGGATTTGATATGGTTGACTGTCGCATTTTTCTCGCAACATTGGCAATTCCAGTCGCCGCCGACGCAGCCGTGTCAGCCTGGAATGCGCAGATGTCTTCTATCCCACGCAAGGCTGCTACACACGGAGACTGTTATTGTTTTAATACGTTTAATGCATGGTAGCTACAAACGATCACAGTACCGTAACAAACAACAAACACAAAAGTCAAAACCATGTTTTTAATACTGTTTTTTAAGTTGTTATATTCAACGAATTTAGCTAGAAAATGACAAATAAGAACGGTAGACGGGAAACGACCAGTCAACGCCCACTGAAGTTACTTATGAGGACTCGGAGTAATAGTTTTGAACGTTCATCAACATAATAATGATAGTTTGCATGGATTCGTTGATAAAACTGCCATAGGCAGTAATAAGCAAAAATAGCTCAATAATTAAGTTTAAGGTAATAACATCAGCAACATGCATAATTATTCTCAATCTGAAACATCAACGTCAAAAGTATGTTCCATGTATGAAAACACGCCCTTTGAGTGTGTATTTTAGAGTATATACAAAACAGCTGCGGATGTCTCTTGTACGGTACAACTGAACATAACACATCTCACAAAACAGCTCAATTGCTCATCTTTTCTGGTAACATATCCTCGTTTGTACCGACCGCGTAGACTGCATCGCCTCAAATGCCGACCGTTTGTTACAGCCGTGCATCTAAACGACTCATGCCGACTGCTCGTTTGCCCCGACCTCACTGAGTGTTATGCCAACACACTCCTACCCACTTTCTTTGATTGCAGAATGCTTTTATATTTTGAAATCCCCCTGAGAATTTCCCCATACCAATAAATTTTGTTTTTAGCACATGTGTCTCTTAACCTACGCTGCAGTGGTAGTTCGGTTAATTTATAGGATCACATTACACTAACTTTGTTTACTAATAACCGTTCCATCTCAGAATTTATGGACTTTGATTTTCAATATAACTCTTTCATTTTAATACACGCAAAATTTAGCGTTTAGTCATATCGATTTCCTCCCTCACGTCGAAACACGCGTAGACTATGAGGGTTGCTTCCAATTTTACTGGTAAGCTCGATAAAAGCGGTTGAATTTTAATCAATACAATCAAAATTTGACCAAAAGTTTACAAAATCCAAGTTTTGTACAGTGTTTTAGATTTACACATAGCCTACAGACAGCGTATCTAAGCACGTGGTGGTTATACCCGATACCTGGCACCTCCACCAACGAATAATATCAAACTATTAACTCGTCAAGGCCCGAATTATTTAGGCCTAAATTTTACATTTTCAATACCATAACTAATGACACCCCTAATTTTTTAAAGATTTTTTAAAATATGTTTGTTCTTGTCTAAATTTGGGCCTAGGCAATTTTGGAAAATGTTGAATTTTCATTTCCCAAGGTTCCCACTTTTTGATTTTTAAGAGATTAAATAGGTAGCCAACTTCAATGTATCATAAAATACGAATTTTGAAAATCGCACGTAAATTACCATTGTTATACGGATGTGTATTGTGTTAGTCCCACGGATATTTATCCAAAATTAGATAATTCTAGTATTTTACACACTATTTTCAACCAACCAATCACAAGTCTTGTTTCAACCACCTCACTTCATGTATTCATCCCGTACCCGGCGCCTCCACCAAGCTATGCCCGAGTAATTATTGTCACTCTCTATGACGTCATTGGCAGTAAACATTGATGTTGTACGGATACTCAAACATTGAAGCATTCAAGTATTGATTGAAGAGACACAGTCTTTTATGGTTACATATTTAATTTACCCTCCTTTTTCCACAATTGTGTGTATTTCTATTATGTCAAGTTGTTATTTAATTTATTTCTTATAATTCAATTCGTCTTGTAGGCCTACTGTGGGATTTTCTCTACCTTTTTTTGCTATTTCATCTCAAACTATTTTCTTTGATTTCGTGCATAATCTTGTATTGATTATTGAATAAAATAAAGCTCAATTTGTTTCACCCTTAAAAATCATTTTGTTCACTTTATTATACGATAGACATTTAAAAAATACATAATAAATTTAATGCTAATATTTCCATCATGGTAAGAAAGTATAATTTCCCAGTGTTAGGAATGCGGCACGCACAACTTTGCTCGGAATGCATTTCTTACTGTGAGAGGATAGAAGTATCCAAGAGTTGTTTTTAAGAAGCGTTCTCGAGTCTTCCCGGTATTTGATCTCAAAGAGCTCGAGTTCTTGAGGAGGGGGGGGGGGGGGGGGCGTAACTTTACGCTTTACATAAAACTAATGAAGAAATGTTATTGGAGAAAAAGTTAGTGTACAAGGGAATGTAGGTAACACTTGTGTTGTTGTGTTGTGTAGGCGGCGGAACTGCGGTGATGTTTATGTCAGTATGAGTGTTGGGAATCTGAATACAATACTTTTGTCTCAACATTATTTGTCTAATCTACATAAGATCTTGTGTGATTACTTTTATGTGAGTCCTCATGAACTAAAACATGGTTTCATTGCAGATAGATGTTTTATTACATTATAGTAATCTAAATTATTATCTTGTCACATCCCGAGACTGACACATGATAGTTTTCTTGTATCATGCCTAAAAAAAAAAAATTATGAAAAAAATGAATATTCCATGAAATGAGAGAAGAGTTGATGATAATCCCTTTTCCTCAATAGAATGGAAGGTTTCAGAGAATCCCTTTTCCTCAATAGAATGGAAGGTTTCAGAGAATCACACAATTTCATTTAACCTACGCAAACATCATTTATTCAAAACCTTTTCTCTGTTTTTCAGTACTGTCAATATTCAATAAAGCAGTTGATGTAACATGACGATGTAGTAAAACACGAACAAACGACGACTATATAATATAACACATTTTTAACCCTACTTTGACTAACTCTCTCACAGTACGTTAATTTCATTTTGTTTCTATACGTTTAAACAATTAAACATAGTTGTTTTGATTGTAGGTCTATGATGTCGAAGGATGGTTCGCCAGGTTGGTACACCTGACACGTTACGCCTGGTCACGCGCATAACGCATGTTTGCCAACAATAATGAACTCATCAATTATAAATATAACCTGGAAGCGAATGATCACCGCACCATTTGGAGTAAAGACACACATACACAGTGAAACACAATCAGTTGTTTCAGAATGTTCCACCCTGATTGTTCTGTTTCGTTGCACTCTTTACACCCCCTAATGAGCGGTTGTTGTGTGACATGATTGCCTGCAGGAAATTGCTGCACGGCTGTTTGAAATACAGTAAATACCTTTTTCATTGTGTTCGTTGTTATTTATTATTATTTGTCTTCTTTTCATGATTAATTGCTTTTGCTTTTTAGTACTTTTTACTCTAATGTGTAGGGCTATGAATGCGTTTACTACTTTTGCATTAAATTTGCCATTAAAAAACCGCTCATATAAAACAAAAATGTAGCTATCTTTTTCCACAAATATTACATGTTCAAAACCATAATTACATTCTTATAATGTATATCTATGTTTAAATAATTTTAAAATAAGAACGTAAATATATATTGTGCCAAAGAACATTAAAAAAGCACTAAATTCTCTAGACTATGAAGTGTTTTGATTTACTTTGCGGCAATATTAAACGGAGGGAAATCAGGAATTTCGCATCTTAGTTGGACATACAGCTTTATAAATTGTTGCCCACTTTACAGAATGGATTTCTTGGATTTCTTTGATGTAAGTTGTTACTTTCATGGCCGTTCTACAGACGGAACACCACTAACAACTACTAAACAACCCACATTAAACGTTGTTGACAAAGGGTTATGTTCTTATGGCTACAACTTGCGCGTTGAGACTGTCCAAAATCGATTATGATTACCAACAAACACAGAATATCTTCCTCTAAGAGCTTTGGTCGTTGTCAGCGACCGCAACATGCGCAAATAACGCAGCGACGAACACGGAACGAACATTAATTCCACAAAAGTTCACATGTTGACCCGTTAATTCAATTTGCAAGAGTTTTGGCTGAGTGGTGATGATTTGGGGTCAGCTTCCGTTCAGTGGTAGCTTATTTGGAGAATAAGTTTATAGCTAAACAATTTAATAGTGATTGTCCTGATTGACCATTAAAATTAAATCATATATGTATACATGCAACATATCCTACATGAGTATACGAACTATACTTTAAAGTTACCATTTACTTTTTTTTATCAAAAAGAGACCATCTTAGCTATGATTTTGAATTTTGACACAATTTTAAAGATAAAATTCTAACGTTTCAATTTACTTTCTAGATTCAAGTTTATTTAAAATAATAGTGTTTGCTTTCAAATCAAACACCAACATTATGCACTTTTGAAGCAGATATAGGCGTATAGTATAATGCACGAATTAATTTATTGGCAAGGAGATATGCCAAATAGGAAGTAATACGAAATACACCTCTATAGTGGTAGGAATAAAAAATAAAGCCAACACTCGCTGAAGTTTGGAATCTGTGAAGTCTCTCCTATATCTCACTGTGGCTGTGCAAAGCAAACAAGGAATACTCTGAAAAACAAGACATCTCACTTCAGCAACAAGGCTGAGTACACAAGGCTCCACTTGATTCCTGGTGAAGTGCGGCAGGCGTCGTACCTCTCAGGGGACGCCACGACGCCCTGGGCCGTCCGCCCACTCAGCGACGCTGTCTCCGTCACACGCACACGCACACGCACACGCACACGCACACGCACACGCACACGCACACGCACACGCACACGCACACGCACACGCACACGCACACGCACACGCACACGCACACGCACACGCACACGCACACGCACACGCACACGCACACGCACACGCACACGCACACGCACACGCACACGCACACGCACACGCACACGCACACGCCTGACAGGGTGGCGTGATGAATGAATCATACAGCCTCACGTCTGGGAATCTTAATTGCGACAGAGGCCAAACAAACGATCGGCGAGCGCGACTGTTATGAGTGAATGGTCGGCGTGCCGAGCCGAGCCGAGCCACAATAATGTGGTTTGGATTTTGGAATGAACTCGCCATTCAAACTGTAATGATGGATATGTTTGATAACTTTATGAAAATCGCTCGGCGGACATTAATCATCTGTGTACCCGCTGAGGCTTTCTAATTATTTCCAGCGGGCCGATAATTTGCGCGACGTTACTTCTGAAGGGTTCTAGGAGTGTCACTGTCACATGAAGTATGTTCGTTCGCCCTGTGATCATTACTCCAGGAGTACGGTATTGACAAAACGGCTCCGTCAAGTTGGCCCCCCCACTATGAAGTTTAGGGTCAATTGTTATCTCAATCGTTTGTGCATCGTTAGTGCACGTTTGTGCACGAACTTATTTCGTTTGTGCACATTTATTTCTTAAGATATAACGTTTTTTTTTTGTGGGGGGGCCAACTTGACGACCAGCCCCCCCACATGTCAAATGTTAACATTTTATGATGTGGGTCGTTTGTGCATCGTTAGTGCAGGTTTGTGCACTAAAAATCCTGACAAAACATCGTTTTTCAGTTCAGCAACCGTGAAGCGTTACACTGTCCCGTGGTAACTTACTACAACTGTGATGGGAGTAACTCTTTTACACTTTCTGCTCGAGTAGGATTATAGGAACAACGAAACGATCACAACTGTGCCAACTCTGTGTACTTCTGGGTTACTTCTGGTGTAAAATACCCTGGTTGAGGTCACGGTCGTCTCGTTCACTGTTCACTCGAGTAGTTTGTAATGCCAAACTCTCACACTTTCTTGTCTTTAGCCGTAGTAGGTTGCTAAAACTAGCTATAGGTCTCTCACAGCCAGAAGTAAGATAGTATCAGGACCGCCCACATTTTAGTTTTCAACTTAACAAGCGCGAATCACTGACGTTTCTCGCGATATCTATAGTACAATTTGGTGGCGGTAAGGGCGCTTTCATAGAAACACGGCAACATGTTTTTTCCGTACCGGCAAGTCAGGTGAACCAATCAGGGCAGGCACGGCCAGTTTCTGATTGGTTCACGTGATCTGCCGGTCCGGAAAAAACGTGTTGCCGTGTTGCTATGAAAGCGCCCTAAGTTATTCGACGGTAACGTGCAAGCAGGTTTCCGTCAAAAAACTAACCGCAACCAAATTGTACTAGATAATCGGGAAGAACGTTAGTGATTCGCACTTGTTAAGTTGGAAACTAATTGTGGGCGGTCCTGACTCCCCTGACACTATCTTACTTCTTGGTGTGAGAGACCTTTACTTCCTTCGAGTCACCTTCATTATCACTTTACCGTTATCAAGATAAGCTACGTGGAAGTATCGAATGTCCCACTCGACGGTGAACAATGAAAGCATTATTGGTTTTCATTGGCTCTTCTCTCACTGTTAATTTAATCGAACAGTCGAGCTACCTATTTCAATGAACGAACTTCTCTGTCGTTTTCGTTTTGTTACGTTACGACCAAAAACAAACAAAATGGCTTTCGAGTAGCTTTGGTTTCATGGACAGAATCCAGAGCAATTACTTGTTTTTACCGGGAGGTATGGTTAATTAAAACTAAGGGTACTCGATATGTAGTGTTCGTGCACAGTGGACTTGTGTGGGCTCAGTAGCTTTACTGTACCCTCGCTGACATCAACAATAGTACAGTCATCTTCTTTATCATACCTCATCAAAGGTTTATACCTATCTATAATAGGTAATTTCTTTTGTAAAATTTATTTGCATTGAAATTACATTTAACATGTTATAAGTTAACAATGAATTCGTTCGCGAGGTTTTCCTTTTGAACATTTCTTTGAAATGGTTGGCGGCACATTGTGGTGCAAATACCCGTCACCAGTCTGACATGATTGATACTAGCGCTAGGCCGTCGAGGCGGCGGTAAATGGAACCATCATGACTCGTGAATCGTTATCAATCTTGACGTAGAACTTGGACGTCTATTCACGGGATGGCGTGGACTAATAGTGGACACGGCCTTACAATAATTACCACGTGCTCACGCTTCTTTCACTGAACTCCGTGTTTGTTTGTGTTGCAACAGAAGACCAAGGTCACACTTCTTATTGTAATATTCATCACCTCGTAGTTCGTTGTGCTGTAAATACTTATCGCTTGTTGTGTGCTAATACTTTCAGACGCATTTGGGTGCGTATTTGAGCCACAGAAAAGCCATTTGGTTCAATACAACACTGTATTGGCAATTGCCAACAATACAGAACTAAATAACGTTCCTAGGAGTGACACAAAATAAATACCGAAGAATAAGGTACCCTTTGAAGTATTAGCACACAAAATCCGATAAAGGGATAGGCCTACAACACAAATAAGGTTATGGTTAGTTAGATTATTGTATTGGAAAGTGTGAAACAATAATAACTCTTTCAGCCAGCTAAATGACATCAGCTGTCCGTTAAATACGACCGTTTATATAATTTCAACTGTTTTATTAAAATTTTAAACTAAACGCACGATCTTTGACAGCTGCAAAATGTTAAATATTGGAAAAGTTCAGCTAAAACCATCCAGGCCAGTTTCAGGTAACATGAACTTACTTGTGCAGAACTGTAACGACCACGAAGCGGATATATGTAGGAGTGAGAAGGATAAGAGAGCATCGCTTTCCTTCAAACACCCCCGCAATCTCGGCCGATATTCTTGACGCCGAAAAAACCCCTCTTGAAACAATTATTGACATCGAAAAACTGAATCTCTGCCGCGGGCGAGGTGAATAAAATTCCCGCCACGTAATCGCTCCATAGATCCCCATGTTCCGTGTCACTTAGCCCCGGCTGCGTGCCCGCCTAGCCTGCCCGCGTGCCCGCGTGCCCACTTCGTGACGACCATGCGTGCCCAAAGTCGTTTCGTCGGCCACATTTTTCTAATTGTTTAGAAAACTTTCCTCCACTGTGTTTTACGAATACCCCCAACAAGGAAACGGGAATACCCATTCATTAGGTTACCATAAAATGATTTGATATAATCACGGCTGTTTGGTTTGAAGTTAAGAAGATTGATAAAGATCTAGGTATTGTATTAACAACGGTCTTTCTTGTTTAAGTATGATTCATGGCTGGTTAGTCTCTTGAATAACAGTGATCGCGATCATTGAGCGTAAAGGGGTCCGATTGAGAATATACGGCGTATTATGTCGTCTTATTAGGCAGCAATAAATGTGTACACGCGTAATGGGTATAGGGCTACTTTACGACAAGAAAACATTTCTACAACTCACGATAAACCGTTTCAGAAAGTAACTTATGCAAAGCATTGATTCTCGTGTGACAGCGCAATATATCAACTACAAAGAGAACGACATTATACCTTTATTATGGGGAAATACTGTCATAACATTCCCTTAAGCCATATGAAAAAATGATTGTAAATGTTTGATCGCAATGTATGAAGCAAAATATTTTGCTTCTTTAAATTTAAATAACTTGCCTGAAATCATGTCACATCAAGTCAAAATAAAATATCAACATTTACCTTTAGTTATTGTTTAAAGTATGTCATGTTACCCGAGGACAATGAAAGACTTTTGTCTGGATGGCCGCGCCACCCAAAATGTATTATTACAATCGAGTTCACGCTGTATAACGCGCTTGGCGGCACGTTTGTATATTTTCGGTGAGAAATTAATAGTCACAATCTTTCAGATGAGTAACATTGGTTTCTTGAAAAGCAATACAACATAAGGACGCTATTTTCTTGTTCAATTTTGTGTGTATTACAATGTCATGTGTAACTTTTTGTAGACGTCTGAAGACTCATACTCCGTGGTAAGCATTTTATTTGCCTACTATTTACAGCTGAAATAAAATATAAACACACATTTTTACCTCAAAAATGGCCGGTATTAAGTTACGTGAATACTCCCTAAATCAGCCCAATGATATACGTATAATTTTACTGTCGTTTTTCTATTGGATAGATTAAAACAAGTCTTTAACGGTATAGTGAACCATTTTGTGTCGTAGCCCTATAAACGTATTGGCATGTTGTACCGCTAGAAGGCAGCAGCGTCAAGATAAGGTAGTATGAATCTTGATCCAAGCTGCCTGGTGTAAGTGGAACAGTCATCAGCTGTTATCTGATTGGCTGAGCCACGCGACGCCATTACGCGCATGCGCGATGCCGCCATCTTGTTCGTCAGCAAACAAACAAACAAATGAGCCTCGGGGCCGAACGTCGGTAAACATGGCCATGGCGGCAAGTGACGCGGAGAACGTTGCGTACAAAATAAACAACGTTAGGGGACTATTTACATGACGTCACAGCGGCTAAATATGTGTGACGTTTGAGCTGTCAAGAAGACGAAATGATGACAACATTTTAACACATGTATAACCCCGAACGTAATTTAATAACCGATTATGTGTCATGGTAAACGACAAGATAAGTGGCGGGAGACAAGGATATCTCTTAATGTCACAAGACAAATACTGGTGGAGAGCAGTAGAACTTCAAACGAACGCTAAGTCGAAAGTCGATCTAGATTGAAAACACGATTTTGTATGTCGAAATGACAGATCTATGCGGTTAGATTCTGAAATATTAAAAATGTATGATATATTTTTTTTAATTTCAGAAATATAGAACGGTATAACGTTTTAGCTACGTTGGTATATATACATTTAACATTAAATCGAGAGGCCAATACATTGAAATGTTTGCGTTGTTAGGTTACAAAGAATAAGAGAAAGTAATAAGTTTTACCTCCTTCTTGAGACACTTATTGAATTATATTATCCCGTGATTGGTTCTGGGTCTTAACGTCTCGGGTTATTTAGCTTAACTCACAGCCACGAAGAAGTCAGATTAACTTCTTCATCTCTTACGGATCCGACTTCCGTTCTATAAAAGATTGTATTCATGAGAGAGACGAACATTGTCAGCCCATTACGGAACACAGAATCAATTATTCAGATCTTTGATGGTGGCACCAGAAATTATCAACTATGGGAAACGAAAGACAGAGTTTGAATGAATGAAACACCAATTAAATATGCAAGATGTTGAATTCCAAATATCATTGTGATTTCATCAAAGAGGTAAAAAAAAATACGGCCAATAATAAAACCACACGAAATTAAAGTGCTCTAGTAATGTCATACCTCAAGCATATTGATGTGGAGTTTGTGTGAAATAATATTCTGGTTACACTTTGTGAAAACGAATTATAGCATGTATATAATATTGTAATGTTTTAGGTAGCTTCGTACTTATAACATAAGAATTGAACATTGATTATAATATGCGGTCGAAAACGTTACCCTGGCTCTGTTAAAATATTGCCTCTTATATTTACCCACCACATTTTGTGAGTATACAGACTTATTCTCTCGTTTTGCACTAGAGCATTCGTATACCTCACTATATATATCACCCACTGCTTTCGTCTCCTGCAGACTATAACTTCTTTCACTATAAATAATCAGCAGTAAAGCAGCGTTCTGTGTATTCCCGGTAGAGCGCAGTTGAATCGCGCACGTGCAATAACCACTAACGCTATCTCTCGCTGGCTGCATGAACTACATCAACCAGTCTTTAATGGGGCAGATAAGTGGGGTCACATAGATATTTTAACATCGCGGGTATTCAATGCGTTGTGGTCCCCCTGGATACATCATTCACCTATGCGCTGCCGCTTTAACTAATTTAACATTTTAAATGGGATAGATTAGTCGGAAACTGGTAGTTCACCTTTAAGCCGGTGCGGGATAACGGATGCACTTCTACAGTGCAGTTTGACTAATGATATTAACACGAGTTCAATAGAAACCAACGCAGGCAAACAAACACTCGAGAAATAAATCAATTTTACAAAAACCCGGAGGCAAAGAGCTTTTAAATGTTATTTAGTAATTATATATTTTACAGTTCATGCTTTGTCTCATACGCTAGACCTCTTTACAGAACTTTGCATGTTTTTCCGCACAAGATATAATGCTGAGTGATTGACATACAAAGTTTTTCTCGGTCATAATGCGAATAATGAATTGAATCTTTTAAACTAGAAGTGATATAGTTCCGTATGGATGTTATATCAAATACATTCCAGACGTCTTGACTTTGTTTGTGATTTGTTTTCGACAATATCTTCCCTCGGTCGGCACCCGTTATGTTTTAGTTTTAAGCACCTATTGGATACGTAGTATAAAGTCATCATGTGATTAACTAAGCCATGTCATTTATCACTATTCGCAATTATCTAAAGTTAGGTCGTATCCGTCTCTCCCCCCCCCCCAGCCCCCCACACACAGTAGATTCTCATTCACGTGTCGGGTCGCTGCCATGTCCGACGACAGCTGATGGGGGGGGGGTCGCCTCCCAACGCGTTGCTCTGTCTACATCCACCGGGTATGTCGTGCCACTCTCACTTTGGCCGGAATCTCATGGGATGTACATTTTCTTATCTCTCACTAACCTCATGTTATAAATGGCCCCGGGTTAACTCTTAACAAGCGTTTCTCTGCAGCACAATACTGACGTTAACTTAACGGTACTTTGAAAAGCTGCCATTTCTTTAGCTTACCCTGTGTTACGTTTCACTAATGTTACATTTCAATGCTTTGTATCATTTATATAGATCGCGACCAACCCTACGCTATCGTTGAATATAAACTAGGCCTAGGCCTGGTAATAGTTTGCCCTTGCGTGTTACCTACTTTATAACTTCCAGCAAATATGTTAGACTATATATCTGAGCTAACTCTAGGCGGCAAATGCACTCTCAGGTTGTCAGTTTTATCCCTGCTATTGGCTACGCGAAGCCATCCCATGATGAAGACACTGCTTGGCAGGCACGCAGGATGTACCCAGCGACTACCCTTAAACCCCTTTCAACGTAGAGGCGAGAAAACTGACGGAATATTTTAAGGGAATTTGAGTAAATTTGTGTTCTTGATGTCGGTCGGTCTAGGATCCCGATCGATCGCAAGTTGGCAACGATGTGCGTTGAGTGCGGCCGGCTGGTTCACACGGGTTGGCAGCCCTGGAGCTTCACTCAGTACAGCCGGCGATAGCCAGCTCTCACCATTGAATATGTATATTATCATATTAAGTTATAAAACTGATTTCAAATGAAGGAAAATAATGCACAGTAAACTGTTGAAACAATAATGAAACACAAAATGAAATTAAATTGAAATCTAGTCAATATATTAGCGAGAAATAAAACTACTTTTTAAGGGAAGAACATTGAATGATACAAATTCGAATAAAAATGTCGCTACAAGAAATGAACAAAATAATGAACTGACAACAGAAACGATCACAGGTGCAAAAAGACGGAAAGTAACTATCATTATAATCAAAAGGAAGAAGGAAAAGTACAAAGAAATATAAATAAGCAAAGGTTTATGAACAGAGAGAAGTAAGAGGGAAATTGAAATGGAAAAGAAAAAAAGAAGAGCGAGAGAAAAATGAAACAAAGGTAAAACGAAATGATGGAAAAATATAAATATAAAGTTTGCTCGTCCATCTATTAGTGCCGTGTTTAGTCGCGTGACACAACACGCAAGCTTGAGAAATACCGGCGGACTATTAGTCACGAGGTTTGTGACTAGCGTGATTAATCTAGCGCACAGACAAACACATGTGGGCCGTGCTAAGAAATAAAACATGGCGAATTAAAAGAGCTCTCGGGGGTTCTCGTAGTCGTATCGCGTTTATTCATCTATGGCGAGTGACGCAATGATATGTTATATTATTATACCTTGGTAGCGATACAGATGCTCTCATTTGTTCTTTGGCGTCACAATATGTCAGATGTCTTCTGACATAAATTGTATATTCTTGCAGTCAGGCATTTTAAAATTTTAATACTTCAAAAATATATAACTAAATTAATTTATTTTAAAATATAAACAAAACAATTTTTTAAACAATACACAAAATATTGAATATATTAAACAATATATATTTTATCTTCTTTGAAATGTCGAAAATGGCTGGGTACATAATCACTCCAAAACTTCTTCTCACGAGCATGCTGTATAAAAGTGCAACTGTGCTCGATAGACATCATAACATCAAGACCAAGTGCATAACACATGAGAGGAATTACGTGATAGCCTTAGCTAAAATATATCCCTTACCAGTGTGCACCATATTCTCAGCAAAGAACTACATGTCGAGATTTAAGGCTAACGTCGCCATGTGTACCAGCCCTGTGAAGCAACCGAGGCTCTGCGTTTGTACCAGCCCTGTGAAGCAACCGAGGCTCGGTGTGTGTACCAGCCCTGTGAAGCAACCGAAGGTGTGCGTGTGTACCAGCCCTGTGAAGCAACCGAGGCTCGGTGTGTGTACCAGCCCTGTGAAGCAACCGAAGGTGTGCGTGTGTACCAGCCATGTGAAGCAACCAAAGGTGTGCGTGTGTACCAGCCCTGTGAAGCAACCGAGGCTCTGCGTTTGTACCAGCCCTGTGAGGCAACCAAGGCTCGGCGTGTGTACCAGCCTTGTGAAGCAACCGAAGGTGTGCGTGTGTACCAGCCCTGTGAAGCAATCGAGGCTCGGTGTGTGTACCAGCCCTGTGAAGCAACCGAGGCTCTGCGTTTGTACCAGCCCTGTGAAGCAACCGAGGCTCGGTGTGTGTACCAGCCCTGTGAAGCAACCGAAGGTGTGCGTGTGTACCAGCCCTGTGAAGCAATCGAGGCTCGGTGTGTGTACCAGCCCTGTGAAGCAACCGAGGCTCTGCGTTTGTACCAGCCCTGTGAAGCAACCGAGGCTCGGTGTGTGTACCAGCCCTGTGAAGCAACCGAAGGTGTGCGTGTGTACCAGCCCTGTGAAGCAACCGAGGCTCGGTGTGTGTACCAGCCCTGTGAAGCAACCGAAGGTGTGCGTGTGTACCAGCCCTGTGAAGCAACCGAGGCTCTGCGTTTGTACCAGCCCTGTGAGGCAACCAAGGCTCGGCGTGTGTACCAGCCCTGTGAGGCAACCAAGGCTCGGCGTGTGTACCAGCCCTGTGAAGCAACCGAGGCTCGGTGTGTGTACCAGCCCTGTGAAGCAATCGAAGGTGTGCGTGTGTACCAGCCCTGTGAAGCAACCGAAGGTGTGCGTGTGTACCAGCCCTGTGAAGCAACCGAGGCTCGGTGTGTGTACCAGCCCTGTGAAGCAACCTAAGGTGTGCGTGTGTACCAGCCCTCTGAAGCAACCGAAGTTGTGCGCGTGTGTACCAGCCTTGAGAAGCAACCAAGGCTCGGCGTGTGTACCAGCCTTGTGGAGCAACCGAGGCTTGGCGTGTGTACCAGCCTTGTGAAGCAACCGAAGGTGTGCGTGTGTACCAGCCCCAACCAACATCTGAGCAACGAGGAAAGACTTGGAATCCAATTTGAATCCGAGAGCAAACAAGAAGGAATAGACAAAAGATCCAGCAAAAAGCTGACGAAATTGAAATGCCAAACTAGATTAGGAAATTCAAGCCAGAGGAAATACAGCGAACTCCCTGAGTAAATAAATAAAATATCCAACATCTTGATACATCTCTTAGATATGTCTCACGTACAGAGGCGACACCGCGTAATATGGAGCTTTGCCCGTGCTCACGAGTAGGGACTCGTAAAGTCAGTGACGACTAGGAACCTTATAAGTGCTATCGAAGGTAGGTCAGCAATATTGCATCGCGTATCGCAGATTTCATTTCCAACAACGGTTATCATGACAAAGGGTATTTAAGGTACTTATCATTTCACTTTCAAGAGGGTAATTAACTAAGGCCTTCTTATAGCCTATGGTTGAGGAAAATCAACCCCTACAAACATAAAAAGGGACAATAAATACTGGGATTTAAGGCGTGTGTTAAGATACTTTTTTCGAAATTTGAAAATTTTCTTTGAATATGCTCGTGTAAGAAAAATAATCCTTAACCAAGATTGAAATTGTGGTTAATTAGAACGTAGTTGGTCACCTCATGTGATATGCCCTGTTTTCCTCGACATAATAATGTTTCCAGCAAAACGTTTTGAACGAAAATCTTTTCTAAAATATTAAATTCAAATATTTTTATATTCAGCTCTGATATAGACGATAATAAATCCAAAACAAGGAATGTTCTCTTGTTGTGCGCTTATTAAAGTTGAGAGAAAGTTGCTCTGAAGTTCGGCCGGGTGCGCGCGCAGCCCCCGTTGTATAGATATAGACAGACAAACTCTATTATAATTAATACGCTGAGTTTTGCCGGGGCGAACCAAACTTGAGAGTCTGAACTGAACTAGTAATTATTTCCTTCATATTCCGATAATTAAATATAGATCTAGCGTGGAGATGAGTGGGAGTGAACAGAGGAGGAAACGGAAGCATTCTCTCAACGCTGTAGTTGAGATTCACATAAAGCGGCCAACAAATAGTCGCTTCCTTTCTCTCAGTGGTTTATGTGTGGTTTTAGTACTGCCAGAGCAATTGTGAGCAAGTTTATTTAAATTTATGCAGGCACGCATTAGGTCTGTGTGTACTATAGACATGCAAACACATGTTCACACACAAGATGCAGTTAACACGCACACGTTCACGTATGAATGACCACAACACTTTTAGAAATGTGACATTGTGGGTTGATATTAAAAATACAAAAACAAGGGTGTCCCAATTTTTCATTTTCACAAGTTGTCTAAAATTGGTTGTAATTAAAATACTTTGAATTCCAACATAGTTTTAAATTTTATTTAACACGCAACATAAATATGTAAATTGTAAAATTTAACCTTTACTTCCGAAATTATTATAAGATTATTCTCTTAAGCAACGCGTAACATCTTCATTGGCTAATATCATAGACCTCGCAGAGTTTTAAGAAACACAGTCTTGTTACTAATATCACAAAGTTCTATAGTTAAATTGCACACTGTAATGCAAGTTATAGTACCGTGTTATTTGTTTAGTTACGTGAATTGTCTTTACTGGCACGGTGTGAGAATTTGTTCTTCTACTAAAATATTAATATTACACGGGTAAACATTGCATGCATATACATGCAATTAATAGAAATACCAAAAAAAAAACACAGGCACGCGAACATGTGTTTGATTCTCGGTGTTGTTCATTACACGCTAATATGTTGTAGGCAGGTCCTTGCGGTATGGATGTATACTCAATTGTCAGCTAGATCAACATTGTTTCGAAAATAAAATGTTGTATTGATCTGGCAAATGCAATACTGGGAAAATAAATTATGATGCAGTTTTTCTGTCCAAATCTACAACAGTCAGTTTTCTAGTCCTCGCTAAATGAAAGCTCAAGGGGGAGGGTGGTGGGGGGGGGGGGTTACCCCTACTTCGTCAAAAGCTAGCGTATATAACAGCTGGTTACCTGAAGAACAATCACCTCTTATCGAGCATTGAAACTAAAACAAATAGTAAATCTAGGCTCCATTAAGTCTACATGTGACTTTCCTTAATTGTTTGTGGGAAGCCAAGTCAAACAGTCATGTGTAAGTTCACTTAACTATGATAAAGGTACAAAGTTTCCACTGACACATCGTCAATGTGACATATACAAAAACACGCAACTCTTTCCTTGGAAACGTAAGTGAAGCAAAACAGGAAGAAAGTATTGTATAAGTTTTACTTCATTTTCAGAAGTCCACTTATTTCCATTAACGAGTTACAATATTTGAGACCTGCGTGTAAGGTGCGCTTATATCTCTACTAATGCATTTCAGCCGATGAGTAGATGATGGATGCAGCATTTTACAACGCAGGACAGAAACCACAGATGTTCTCTTTCATAAATATTTGATTATTGAAGCGACCGTTTAGTTGAAAAAATAAAAAAAGTGAAGTAAGTAAATAATATTGGAGGCCAAGTAGTAGGGAAGACAGTAAAGGAAGATAGAAACATAATAATGTAAATACTGGCAGATAAGATAATAGTAAGGATTGATAGCATGAACATGATAGAAATAGAAACAGATTGGAAACCACAATAAACTCATGTGAGCGAATAAGTGAAAATATATCTTATTTACTAATTAATTCGTTAGCTCTCCTAGATCGAAATAACCGAAGAACTCAAAGATATTTTTAAGTTAAGAAATTAGCTCTCAAGATATTCAAAACAACGTGTTGTTAATTCCATGAGCTGCATACAAATAATAAAAATAAATACAAACTTTTCCAATTTGAGTTGTACCTTAATTAAAGTGTCCTCGTAGATGCTAATTACGGAAAGTCGCGTATTTTAATTATGTCCTAATGAACTTGAAACCACTTCTAGAATTAAGTTAATGCACTCGACACCAAAACTGATATATTTTTAAATTAGATTCTTTGATCTTAAGAACTACGTACCTTGAATATTAAAACTGTCCATCAGTTCCTAATCTTAGAAAGTAAAAAGTTATATTCTGTTGGAGGTTGACACAAAGAGGTTAAGAGTATTTATTCTTCACACACTTCGTTCCTGTCAAGCAAAGAAAAGGAAAGGAAATATATGAATAAATATAAATACATAATAATTGGACAAAATAATATGTGTATTAATATATCAAAATAATAATTAATAGAAAAATGTGCATATTTATTGTCTAGCAACGCAGTCACATGAGGCCTGATTTTCAACGTGTGCAACTAGTCATAGAGGAAATAATTTTCACTAGTCATTTTCCTCATGTCTGTGGCCAGTTTCAATTCTACAATATCATCACCATCTAAACGAAGAATACTTTATGTATACAACGTAATGTATACAATATACAAAATGTTGAAACCACGCCACTGCTCTTGCTCCCAGTATCATTCTTATCGCGTGGCAAACTACTTCCGGTCTCTTCTTGAGCGCAAATACGCGCGCGTTGTTATCATCTGCATCAATACACCAGACATCCATCACCACCCGTCGGTTCCCATTACCCCTCCTTCCCCTCACCTCATCAACCCCGCACGCGACCCAGCCTTCCTGCGACCCTGATCCAAGCGACGGGGGAAGATGAATTCATAAATGGCGAGTCATAAAACTACGGGCCCGTCTTATTGCAACTGTCTGTTATATATGTCATATTAACATAACGTCATATTAACATAATTTTCTCTAAATTTAGCATTTTATACCATCTGTTCTTTTCTTTTCATCATAACCTTAAAAATGAGGGGGTTTCTTGCACTTCTAATTGCCAATTAGGTGAATAAAATAGGGTTAAAATACCTAATTACATTTTAATAGGAATACAGGAACACCTTATTTTCGAAAAAATAGCATTTTGAAGCGTTTAAAAATTAATGTGTATCGATTTAGCATCTGTAACATCAAACGCTAAAAAACGAGCTTTCTAGGTATATATTATGTAACTTCGTAATAATAGTATTTTGTACGATCCCATACTGCAGGGCAACACCAGCTGTGCAGACAGGCAGGCGACTAACTGCAAGGTATGTCGGGGTATTTGTGTAGTGGGGACGAAGGAATGTCCGAGGGCTGTTGGGACTGAATGCTAATCGAGGAGATGAGAGGTGTTGTACGAAGATGAATCAAAACCCAAGCAAGAATTCGAATCTGGAACGCACGAACTGTGGTTTACCATACCAACACTTCATTGACCACGACCACTGTGTCGTGTACGCTATTTGTTAATTGTTCACTTATTCTCGCTGAAGCTTAAACAACCTATTTAATGTTAATTTCATCTGAGTTAACCTGTACAACGGTTCATAACACAATGTTAGATTCTTTATTTAGTTATGTTACAATACAAAAGTGTTACGGTTTACATTTTGCCGCTTTGAAACAAAAACAAACCGCCTGTAAACTAGATACCACAGTATATCCATGTTTAAATATTAAAACTCTCTATACCCCTATGTCAAAGAACATGCTAAAGAGCAAGACCTCTAGTCTAGCCATAACTCTCTGACACGATATAACAGCTTGAGTGGAAATAGTTATGCCTGATAACGGTCGCTAACGTTTGCAGTTAAAAGTTATGCAACAATAAAAAAGCAACGGCGAACAGACTGGCTTAATGTCGGGCAGAAGTAATAAAAATATGTGTTCACTATTGAGATAATTAGTCCTGTGTCGGTTGTTGGAAAGTTTCGAGTGAGCTGCCCGAACAGTGGTCGCGATTTACGACTGTAACAGACACAACCGGGCACGCGGTCGTAAAACTTTCACATTTTCATAATTTACCGCCCCCAAAACGCTGTGTTGTGTTTTACTGAGCTGATTATTATTGACATTTAAATAGTCAGAGTTTAAAATATACACTGCTCTTGAAATCAGCTTGCCTTGTCTTGACTAAGCCCTGTCTTAGAGAGACCTCTTAGTATCTGATACAGCAACAACAGAAAAACTGTTCGTTTATAATTTCACGAAATCATAAATTTAACATTATCATAATCCATCATAAAATTGATAAATTTAAGCGTGCAATAATAAAACTATACCATATGTCACGTGTTTTTTTTCCTAGAGACCCAAAACGGCCGCTGTTTGTCTACCGCTTCGTACAGTCAACATATGCTAGTCAGGTATTACAAACACGTAGACACATGGAGTTCTGCTCAACGATGCGTCTACGTTTTGGTACTACCCGACTTGCATATGTTGAGCTGTGGATAAGGTAAACAACAACCGCAGGCGTTGGGTCTCTACCTTACAATAAACACTTAAGGGTAGTATAGCTTTAATTAAAATAATGCATGCTTTTTAAATATTGAATAAGACAACATGCACAAATATTGGTATACATAAATTTCCATTGTTAAAATCCGATTTGGATTTTTTGAATGTCTAAGTGCCTTGATTTGCGTTACTTTGAGGTGATCACGGTTAACCTACTCACTAATGTGGAGCTGGAGCCCCTTAGGAGAAGTTGATGGTATAGACCAAAACAGCACCAGACAATGGCAATGGGAGAACATCTTGAGATAGAATTGAAGTGGTACTGAAGTCAATAACATGAGACATAAAATAAAACAAAATGACGGTATTGGAAATACTACGTTGAAGATAAAGAACTAGACGCGACATACGAGTGGTGAAATTCAATACAAAGAAGTAGATCAACGTCGGGAGACTGGAATGTAATGGAAAGAGACAAATGGCGGCAAAAACAATTCCATTTCTACCAACGTAAGTTTGGTCGGCTCTCGGTGCAAGAGGTGTGTGTGTTCACAGACGTGTATTCATTCATAGGTTGGTAGTATCTCACATCTGTGCATGTGGCGGCCATGTTGCGATCTTTCGTTGACAGGTTGATACGTTACCACGGTGTATTACGGCACATCAACAAGACAGCCTTATTACTTTTAACTAACTTGTGTTCCAGAAGCTTTGAAATCAAGTCAGTTTGCACCAAAATATTTAGAACGAACTCATAAGACCAGACATCAGCTTATTCAGGTTGTTTAGGAAAAAAATCTGTGACTTGTTTTATTTTATTTAATTGTTTTAACTGCTTTTAGTCAGTTTGAAATTAATACAGCCAATATTCTAGCCTATTGACTCGCTGTGAAGTCACGTGGGAACTATGATTAAGCTCTCCCGCTTCAAAACGTTGTTCTCGTTTGAGACATCAGCAATCCACTAATCCTCTTGTTGGATACAGCATCAGATACAATACAAAAGCATTTTTGTGATACGATTATTGATCAGTTGAACATAAAGACAGTACGGTAACATTGCTCGGGATTTGTTCAATCAGCTTTACATGAATCATGTAGGGCCAACATCACTCGAAAGGCAACATTACAAAATACAGCGGGCGGTGAGTGGCAGCTTAGTTCTGTAAAGAAGCTTTGGCGAGTATGAAAACAGTTTTAATCTCTTTGTTCTACGCGGCAGCAATGTTTTGAAAAGCAGCCGGCTTTATATATTTACTGGTTTACCTCGGCCATAAAGGAACTCGAAAAAATGTGTCGATACTTTTTGTTTGTTTTTAAATTAGAGGGTCTAAAATATCCAGCCATGCTTTACCCGTTTCGCCACTTACAAAGACCTTTGTCGAAATCGGAAAATGTCATGTTCTGAAAAATTTTACTACAGTCAATCACCCTAAAAACAAGGCCATTTGACCACTACATTTTACCGTATTTGTTAAATATTTGGAATTAAAAAATTTAAAACATAGTACAAATGAATATGCATAACTAATAAATGTGTTGTGAAAAAATACCGAAACATTCAATATAAATAACACATATTTAGGATTTTATTTTGTTTGGGCCCAAAGGGGAATTCCAAAACAGGTGTATAACATCGTTTGAAAGTCACATTTTATTAACGTACCAAAAGCAATTTTGAGACGCAAAGTAAACATTGCCGGAGGTGAAAAGCCTGTTATATAAATCATGTAATTAGAGTCTCATCAATTATGAAATTAAGGTATAATTATGTTGAAGTTTCATAACGAATTTATAAACTTTGATCTTTGTTTGAACAAAAATAATTCGTAGCAAAGATCGACTAAACGTTCGCAGGTATATATTAGCTTGCGGTATTTAAACACTGCAGTCTTCAAATACTAAAATATAGGACCGTTGATTCGCAATCAGGAAGGCAACATTGTATAATTCTTGTTAGCTCGAATAATGACATTTTCTTAAAGTTTTGGTTTTTAAGTTTAAAAATTTGCATATGATATTATAATGATTATAACAATAAGTAAATTGTATTGCCAACGATAAAAGAAAAATGTTAATGGTACAACGTACACCATGGGCACACATAATAAACCACGTTTAACTCTAAACAGTCGCATAACCAATGCGTAGATTTTCGACAACCTCCAATGTCTTCTTCGGACGCAGAAAAAAAGTGTGCATTATTGTTCCATGATTTTCATCAAAAAAAAAGATATTTTAAATGCAGGGAGGAGTAGCAATATGGCGGCGAATTGTCTTTGCAGCTGAGCCCGAGATGTTCGCGTCATCCGGCTGATAGAGTTGTACGCGAAGGTTATGTACAGCGAGCAAACGGCACAATTTATATTGTCAATAAATAATACGTCCCGTGCATAAACAGCGCAATGCTGAAGGCTTGGATGGTTTATGATTATCGCGTGGTGCGCAGACTGCGGCTATTAGCGGTACTAACTGACGGACCCACCCGACCTCGCCGGCTCCGTGGGTATAGAGTATAGACGATCTGCTCGCGAGAAAACCACCAGGTTAAGGTTAGGTTTTACCGAGCGCTGACTTGATTCTACTCCGCGAGATGGCGCCACGGGTCAGAAGATTGCCCCTCTCCTTTCCCCTTACAGCACAATCGCACCTTAGGTAAAGTACCGCAGAGGTCTTCACTCCCGCTCTGTTTGTGTGAAACTTTTTAAGGATGCTCTTAAACCTGTCTGGATGAAACAATTTCCCCCTACCGACGCCATCTCATCACTATTATCAAAATCTTCAGAGCAAAAAATCGTCCCAAAATGAGCTCTGCAATCTTTGCCTCCTACATTTTCGCAGATACACGTTATATTACTTTCAGTTTAGGTGGGGTTTTCATCTCCAAGCAAGATTGTTGTTTCTTAGCGCTTCAAGTATCAATGAAAGTTTAAGTTGCCTCAGCTGACAATTTATTCGATTTCAATAATGCGTCAGGCAGGGCAGGGTTAGAGAAGAGAATACTGAATTGATTAAGTTATTTGTTGGAGGAAGTTATTTATAAGGATAATTCGTTGCACGTCATGCACGCACACACACAATATATCTATTTTATCCGGATAACGCATTTAAATTAATGAGTCTATTAAATACTAACCTAGGCCTGTATCTTTTACAAATTGTGTAAATGGTAAATGCTCAGATACGGCCGTCTCCAACCTCGTCCTTCAACTCTCAATAAACCAACCACATTGAAATTAAGAAACTTGCTTCGCTGGTATGAACCCAATACTCGCGCTGGCTGAAGCCAAAGAGCTACATAGGGCTTTGGTTTATGCAATGTAAACAAGACATTACTACAGATCTAGCTGTAGTTCATTAACTTCAGTATTGGCACGTGCCTTATCGAGGGAATCTATATCGTAGATAAACTTGGGCCGCCGTCTATGGAGAAGTTTGCCAATTGTCGTGGTATCTAGATGTATCTGGTGATGGAAGAAAGTTGAAGCTCCAACTTTGTTCTCCTTCGGCTTCGAAAAGCTCCTCGAGAAATACGCCGCACATCCACATTGTTTGCATCGTAGTCGTTAAAGGAGTAACGAGTTGCTCAGAGCTCTTTAAGAGATGAAGTACTCCGCCGCACAGAAAGAGGGAATCCTTGAAGCTGTTGTGTTGGGTGTGCCCATACATTATAGTGATCTTAGGCCACGTGTGCAAACGCGAGGAAAACTGCGATATTGATTGTAGTAGCAATTGTTTGGGTTGTTTGGCATGAGAACAAATTAATGGCTGAACATCTGATTTAGCCTTTCGTCCGGCAGGTCAAAAACATAGCTTGCCTTTGTGCTTTACAACATAAAATGATGCATAGAAATATTAAATATTATTAAAAATACCATTTCTTGTTTTCAAATTCAAAAGGACAAATTCAAATTACCACTATAGGTCCAAGCAAACATTTAATGAAAGTGTGAATAATTTCAAAAGTTATCATAATTGAGCATGATTAGTATTGTAAAACTTCATAAATGTGCAACCAAAAGGTATCTGAAAGGATTTGCGGTATTTATAAATATACGATGGATTCAGTTTACGGTTAAAAGCACCAATGATAATTGTGGTTCTGTACAAAACTACCCCCACACCACAGTAGAACCACAATGTACATTGAGGCATCCTACCACTAAGCTGACCACTATGAATCCTACGCTGCTGCATGTGTAGTATAAAATATGTAAAAGTAGATTTGTATTCTTTGCCATATTGCAAATATATTTTCATTGTGTATGTTGGGTTATCAAGAAGTACATCCTTCTTTAAGTTCCAACGGTTAATAAGAGTTGCATCTAGCTTTACTACCGATGCACCTGCATGAACCTGGTTCTCTTATGATGCAAGTTATGCTGTTACCACGGCTGTACAAGTTTATGGTGCACGCGGTGAATGCCGTACAAGTTTTTCCGTATCCGCTTTCAAGTGAGTCACCATGTATTAAACCTTCCACTTCGTACACAAGATCTTGACTATGCGTTAAACTTGAGAAAAAAGAAATACATACAAAGTTCAAATTAAAACTTCACTGGAAAGAGTTTTGAAGATGACGGATTATCCTTCAACACAAGATAAACATAGATTTATAGTTTTTAAGTTAAGTATTTCCCATACCATAAAAGTAAAATAACTGTTGAACAAAACTGCACACTTTTTCAATATGAGTTAAAAATAAAGTAAATCTTAAAGATTATGTCGTGAAATACAGTTTTTATGAGGTTGTATGTTGGTTGTTAATGAAAGCATGCACAGCTACTGTTATCTAACGGTAGAATGAACCTTGTTTTAAGTAGTGATTTTTATCAATAATTTAGGGTTTTGTATGTTGATGGATTACAGTCGACAATCACGACCTACGATATAATTTCATTTGAACCCCGCAGAGAATGTGATAAGAATTGAGGGAGAAACCTACTTTACCACAAAATGTGCTCTCCTCTTGCCTCGGTACCTCGATGCATAAATCAAATTTGTAGATAAGAAACACAAGTTAAGAGCCTTATTTTATAGTACGATATGTGTACATGAGTATACAGTAAGATAGAATTCCGGAATATATTGTATCTCATTTTGTTGCCTGGTGTACCGGTATCGTAAGAAATGATTACATTTTAACATAATTTTGAACACACTATATTATCATACATTTCTTTTGTCTGGGATCGAAATTAATCAAAACTTTGCCAGAAGAAACCTTATCTTCTAATCAAATTTAACAATCAATTCAATCTTTGACGCATATTAATTTGCTCGTTAAATTCCACGGTAATATTCATAATTTTCCCACGTTTAACGTTTATCAACTCTTAGCACGACGGCAACAATTTCAAAATCGTTAAACTTGATTCTGCACCAAATTCCGGCAACACTTTACGGTTTCTGGCATCTCTAACAATTCTATAAAGTTTTGCGCTCGGTTCACAGAAGTTTGTAAATCGCACAGTTTTGGCTTTGCTCGGCGGTGTAGGAGAGAGGTTTGAAGTTTGAGACTGAGGTGGAGGGGGTAAATACCAACCTAACTTCTAGCTGCCACTCGTCCCGGTAACTGTTGGAAACCGATGCCGTAGGGATACTTTCTGCGCGTGTATTGGTACTGGGAAATTGACGACACGGGGTGACGAGTCATGGTAGTAGATAGTACTATTCTGCCAATTCTTAGACCAGCATCATTGCAAACAACAATTTTTGAATCAAGATGTCATTTTAACGAAATGTTAAAAAATTTCCGTCACTCTCAGATTATATTTTGTTTATTGAATTATCCACCTTGAAGTAGCGCACAACCTACGCTCGTATATTACGCAGGTCTTGCAATGCGGCGAAACACTTATGGGAAAAGCTTTGTCAGTTACACTGCAGCCTCAGAGAACGCGCCACACTTTTCACTGGCCCGCCTACGCTTGGCGCTACCTCTCGTCTACCTAAACAACTGCCAAAGCTATTGGTAATTCCAAAACCTCTCGTATATGTAAATAAAGCAGTTTTTGTAAAAGATGGTCCACACAGATTTTTTAAGCATAAGATTTAAGGTTTAACGCGTAGTCGTAAAGTTGGATCATAGGAAACACGTACTGGCGTTCACACAAAGTTTTAGTTTTAAGAGATTGTTTTCATTGTTGTTCTTGGCAACAACGTCTTAAAACCTTAAATCTCATGCTTAAAACATCTGTGTGGACCAGCCTTAACTGAAAAGGATAGACATAAAATAAATAAATTGAAAAACTGTACAACCAGTCAATATTCCCTCAATGCTTGCAGTCAGAGCGAGAATGCAAAGAAAATATTCGAGTAAAAATTGTTATCCTAAAAGATTAGTACTTGGGACCAGATGCAGAGATGTTCCCTAGTTTGGGAAACTCTCTCATTGCTATGGAATTGTTTCCTCCGTGCTATGCTCCATAAGAAAACGGGGCTTCTCTAAGATAGGGGACATTTATGCATCCGCGCCCAAGTGATGAATGTGTGGTCACCTTCGACACGCCAGATGTTGGCGATGGAAGTAACGCTCCCGCCACCTCTCACACTTGAACATCAACCCCACAAATCACTGTCCCGACCACCTAGCCAGAGAAGCGGGAGGGTAGTTAGAGCAATAATTATGAGGGAATCACTCTCCAGGGAGGATGATTAACTGGTGTGAAAGTAGAGGTTGCAACACCGCCGACCCTTGGTGGATATTTCTCAACTTATTGCTCGACACGTGCGCCGGAGTTGATGCTAGCTGGGAATAGCTTAACTTTGAAGCGAATTAAAGCAAAACATACATTTATCGTACGATATGGGAATATGTTTAGATGAATTTTCATCGTCATGATTCCTAAAGATGAATTATGTAATTTAACACAATTCATCTGATCTGTAAGCCTATCAACAAAATTTATTTTTATGATCTATGAAAGATTTTCTTTTATATTACTTCCAAATTCTGAATTAAATTAACATTTGTAATTTCTAATTACATAATATGTAAAGTTAATCATTTAAGTAACTTATAGTTACTTCATTAAGTTGTATATGTATGAAATCTACAATTTTATGATGATTTTAAGCACAATTCAATATCACGTGATATTCTAATGATTTTAAATGTTGAGTATTTTATTTAATTCCACAAAACATATTTGTGACCCTATTTGTTTGTCTTTTTCCTATATCTGTATACCATTAGTAGCATAGATAGTTCTTATGTTTTTGAGCAGCCCTGTAGAAACTGAATGTTATAAATTACTAACGTAGTTTATTCTCTGAATTTTGTAAAACTGATCCAAATAACACATCCTATGTATCCATGTACCATGTACGGATATCATAATCAATGGTAAATGTAGTCTAGTGCGAAGGGAGAACTGCCCCCCCTCCCCTCAAACTCTTGCCAACCCCTGTCGGGGTAGCGGCCACAAATCACGGCTTCCGTCGCAAGTCTAAACCCACGCTAGGCGCTCACAAAAAATAGCAACCTGATAATCATATTCAAGAGGTGAATTATTTCTACAGGAAATGAAATCGAGCATTTGAAATACGTCAGCCAACACCTGCGATAAGACCCGCCTAAAAACATTGACTATGAAAAATATTTACTGTGAATACATCTGCTATAAGACCAAACTGAAAACGTTGACTATAAAAACCACCAGCCATGTATAACCTACCTTAAAACATAAATTCTGAAAAACGTCTGCTAAAACGTCGATCAAAAACATTTTTTTAATACACCTGCCATAAGACTGCTGTGTGTTATCGTTTACTATATGATTGGAAGGAATGAAACTGATATAAAACACGTGACTAAAATCATCGACTTTGTGAAAACCCCTCCTCTGACATGCACGAAAGAGTTTTTAATCCATTGACTAAGATAATGTATCAATAGTTTTGGTACAGGATTTGTCAGACCACGATCATATCCCTTGACCGCTGAGCTTGCAAGTCAATACTACGGCCATGGACATATACATATGAAACATTGATTCTGGTACTGTTTGATATAGCTGTGAATGTTGCACTGAAGGGTCAATTGCGTAGATTTAATTAATGGGTCCTCCATTGTTTACGATAACGTATTCCAGTATCACTGATTCTTTGATAACAAATATTTGCGCGAACTTCGCCATGATTAATGCTCGGTTGTAAATGCCGGCATACTTCCATAAATCAGTGTTGTGCTATGTTTGCGTTGCTTCGCTGCTGGTTGGTGTGACACTAATATATACACACGAACAGAACAATATATATATATAAAAACATGAAATTATTCACATAACATTTAAAGGCCCTCGAAACCCAAAGATACATATCGTCATTAGACGCTTAAGCTCTTGTGTAATGGTACGTTTACAGCTACGCGTTGCGAGCGAAGCGAGGGCGCGAGCTCCAATCAGCGGCCGAGTTTCATGCAAAGAAGTTACAAACTCTGCCGCTGATTGGAGCTCGCGCCCTCGCTTCGCTCGCAACGCGTAGCTGTAAACGTACCATTAGTCAAACGAAAAATTCTCACTGTCCCACTAATCTTTGTTCGGCCCCCATGCGCATGTTAAGTTTCACGCGTGACGTCATTTGTGACGTCATCTGGCGGTGATCGCTTGCGTGCCACACGTTTAACTCTGCAACTCACTCAGTTTTAGCTCGATTTCCAAGCGAATGCAAAACAAAGTTATAAAAACGATTGATTAATGTATTCAAGATGTATATTTGAAAAACAAAACGTGTACCTATTTAAAACGTAAATTTACCTTACAAAATTACAAACATACATTGCATAAATAATATCACACAATTCAATGTTCATGAAACTTCAAATCTTCTCTAATTGGTTAATGAATAATTATGAACTGTTAGAAACTTGTGATTCCTCCAAACGAGTGAATGAATGTGATTCTAACTACTTCTGCGAGGCTGTGTGAAAGTACATCGGGTTAAATGTGGCAACGCAGCAGAACGCAACAGCCAACCATTCAATTACCACCTCATTGTGCGCACTGCATATTGAACGAATAAGTTACAGCTAAACGTTGAGCCTGCCTCCTTGCTTGCTTACTTGCTCTAAATTAAAATGTTTCTTCTCGTAGTCTGAGCAGCATTATACGGCAGGGTAGGAAACATGTCTTAACAACGGGGCTTGGAAGTGGAATAGCATTTTAAATAATGTATCTTGGCAACAGTTGTTTCCTGAGAGTTGGTACACGAGATAGGCAACAAACGCAACTAAGAGGAGTTGAAATTGAAAGTTTATTTTAACTAGGTTTAAGAAATATGTCGACAAAACATAAGGATTTTGTCTTAAATTACATAATTGCTAATAATGAGCCGTTTTCCAAAATCACAAACAACAAAAATGAGTTGAATTGAATGTTGGCTCGGTTCTGGAAAGTCGTGCACAATTTTATCGTTTGTCTTTACTTTCATAATGTGTTCTCACATTGTATGGAATGGAGGGGTTCATGGGGATACGGTGAGCTAATCTGACACACCCTATGGGTTATGATTTAACACGACGGTTCTGTCGGTAACGGGAGTTCGATATCAGTGGTTGAATCACTTACCGACCGGCTGACCGGGGTAGATCTCTCTTCACTCATCTCATTACTATTGAGCATTTGTCATGATGCCTAATTCACACAGCTAAAGTGAAGGGGTCAGCCCACCGGATTATTCATGCTCGACTACGATAGCGTTTACCAGGGTAACTTTCTTGTCGAATACTTTGGTTTATTTAACAGGGAAGTTCGAATTTTGCGGCCTATAATAGTTGTGTTAGCGGTTGGTTTAATGGCAACACATCAGAGCTACGCGCATCGTTCTAGAAGTCAATAGATATGCATTGCGATCTCATATTAGGTACCCCGCTTAGCAGAAAACAGAGAACTACTCATTAGTTATCGAGAAATGGTACTCAGGACATAGAAACCAATGCCATTAGTAATAACTTGCGAAAGGCCCACTATAACAAAAAATGTTAAAGCTAGAATTTATTTTCATAACAAATAGAAACCGGATAATGAACACAGTAAAATTAATAATGCAATTTCTCGCCGTAAGAGAATAAAAAGAGACTGATGCACCATTGTTTAGTGAGCGATATTTGCATAAGAGTTATTCCGACACAGCAGAGCTCTTTGATAGAACAATTTAATATTATTTATTGGAAATACTCGCCGTGTCCATGCACACGATATCCGTAATATAATAAATCCCTTTGAATCAACCGATGTTCAAACAATGCGGAGTTAGTCATACATGGTCGGATAGCCATGGGCTCGGCCCTTGGCTGCATTTAACACCTACTCGACTCCCATATTTAGAATATTCCATTTACTATATTTCATTGTGTTTACACATTCATGAGCATATCTACAGTAATTATTTGAATTACACATAACATGTAACACACATTCTATATTTCAATATACGAGATTATTTTGGTTTGTTTCGTTTCTTCATTTGAGTTTTTGCGTATTTGCGGTATCGATATTTAAGATTCAGACTACTAATCACTACCTATAACCCGAAGCATCTGTGAGGTTGTTTCTGTGCATGTACAACAGAACCAGAATGTATAATACAAGATATACATTTTAAACCTATAGGATCTCACTCCATGCGCATTACATTGACTGTATGAAACGTACATCAAGGGAACGTTCCAAGTTGTGCTCAATTATTTAGCTAGTTTGTAAGTTTGAGCTGAGCGTTGTAGTTGTGTATTCACTCTTCAGCTGCAGGGTGAAGCAACGGGGCGGACGGCTGTTTGCGATATGTTGTAACCGCACCACCGTTCCTATCAACAAACTTGCGAAAACCACAAGACCGGGCACGAATTTACATTAACGGACGATAAATATTCGAAATTCAGAAGCTGGTTACTTGCGGAAAGTTCGCCGACATAAGTATGGGGGAAGGGGGGGGGTTGAAAGTTGGCCAGCCCTCAAGACCCAACCCGGAGACGCCCCGAGGAACTTCCAAACTTCCTGGTTGATGAGACGCAGGATTGTTCCTTGGCGCTCGTCCCAATCTTTGTGAATTCCTTTCTAGAGAGTTGGTTCAAGTTATTCCTATTTGTTTAGTCTGTGGGCGCGGTCATTAGGGACGCAACAATAGGACAGACAAGTTGACCCGGCTGAGAGACAAAGGTCGAGGAAAAAATATGCACAGATGTAATGAACTGAGTGTTCAACAGATGGACAAACTTTAGCAGATGGTTCGGTGGGAGAACTTAATACTTAAGTGAGGTTGTTTGGTGAATCCCATTAGAGAGTGCTTAGTAGTAGATCATGGAGAGTTTAGTAACTAACGGAGAATCGAATCGAAACTATTTGCATTTAAATTCGGTATCAATATGGCAGTTAAAACAGTTTGCTTCAATGGAATGCCTATATTCAAACTGGTTTAAAACAGACATTGTCCTTTTATTTCGTTTTGGTATTGTTTTCAGTTCGATTGATTTGGTTTTATTTGTTTAAACTGGATTAGAACAAATGTTGCATTTTTTGTGCTGGGTTGTTTGGTTTTGCCGATGGCTCAATTACTTTGTGTGACTGTTTACTTCGATTACAATTATTGTAGTCAGAAACTATTATAAAAAGTAAATTTGTATTCCGGTTCAATAATTGAGTTCAATTGACAAAAGAGTCCCAATAGAAAACAATGAAAAGTTTTGCGATATTCGTGTTAAACGTTTGTTTGTCACCTTTGTGTGTGAAAAGCTGATGATTTGAGACGTTGGGAGGCAGACCACTGAATTTAAAACAGCTGATATTAAAAATTATCAGTTTTTTTTTTGAAGATTCACGCGAAATCCAATAACGGTTTTCTGATCAGTAATCGATGTTGGAATTCCGAACTTCCCTTCGGTATTCAGATCATATCCGCTCGACGCTCTGCTACTCATGACAGGTGCAGGGATACAAGATGACAAGAAGATGCTGAAGAAAGTGACGTCATCAATATATGAAAACAGATATCAACCCTAAAAGCAAGACAAGTATAACTTACATCCACCGTTTTTATATTAGAAAGTCATTACTAGAGAAATAATTACAAATGTTCATCCTTGTTCTCTAAAGTCCGTTTTTCGGCCACTTTCCTCAACAGCCAAAGTAAATAGTCTCTTTCTTGTCAAGCTCTCTGCACTACGGCGTATGAATAAGTAAGGTCGTCCCCACAAGCAGGAAGTTCTTGCTCGCCGAGGTTTCTGAGCGGTAGCTGCCCCAAAGGCCGCAAACTTTGCCGCGAAATGTTATGTACAACTTGTTAACTCTGTCTTGCTTCAGAATAGTCTGGATATAAATCAGGACATTTGGTTGTTGAGAGCGGCCGACGCGCAAAGCCCCGGCCATTATTACCTATCTTCGCTGTCTGCCCAGCTTTGGGACCAGGGCGCGTTCACGGCGCGTCTTAACGGTATCTGCTAGCGGGAGACTTTAAGGGGGTTCATGGCGCATCTTAACGGTATCTGTTAGCAGGAGACTTATGGAGTTCACGGTGCATCTTAACGGTACCTGGTAGCGGGAGACAACGCTTTAGGCGCATCTTGACGCTATCTCTAGCGGGAGACAAAGTTTCAAAACGGGTTCACAGCAGTTCTTATAGAGACACCAAGAATAAAAACATAAATATATAAAAACGTTGCCAGCAAAACCAAACCCATTCTCTCTCTTCTTCTGTGCTCACTAATAGTTTATTGGGTTTCATTAGGAGAGTTGATGAAATGATTTCTAAGTTCAATTTGTGCCAATTTGCTGCCGCCGTGTTGACCAATTACTGCTAACAAGGACGCCCGTTCCTTCCAACGACGCCGATCACAGCGAACCAAGCGGTGCAAAGACGCGGTTGACGATAATCATCATCAAACAAGTTTCAAGCGGAGGACAGACTTGTAACGGCCTTCAATTATTTCTCCTTTGCCCAGTGCAGCCAACATAAAACTTCACTCAACCGTTTTTGGTCTACCACAATAATGTCGATTCACATTTTTTGTAGTTTAATTTTAATTTAGTTTGAAGAAAAATTAACTCTTGTTATTTCTTAAGGACTTATATTATTTACATTATTTTTAAATAATTTTTATATACTTTATATAAAATATACTAAAGCCACAATCCTAATATTACTATTACGCTGATGATTTTGTTTATAGATACAGATCGTTCTAGAAAAAATTGCACATGTATCCTGTTTGCGATATTACCGAAATGTTTGATTTTATCAAACGAACAACATTTTTTATTTATTATTATCCTTAGATATTGGTTTAATATCTAGCTCGTTCTA
Source organism: Isoperla grammatica (assembly GCA_945910005.1). NCBI lineage: Eukaryota > Metazoa > Arthropoda > Insecta > Plecoptera > Perlodidae > Isoperla > Isoperla grammatica. Next base: position 133,640,976 of record OX246737.1, read on the forward strand.
TGGGTTTACTCTAGCTTCTAATGCAGACAGTATCCTGCCGTACTCCTCTTTACGGCAAACAGTTGCTCAAATCTACTAAATTTCTTTTACGAAACCAAATGTTTGTAACTATTCACTTTGTCGGTGTTTTCGAAATATTGGGACCACCATCGAATTTGATTTACGTTTCACCAGTATTTCTCGAGCGAGTGTAGCAGTGATGGTGTTGAAGTGCAATACTCGTATCCAACAAATATCATATTATAACTTAGTCTACTTGGTTAGTTGGCTGAATAGGGCAAAGCTTGCACCAATTAGTGGAACCCTTCAGACTTAAGTGTTTGTTACACGCGTACTTGACTTGAGAGGAGATTATTAAAGGTGTTTGTTTTGAACAAACATGGAGACCTTCTATAATGATTTACAACAACTACATCTATAAGCACAGACGCACATTGACACATGCCCATACTGTTCTAATAGACTTCTCTATAACAGACTAGACATTGTAAAGTGCAATTACATTAACAAACAACAGCAGTAAGTAGAAAGAGTAAACATACATAGCTGCCACTCTGTAAAACTGTTACATAATTATACATAAACAAGGTTCAAAATACAGCAAAACTCGTCCAACAAATATTTGCATTGTGTTGATTAAACGTTTCCTTTGATGGTAGATAATTTAAAAACAACAATGACCCAATTAAACGGACGCCAAAAAGAACAAACAAACGGAATTAACTAGGACCCCCCCCCCACAACCCCCAACCAACAACCACCACCCCCACCCTCGCTATACACGCCCGCCCTAAAAGGTTTGACAATCAAAGAAACCCCTGATTGAAATATTTTCTACACATATTTTCATTGAGCTAAACATCACCTACCACCTTTGCCGCCAAAGTATAACATGTTTTGTAATATTTGTAGATGGACAAGGATAACTTCGGTGATAAGAAATATGACTGTCAGGGAAATAATATTCGTAGCTTACAATATTTGTTAGGAAAACGTGACACGTTTTCTCGAAACTTTATTTTAGGCTTTGTTGCAATATTTATACGTTAAAACTGTTGTAATATATTTTAGACTGTGCTTTATTATGTAAGACGAGTTTTTGTACTCATGTTACGTCTTGCCCAACTATAATTTTACTCAATAATCGAAAAGAAATCTAAATTAGATACGATTATGACACAAAAGTTTTTTAATTTTGAAACGCCAGTATACAAAGGTTTGAAGTGCTTTGCTTTGTGATGGGAGTAACAATTCATATTCAAAGCTATGTGGGTTATTTACTGTTGATAATTTTGGTGTATAATTTTCCTAATCATTCTGAAAAAAACAAATGAATCCAACTTGATGTTTTACCAGTATATATTTGAGAGAGCAGTTAATGTCTCGCCTCACGTAACTCTGCATGTGACGTGAGTACGTAACAACCCCATTAGCGGACTCGTAGTTTTATTTGGCAAACTTCCACAATGTTGAAACTACTTTTTACAGTGACAACATATTCTATTCTAATGTTATTGTATACGGTGACACATTTAGAGTGAACGAGCAACATTCTAACGCAAACCTGGGATGAGAGTGGTGTTGTGATACATTATCGAATGAGTTCTGAATACAAAATGATTGCATTTGAATATTTTAGTGAAGTTTACATTCGAAACTTGTACTTAAAATGTCGCTCTCACATTTCGGGTGTAAATAGTATGACTGGAGAACTAAGTTACATACAAAATCAGGATATATAAAAAACTATTATATTTTTATGAAGGAATTCACATTAACATAGCATCAAAAACGTTCAGTGTTTCTGATAAAATAAACAGTTTTGAATACGATTGCATAGTTACAACGTTAGTGCTGTTTGCTATATATTATTATGAAAACACAATTTTTTAAAATAAATTTTAACTAACCAACAAAAGATATTTTTCAATTGTTCAAAATAGCAAGTTTGTTAGGCTATATAAATGGCAGCGTTTATTTTACAACAGTCTACAACCTGGTGCTATGGAGTACTAGGGCTTGGGGTGTTGGGAAGGAATGTTGGAGAGCTGTCATTGACCTTATGGTTGAGGAAACCCTCGGACAGACCTTCAGTATGAGGGGTAACATGTACTGCTGCAACACCTATGATGACTTACATAGAGCATAATCAAGACACTCACGCAAGAGATCTTATGTGGGCATTGTACACAGCGGCAACACTATAGAAGACTCGTGTATTGAATATCATTTCAGACCATCAGACAAGGTGGAGATGGGGAGGAAGATGGAGAAGGGGAAGGGGAAGAACAGAAGAATAGAAAACATATAATTATAGAAGAAGAAAAAGAAAGAACATTCTCAGTTTTGATCCCTAGAATGAGACGTTAAGCCCAAATATCAATCAATCACAAAATTATGTTTTATGTAATGCTCTCTTTTAAATCATCCTGATTGTTGTGATGAAATCATTTGGTCGTAAATATGTGTATCAAAACGTGCTGTAAAATGGTATTTAAAACCCTATTATCTGTGGTAGCTGAGTCTACCGGCGGGGTCCACCAGTGAGGCCTAGCCCCCCCCCCCCCTAACACGTGACTAATAGCTCAGCCTCCCGATCGTGTAACGCGCGACTTCACCGCAAACAAGAACACAAGAACAATATAACAAACGTGACAGCAAAACATCCGCTGGAAACCACGGAACCAATATTGATTGAGTCACCAGCGGTCGGGAGAAACTTTTTCTAATATTTCATCTCCGGTTTTAATCTTGGGCGGGATTTTCCTCGTGTACCATTTTCCGACTGAGATTGCTTTTCTTGAGCTTTTCATCTCCATCAGAACCAGCGCTTTGTTTGTGGCAATGAAAGAAGTGTTTTACTGTTTATATTTTCTTGTTGTGTTTAATGTGTAGTTGTGAAAAGTTTCCGAGATGGAGTCGTGCAATGGTTAATGGAGCTCTGATGTTCGATGGGAAAACCCATCTGGCCTTTCAACACGGTTGATATGAAATGCGCGTCCAGACATAAATGCTAAATTTGATTTGATTTTAATTATCAACGTTCAAATATTGTTTTCAGAACAACCAACAATTAAAGATGACACGTTTTGATACAATTCCCGAACTTATTGAATTAAACTAAACATTTATGTTTTTTTTAAGAGTGTATATACTTCTTGTTTTACAAGATTGGCTGCCGTTATCATCTTTTTGTAACATCGATTCAAAGTTTCGTATACAAAATTCTTTCCTATAAGATACATAAACTGTCCAAGAGTGATATATACGCACCATAAGGATATTATTTTAAAATCATTCACCAGTCACAACCCTCGAAAACGATTATCTTTCTACCATCTCCAATTCCAGCGCGAGTGTAAATTTAGAAAGCAAGCCTTCAGATTTATATCCACCAATGTGTTTCACTCTATTTCAAATTTCACTACGGGAAACTTTTCTCTTACCGGAAAATATGTTTTTTTCATTTTGAGGAAACTGACTTGCGTTATTTCGGAATATTTTATAAAATTGGACACTTGTGGCATGTCAAGATATTTTATTCCTTTCTGCTTTTATTTAAATTTTTTTCAGCTCGCAACCAAAACTCCTGTATTATTGTTTTGAGGCAAGGAGATTGAGATAAATTGTAAAACACGCACTAAAAAAGCGGTCACAAGAAATACCCTAGGGGGAGAACAACATATCTGCTTGACTCGATAAGAAAATAACCTACGGAAAAAGCAATACAGAGACGGATAAAGAAACACGAAATAATATTGCTGACATGTCTAGATTATGTAACCACACTTGTAGAGAGTTGTCGTGTGGGCAGGCCTATATGTCGGCTTACAGAACAAAAAGTATGTGGTTCGTTCCTTGTGTCAACTGCTTTATTTTCAATGTTTTTTACAACTATCTATTCACATGACTGTGTGCAGGCCTATATATATATATATTTGTCGGATTATTGGGGTTGATGTGCGTTTTAACGTGATTAATTACTTGAACTACTTTCTAAACGGATCTCAACACAGATACGTATTAGTAACGTCCGGGATAAGCCACACACTAATAAATAGCGGACGAAGAAGCGGGGGAGAGAGAGAGAGAGAAAGAGAGAGAGAGAGAGAGAGAGAGAGAGAGAGACCAGACCCGGCGCCGCCACCATTAATTCAAACATTATATTAAAGTGGCAACATGAAAGTAGTTCAATCTTCCCACTGCTATTAAAATAGAAAATGTTTTGTTTTATATTTTATGTCAAATAGTTTATGTCATTTTATTACTATTATAACTTTTATGACTGTTTTTATTACAAGCGAATGGAACCGTTTGTCAAACACCGCCTTCTGAATACATCCAGGCCGCACGAGGATCCGTGCACAGCCCTCTTACCATTCACCGTTCCACCGCCACCCTCGGGCATTGTTAGCTGTGGCCGTTGCTCTCACAAAAACACTCGGTTAAGGCCGTAAATCCATTTCTGACGTGATTTCGCCCGGCCTGAGAATGTTGCTTCATTACTCCAAACGTCCGACAACTTTTACGCACATCTTTTGCATCTAGACTGTTACAAACAAGGCAAAGTTTTGCAATCAAAATTATCTCGGTTCTATGTACTAAGTTTGTGGGCTGGGTCGCTGCGAATGGCGTTCAGGGTACTTCAAAGGGCGCCGTTGCGTACATTGTTTTTTCCACCCCATGGAGTTCTATGTGGTTCTATTGAGACTATCGTTGCTACATGGAATGGAAGTCTTTACTCTAGTCAAACTACATCTCGAGTGAAACTAAGCATGCCCGGGGCTTTGCTTGAACAGGGATGAACAAAAAGTCAAGTTTTGGACTCATCGAAGAAGCTTTTCTATTACAATCTCTGCATTATAGTTGTCAGGGTCTAGGTTATTATTATTGTATTACGTGCTTCTAATTTCGAGAGTTTATATGAAGCTTTAAATAAGTAATATTTCTGAATTTTGTACAATGCCGATGTGATGTGACTTGTTTTATATAAGTGACATGTTTGCACTGGTTTTTGTTGGTTTATTTTTATTGTGTTATTTAGCTAAGTTGTCACCATAGATAACCACATGTGTTACTTTTGAATGTTTCAAGTTGTGTAATGCCAATGACGAAACCGTATAGTCGGAACAAAATCGGAAATAGTATCATCGACATCGGAATAATATCAAAGTCAAAATCGAAATCGGAAACACGTGCGAAAAATATTTTAAATTAAGATTTGAATTGGTAGATGCCAGATGGACGAATCCATGTTATTATTTAAATAAACGGATTCACTTCACAAAACGCTACCTGGTGAAAAACGTAAAAGTAATCTCTTCTGACTGTTGATACAATAATAATCTCACAAGACAAGTAGACAAATCTTACATCTACGCCGAGCTATATTAATCTACCCTACCCTACGCAAGACTGGAATATAGGGCAGCTTGCTTTTAGAAGCAACGTTCTTTTTACTTCAAAGTAGATTATCTGTAAAAACATCGGCAGTAGCTTCTTCCTTTGAGATCTAAAACATCCATGAGATACAAGAGATGGCGCTGTTTGCATTAATAATATAGGAGCCAATATCAGTGAACCAATACAACTGGAACGTATCACAAACAATGCCGGATCGGAATTGTTTTCCTTTTATCTTTTTATTCTTCTTCCTGCGGCAGACAAGAAATGTGAGCATCGCCGGTGTATAGGCAAACTCAACTATCTATAGGGGACTTGGCCGCTCATCTCTCCGCTTGGTACAAGCTGGTTGGATTCAAACCTAGATAAGGGTAAATAACCCTATTATACAATTTGCATTGTACTTATAGTTAGGATCATGATGATGATATCACATACTTTGGCGATGATCATACCCAAGCCGGGATTCGAACCCGGAACGCAGGTACGCTGGCTCATCAGGCCAACACCTTATACACCACGGTACTTCTACATTCGCACATGTATATTTATACGTTTAACTACAGATCAGCGCAAGAACATAATATTGGGGCTTTGACGATTTCAGATGCCACATTTTGCCAGAGGCATTTCCCCTTCAGCTACGTTTACACCCGTAATTGAAAGAAGAGTACGGCTATATTATACACTTGAATTATAAAAGGCTAAGCCTTAAATTAGTTATTTGCCAATTAAGAGTCGGTGTGTTGGCTCCGGGGTAATTCTATTCAAACGCCGCAAACCATGGGTACAAGGACGCGTGGTAGATTGAAAACTTCATCAAAGGTTGTTCAAAGAGAAACGCTTCAAATGAGAGGTCTCGACATGTCCAGTAGTTGAACATCATGATCAAACATGTTTTTTCACGCAGGCCACGGTCTACTACGCAGGCTTAATACTAGAACTAACTACACTAATACGCGTGTAATAGTATGTGTAAGAAACCCAACCCGTTTAGGAAATAAATATTGTATGTGGTTATTTTGTGTTACGGATTTCAAAATACATTCCAAAATGGCTACCACGTGATCAAAGGACAGACATCCAGTTAATTCGTAAACATTTTGCTATTTGTTCCGGAGTTGCGGCAAGAAACGAGACATGGGGTATAGCGCGCAGAGTTGACCAGCGCTGAGCAAATGAAGCAGCGCGCAGAGTTGACCAGGGTATGAGCAAATAGAGAAACAAAAAGAAACACACCGGAGATAAGCTTGCTTGGGGCGACCTAATTGTGCGTGGACACGCAGGTAAACACAAACATGGAGCCCGCGTTAGAGCCAAAGGACATCGTATTTACGTTAGGACTGTTTATGGATACACAGGGTTTCTAAAACCAAAGAAGACGAGAATAACTTATGGGGCTTCAAACTGAATATCCTACAACCGTTGGTAAATAGACGCGATGTCACTATACGAAGGGATAAATAATAAAAAGTGTTGAGGAAAAGCGTTATTTTGTTTCGGTAGCGTAGTCAGAACGAGAACCTGGCCCTGTTACAAGCATCAAACTTTCGCTTATGAACAGTGTCAATTCAATTACTTTTAAAAAACAGTAAACATGTTTCGTGCGTCATAAATAATATCACCAAAATACATGTATAGCTCGTAGATCTTCGAAAAATGTACACAACAACGAGTACAAACTCGTGGTGAGACGAATAATTAGTTTGTGTAGAGGAATTAATTTAAAATCGTCTATTTATCTCACATACTCCAACAGTTAAACGGTTGGGTACGAGGTACAAAACACAAAATGTAATGACAAAGGCGTCAAACCTTCTCCTTTACTGAAGATATTCATACTGTAACAAGAGAGACGAAGAACCCATCTCTTTGGCATCTATAATACAGCCGATGTTTTTAGGTTCAATGTACAATGTACAGCATAATTTAGATCCACAGCCAATGTCAATAAAAACAACCTGGATGTACACCATCCATTTCACTGGAAGGCATAATAGGAAGATAATATAAATTGTTATTATAGACTTTAAACATAATATTAAGACGTAATTAATAGTTAATAGTCTGTTTGTTAATTGGTCTCATCAAAGTTGTAGCCCTCGTTCTGAGATACGAAGCAGGCCTACGTTGCTCTGAGAACTCACACACAGTCGTAAGATACTTGATACTTGATACTTTGCTCTGAGAACTCACACACAGTCGTAAGATACTTGGTACTTGATACTTTGCTCTGAGAACTCACACACAGTCGTAAGATAATTGATACTGCGCATTAAGCTTCTGAAAACCCTGGGTTCTACGCAAATACCCTCATTACGCAATTTTCAGAACAGATTTTGGTAGAAAGATCTAATTAGTGTAATCATCCTGGATTGACTCAGTTAGTCACAACCTGGGGATTCTCATCAACCTCGGCAAGGGGTTTGACTTGGTCGCCATTTTGCAGCGACAATAGCCCAAAGAAAGGATGGATTTATATGTATAAATAAAACTAGTGATGACATCGGGAACCCGGAAACCGGTTCCGACTTTTCACACCGGTTCTGTGTAAATACATATCAGCACCTGCTTCTTTTCTCACTCACAGTCAACTATATACTAGGCCCATCCCAATAGCAGATCGCACAATAGGCCACGCGTGTTCAAGGACGCGCGCATTGTTCCAGCTTTGAAGAATTATAATAAAGGGCACTTTTCACCTGCTGATTGTAAATTGTAACTGAAAAAAAAACGGGAAAATTAAAATTACTTGGACCAACTTTTTCCCGCTCCGGAACCGGTTCCGAACCGGTTCCGGAGCGGAGGAACCGGTACGAAATTTTTGGACTCGATGTCATCACTAAATAAAACCGAGGGGGTGGGGGCATGTTGCCACGATTAACAGAACATCTATCGCCAGAATTCTTCTGTATTGTAATGTAAACTAATCTAACTTAAATATAAATGTGATTAATTTGATGATAAGTCAAGGTTTGATAATGTAAAAATCCTTTAACAATTTTTAAAATGCACAATATGACTTTTTCGTATTCAGTATTGCTAAATCTATGTATATTACCGTAGTAGTGTGCTAATGCAAGATGCACTGTAAGATAGACTAATAGAATACCACACATATGCACACAGTGCATCGCTTGGCAGTCAGGTCAGTCAGTACTCACAGCCAGCCAATCACAGCCCAGCTATTCACGTGGTTTACTCACCTGAAACAGAAGGGAACACAATTAGCTGGGCTCATTAGCACAACAGAGACAATGCAGTGGCTGGGTTACGTTGCAGGGCTCACTAATCATCAATACTGGACTTGACTCGGAACACAATCTAGGTTATTATCGCCAAACAAAATTTAACTGTACATAATGTTACATATTTTAAATGTTTAAGGTAGTATAAGATAGAAGGTAAATATCATAGTTAAAGAATTACCACTTGAACCGGGAATAGCCTCTGTATTGGACGTATGAATAGACCCACTGCCTTTATACCTACGGTACCTACACATAGTTTCAGTTGTTAGTCCCTTCCTCCTGCAATGCATGTATAAACATGTCGTGAGACACACTCATCCATTATCTCGCCAACTCTTGTGGTAATATTATACGAGATGCAGATTTCGAATCGGGCCATTGTATGTTTAACCCCTTTGTATAGCTTAGTTCAACCACGAGTGCTTAAAACTAGGTGAAATTGAGTTTTCAGTAGAAAGGTGCTCCATGAATTCGTTTAATATTATGTGTAAAATGAATCTCTTTTCGCTATGTTAGTCTATAAACAGCACTAGTTATTGATTGATATAATTTGTTCATTACCGAAAGTGAAAGCTACCTCAACAAAAATAAAAGTAATAGTGCGCTAGCTTCAGTTATACAGAATGTTTCTAAACTACAAAACAAATTAACTTTGCTCGTTTATGAAGTTCATTATTCAGGCACCGCCAACGTCGTTAGCCCCAGTAAACTTCCCCGTGAGTTGTCTATGTACGAAACCTTTCAACTGTAAAAACCCGAGCAAGTCTATCAGTGTGGTAATCTGTTACACAGCCCGATCATTATAGTAATGCAACGGCCGTGTCAGAAGGCAAGTGTCGGTATTGCAAGGGAGGGGAGGGGAGGGGGAGTGCGATAAGACTGTAGCGTGCGTGGGGGTAGTTAGGCGCTATCTGCACGCATCGTCGTTTACTGCAGGTATCACGCCTCGCCGCGGGAGACCGCCACATGCATGCACACTCGCGACACGGCGGGAAATACAAAGGAAATGCTACACCATATACATATATGTACACCAATTAAAGTGGGCTACTTGCAAAGTGGGCGCATATGTATTATATGGAGGGTTTTTACGTTTGTGTTGGTGAAATATGTGGGGAGTGTCTAAAGGGATTCGGTGAGGTTATCTTCCCGTTCTCTGGACATCGGCAAGATTTAGTACCATTTTGTGTTGGCTGCCCTTAATAATTTGTCAAATAATGTTAATGTTTATGCGATTTGTGTTGTTGTTTTAGTTGTGATGGTATATCTCTATTTTTAGACTAGGTCTCAGTAAATCATTGTGGCATGTTATACTTGTCTAGTAATTAACCGTCAACTTTATGTGTAAGGAGTTGTTTCACTGAGGTAAACATGGGCGCCATGCAAGGATTTAACCACACGGGTAAAGGTATCAAATTAATGGTTAATTGTCTTCAATCTGAGATATGATCATGATTATCTAGATCCTGCAATGTAGGATACTGAAATCATTTGGAGAATTCATTTTTGGTACGTTTTACATCTACACAATTCACCAACGATTTCGGTAACTGTTTGTTTCATTAAAAAAATAGCAAATAACTACAAAAATCTTCATTGATTTAAATATATAAAAAAAAATCTCAAGCAGGAAAGATAATGTCATTTCCTATCCCAAAGGATGGACGATAAATACATTTAGTTCATATTTTTTAACTATGTAACTATACAATTTAACTTCGTAAATGAGAAAATTTGAGATATTTGCCAGAAACTAAACGATGTTTCCTGTTATTCAAACTACGAACCTATCTCGAACGTGTTGTGAAGGTTGAGAGTCCCTCTCGAACTGTATTAAACCCTCAGATCGCAGCGCCCTCTAAATCTAACAATAGAACACGGGAATGCTAATAACGTCATAATGTATATTCCATTACGTCCCCAGCCCGTGTGTTTACGCTAGCCGTAAATCCTGGCCGTTCTCCGCGCGCCGCTATTCAAATATAATAAGGGAGATTTGGAACATTAATAACGTGTTAGGGATGAAATAGCCGCCATGTTAACCGTTACGTAACGCGGAGGTAGCGATAATATTTAATGCAAACCAGAAACAAATCGAGTGGGCTTATTAAAGGGAGGCGAGGATGGGGTCTCGTTTTAATTGAAAGCTGAAGCGAGAAGATTTCCATGCGAGATTTTTTGTTTACGAAATATAATCACCATGTTTCACAAAGAAAATAAAATCCATCAGCACCAATGTTTGTACGAAACATTTTAATAGTTCCTACAAGAAATACCGGACATATCAATATCACCAACTTTTTAAGTACAAACAAAATTAACTCGCACACTGTATGTTTCGTCTTCGATGATGACTAGACAGAACTGTGGCGAAATACCAACATATAATATTCTTCTTCTGAAACTTCCCAGTATTTGCTATTGAAACTTTCTGTGCTTGTGTTGGCAATGGTGATAATATTAGTAGTAAAAAACGTACTTTATGAATGGAACTTTCAGGTATTTTAGAGCGATATACGCAATACCAAACACAAGTTGTGTTTCTTCCTCATGATAACCTGTTGCACACAGAACATTGAATTACAACAGCTGGTCTCCTTTGTGTAAACGTATTGTGGCTAAAGTGCGTTGATGTTGAGTCGTAAGCTTGTTACTAGCAAAACATTGTTAAGAGTTTCCACAGACAAGTTTTACTGTGTTCATGGTTTTGACATAATCCTAGCATTGATTCAAGTCAAGCGATGCTAACTTCTTAAGCCTACCTAGCGCGGAGTAAAGCTGTCAGTTAAACTAACTAGCTAAGAACCAACGTCGATAAAATTTAGTTTTACCCAACCGTTCACGCATGTTTGCAAATTTAACAAGACAATGTGTTTGCAGGACCTTTAAAAACCTTTCTCTCCTGAGAATACATTTTGATAGACTTGAGTTTAATAACATCAAACTCTTATCTAGTTCGTGCGTGAAATCGGTGGTAAAAATATCAACTGTCAGATTGTAAAGCTACTTTGTCGTATCGAGATTCTTAAGTTCGTAGCTACAAAATGTCGAGTGTTGAGAAATTGGAACAAGTAATTTTGTTTGAATTTTTATTCATATACATTGCACGTACGTCACATCTTTGCGCGTGGCGGCCACATTAGAAATCAAACTTTGACGTTGCCGTAGAGAAACAATTTGAAGGCTGTTGTGCAAGCACACACACATTCTTAGTATTAGTTTTTTAAATTCAGCCCGTTTATGAAATAAAATTGATATGTATGATGATTTTTTTATGTTTATTGTCTCAGGGGGTAACGTTGTGGGATGGTGTTTGGCTTTGTTGCCATGTTTACAAGGAAACATCCAACAAGTCATTTAACAAGGATACTCGTCATCCGTCCGTAGTTCCGACCAGCATTGATTAGTGTGTCCCCAACTACGTCACTATAATCATCATTCACCAAGCATTCATAGTTCTCCGTTCTAGCTGCACATAGAACTTTACCCCCAATATCAATGAATCCGAAGTATATAATTAATATCATCCACATTGCACGAGAAAACTTATGATCGACTCACCGCTTATCTACTCAAATCATTCCCATTTAATTTTCACTTCCGAGGCTAGTCATAATAAATTTAATTACCGTACCCCAACCCAATTATAATCAATTCTCAATGTAGCCAACGTTCAAAATATTAAAAACCCACACCTAGGAAGCGAAACTTCCACTCCGTTAAGCTCGCCCTACAAACCACGCTAGTTAATATCATGAACATCCCTTTATATCGTAACGTGATTACAAACAAGTACAAAGCACTCCACTAATGCGCACAGTTGAGTTATTTGAACGAGAGTTGAATGTAAACCACTAATTAATGATTTCATTCATTCATACATTTCGCGTGCTTGGCTTCCGGCCGTCTACTCCCGACTGACAAGCAAATTACTCACGGAGATATTAATTACACCCACACGAGATGCCACACGAGTATGACGTCACGGTTTAATTTATAGTATACTCGGGACATCATTTGGCAACACTGTAATTTGGTTCCGGTCGCGACATCTTATCAAAGATGGCGACGAACATCAATCAAACAGGTAATGATTCTTGTTGCTTTACGTCTCTATTATTGCAATAATGCTATTCGAGACAGTTGGGGGTGATAGATGAAGGGCATCTACAACAATCCATGCCTTGTGCGGGACTCGAGCCCACGCTTATCAATCTAACAAGCCCAAGTGTTCTTCATAGGGGAGTGATTCTCAAGCAGACTCGCTGTCAGCAGAGTTCAAAGAGGGGGGAGGAGGGGGGGTTGCGGGTCCAGCGGGAGGTTTGCAGGGGTTGACAGCAATTAAGAGTTCTGTGAACAACTAATTACGGCGGCGCACTCGGTATCATTTACATCGAGGCAGATCGACTTCCCTCTCCCCCGTGCGCACATATGAGGACCAAGCTAGAGTACTACAGTGAATAACATATCCTGCGCGTGTTAGAGATATACAGAGGCCACTGTATCATACCTTGATAGTGACCTACGGAACTCCTCGTATTTATGTGATACATTGTTGGTGGCGATCCTAGCGGTGAGGCTCTAATCTCAGTCCATCTCATATAGAGCACTCAAAATAGACTAGATGCATTCTGGTGGCAAGAAAATAAACTTCTATTAGGAGTGGTTTAGCTGTCAATTTTCATTGTTGTTTCATTGTTATTATTCATCAATGGCGCTGAAAGGAGGTTGCTTAGCAGTGCTATCTATGTTAGTTTTGAGTCCTCTATAGCCCTACAATGGTTGCAGTGGCCGCTATACATTGTGGAAGTGGTTGCGACAACCCAGCCATCTAGAGATCCTTGAATGGTGCTTCATATCCACCGGGCTGTGAGTCAAGTGTAACTAGAGCCTCTCCGCGTGGCAGCGCTGTTGTCATGGCGCCGCATTTGTTATGATACATTCTCTCAGTTTCTTGGTTACTATTGGTTCTATTGCGATAGTATTTAGTGAACGAGACAAACAGCAACTGAAGATTACGTCAGTCATTTAGTTAGAGGGAGCCATGTAAGAGTGTGTGAGAGAGTGAGTGAGTGTGTGAGTGAGTGTGTGAGTGAGTGACTGACTGACTGAGTGAGAGAGTGAGTGAGAGAGAAATAGATAGAGAGGCAGAGGGAGAGGTGGGGGGGGGGGGGGAGTGAGTATTGTCTTCATAATCACAAAGCTATTAATAATAGTGTACATTATATTCTCATAGAAATAGGCCTACTTCAACTTACAAGTATTATACCGAATAATGTTGATGGTATCTAATCATGCTTCACATTTTGCTAGACAAACATGTTCGTTTCTTATTTGTCTTTTGTTTCCCCGTCACCCTTATTATTCTCGCGCATCCTTTGTTCTCGCAAACAATGGCAACGTTGTCGCACGTCACACATCTGTGTTGTGACGTCATCGCTGTCTCTCGTAGCGCAGAGCGATCTAGCGGGCGAACAGTGAAGCAAGCCAGACTGATCGCAGCGCTATCTATGGGTTGACACACTACACACTCACGCTACGGTCCCTGCAGCTATCATTGCAATAGCGTTAGTTTCGAATTCAAAAATAGTCACTTCACAGTGTTTTGTTTCAGACAAACATGAATGTGCGCTAATCAAAGAAAGACTCAACAATGAAACTACCTGGCAACCAATTTGTTTGTCTGACCTGTGTCGTCACAGCCCTGCTTTGATGGCTAGTTCAGGCTGTGCTAGAACAATTCTAGAATAACACTACTTCGCCGACACCGATAGAAACCTTGTCTGTCGCATCGTTGTCATCAACTTTGTCTAGACAAAGCAATTATTAGTTCAAAACCATCTCAGTCTCCTCATTAAAAGTGAATTTCGAAAGGTCGTGTTTTAATATTGAAAACACGTGATTTTTTCGCCTCGATAACTCCCGTTCCCACCACTCTGTCTGTCTGTCTGTCTGTCTGTCTGTCTTTCTGTCTGTCTGTCTATCTGTCTGTCTGTCTGTCTGTCTGTCTGTCTGTCTGTCTGTCTGTCTGTCTGTCTGTCTGTCTGTCTGTCTGTCTGTCTGTCTGTCTGTCTGTCTGTCTGTCTGTCTGTCTGTCTGTCTGTCTGTCTGTCTGTCTGTCTGTCTGTCTGTCTGTCTGTCTGTCTGTCTGTCTGTCTGTCTGTCTGTCTGTCTGTCTGTCTCTCTCTCAACTTCTGCCTCCGCTATAAATCTGAAATGTCTCCACGGGAACCCTACGTCATTCCCAGAAATCTTCTTTAAGTTTCAGTTATTACATTTTATAATTGGAAATGTGATCTTTTGATGGAAACAGGATCTTCCAACCAATCAGCTTCTAGTATTTCTTAGCATCACATTCTATTGGCATACGGATCACGTGGCCTGTTCGATATAATGGTTATCTTGCTCCAACAAATTCAATTTAAATTTTAGGACAAGTCGCTCAATAGTATGGCTGCTATCTCGTTTATCTTTAAGAGGAGAAACCATGAACGCTTTTATAGAAAATCGCTTTATAAGTGGGTTTTATGCAGCCCATCGGCCACCCTGCTCGCAATCACCAACCAATCCACTCGGAGGGTTGGCAAAGAATAAACCCAACCCAAAGAACTTGGGAGGAAAGATAAACAAGGTGGTCGTTGCATAAATCAAGCAGCTAAACGGAGCTGTTAAGAATACTTGGAGCTCCTCGATTCAAAACAAACTTGTTCGATTGGCTTTATTACGTTGGGGGAAGGACCGGTCGGTGTGAATGTCGTGCGATAAAGCAGTTTTAATCATATCTCCAGAACGCTTCATCACACGAAAGCGTTAGAACACAGTATGGTTCATACTCAAAACTAGATAACAACCCTACCGTTTGTAGTACCACTACTGTTGCAAGAAGATCAATATTATTTTGCTTTTTTGGACCGTAAGTTGTGTTGACAGATCAAATCATTTCTTTCTATGATCCTGCAATTTGAATAACATGAAAAGTTCGACGAGACCTTGCCCGGTAATTTAGAGCCTTTGGTTGGCAAACTTGGATTGGGCTATGGGAGTCGACTCTGAATAAGGGGCTTCATACATTATAATACAGCTTATTGGATAGTCTTCTAAACTAAGAATGACGGCACCCTCCATATCCTCTCCACTGCTACCTGATCCCTCTCAACTTCATGAAAAAACAAACTGAACAACTGAAACAAACTGATTTTCAGTTACGTATTTCATTTTGTCAGGTTGTCACGGAGTTGAGAGGGGTCAGGTAGCTGTGGAGGGGATATGGAGTTGACCGTCATTCTTACAGTTTCTCAACTTTATTTAACATATCATAGATAGGAAGACAGGTGACTCACTGGGTTGCTTCCAGAGCTAAGACCGTGTTAGTGCCCATAGCTATAGAAGAGATTAAGCAATAACGGGTAAAGCTTCATGTCCTCACACACTTTCATTCCGTCCATTAAACCGTTGATTTAATCTCACGGTAGATAAAAGGGTAGAAATGATTGAAAACATGTCTGAAAGTGACTCTTATTACCTCACCTACGACCTAATTACTCCGTTGAAGCTGGAGGTGATGGCCTTGGAGGTTCTTCCCGTAAGAAGGCAAGACGCAGTCGGGGCCAGACCAACTAACACCCGGCGTTATGACGCAATAGGGCCGCCATTACAGCCCATAAATCCCATTACATCACAGAACTACCCATTAATATCGTCATTTTCAACCCTTCTTCGCCTAAGCCTCTTTGTGCGTGTAACGGCAACGTCGCCGGCCTATTCCGATTTTATGAGTAAGTGAAGGGTAAATGTTACGGTATAATGAACTCCAATGAGAGGGGCGGGGGTTTTAATTTTCTGAATAAAACCTACTTCAGCTAATGATGAGCGGATAGAGGGGGGAGTGGAGGGGGGATCGATCAGTTGTCACGTGTTGGGAGGGCGACCCCGCGCGAAGAGACAGTATGAACAGGGTGTCATGAGCGATGGAAGTGAGATACTAAAATGAGAGGTTTAGTTACACCACGTTGTGTTTGGTGTCTCTCTTGCTGTTCGTTGTGTTTATTGTTGTGTTTGTCGGGTGGCAACTCGCCTCGATGAGCGTTAAAACCCGACCTCGATCATTCATTATTCATGACGGTGCTAATTTCCGTCATCGTTTATTTGTTGAAGAAATCAAATACACTAAAAATGAATGTACATTTAAGAAGAAGAAAAAGAAGAAGAAGGAGATGAATGAGAACTAGTAATTGTTTTTATTGCGAAATGCATTTTTTCTAATGTATGCCAATAACATAAGGGCGTTAAGATATACCCACCACTTCCTTGGACATATTATCTTTGACTCGAAAAGTATTTCTAATTTGAAAAGTTGAGGAGCTGCGTTTGTATAAAATTAATACCTTGTCTTGATAAGCTAAATATAAATATCTATACTATGGATAGCAACAAGTCACTTTCAAAGTGACTATACAGTCTTATACCTTTTATCAAATTGGGCTTAACGTATCACACTATACTTTCATAAGTATGGTAACGTATGGCCGGCTATCATAACGTTGGAACATTTAATAACGAAAACTAATTATTTCATTTGTTACTAGGGGACTAATAATTTAAGAGACTATAAACATATTATCTATTTTAAATGGGGCTAAACGCTAGGCACACTTCATAGTTTAAGTCTAAGTGTGGGCATCTTATAGCATTACGTAACTGAAACTGTCTACTTTAGTAACTAAGCTAGTTATTTGTGTGTCTAACCTAAAATCTACTTTAAATGGGGCTAAATGCGCAGCGGGTGTATCACAATAAAGATTGTGTGTAGACCTACTACGTGGTTGAGGAGGTATTTGTAGGGAGGAAATGAGGGGGCTACAGAAGGACATGTATAAATTTGAATAAAGTGCATTTTTTTCCAGTAGGTTTTCTAGTCAAAAACAAATGTGCTGGAAAGTATTCTGGGGTCTAGATAGAGTAATGTTTCGTAGGGATACCTGTTACAGGGTGCTCACCCGCTCTACCTGGTACGCTCCTCTATTAGGTGTTAGGTTTGTAGTTGTTCGACATGTGTTGTGTTCGGAGAACGATGGCTCATACATTAAATCTCATGGTGGAGCTAGCTTAATCTTAATTTGGAGGTTCGCCGCAGTTCAGCCAGAAGATTTAGAAGACCCTGAATAGTGTAATACGGATCTAGTAGGGAGTGGTTGAGGGTACGATAAATCTTAAGAGTTAAGTGCACACAAAGAAGAATGAATCCACATCAATTGCGATGCGCCCGGTGGACGGTAATTCTGAGTGAAGGGTTTCCCTGGGGTAAATGGTTGTCTCGAACATAACTCTAACACTATCCAAGCATATAGTTAGTCACACACCTAGTTAGGGGCACATCGGGTAAAGCTGGTGCACACCCTACAGTAGGGTTATTCACATACTGCGACAGGGGTGGTTTAGACGCTATACATATCATTGATTTGATATTGAAGAGTAAATCACGCAACATCAGCGAATGTTACTACATTTAATTACAATTTGTGTACACTTTTTTACAATCTTTATTACTTTAAACATAAAGAAAATTTTGAAATAATGTTTTTGGCTTTAAATTACTGACAAGTGACACTGTGAGTTTTCTAGTTTGCGTCCCATCTACTGTAAAGATATGTTTACAACAATTGTGTGTCCCTGCATATTTTATGAAATTCCATAACATTATGGAAAACATTTTATTTTCATTAATTTTTTCGCTTTCATTGAAGCAGTGTTATTAATAAACTCTGTTTGAATGAGAATTGTATTGTGATGTTTGTTGGTATATAATGTTTTTGGTAAGTTAATATTGTGTTTTTCCCAACAAAAAAACATCGAAATAAATTATTTTCAAAAGCAGAAAGTGGTATCATTCCACATTCCTCTAATATTACATTATTAAAAGCTGGTTGACGCTTTAAAAAAACGACGTGATATTTACTTTATACGCGTCTAGTTACGAAAACGGGTAGGAATTTAATTTTCTTTCTCGCCGAGATCCATTGAGGTAAGTTACGACAAGAAGAATGTCGCTGCCGACATGGAAATGCATAGCGCGTGGCTAATGACAGACTGGGATAAAGGGGCGTGGTCGCCAGGTTATCACTCATTGCGGATGATATCTCTGCCAGGGACAGACGCTGTGAGTGAGTGTATATGTCGCCACTTGCGCTGCTCGCTACCCCAGTGGGGGGTGACGCGCTCAGCTACCCCGCGTTCACGGCGGTGCATACCGCGCAGTCGGTGCACTTGACAATCTCAATTATTTATACTCCAAGAATTTCGTGTGGTTTGCAATTTAATGTACTGAAAATCACGCATTACAAATAGAAATGTATTCTGATAAGCAAATGTTGTATGTTAGGTCTCATATACATTGGTAACGATAATGATCGAGAAGATGAGTTGGTAATATATGAGGAGAAACGTTCCGTAAGATTGGTGTTCAAACCAGGATTCGAACATCGAACGCAGGAACTGTGGATCACCAGACTAACGCCAGATCCACATGGAAACTGATATGGGATAGGTCTTGAGTTTTTCTGAAGCTGGATATAGAACTTTTCTAACTGGTTTACCATATAAAATTAGTTAAATTTGCTAGTTTAGTTTATCAAGTGCATCACTATTACATAAAGGTACATTATCTTGACACTGCTGTGGAGATTCGACGAAGTTTGATCGCATACCATATATCTATCCGTATTGAGAGATGAGTGTATTATAAGCCAGACTGTCAACTACTTCATTCTGCGTCCATCATTATCGGGATCATCGGCATCACAATCTTAGAAATATAAACAGGCTTCCCAATTACGATAGTACGATTTAATTGTGTGCAGCGCCATAAGGATAAAGAAAGTCTAGTATTTCACGATCTTCCGATTCGATTGCGATCCCGTTGTGTGAAGGGCTTTATGTGCAGCATAAATACAGGATAGCTTCGTCAGACAACATTCACTTGGCAAGATCCTCTCCTTACAACCATGATCTTCATTTCCAATGACCCAGGGGTGCCGGAGCGAGGGTTTGTATCAATCAGCCTGCTTGATGTCCCATTCCACAGCCCTCGAGAAACGTTGCTCAAAAGAAGTGCTTTGCTTCTCGGTGAAAGTATCCGCGCGGCGGTGATACCAATGGAGCGATACCGAGCGCACGAACACACGCTAACTACCCCCACCCCTACCCCACCTCGTGCCAACTAGGGCGTTGCATGCGCAGTTTCGTTTCACCCCCATGCTTTGGGGTAAAACATTTTTAGTGAGTTGGTATCAATTGAGTTCAGCTTCCGAATCCAATGAAAGGAAATAGAAGCAAAGATTTCTCTGAAAATCACTCCCGAGGTATTGGAAATAGAATATGGTGGCTTTTAAAATTATTTATAATAGACGCTTTTCGACCGTTTCAAATTACGTTGAGTGGAGCTATAGGCTGTTTGGACTTCATTCGCTCAGCTAGTTCTATTTGCTATAACTTCTGGGCTTTTGTAGTTTTGCTTCAATATACAACATATGAAGTAATAACGGTTCACAAAACCGAATCATTCAACTAAAAACATTCATTTGATCAAATTGCTCGAACACAGGCCTACGTTTCTGGTGTATCTTCAACCGATACGATATTTTATTTTGACTCTAACGTTATAATATATGAAAGAGAAGACAGAGTTTGCCTAAATGGTTTGCTACATTACGTAATCTTTGTTTTTGTTGAATGAGGCCTGAGGCCTGAATGAGGCTCGTAACTTTTTCCATGATTACAATGAACGCGTTATTATCTATGTCCACCTCAGTTTAATAGAGATATGTCACGTTATCAAATTTGATATCGTCATCAATTCACCATCACTAGGTGCTGAGACGATAGTGGGCCTACGAATCAAGCACCTATACAAGCCCAGGCTTGGAGGCTTGGAAAGAAAACACTAAAAGTAAAAACACATTAAAAAAGTGCTTTTCGTTGTACGTAATTGAATGCCCAACATTTTGGATGGGACTGTATTCTCTTTGACTCTGGCAAGAATAATGCCATCCTAGAATTCCGTGAAATATAGCCAAAGAGTAAATCCGAACCTGGAGCTTGTCAAGATTTTAGTAAAAGTGAATTAAAACCTTCCGCTAAGTGAACGCAGACATGCCAATCGAACCGTTACAACCTCAACTAGCTGAGGCCCTGGTTACTGCTCGGTAACATGGAACGGGCGGTCGGCTACTCAGGCAGTCACTCTTCAGTGACCATTAGGGCTGGTCGCACATAGAGTGGAGGCTTCGTTCCTTGCAGGGCAGTCACTCTTCAGTGACCATTAGGGCTGGTCGCACATAGAGTGGAGGCTTCGTTCCTTGCAGGGCAGTCACTCTTCAGTGACCATTAGGGCTGGTCGCACATAGAGTGGAGGCTTTGTTCCTTGCAGGGCAGTCACTCTTCAGTGACCATTAGGGCTGGTCGCACATAGAGTGGAGGCTTCGTTCCTTGCAGGGCAGTCACTCTTCAGTGACCATTAGGGCTGGTCGCACATAGAGTGGAGGCTTCGTTCCTTGCAAGGCAGTCACTCTTGCAGTGACCATTAGGGCTGGTCGCACATAGAGTGGAGGCTTCGTTCCTTGCAGGGCAGGTTCGTGCTTGATATCGTTCGTTGAATCAGGTACACGGATATGCAGGTTATCCCGCAATAAATGCTAAATATGGAATACTGAGTAATATTGTACACCCACTAGTGGAGGTTTGTTGTATGTTAACAGTAACCCCGTGATGTACCCAATTGCAAACCTATTATATATTTTAACTCTGATTTTGTATCAAGTCTATGCTTTAATAATTTATTTTGTATTTGCATCTTTGTTACAAAATATGATAGTTAAAATTTTGGTCATATTAATTTCATTTTTAAGAAGATTACCAATGACCACATTTGTAACGTGTGCAAATTGTGCAAGCTTGCATTTTTAAATATATATTTTAAGAGTTATTTCTACTTGAGCATTTTCGAAAATTTATGCACACGCAACACATCATGTCTATGAATCATGCCAAAAGCGTTTCTCTCAATCGAGCTACACACAGTGTTGCCAATATGCCGACACGAGACACAAGAGAACATCAGTCTGAGCTAGATTCAAGTCTTCATGCAACGTTGTCAATGTAATGGTACGCAAACATTTGCCACTTGAATCAACTTTCCCTGCAGAGCGGGAGGAAATATCGACCAAGGTCTTATTTAAAGGGTGCGTGAACAACGTAACTATTCGTATCTCTCAATGGCTGCAGAACAAGACGTGGGCGGAGTATCAGAATAATAAGGAGGTATCAACCAGCCCCCTGGAAGAGAATTGTGCGATTACAATCAACGAGAAGAAGAAGAAGAAGAAGAAGAAGAAGAAGAGAAAGGTTTTCCGTTCTTCTTTGGAATTTCAGAAGGAAAATTTGAATCAAAAGAAAAGAGAGAGTGCATCAAATGAAAATATTTTTTCCGTCCTCATAGTGGCTCATTTATACAGCTTTAGTCTCGAGTGTTGTTGAGTTGTTCAGCTTTATCTGAAAACGACAACGTTGACTTTGAATGAACAAATAAATTAAACAGTCGTTGTTGGCGTTGAGAGAGTTTACAAGGGAATAATTTACTAGCAAACCGGCGACCGATGCTTTAAATGTATATTTTCATGCTGATTATCAGAACGTGTTTTGAAACGTGGGCCACTTAGACAGTAAACACTTTTACCGAAGCATTGTATAACAAGCTTGTTTACTGCTGCAGCTACCAACTTAAGCACCAAGTGAAGACTGGATAATACAATTACACGCACTAATTGTTGCTCTGCATTTGAGTCAACGAGTGCCAAAGTGTCTTTATACCGGTGAGGTTATTGAGTTAGTGGAATTACCTCGGCAGTGGACAAGGGGACGTCTGAGTGCCTTGTAATGAAGTTAGGGCGCCTTTGAGAGGGCAAATACACAACGTGTCTCTCTCCTTTACGGAGTTTAACGTTAAATGACACTATTGTGGCTACTTAAGTGTTCCTGTCTTTATAAGAGCGACAACTTAAGGTATGGTAAGCATAAGGTACGAAACGTTTTTGAACAAAGTTAAAATTAAGTGGCTATTTGTAGTTAGTTGATTACATCAATAAGAGACACAACCTAAAGGTAACCAAATACACAAAGATGTTGCACAGAGTTTAAGTTAAGCAACTACTTGTAGTGAGTTCATTCACGAATAAGAGTTACAACCTTAGGTAACAATAAAGTGCGCAAAGTTTTTGAACGGATGTTAAGTGACTATTTGTAATTCTATAGTTGATTGCATCAATAAGAGAAGGTTACTGAACATTAACGCCCCACTAAGGAGGTGAGGGTTGATACGCCCCCAGCACGTGGAGCTGTCTTAACATGTGCGATCTATTATACGAGGGGTAACGCCCACTCAGCAACGAGATAAGGGTTGCGAATATACCCGGCGCCTCCACCAAAGACAAGAGATGGAAGAAGAGGGTCGTTCCTAGCAAAACGGGTTATGTAGAATACAATACCTATAGATAGTAAAACAGCATTTTGTGTTATAGATAATAAATTATTCAACATATTTTTTAAATGCTGCAAACATGTTTATTGAGAATTAGTTAAAATTACACTAATTTTCTTTTCTATAAAATCCACCCATGTGCCTCCAGTTTCCACTAGGAGTGACAAAACTGCAATACATGCATAAAAATAAAAATATTCAAAATGAAAATTCTACTCGTACTCGAGCGGGATGGTTGTTACAGCCCCCATTGTTACCAACCCATGCGGGTTTGTTGAGTAACAGACTTCGCAATCCAGAGTCCGTTTGCAATTCTCATCTCCAATATTGATCGTTCACAGTCCTTTTCACACAACTAAATAAACAACTATACCAATGCTGAAGGATGATCTAAAGCGCAAAACTCTCATGAATCTGAACTATTTGTGAATATTCTTCCCTCAATTACAAACCGAATTGTTACTAAAATGAGTCCACAACACGATACGGTATCTTACGTTGACGCTCTCATAAAGCTTTGGCCTAGCTTTCTCTTGATGTATGTTTGAATGGTATGTTGATTATTCGAACTGAACTCCACATTTCATATTTCAAAATCACACATTGCAAAGCTTCACTTTTCGTTTTAATTTTTCAATGCTTACAAAACCAACATAAATGTAACTAGCTTATAACTTGCATCTTGTTTTAATGTGTGTTTGTTGGTTTTACATAAAGTGTGTTGAAACATCTTAAGCAAATACTACTTTAGTATATCGCACTCATCCAAAGCTCAGAGCTCGTTAGCTTTTTTTTTTTAGCTAAAATCACCTATAAGCTATATCAACATGAAGCTATAGACGCAAGTGATGTAATTTAATGTATTGAAGAAAATTGGTTTAATTGAAGTTGTATGTATGTACTAAGATGAAGTATGCAAGATGGGTTATATTACTTTTGCTGTTGCACTAAGAGTTGTATTTGTATTATAAAAAGGAAATTTGTTTTATATATCATAACTATAGTTAACACCAGACATATTCTAAAAACATACATTTTTACATTTTATAACTCAAAACCTAAAATATATTACTTAAAGAAAATTAATTCTCCCTAGATGATTGTTTACATGTGTACATAGACCGTGATCAAGACATCACTTCAATCAATGCAATCACTTCCATTATATATTTGCGGCACAGAGAGACGTTGCAACTGTTAAACTCTTTAATCAATAGATCCAGCAGTGAGAGCCTTGAAGTTGGCGGTGTTTCCCTCGCAAGGATCGCTTCGAGGCCTATTAGCATAGACAAAAGTTGTCTCGCCCTCAGGCCGGCCGACCAACTTGGACGTAGATCAGAGCAGCGTTTTCAGCAGTTACATTTCCTTCGGTAGCCACTGCTTTACTTCCTGGGGCTGTTGAAGGAAGCGGGTTAAATGAAGGGAGATTTGACAGTTGCCAGTATCGGGTTGATTAAGACCTTTAAATACCATCGACAAACAATAGGAAATAGGTTTTAAATTTAAACATTGTATTCTGTTTTTTTTAAACGATTGAAATTTAAAACAAAATCGAAGTTACTTAATAATTAATGTAACGGTTGATACATTATGCATTTAAATACAAACTATTGCAAAATACACTGCCATTATATGGCGAGAATATTGTGTTGTTGATTATGTATATTTCTTTCTTACATAATGAGTTATAGATTTTTCAAATCACACGAACTCTTACAGCCAAAAACAATATTTTCTTTTAGATCGTTTCCTGTATCTTGCTATTTATACACACTGCTGCTTTAAGGTACCTCTTTAGAGATGGATTTATGCCACATTTGTTGTTTCTCGGATGGATGTTGGAGAGTAATAATAACAATTGAGATATATATGATGCCAACACCATCTAGATCATCAGTGCTTACGACACTTTTGATCGACACAAAACTGAGAACGAATAGACTTGATTTAGTGTTTCAGTCAGGTTGACAACTACATAAAAACAGTTGATGATTTCGTTTGTAAAGTACGAGAGCATCGTGTTTCACCCCTTACGGAACAAACTTCAGCGTTATTAGATTTCACTCTCATATCGCCAGAGCAGTCTTTCTAACGATCTGAACAACATCACGGACTAGAATGGTTTAATTCAAATACCTTCCCCGGCGCGAATATCCACCGACGCACGAGGGAGACTGAATTCCATTCCGAAACAACCATCAAAACTTACAGCGGCCCCGACTGAAGTTGAAATATTCCCTCCCTGCGAACAGGGCCGGTTCTGTTTGACGTAGGGCCGACCGTTACAGTCAGGGTAGCGAAATGAGACCGCCCTGATATGTGGAGCCAGTTAATAAAATTTTATGGTGGTAATTTTAGCAGAAATATCGGAATTCACAACGGTTTGAGCGAGCTGTGCATGCATGGGAGCGACACAGTTGTCGAGTGCTGCCATTAGCAGGGGCTGCTATTATATATACTATGCACAAACAAATTATCGTTGTTTATAAACCCTGGTTGAATGACGACTTCATATCTCAACATTAATGTCGCCGCGTTTGAAGTGAGGTAGTTACTGATTAGGATCTCCCAACACCGGCCTGAAAGGTGTTGTTGTGATTAGCGGCTAAACACGGGTTGATGGGTCGCTGGTCGGATAGGTGTCCGTCAAGGAATAGCCCACGCAATTAACTGGCGCACGCACACACAATCTGCGACGCACATTAAGGTGAAAACAGAACTTCTACAAACACCCACGCTTACATCACGCAAAGAAATCCCCACAAAACAATATATCACTCACAAATATCAATCATGTATCCAAATAACTGTAATCGTTAGTTAGTTGAGTTACTGCGGTATTTTCTATTGTAAAAGGCTGAAGGGGGGGGGGGAGGAGGATTAAGGGAGGGAGGAGGATTCTAGGGAGTAAGATTTGAAACTTTATTCAACTCAATCTGTTTCTAAAAATTAAGAAACAAACAAACTTAAAAGTTTTTCAGCAACTTCTAATTTTATTTTTATTTGTAGCTAATTCTCTGCTTTTTTTCAAAATAATTCTTTCACTTGAATTGAGGCAATTCAGAGACGCGTATGATTCAGTTTCATATAAACTACTTTGCACACTTTTGCAACAAATTGAAATAAAATGCACAAATCTCAGCAAATCAAATCATGTTTCTTCAATTCATGAGTATTTGAGAATATATATTTTATAAAATATGTTAGGTGAAACTAGCTGCTACATAAGAGACAAGTAGACAAATAAAGTATTGAATGCCTAACTACACAACGGGGCTGATCGCGTCACATATCAGTATACCCCATTATACAGCAGTTGCTCTCTTCTACGGCCGATACAACAGCCCACGTGTTTAATCAGATTGCAACCCCGCCCGTGGCCGACACCGCTATAACCAATATCTTTAACAGTCAATTGGGGTTTACGGGCACTAAACGTTGGCCCTACCCCGGGGCCAACCGGCTGATATTGGAGTCACCCTCCATTATGCAAACAACTCTAGCGGCCAATCACACGACGAGATTCACTCCCGGGTGTATTGAAACAGCCAGTGTCAACGACGCGTCGCTCTGTGACGTCACGGAGAGTGATTGGCGCCCGAGGCGTCGGGGAGGGGGGGGGAGAGAGGACGGGTGTTGAATGAATTAGACGCGGTTTCTCAATAAGAAAGGGGAAATAAAAGAAACGGGGTTTGTAGTAACAGCCAAACACAATAATTTTTCTTTTCATACACATCAGAATTTCTAACCCCCGATTGTCGATGTCAGTAAAACTATCTATCCTTGAGATAAGTTGTTTTCGTCGCCATGGCAACCGCCAATCAGAAGCTTTGAAATGTTACTTATCCCGAGGATAACTCTATCTAGAAGCTTGTCCCATGCCGGGTCTGTTTATTTTCGGTTCGCATGACTAGTGGCCATTTCACATATCAGCGGTGACCACAAGCGCTTAAATGCGGAGCACGTGAACCCATTTTCATACTGTTTTCCAATTTCCTTTTCTAAAGCGCCCCAGTATCGGCTGTGACCGCGTCTTAGCTCCTCGCTATTGGTTGTTGGAACCACAGTTAACATGTTCGGAGCTATCAGCCCTACTATGTACTTAGCAGCTAACAGGCTCACACACGCACTCATTGCATTGACTGCCAACTATATACAGATGGTATCAATATCGACGTACACGGAAAAGGTGTCAAGACATATATATAGCGGCGTGTATCTCCATAGAGTACCTTCATAATGGCTGTCATCAGAGTGTAGCACAACGTACAACGTACATAGACCCATGTGATAACGGTGCCAGTAGATGTTAAGCCCCAACACGCATTGTGGCTTTCAATAAGATAAAGAACGAATAGAGAATTAGTGAAGGCCTAATTGGACGTATTTACGAAACTAATGCGGGACCACTACCAATATTCGTGACGCAAACATCGACAAGTATAATGATGGTTCGTTGGTCCGGTGGGCGTATTCGTGTGCAATGCAGAAGATAAACGTTTCGATTCCCGGTTGGAGTATATCGCTATGATACTGGTGAGCTTGGAAACGGTATAGCAACGAAGTAAATAATAAATTAATGTTCACCGCGTGGATATTAAAAAAGAATTAAGTAAGTTGTAATTTAAACTCAAAATGCGATTGTAAACTGTGAAATATTTGTCCATTTTCTGGCACAAAAAATATTATAATCATAACATGAGAACAGTGTGAGTTTGTTCTAAAATAGTTGAACTATAGAAGGTAAAAAGAGACGAACTACATCAATTGAATCCCGTTTCTTTATAGAACTTCGACCATTCCACACTGGTTTGTCAGCAACTGTCCAACCATCATACCTGGGACATTCCCTGCTCGGACACATCCAATGTGTGACCAACTGGACTGGGTCAAAACAAAACAACGCAACTTTTAGTGCAACAAATACCATTTCAAGAAAAAGCAAGTTGAAGTGATGATAATAATAAAGATTAAGATAACATTACTTTGCGGTATCTAAGTGAAAACTAAATGGCTTGTGAATATCTACATGAGTTAAATGGGGTAACTACCCCATTGCAGTTCGCATTGCGGTTTATGAGATAAAGTGAAAATAATGTCTGATAGTACGGATCTTGTACTTGTGTTCCAAACCAGTGAATTATATCTACTTCATGATAAGCTCATGTACGGTAGATATGAAATATGAACGGTTTTCAATTCCTATAGTAATAAACGTAGATATTTGAATTTCAAGTAGTTAATAAATAATATATAAGCAATTATACAAGTACCGCTTACTACCAAAATTATGAAGTATAGTATAACTTACAATTATGTCACTATTTTTGGACTTGTATTTACATATGTGAACCTAGTTGTAAACAATTTTGTGAATTCATTTGTTGACGAAATAAGTACGTTGAAACATGATTGTGACGTTGTTACATTGCAGCGAGCTCAGAATGTCAATATCCCAGTGAGTCAATCGTTTTTCATGAAACCAGTTACTCTTCCAACTGGTAGGGAAATGATCGACTCACTTAATGTAAATAAACAGCCAGGTGTAGATAAGATACGTGTTCAAGACCTGCAATTTGTCAAGGACTCTATTGCTCCTGTACTAGTCGTGTTAATAAACAAATCGATGGAGACCGGTATCATCCCTAAGCGCCTCAAAAAATCAATAATTAAACCAATATATAAGAAGGGTGACCATACGCTTTACTCTAATTACAGACCTATTGCAATATTGCCAAGTATTGAGAAACTTTTAGAAAGACATGTTGCTAACAACTTGATCGAATACTTAAATAAATACGGGATTATAAATAGTAAACAATTTGGTTTTCAAAAAGGAAAGAGTACCTCCACACTGTTATTAGAGTTCTCCAATTACGTCAATTCTAAACTTAACGACAATATGCAAGTTTTGGCATTATTTGTAGATTTCAGTAAAGCATTCGATACCCTCAACCATCAGAAACTATTACGAGCTTTAGAGTCAATTGGCATCCGTGGAATTGCGTTAGACTGGTTTAAAAATTATTTAACTAATAGATTTATGCAGGTTAAAGTAAACGGCCAATCAAGTGAAGAAAGACCTTGTGATTCTGGGGTCCCACAAGGGTCTATTTTGGGACCGACTCTATTTTTGATTTATGTTAATTTTATGTCCAAATGTCTTATTTTTTGCATTATTTTATCTTATGCTGACGATACTGTCTTACTTGCCGTGCATTCAGATATTCGTATTGCACAAGAAATGTTGCAAACTGATTTTAATAACCTTCTGCGTTGGAATCACGATAATGAATTAGTAATTAACTCGTCTAAAACTAAAGTTTTACATATTTCTTCTCCCCATAATCGTGAAAGAGACTTTCCTATAAATATCATTTATCATGATTTTAATTGCCTTCATAATGTGGATGAAGTGACATATTGTGATTGCAGTTTAAAAATAGAATGTGTGGACGAGTATGAGTACCTGGGCGTAATTGTTGATCGTAACTTTTCTTGGAGAAATCATATTGATAAACTATGTAATAAACTACGCTCATGCTCTTCTCGATTGTATGCACTTAAATATATTCTGCCCTTTACATTATTTAGAGCCGTTTATCAATCTATGGCCGAATCATTAATTTTATATGGCATTCTAGCTTGGGGCAATGCTTCGCGGTGCCATACGCAAAGGGTTGAAGACCTACAAGTTAGAATGCTAAAAATGGTAATATGCGACATCAAAATCGATACTACATTTTCTAGAAAACAAATATTTTCATTTTGTAATATACTGCCAATTTATTCTTTATTCGTATATAGATTTTTGTTGTACTTTTATTTTAAACCGGATTTTAAGATCCCTATGGACACCTGTAAGGAGACAAGGCTCAAAGTGGCGGGCACCTTACAAGTTCCTAATTATACTAACAAATATGGCCAACGCTCTTTGTCTTATTCTGTGCCAACTATATTTAATATGCTACCATCCTCACTCAAAACCCTGTCGTCTATTTCTAAAATTAAATCTGAACTAAAAACACATCTACTTTCTGACACCTTTTTACTGTGAATGTTCCGTTTATATTTTAATTACTGTAAACAAGTTAATTCTGCATTTGTATTGATTTTTGTAAAGTTCACTTTCTTAGTAGTTTCAAGTATTTAGTTCTATACATTATTTTGTTATTGTAAATACATGTTCCGTTTTCTGTTCTGTTCTGTCACTATGTATAATATTTTTTATTATGTACCACAGTTAAGCCAAGTCTTGGCTTTGTGGGTTCTTGGAGTCATAAATAAAAATAAAAAAAAAAAAAAAAAAAAAAAAAAATATACATGGCTACACAAATCTAATAAGCAAATTGAACATAGTTCCGTACAACTAATTACATAACAAATTAAATTCTAGAATTTTTAGATCTATACGATTGAGGATGATGGTTAAGAATGTAGGAAAATCACAGATACCCATGCCATATGCGGGATTCGAACCCCGGTCCTATGTGGCATACGCTTAGGACGCGGCCCAAACGCACAAGCCCCCCCTAATACGTTCATAATCTAGCACTTGAAAGCAAAGCGTATATATCAGAAAATGAAAACTATGTACGTTTCAATATAATGTAGTATTTGATCAGGATAAAACGGGCGTGGTTCTGAGAATAGACCCAGAGTACGATGATGCTTCGAATGCCAGAGAACTGTTCCCGTGTGAAAGGGAACGCCTGATTTATACCGTTGTCCTCTCACAGAAAGTTGTAGTATTTGACAGTTATGAATCCAGCCCGGCATATCTCGAAATGTATAGAGAAGGAATTCCAATATCGGTTCTCCCAAGCTGCCCAATGCGGGGTTGGGCGGCTCCCATAGCCGTCGCTGTTGGCGTTCATTGGAAACTGTAATTTTAGCACCGGGTGGAATTTGAAGGGTGGAATATTAAAGGGGGAAGGTAATGATTTTCCATGAATTAACGTAATTGACATTTTCTCTGTCAAAACTGTCTTAAATGTTCTCGAGCGGAACAATCCAGCTGACGGTATAAAGCTCCGCCGTCATTTGGATATCAGAATTGTGTCCTACTTCATACTTGTTCCTGACTTCCTGTTGTCTTGTGTCTTTAGCCTTGAGCTGCAGACAGACCGTATATCGGGTCGGCTTCCTCGAGCATGCTTGTTTTATTCGTGTGTGGGACTATCGTCTTTGTTTAGTGACGTGTGTGGAACTAAAGGTAGCGCTGCTAAGCCGTACTAATGTCTGCGCCATTTTAGATTCAATAACTAATTAATAAACTTCTAAAGTAGTTTTGATTTTGTTGTTCACGTTATCTATATTGCTTCAGTTTTCTATTCGTTTTCGGAGTTGTTATTATTTTTCCATTCTATATAGTTCTAGATATTGTCCTTCTTTCATAATCAGCTTCATAACTGAACATCATCATAGACATTAATTAATTAATTT
Source organism: Isoperla grammatica (assembly GCA_945910005.1). Lineage (NCBI taxonomy): Eukaryota > Metazoa > Arthropoda > Insecta > Plecoptera > Perlodidae > Isoperla > Isoperla grammatica. Next base: position 133,672,605 of record OX246737.1, read on the forward strand.
GTTAAAATATGCTTATTTTATAATGCGTGGATCTTAAGAAAACATGTTTGTGTGTTTATCAACTTACTTTTTGACGTGGGCCGTTTAACGGAACTACTTTTGGTAAAACACAACGAACATCAACAAAGTTGTATTTGTACGGGACGTCTTGTAAGATGATGATGATGATGATGATTAGATAATGACTTACTTAGTTGTTTAAATTGGACGGATGCGCAATTAAATGCGTTAAATACACTTGTATTATTGTATTATTGGGTGACGTAGTTTAAGAACAGGGTCACTAAAACATGGAACACATTTTCTGTATGTTTTCAATGACGTAGTTTCACCAGCAAGTGTTTTCACCAGGAAGTGTGTCAGAGAGTTGCCTGGCTAGCGTGATGTAGTGTAAGACCTCCCCTAGTGAGCGCGAGAGGTTGGTAGATCCACTTAGCGCCGAGCATGGCCGAGCATGGCCGATGATCTCCGATGATCGCTGGTCCACGGGATGAAAGACTCGCCACGTGGAAGTGTTTTCACCGGGAAGTGTGTCAGAGAGTTGCCTAGCTAGCGTGATGTAGTGTAAGACCTCCCCTAGTGAGCGCGAGAGGTTGGTAGATCCACTTAGCGCCGAGCATGGCCGAGCATGGCCGATGATCTCCGATGATCGCCGGTCCACGGGATGAAAGACTCGCCACGTGGAAGTGTTTTCACCAGGAAGTGTGTCAGAGAGTTGCCTAGCGTGATGTAGTGTAAGACCTCCCCTAGTGAGCGCGAGAGGTTGGTAGATCCACTTAGCGCCGAGCATGGCCGAGCATGGCCGATGATCTCCGATGATCGCCGGTCCACTGGATGAAAGACTCGCCACGTGGAAGTGTTTTCACCAGGAAGTGTGTCAGAGAGTTGCCTAGCTAGCGTGATGTAGTGTAAGACCTCCCCTAGTGAGCGCGAGAGGTTGGTAGATCCACTTAGCGCCGAGCATGGCCGAGCATGGCCGATGATCTCCGATGATCGCCGGTCCACTGGATGAAAGACTCGCCACGTGGAAGTGTTTTCACCAGGAAGTGTGTCAGAGAGTTGCCTAGCTAGCGTGATGTAGTGTAAGACCTCCCCTAGTGAGCGCGAGAGGTTGGTAGATCCACTTAGCGCCGAGCATGGCCGAGCATGGCCGATGATCTCCGATGATCGCCGGTCCACGGTATGAAAGACTCGCCACGTGGAAGTGTTTTCACCGGGAAGTGTGTCAGAGAGTTGCCTAGCTAGCGTGATGTAGTGTAAGACCTCCCCTAGTGAGCGCGAGAGGTTGGTAGATCCACTTAGCGCCGAGCATGGCCGATGATCTCCGATGATCGCCGGTCCACTGGATGAAAGACTCGCCACGTGGAAGTGTTTTCACCAGGAAGTGTGTCAGAGAGTTGCCTAGCTAGCGTGATGTAGTGTAAGACCTCCCCTAGTGAGCGCGAGAGGTTGGTAGATCCACTTAGCGCCGAGCATGGCCGAGCATGGCCGAGCATGGCCGATGATCTCCGATGATCGCCGGTCCACGGGATGAAAGACTCGCCACGTGGAAGTGTTTTCACCAGGAAGTGTGTCAGAGAGTTGCCTAGCTAGCGTGATGTAGTGTAAGACCTCCCCTAGTGAGCGCGAGAGGTTGGTAGATCCACTTAGCGCCGAGCATGGCCGAGCATGGCCGATGATCTCCGATGATCGCCGGTCCACGGGATGAAAGACTCGCCACGTGGAAGTGTTTTCACCAGGAAGTGTGTCAGAGAGTTGCCCAGCTAGCGTGATGTAGTGTAAGACCTCCCCTAGTGAGCGCGAGAGGTTGGTAGATCCACTTAGCGCCGAGCATGGCCGAGCATGGCCGATGATCTCCGATGATCGCCGGTCCACTGGATGAAAGACTCGCCACGTGGAAGTGTTTTCACCAGGAAGTGTGTCAGAGAGTTGCCTAGCTAGCGTGATGTAGTGTAAGACCTCCCCTAGTGAGCGCGAGAGGTTGGTAGATCCACTTAGCGCCGAGCATGGCCGAGCATGGCCGATGATCTCCGATGATCGCCGGTCCACTGGATGAAAGACTCGCCACGTGGAAGTGTTTTCACCAGGAAGTGTGTCAGAGAGTTGCCTAGCTAGCGTGATGTAGTGTAAGACCTCCCCTAGTGAGCGCGAGAGGTTGGTAGATCCACTTAGCGCCGAGCATGGCCGAGCATGGCCGATGATCTCCGATGATCGCCGGTCCACTGGATGAAAGACTCGCCACGTGGAAGTGTTTTCACCGGGAAGTGTGTCAGAGAGTTGCCTAGCTAGCGTGATGTAGTGTAAGACCTCCCCTAGTGAGCGCGAGAGGTTGGTAGATCCACTTAGCGCCGAGCATGGCCGAGCATGGCCGATGATCTCCGATGATCGCCGGTCCACTGGATGAAAGACTCGCCACGTGGAAGTGTTTTCACCAGGAAGTGTGTCAGAGAGTTGCCCAGCTAGCGTGATGTAGTGTAAGACCTCCCCTAGTGAGCGCGAGAGGTTGGTAGATCCACTTAGCGCCGAGCATGGCCGAGCATGGCCGATGATCTCCGATGGTCGCCGGTCCACGGGATGAAAGACTCGCCACGTGGAAATTGAAACGTACGAAATCAAGGGGTTTGATTGGAACAAGAGTAAATGATGAGTTGAGTGAGTTGAGTGGAAGGGTAGGGGGAGGGGGGGGGATTGAAACTTCTCTGTCTTTGTCGTCCACGTAAGAATGTGTAGGGGGGGGTCTTATTCGGTGGAGCTCGTTTTTGAAAACTTTCTACATTTAAGTTTCAATTAGGGGTGAAGTGCGGACTGTGGCGATGATCCAGTGTCAACTCTGCCCCCCCCCCCCCCCCCCCTCCCGCTCGCCAACTTACCCTGCGCAAGGATGCCCAATGTGACTCTAAGGGAGTAGACACCCTTTCTCACTAATCTAGAAACTGAGACATTATTCATAGTTGTATTGAATCCTGTTTCAGTTCCCAAAGTGTTACTGTAGTTATTTATTAGTCTGCAAAAATAGTTTGTTCAATTTATTTTTGGATCGTTTTAATTTTGCAAGAGTAGGAAGTAAATAATTCATCAATGTTATTTCCGGTGGCCACTACTCCCCGATGGCGATAAATAATGACGCAGACGAATAACTGTTGCCTTAACTTTCTAATGAATCATTCATTATTTTACAACGACAGCTAACAGACAAGTAGTTTTAACGAAATCAAATTTGCAAGAAAATAGTTTTATTTTAAATGTTACTAACACAGGTTACATTTTCTTAATTGTAGAAATTATAAAGCAATCAAATCTTCATTAATGTAAATTTATTTCAACTCATCTTCAAAGATTTAATTACTGCTGTAAATCAATAACTGCGAGCAGACAGTGTTGTGTTCAATGAACAATATCAATCAATTTACTTTCAGTTGGCAAAACAGTTTGATGATATCGGTTGAGAGACATTTTGTATTTGATAATGAAAAAACTCATAGTTTGTTTCTGCAGCAGTGAATCAAAGGATCGTTTGAAGTTGTCGCCAATAATGACTATTGTAAATTGTAATTACAAAGTATGTGTGTAAATGTTATATACCGAATATTTGTTTGCGTGGTATATTCTACAATCAACGTTAATTTTTATTAGATAATTAATTAATAACAACTGTTAGTTATCGTCACTGTTTTATGTATACACTCAAAATTGAATCTGTATATGAAATCGAATGAAAGAATACAAGTATTACCAAATACCTTAACAGTAATAGCTTCGCTACGGTATTTGGTATTACCTTCAAGATCTATGAGCTGAGTTTCTGCTTCATCGTATTGTCTGCGTCTTCACGTTCAGTAATCACAAGTACTAAATCCTCTGTCCCGTCTAGGCTCAAATATGTTGACAGATAAAACAAAATAGACTGACAGAAACGGTAAAACTGCTGCGGAATAGCTTAGGTTACTGTCGCAGTCTAAGACGTAGTCTGGTCTGGTCTCCATTAAATACACATTCGCCTGTTTAGAAAGCCTTTTCTCTTTGACAACTTGAGTCTAGTGTATTAAATATAACCGTTATGAAAAGATGGTTTTAAGAAAAGTACTACAGTATTTTGATGTATCATACTGCAGTAGCAAGGGATAAAGATTACATTTGCCATTAGTATTAAAGATTAAATAAGACAACATAGGGATATTTTGACAGTGAAGTTTATAACTAATCACAAACTAACACAAATCTTCTGGGAGAAAACAAATCTGCATTTACGAGCTACGAGTGACCCAGATGATAGAATAATTTGTGTCCTAAGCGGTTTAATGGTTACGATATGAAACAACAGTGTTGGTACACTATTAGATTCCACCTAGAGAGTCTTGATGAGAGATCATCTCCGTGTAAAAGTGTGACAACGCGCATGCGTCAACCCGACACATTTAACATCAAACTCGTATTTTTAACTCTTGAAATCCGGTAAGCGAAACACGTTACCGGTCTCTGAATCCCCCGGTGATATATCCGCCACAATTAGTCAACGTTCTTCGCTAACGAGGGCTGCTGCACTTAACCCGGTGTCACTTCGCCATTTGGACACGCCTGCCTGTTTTATCGCCCCCCCCCCCCCCCCTCCCAATCCCCTCGCGAGAAATGAGATATCCTTAAAGTTACTCCGGCGGAGAACTTTTCCGCTTGCAATTCAACGGGCAATACGAACTTTTTGTAGAATTGCCCAAATGGCGGCGCCATTGTCGTTATCTGGCGTTCGAGATTAACGTTGACTCGTCGTCGTTTGAAAAATGTATCTTACAATAATCTTGGAGATAGTATAAATATATATATATATCCTTTATTCGTTCAGTTTTCTATTTATCATTTTTTCACGTTATTCCAAATAAATCTATATAACCTAAACAGGTGTCTTCTCATAAGAACCTAGTAATTGGACTCTGAGAGCTCTGATCAGGGTTCGAAATATTGCGCCTTAATTTTATGTGTGACAAGGATCTGTGTATACAGTCCAATTACTAGGTTCTTATAACGTTTTACCTGTTCTACTATGTTTCCGTTTTAATTAACTACAGATGTCTTCTCGTTTCAAACAAGTATTATTTATTGTTTGTTGTTTGTCGACGTCCTCGACAGCTAACCATACAACGTCGGACATTAGTCTCTTCTTACCTTAGGTAGAGCTACCCTGGGCCAATCTACCGCGTTGTTTCAAACATCATCATTAATTGGATCTGTGTGACACTTCTTCTTCAGAGTGTTGTCAGTATAGATGAAGGTCGGGCTCCAAGGTGGTGAATGCGCACACTAAGCTTTCTACCAAGTCTTCTCCGCAAGACACTAGGCCCACGCGTTTGGATGGGATCTTCCATCAGTCTTCAGCGCAAGTAAGTCTTGAAGACTTCTCAAGCGCAAGTAAGTCTTGAAGACTTCTCAAGCGCAAGTAAGTCTTGAAGACTTCTCAAGCGCAAGTAAGTCTTGAAGACTTCTCAAGCGCAAGTAAGTCTCGAAGACCTCAAGCGCAAGTAAGTCTCGAAGACTTCTCAAGCGCAAGTAAGTCTTGAAGACTTCTCAAGCGCAAGTAAGTCTTGAAGACTTCTCAAGCGCAATTAAGTCTCGAAGACTTCTCAAGCGCAAGTAAGTCTTGAAGACTTCTCAAGCGCAAGTAAGTCTTGAAGACTTCTCAAGCGCAAGTAAGTCTCGAAGACTTCTCAAGCGCAAGTAAGTCTTGAAGACTTCTCAAGCGCAAGTAAGTCTCGAAGACTTCTCAAGCGCAAGTAAGTCTCGAAGACTTCTCAAGCGCAAGTAAGTCTCGAAGACTTCTCAAGCGCAAGTAAGTCCTGAAGACTTCTCAAGATGGATCGCGCTACCTTTCCGAAATATCAGTTGTGGAGTGAAGGGGATTTAGAAGCAGTTTGTCATAAGAGTCTATGTACATCGCGAATAGGATATTCACCCTCCTTCCGGGTCTACACTGGGCGATATATGTAAATCAAGGGTAGTAAAGATATCTTCTTTATCAACATCTCTTCGGGCTAGTTCTGAGTTATACCTTGATCTATCTATCAGGTGACTGCGATCCCGATACCTCACGAACGTTACTGAGGGGACGGGGTTGTCTATAGCTAGGGCTCTAAAGCAGGCGTATTTTAAACTATAAAGAATACCCTCTTTGTTGACTTGAAATAAGCCAGCGTTTGAAATAATGCGTTTCAAGCAATATGACAGTGGCCAAACAAATAACATCAGCTATATTGAATCTTGTCGTTGTTGGAAATTCACACTTGGAGCAACCGGAAGAAGTGTCGATACGGAAGGTTTATTTGCTATCTTTTATTTATGATACTTGCTTTCAAGTTTAAACGGAATGTTTAATACTATTGACAACTGTAAGTAGTTTTAATTATTAGAAACGCAACATTTGTTTAAACTTCCAAAAATGTACAAATCTTGAGTGTTCGAAATTATACCTATCCACCCGTGGTTCTTTTGTATGCTTCTCAACATGTGAATCAATACGATTGTGTTTAAACTTTCAAACACAAATTAAATATTTTTTGTTTAAATGAAAACTTTCCTAAACCAAAAGTTTCTACCATCCCACACACTAAATGACGTAGATTAGCAGTTGCGAAACCAACAGACCATGTAAATACAAAAACTAAAAAGCCCTAATTGAAGTCGCAAGCGTAGCGAGGCGAGGCCGCAACCATCTCATAATTCTTCTCGCCACTCTCGAGTGTTGTAAAATGTGTAAACGCAAAGTTGAGCTAAAAAGATTCTGTGGTCTGTTATCACAATACCGGCTTAATGGGCTGGTTAAACTCAGCCCCATCTAGGGACCCGCCCAAGTGAATTACTCATGTTAACAGTTGTAGCAGGAAGCGTTATTCATAATTCACATGTACATGAAAACAAAAAGCTGGTATGTGTTTTGAAATGAATGTGTGCACGTATTTATATCGCCTACTCGGATGCATGAGTTAGTTTATTTATAGGAGAACATTGAGATTTGTTCAGAGGCGCCTCATCGCATTTCGACTACTCTGTGGCTCTGTTTTCAACGTGACGTCACCACCAAGAGAAGGACAAGTAAGTCCGTCTGTTGTGGCTGCTTGTCTGATGACGTCACCACCAAGAGAAGGACAAGTAAGTCCGTCTGCTGTGGCTGCTTGTCTGATGACGTCACCACCAAGAGAAGGACAAGTAAGTCCGTCTGCTGTGGCTGCTTGTCTGATGACGTCACCACCAAGAGAAGGACAAGAAAGTCCGTCTGCTGTGGCTGCTTGTCTGATGACGTCACCACCAAGAGAAGGACAAGTAAGTCCGTCTGCTGTGGCTGCTTGTCTGATGACGTCACCACCAAGAGAAGGACAAGTAAGTCCGTCTGCTGTGGCTGCTTGTCTGATGACGTCACCACCAAGAGAAGGACAAGTAAGTCCGTCTGCTGTGGCTGCTTGTCTGATGACGTCACCACCAAGAGAAGGACAAGTAAGTCCGTCTGCTGTGGCTGCTTGTCTGATGACGTCAGCACCAAGAGAAGGACAAGTAAGTCCGTCTGCTGTGGCTGCTTGTCTGATGACGTCACCACTAAGAGAAGGACAAGTAAGTCCGTCTGCTGTGGCTGCTTGTCTGATGACGTCACCACCAAGAGAAGGACAAGTAAGTCCGTCTGTTGTGGCTGCTTGTCTGATGACGTCACCACTAAGAGAAGGACAAGTAAGTCCGTCTGCTGTGGCTGCTTGTCTGATGACGTCACCACCAATTGAGAAGGACAAGTAAGTCCGTCTGCTGTGGCTGCTTGTCTGATGACGCAACCACCAAGAGAAGGACAAGTAAGTCCGTCTGCTGTGGCTGCTTGTCTGATGACGTCAGCACCAAGAGAAGGACAAGTAAGTCCGTCTGCTGTGGCTGCTTGTCTGATGACGTCAGCACCAAGAGAAGGACAAGTAAGTCCGTCTGTTGTGGCTGCTTGTCTGATGACGTCACCACTAAGAGAAGGACAAGTAAGTCCGTCTGCTGTGGCTGCTTGTCTGATGACGTCAGCACCAAGAGAAGGACAAGTAAGTCCGTCTGCTGTGGCTGCTTGTCTGATGACGTCACCACCAAGAGAAGGACAAGTAAGTCCGTCTGCTGTGGCTGCTTGTCTGATGACGTCACCACCAAGAGAAGGACAAGTAAGTCCGTCTGCTGTGGCTGCTTGTCTGATGACGTCACCACCAAGAGAAGGACAAGTAAGTCCGTCTGCTGTGGCTGCTTGTCTGATGACGTCAGCACTAAGAGAAGGACAAGTAAGTCCGTCTGCTGTGGCTGCTTGTCTGATGACGTCACCACTAAGAGAAGGACAAGTAAGTCCGTCTGCTGTGGCTGCTTGTCTGATGACGTCAGCACTAAGAGAAGGACAAGTAAGTCCGTCTGCTGTGGCTGCTTGTCTGATGACGTCAGCACTAAGAGAAGGACAAGTAAGTCCGTCTGCTGTGGCTGCTTGTCTGATGACGTCACCACTAAGAGAAGGACAAGTAAGTCCGTCTGCTGTGGCTGCTTGTCTGATGACGTCACCACTAAGAGAAGGACAAGTAAGTCCGTCTGCTGTGGCTGCTTGTCTGATGACGTCACCACTAAGAGAAGGACAAGTAAGTCCGTCTGCTGTGGCTGCTTGTCTGATGACGCAACCACCAAGAGAAGGACAAGTAAGTCCGTCTGCTGTGGCTGCTTGTCTGATGACGTCACCACTAAGAGAAGGACAAGTAAGTCCGTCTGCTGTGGCTGCTTGTCTGATGACGTCACCACTAAGAGAAGGACAAGTAAGTCCGTCTGCTGTGGCTGCTTGTCTGATGACGCAACCACCAAGAGAAGGACAAGTAAGTCCGTCTGCTGTGGCTGCTTGTCTGATGACGTCACCACCAAGAGAAGGACAAGTAAGTCCGTCTGCTGTGGCTGCTTGTCTGATGACGTCACCACCAAGAGAAGGACAAGTAAGTCCGTCTGCTGTGGCTGCTTGTCTGATGACGTCAGCACTAAGAGAAGGACAAGTAAGTCCGTCTGTTGTGGCTGCTTGTCTGATGACGTCACCACCAAGAGAAGGACAACTAAGTCCGTCTGCTGTGGCTGCTTGTCTGATGACGTCACCACCAAGAGAAGGACAAGTAAGTCCGTCTGCTGTGGCTGCTTGTCTGATGACGTCACCACCAAGAGAAGGACAAGTAAGTCCGTCTGTTGTGGCTGCTTGTCTGATGACGTCAGCACTAAGAGAAGGACAAGTAAGTCCGTCTGCTGTGGCTGCTTGTCTGATGACGTCACCACCAAGAGAAGGACAAGTAAGTCCGTCTGTTGTGGCTGCTTGTCTGATGACGTCACCACCAAGAGAAGGACAAGTAAGTCCGTCTGCTGTGGCTGCTTGTCTGATGACGTCACCACCAAGAGAAGGACAAGTAAGTCCGTCTGCTGTGGCTGCTTGTCTGATGACGTCACCACCAAGAGAAGGACAAGTAAGTCCGTCTGTTGTGGCTGCTTGTCTGATGACGTCAGCACTAAGAGAAGGACAACTAAGTCCGTCTGTTGTGGTCGCGTGATGGATGCGTTAAGACGAGCTCAGCGCGCCGGGCGGAGACGCAGGGAACTAAGCTCCTTAACACCGGGATTTATGATGAAGTGGGCCTTGGCTGTCCACAGCCGCCTAATGTAGCCTCGCCTCGCTTCGTAGGTGAGAGTAAACACATATGTGTAAGGAAATGTTGACGTGGTACAACAGTTTTTTTTATTATTGTGGAAACGTAACTGTTTGTGGTTTTGATTGACGGTTCAAACTAATGCGGTGGGCAGCCATCTTAGAGAAATGTTTATGTTGCTTTGCCCGGTTCCCGCGCTTTTACGTGGGCGCGTCAGGGAGGCGAATCCAGCGTTACGATTGGCCAACGTCCGACGTAAATGCATGGGAACGGGCCATACCGTAAAGAAGCAGTTGAAGTCAATAACTTATTTGGATAGATTTAGGCGTGTTTTTAAATAATCTTGATTTGTTTGGTAATTTGTGATTATATTTCTAGTTCGTGTATTTTTTATTCTAAACACTTCTTTTATGGAATTTGAAAATCAGACCCACTAATCTTCTAGGATACATGCAAGCAATATGGCAGCAATATAACCAATGGCTGGCGAAACAAAATTTAAATGCCGAGGTCGGGTATAATCAATACAATAGTGGAGAATAAGTGAAACAAATAAATCATAGATTGTGATGTGTGGTCATAATAGATTGGTAAGAAAATACTTTCAATTGAGTGAAACTGAATTTGGTGTTTTCCTTTCTGTGAATATTTACACAGTAAATACTGTGACATATTTCGAATATTAACTTGATCATACATTTGTGTACTTATTTGCAAATTAATTTTTATCCATAAGAAAGATATGTGAAAGGTTTAAAGCAGCTGTGGTGTTCTCATAACACACTTCTTCTTAATTACTGGACTAGTTTGCACCAAATGGTGTCAACAGGGCTGACCCTGTGTTCAACACGCGTGTGATTCTCGTGAGCGGGTTGAGCAGTTTCTTTGACACGGGATACTCACTGTGAGGGATGCTTTGAAACACTGTTAAGGGATGAAAAGGCCGTTTTAGCAGTAATTGTCTTTGTATGCTCGGCTCTCATGAACTGAACGACCTAGCACCCCTTCATATGTAAATTGCTTGTTTACTAATTACGGTAGATGGCCTATTATTAAATACTGAATATTATGTTATCTTTTGTCCACGCCGTGAATGCCCTTCATAATGTGATTTACCAGGAATAAAATGTTCTTCCATTCGAATATACATTTTACTCACATATATAGGATTTAAAATATACATTGGAAGTGAGGACTTCCAATAACAGAAGACTCGTTTGTAACATACTATTTCCCCAACGTGTACTCTTTTAATAATACGTCATGACTCAAAGCTCTCTCAGAGTTGACAACATGTCGACACATGAGACCGGCACCTCCACCAATATGACGTCATGACTCAAAGCTCTCTCAGAGTTGACAACATGTCGACACATGAGACCGGCACCTCCACCAATATGACGTCATGACTCAAAGCTCTCTCAGAGTTGACAACATGTCGACACATGAGACCGGCACCTCCACCAATATGACGTCATGACTCAAAGCTCTCTCAGAGTTGACAACATGTCGACACATGAGACCGGCACCTCCACCAATATGACGTCATGACTCAAAGCTCTCTCAGAGTTGACAACATGTCGACACATGAGACCGGCACCTCCACCAATATGACGTCATGACTCAAAGCTCTCTCAGAGTTGACAACATGTCGACACATGAGACCGGCACCTCCACCAATATGACGTCATAACTCAAAGCTCTCTCAGAGTTGACAACATGTCGACACATGAGACCGGCACCTCCACCAATATGACGTCATGACTCAAAGCTCTCTCAGAGTTGACAACATGTCGACACATGAGACCGGCACCTCCACCAATATGACGTCATGACTCAAAGCTCTCTCAGAGTTGACAACATGTCGACACATGAGACCGGCACCTCCACCAATATGACGTCATAACTCAAAGCTCTCTCAGAGTTGACAACATGTCGACACATGAGACCGGCACCTCCACCAATATGACGTCATGACTCAAAGCTCTCTCAGAGTTGACAACATGTCGACACATGAGACCGGCACCTTCACCAATATGACGTCATGACTCAAAGCTCTCTCAGAGTTGACAACATGTCGACACATGAGACCGGAACCTCCACCAATATGACGTCATGACTCAAAGCTCTCTCAGAGTTGACAACATGTCGACACATGAGACCGGCACCTCCACCAATATGACGTCATGACTCAAAGCTCTCTCAGAGTTGACAACATGTCGACACATGAGACCGGCACCTCCACCAATATGACGTCATGACTCAAAGCTCTCTCAGAGTTGACAACATGTCGACACATGAGACCGGCACCTCCACCAATATGACGTCATGACTCAAAGCTCTCTCAGAGTTGACAACATGTCGACACACGAGACCGGCACCTCCACCAATATGACGTCATGACTCAAAGCTCTCTCAGAGTTGACAACATGTCGACACATGAGACCGGCACCTCCACCAATATGACGTCATGACTCAAAGCTCTCTCAGAGTTGACAACATGTCGACACATGAGACCGGCACCTCCACCAATATGACGTCATGACTCAAAGCTCTCTCAGAGTTGACAACATGTCGACACACGAGACCGGCACCTCCACCAATATGACGTCATGACTCAAAGCTCTCTCAGAGTTGACAACATGTCGACACATGAGACCGGCACCTTCACCAATATGACGTCATGACTCAAAGCTCTCTCAGAGTTGACAACATGTCGACACATGAGACCGGCACCTCCACCAATATGACGTCATGACTCAAAGCTCTCTCAGAGTTGACAACATGTCGACACACGAGACCGGCACCTCCACCAATATGACGTCATGACTCAAAGCTCTCTCAGAGTTGACAACATGTCGACACATGAGACCGGCACCTCCACCAATATGACGTCATGACTCAAAGCTCTCTCAGAGTTGACAACATGTCGACACATGAGACCGGCACCTCCACCAATATGACGTCATGACTCAAAGCTCTCTCAGAGTTGACAACATGTCGACACATGAGACCGGCACCTCCACCAATATGACGTCATGACTCAAAGCTCTCTCAGAGTTGACAACATGTCGTCATATGAGACCGGCACCTCCACCAATATGACGTCATGACTCAAAGCTCTCTCACAGTTGACAACATGTCGACACATGAGACCGGCACCTCCACCAATATGACGTCATGACTCAAAGCTCTCTCAGAGTTGACAACATGTCGACACATGAGACCGGCACCTCCACCAATATGACGTCATGACTCAAAGCTCTCTCAGAGTTGACAACATGTCGACACATGAGACCGGCACCTCCACCAATATGACGTCATGACTCAAAGCTCTCTCAGAGTTGACAACATGTCGACACATGAGACCGGCGCCTCCACCAATATGACGTCATGACTCAAAGCTCTCTCAGAGTTGACAACATGTCGACACATGAGACCGGCACCTCCACCAATATGACGTCATGACTCAAAGCTCTCTCAGAGTTGACAACATGTCGACACATGAGACCGGCACCTCCACCAATATGACGTCATGACTCAAAGCTCTCTCAGAGTTGACAACATGTCGACACATGAGACCGGCACCTCCACCAATATGACGTCATGACTCAAAGCTCTCTCAGAGTTGACAACATGTCGACACATGAGACCGGCACCTCCACCAATATGACGTCATGACTCAAAGCTCTCTCAGAGTTGACAACATGTCGACATATGAGACCGGCACCTCCACCAATATGACGTCATGACTCAAAGCTCTCTCAGAATTGACAACATGTCGACACATGAGACCGGCACCTCCACCAATATGACGTCATGACTCGAAGCTCTCTCAGAGTTGACAACATGTCGACACATGAGACCGGAACCTCCACCAATATGACGTCATGACTCAAAGCTCTCTCAGAGTTGACAACATGTCGACACATGAGACCGGCACCTCCACCAATATGACGTCATGACTCAAAGCTCTCTCAGAGTTGACAACATGTCGACACATGAGACCGGCACCTCCACCAATATGACGTCATGACTCAAAGCTCTCTCAGAGTTGACAACATGTCGACACATGAGACCGGCACCTCCACCAATATGACGTCATGACTCAAAGCTCTCTCAGAGTTGACAACATGTCGACACACGAGACCGGCACCTCCACCAATATGACGTCATGACTCAAAGCTCTCTCACAGTTGACAACATGTCGACACATGAGACCGGCACCTCCACCAATATGACGTCATGACTCAAAGCTCTCTCAGAGTTGACAACATGTCGACACGTGAGACCGGCACCTCCACCAATATGACGTCATGACTCAAAGCTCTCTCAGAGTTGACAACATGTCGACACATGAGACCGGCACCTCCACCAATATGACGTCATGACTCGAAGCTCTCTCAGAGTTGACAACATGTCGACACATGAGACCGGCACCTCCAACAATATGACGTCATGACTCAAAGCTCTCTCAGAGTTGACAACATGTCGACACATGAGACCGGAACCTCCATATATCGTACATAACATATATATATATATATATATATGTTACTAGGTTCTAATTTGTGATATACTGCGTGGAGTATTTACAATTTATTTCATATTTTAGAATAAGTATTATTTGCTCCAATAGTGTTTACGCAATCTATAATATTATATATCCGTTCTTTAAGGCATCTTTCTACACTCAGCTCAAGACTGCAATTTTCTTTCTTCCTCAAGTAATATCTTCCCCTTTATTTCCTTCCCTCCCCTCCACCTCCCCCCACCCCGCCCCTTCTCCTCCGCCCTACTCCAGTTCCAGCCTTCAGCCTTCCGCGAAGAGAAAATAAAAATCAAATTGATAATATTATTGGGTTTACCGTCCCGTCTGAGCTCGGCCGCCATAAAGCGCGCTAACCTGATTGAAAAGCGCGGCGAGTCAGCGATCAGGCTTGTGAATAATACAGGACCACCCCGCGAGCCATTATACACATGGGCAGGAGGCGACGGCTAATTCAATCCCAACACCTTTACAAGGAGTTACGACGCTCTCAAGTCGGGTATCCGGCGGAACGCATCGGTTTATGCAATTATTTTCGTGCTTTCTCATTATCATACAACACTTTTTTGTACGGTATTTTTTTTAGTTTTCGTTTGGAAGTTTAATTTTTAGACTGACGCTAAATAACGTGTGCGCACGATTTCTACAACGTCAATACATTTACTATTATAAGTCCATGAACACATGTTATTATGTGCAGAGTACCTATACATTGAATAGTGAAACACATTTGTATCTACCACAAGGCATTTGAAAATATCTTTCTTTAGAATTCACACATAATATTTTATTTATGGCTATGTATTTTGATAATATACCTATTTCCTGATCAAAAGGCCCCCTTGCCGCACAATATATTGTAATGACAACATACATTGGAAGCTAGAACGTTATGTTGAAGCTTGATCCTATATTACTAGGATGTGTTTTATTTAGTTGTATGTCACTAAGGGAATAAAGACAAATTTGATCAGATACTATGTATGATTGTGTATAACATTACTTACATGCTATGCTACGCTTTACAAAAGTCTTTGCGAAGTCTAGTAGCTGTTTTGTAATCTTATAAGTACTTTGGCAACCAAGGTAATCGAAACGATTACTAAGAGATATGAAGACAAACAAACGGCGCATGACATTCATGCAAAAGCCAGGATTCAAACCGTGAAGGTTCACTTTATAGGCAGTTTAAATTAAAGCGAAATAAATTTATTTTACTCGATGTGGTTATTATCATTAATAATATACTTTTGGAGCATTTGAAAATGATTCAAAGATAATCAGTGTGTTTCAAACAGTGATGTCCAATGCAGTACTGATGCTTCTATCTCCCTTAAAAACCACCTTCTAAATAGGTTCCAAGTCTGGTCTTTTAACTGCCTTGTTTGTAGTAGAGCTTTTTTAAATAACGAATTCGTATTTTGTAGCGTCCATAAAATTGTAAATTAAAACCAACATCTGCATCTTTATTACCCTCATGATATTCCTAATACTTTTATGATATCATGGAACTATGCGTTTATAAATAACGAGCAAAAATATGCGTCTTTTGTTTTTTGTATAGTTGATAATTAATTGTTTTAAAATTGGATGGTAAATAATTTACAAGTCCGTCAAACGTGTTTATTGAATTCATCATAGCTCAGATTAAAAACATATAACAAAGCGAAGGATAATTGCTCTTTAATTCTCACACATTGCTCGTTGGTGATAATGGAGGTTTGTTTTTACCCGACATTCGCTTTACACGCCCCACACAGAGCGCGGAACAATAGCACAACTCGACATGGAAATTATAAAAACTCCTCTCATGTTTGTAATAGTTATATGCAATTTTTTTCCGAAACCCTAGCTGTACTTTTAACAAATAAATACACCACCTGCATAAAACACCCCGACTTACATAATACACACTTTTTGATACATTTATACCGCACACTACAATAATGTTTATTTCACTTCAACCACTAATGAAAACGTCTTGTTATAATATAATGTGTTACCACAATCAAATATAGTACCTAAACTTGAAATTAAATCAGTTTCATACTTGACTAATCGAAGGCCTTGGTTAAAGTTAAAGTTGACGATACATTTTAGTTTCACTCTATTTCAATATCAACGCGTCATCAATTATATTGCATCCGTTCTGTATTCCATTATTACTGTTATTTGTTTCGGTGATTTTCGAAACGTGTAGTTTTGTCTTTTAAGCACTAGACCGGCACCTCCACAGACGTGGCGTCATGACCCAACAAAATGAAATAAAGCCGATAAAGAAGTTCAACTAATTAGAAAGTTCTAAAAATAACTTAGTTGTACAGAACGTGTTTGCATAGGAGTGTGACACCTAACTACTCACAGCCAACCAGCCAATCACAGTCCAGCTAGTCACGTGGTTTACTCACCTGAAACAGAAGGGAACACAATTAGCTGGGCTCATTAGCACAACACAGACAATGCAGTGGCTGGGCTGCGTTATACTGGAGCTGCTAAATGTCAGTCAACAGTAGCGGAGAGTTCACTCATTACACATTGCTACAGAGAACCACGTTTAAATACAATAGAGACGTATTGTGCGAGTGTCGGCCATTTGGAATTTTAGAAATTATTATTTTGAAAGTTCCGTGTAAATTGAGTTATTTGCTTTTTATGTCTATATTATGCTTATAGATGTGTATTAACCATACAATGTACACAAATATAAAATATAAAATAAATACTATTGTATTTATTGTCTTTACCCGATCAAAAACAGGAACTGATTTTCAGTGGGGAAAATTATTATGAGCTTCGTTGTTATGACGCCTCCAAAGTCACCGTTTATATCTAAGCCAGTATCATCGCTAGAAGCTTCAGCATTATAACAAGACCCCGTGAAGTAGGCCTAGTTGAGTAACAGTGATGAAGGGTCCCTGTGTAACAAGACACTGTTACAACAATACAACACTTGAACCCATCTGAATTTGATACTCAAAGAATATCAACATCTAGATTCCATTACTCCAAAAGCATATAAGCTGCTTGGCCTCCTAAGGCGGAACTGTATTAAACATTTCAAAATGTCAACCACAAGAGCTTTGTATGTTGCCCTGGTTCGGCCACAGGTGGAGTATGCCAGCGCTGTCTGGAGCCCTTATCACGTCACCAAGATTGAGAGTATAGAGAAAGTACAGAAGGCGTACATAAAGATGATGTGTTTTAAACATTTTAAAGTTGAATTTCACAGGAGGGATTATTTGACGCATTGTTTTAATAATAAGATAATGACACTGGAAAACAGGCGCAAGCTACTGGATTTATCGTTTTTGTATAAAATAGCCAATAATCTGTTTGACACCCCACTGCTCAGCCATTTAGATTTCTTTGTACCACCTAGACCAACTAGAAGCCATCCGACATTCTATATATCTCAAAATAGGATAGATGTTTTAAAGTATTCTCCTCTTCGAAGGCTTCAGGCTGATTTTAACTCTTTGATAAATAACTCCAGTATTTTACTTGATTTATTCGATACCTGTTTTAGAAGATTTCGTTCCAACGTAATTCTGTCACTTTTACCTATGACTCGGCAGGCCTATTTATAGGGCTGCGTTGTTGGCAATGTTTGTGTAAAACTTGTTATGTAATGTTTACTGTTATATCTAATTATTGCTTTTTTTATGTGACTATACTAACGACAATATGTACTTATTTTCAGGTTTTATTATATTTACACTGGTGGAATCATTTGTATTCTGTTGTAAATAAAGGCATTATTATTATTATTATTATTATTATTATTATTATTATTATTATAAACCTTCTGTTAATGAGGTATTCAAGTTACATCGCAAATCTCTGAGTAGCTGGAAACGTAATTTAGCCTCTTACGTTTTCTCTACTAATGACAGCTACACAATCTGTATCTCTTGAATACGAAGCCACTGAGATAAAGAAGATATTTTCTTTCCACGGAATCGAGTCACCGAGAAAAGCTTTTTGTGTCCGTTAACAACTGGAAGAAAATTCGCGATTAACGTCTGAAAAGGAAACGAAAATGACAGGTTTCAACGAAAACATATTTCGTGTCAAATGCCCTGTCTGTGATTGGCCAAGAGTAACTCGTCGGGGGTGAGGGGGAGGGGGGGGGGATGAAGTATCTGATGGGAACAGGTGGGCAAGGTGATGTGTATTGGCGTACTGTACTAGAATACTGATGGCCGCAGCCCGCCGTGTACGTGTTGAGGGGGGGGGGGGGGGGAGGAGGGGAGGGGTGGGGAAAGTACTACTACGTATAGTACGCTAACGGTAGCCGAAGCCCAGAGCGAGTTTGACGCGACAAGCTGAGTGGGAAATCGATACTAGGCGTGACGTCACATGGGAAGACGGTATTTATAAGGCTGTGGATGTTGACTGGGCGGCTGTGCGAGCTGGCTCAGTGCGTGGACGCCATCTTGTGTACACGTTGTAGGCTGATCACGTGACGTCACATGGGGAGACGGTATTTATAAGGCTGTGGATGTTGACTGGGCGGCTGTGCGAGCTGGCTCAGTGCGTGGACGCCATCTTGTGTACACGTTGTAGGCTGATCACGTGTCGTCACATGGGGAGACGGTATTTATAAGGCTGTGGATGTTGACTGGGCGGCTGTGCGAGCTGGCTCAGTGTGTGGACGCCATCTTGTGTACACGTTGTAGGCTGATCACGTGACGTCACATGGGGAGACGGTATTTATAAGGCTGTGGATGTTGACTGGGCGGCTGTGCGAGCTGGCTCAGTGCGTGGACGCCATCTTGTGTACACGTTGTAGGCTGATCACGTGACGTCACATGGGGAGACGGTATTTATAAGGCTGTGGATGTTGACTGAGCGGCTGTGCGAGCTGGCTCAGTGCGTGGACGCCATCTTGTGTACACGTTGTAGGCTGATCACGTGACGTCACATGGGGAGACGGTATTTATAAGGCTGTGGATGTTGACTGGGCGGCTGTGCGAGCTGGCTCAGTGCGTGGACGCCATCTTGTGTACACGTTGTAGGCTGATCACGTGACGTCACATGGGAAGACGGTATTTATAAGGCTGTGGATGTTGACTGGGCGGCTGTGCGAGCTGGCTCAGTGCGTGGACGCCATCTTGTGTACACGTTGTAGGCTGATCACGTGACGTCACATGGGGAGACGGTATTTATAAGGCTGTGGATGTTGACTGGGCGGCTGTGCGAGCTGGCTCAGTGCGTGGACGCCATCTTGTGTACACGTTGTAGGCTGATCACGTGACGTCACATGGGGAGACGGTATTTATAAGGCTGTGGATGTTGACTGGGCGGCTGTGCGAGCTGGCTCAGTGCGTGGACGCCATCTTGTGTACACGTTGTAGGCTGATCACGTGACGTCACATGGGGAGACGGTATTTATAAGGCTGTGGATGTTGACTGGGCGGCTGCGCGAGCTGGCTCAGTGGGTGGACGCCATCTTGTGTACACGTTGTAGGCTGATCACGTGACGTCACATGGGAAGACGGTATTTATAAGGCTGTGGATGTTGACTGGGCGGCTGTGCGAGCTGGCTCAGTGCGTGGACGCCATCTTGTGTACACGTTGTAGGCTGATCACGTGTCGTCACATGGGGAGACGGTATTTATAAGGCTGTGGATGTTGACTGGGCGGCTGTGCGAGCTGGCTCAGTGCGAGGACGCCATCTTGTGTACACGTTGTAGGCTGATCACGTGTCGTCACATGGGGAGACGGTATTTATAAGGCTGTGGATGTTGACTGGGCGGCTGTGCGAGCTGGCTCAGTGCGAGGACGCCATCTTGTGTACACGTTGTAGGCTGATCACGTGTCGTCACATGGGGAGACGGTATTTATAAGGCTGTGGATTCTTGTGTACACGTTGTAGGCTGATCACGTGACGTCACATGGGGAGACGGTATTTATAAGGCTGTGGATGTTGACTGGGCGGCTGTGCGAGCTGGCTCAGTGCGTGGACGCCATCTTGTGTACACGTTGTAGGCTGATCACGTGACGTCACATGGGGAGACGGTATTTATAAGGCTGTGGATGTTGACTGGGCGGCTGTGCGAGCTGGCTCAGTGCGTGGACGCCATCTTGTGTACACGTTGTAGGCTGATCACGTGACGTCACATGGGGAGACGGTATTTATAAGGCTGTGGATGTTGACTGGGCGGCTGTGCGAGCTGGCTCAGTGCGAGGACGCCATCTTGTGTACACGTTGTAGGCTGATCACGTGTCGTCACATGGGGAGACGGTATTTATAAGGCTGTGGATGTTGACTGGGCGGCTGTGCGAGCTGGCTCAGTGAGTATACGCCATCTTGTGTACACGTTGTAGGCTGATCACGTGACGTCACATGGGGAGACGGTATTTATAAGGCTGTGGATGTTGACTGGGCGACTGTGCGAGCTGGCTCAGTGCGTGGACGCCATCTTGTGTACACGTTGTAGGCTGATCACGTGACGTCACATGGGGAGACGGTATTTATAAGGCTGTGGATGTTGACTGGGCGGCTGTGCGAGCTGGCTCAGTGCGTGGACGCCATCTTGTGTACACGTTGTAGGCTGATCACGTGTCGTCACATGGGGAGACGGTATTTATAAGGCTGTGGATGTTGACTGGGCGGCTGTGCGAGCTGGCTCAGTGCGTGGACGCCATCTTGTGTACACGTTGTAGGCTGATCACGTGACGTCACATGGGGAGACGGTATTTATAAGGCTGTGGATGTTGACTGGGCGGCTGTGCGAGCTGGCTCAGTGCGTGGACGCCATCTTGTGTACACGTTGTAGGCTGATCACGTGACGTCACATGGGGAGACGGTATTTATAAGGCTGTGGATGTTGACTGGGCGACTGTGCGAGCTGGCTCAGTGTGTGGACGCCATCTTGTGTACACGTTGTAGGCTGATCACGTGACGTCACATGGGGAGACGGTATTTATAAGGCTGTGGATGTTGACTGGGCGGCTGTGCGAGCTGGCTCAGTGCGTGGAGGCCATCTTGTGTACACGTTGTAGGCTGATCACGTGACGTCACATGGGGAGACGGTATTTATAAGGCTGTGGATGTTGACTGGGCGGCTGTGCGAGCTGGCTCAGTGCGTGGACGCCATCTTGTGTACACGTTGTAGGCTGATCACGTGACGTCACATGGGGAGACGGTATTTATAAGGCTGTGGATGTTGACTGGGCGGCTGTGCGAGCTGGCTCAGTGCGTGGACGCCATCTTGTGTACACGTTGTAGGCTGATCACGTGACGTCACATGGGGAGACGGTATTTATAAGGCTGTGGATGTTGACTGGGCGGCTGTGTGAGCTGGCTCAGTGCGTGGACGCCATCTTGTGTACACGTTGTAGGCTGATCACGTGACGTCACATGGGAAGACGGTATTTATAAGGCTGTGGATGTTGACTGGGCGGCTGTGCGAGCTGGCTCAGTGCGTGGACGCCATCTTGTGTACACGTTGTAGGCTGATCACGTGACGTCACATGGGAAGACGGTATTTATAAGGCTGTGGATGTTGACTGGGCGGCTGTGCGAGCTGGCTCAGTGCGTGGACGCCATCTTGTGTACACGTTGTAGGCTG
Organism: Isoperla grammatica; assembly: GCA_945910005.1. Classification (NCBI taxonomy): domain Eukaryota; kingdom Metazoa; phylum Arthropoda; class Insecta; order Plecoptera; family Perlodidae; genus Isoperla; species Isoperla grammatica. The sequence continues at coordinate 133,694,384 of OX246737.1, forward strand.
ATCACGTGACGTCACATGGGGAGACGGTATTTATAAGGCTGTGGATGTTGACTGGGCGGCTGTGTGAGCTGGCTCAGTGTGTGGACGCCATCTTGTGTACACGTTGTAGGCTGATCACGTGACGTCACATGGGGAGACGGTATTTATAAGGCTGTGGATGTTGACTGGGCGGCTGTGTGAGCTGGCTCAGTGTGTGGACGCCATCTTGTGTACACGTTGTAGGCTGATCACGTGACGTCACATGGGGAGACGGTATTTATAAGGCTGTGGATGTTGACTGGGCGGCTGTGCGAGCTGGCTCAGTGCGTGGACGCCATCTTGTGTACACGTTGTAGGCTGATCACGTGACGTCACATGGGGAGACGGTATTTATAAGGCTGTGGATGTTGACTGGGCGGCTGTGTGAGCTGGCTCAGTGTGTGGACGCCATCTTGTGTACACGTTGTAGGCTGATCACGTGACGTCACATGGGGAGACGGTATTTATAAGGCTGTGGATGTTGACTGGGCGGCTGTGCGAGCTGGCTCAGTGCGTGGACGCCATCTTGTGTACACGTTGTAGGCTGATCACGTGACGTCACATGGGGAGACGGTATTTATAAGGCTGTGGATGTTGACTGGGCGGCTGTGCGAGCTGGCTCAGTGCGTGGACGCCATCTTGTGTACACGTTGTAGGCTGATCACGTGACGTCACATGGGGAGACGGTATTTATAAGGCTGTGGATGTTGACTGGGCGGCTGTGCGAGCTGGCTCAGTGAGTGGACGCCATCTTGTGTACACGTTGTAGGCTGATCACGTGACGTCACATGGGGAGACGGTATTTATAAGGCTGTGGATGTTGACTGGGCGGCTGTGCGAGCTGGCTCAGTGCGTGGACGCCATCTTGTGTACACGTTGTAGGCTGATCACGTGACGTCACATGGGGAGACGGTATTTATAAGGCGGTGGATGTTGACTGGGCGGCTGTGCGAGCTGGCTCAGTGTGTGGACGCCATCTTGTGTACACGTTGTAGGCTGATCACGTGACGTCACATGGGGAGACGGTATTTATAAGGCTGTGGATGTTGACTGAGCGGCTGTGCGAGCTGGCTCAGTGCGTGGACGCCATCTTGTGTACACGTTGTAGGCTGATCACGTGACGTCACATGGGGAGACGGTATTTATAAGGCTGTGGATGTTGACTGGGCGGCTGTGCGAGCTGGCTCAGTGCGTGGACGCCATCTTGTGTACACGTTGTAGGCTGATAACGTGACGTCACATGGGGAGACGGTATTTATAAGGCTGTGGATGTTGACTGGGCGGCTGTGCGAGCTGGCTCAGTGTGTGGACGCCATCTTGTGTACACGTTGTAGGCTGATCACGTGACGTCACATGGGGAGACGGTATTTATAAGGCTGTGGATGTTGACTGGGCGGCTGTGCGAGCTGGCTCAGTGAGTGGACGCCATCTTGTGTACACGTTGTAGGCTGATCACGTACGTCACATGGGGAGACGGTATTTATAAGGCTGTGGATGTTGACTGGGCGGCTGTGCGAGCTGGCTCAGTGCGTGGACGCCATCTTGTGTACACGTTGTAGGCTGATCACGTGACGTCACATGGGGAGACGGTATTTATAAGGCTGTGGATGTTGACTGGGCGGCTGTGCGAGCTGGCTCAGTGTGTGGACGCCATCTTGTGTACACGTTGTAGGCTGATCACGTGTCGTCACATGGGGAGACGGTATTTATAAGGCTGTGGATGTTGACTGGGCGGCTGTGCGAGCTGGCTCAGTGCGTGGACGCCATCTTGTGTACACGTTGTAGGCTGATCACGTGACGTCACATGGGAAGACGGTATTTATAAGGCTGTGGATGTTGACTGGGCGGCTGTGCGAGCTGGCTCAGTGCGTGGACGCCATCTTGTGTACACGTTGTAGGCTGATCACGTGACGTCACATGGGGAGACGGTATTTATAAGGCTGTGGATGTTGACTGGGCGGCTGTGCGAGCTGGCTCAGTGCGTGGACGCCATCTTGTGTACACGTTGTAGGCTGATCACGTGTCGTCACATGGGGAGACGGTATTTATAAGGCTGTGGATGTTGACTGGGCGGCTGTGCGAGCTCGCTCAGTGCGTGGACGCCATCTTGTGTACACGTTGTAGGCTGATCACGTGACGTCACATGGGGAAGACGGTATTTATAAGGCTGTGGATGTTGACTGGGCGGCTGTGCGAGCTGACTCAGTGCGTGGACGCCATCTTGTGTACACGTTGTAGGCTGATCACGTGACGTCACATGGGGAGACGGTATTTATAAGGCTGTGGATGTTGACTGGGCGGCTGTGCGAGCTGGCTCAGTGCGTGGACGCCATCTTGTGTACACGTTGTAGGCTGATCACGTGACGTCACATGGGGAGACGGTATTTATAAGGCTGTGGATGTTGACTGGGCGGCTGTGCGAGCTGGCTCAGTGCGTGGACGCCATCTTGTGTACACGTTGTAGGCTGATCACGTGACGTCACATGGGGAGACGGTATTTATAAGGCTGTGGATGTTGACTGGGCGGCTGTGCGAGCTGGCTCAGTGCGTGGACGCCATCTTGTGTACACGTTGTAGGCTGATCACGTGACGTCACATGGGGAGACGGTATTTATAAGGCTGTGGATGTTGACTGGGCGGCTGTGCGAGCTGGCTCAGTGCGTGGACGCCATCTTGTGTACACGTTGTAGGCTGATCACGTGACGTCATATGGGAAGACGGTATTTATAAGGCTGTGGATGTTGACTGGGCGGCTGTGCGAGCTGGCTCAGTGCGTGGACGCCATCTTGTGTACACGTTGTAGGCTGATCACGTGACGTCACATGGGGAGACGGTATTTATAAGGCTGTGGATGTTGACTGGGCGGCTGTGCGAGCTGGCTCAGTGCGTGGACGCCATCTTGTGTACACGTTGTAGGCTGATCACGTGACGTCACATGGGGAGACGGTATTTATAAGGCTGTGGATGTTGACTGGGCGGCTGTGCGAGCTGGCTCAGTGCGTGGACGCCATCTTGTGTACACGTTGTAGGCTGATCACGTGACGTCACATGGGGAGACGGTATTTATAAGGCTGTGGATGTTGACTGGGCGGCTGTGCGAGCTGGCTCAGTGCGTGGACGCCATCTTGTGTACACGTTGTAGGCTGATCACGTGACGTCACATGGGGAGACGGTATTTATAAGGCTGTGGATGTTGACTGGGCGGCTGTGCGAGCTGGCTCAGTGCGTGGACGCCATCTTGTGTACACGTTGTAGGCTGATCACGTGACGTCACATGGGGAGACGGTATTTATAAGGCTGTGGATGTTGACTGGGCGGCTGTGCGAGCTGGCTCAGTGCGTGGACGCCATCTTGTGTACACGTTGTAGGCTGATCACGTGACGTCACATGGGGAGACGGTATTTATAAGGCTGTGGATGTTGACTGGGCGGCTGTGCGAGCTGGCTCAGTGCGTGGACGCCATCTTGTGTACACGTTGTAGGCTGATCACGTGACGTCACATGGGAAGACGGTATTTATAAGGCTGTGGATGTTGACTGGGCGGCTGTGCGAGCTGGCTCAGTGCGTGGACGCCATCTTGTGTACACGTTGTAGGCTGATCACGTGTCGTCACATGGGGAGACGGTATTTATAAGGCTGTGGATGTTGACTGGGCGGCTGTGTGAGCTGGCTCAGTGCGTGGACGCCATCTTGTGTACACGTTGTAGGCTGATCACGTGACGTCACATGGGGAGACGGTATTTATGAGGCTGTGGATGTTGACTGGGCGGCTGTGCGAGCTGGCTCAGTGCATGGACGCCATCTTGTGTACACGTTGTAGGCTGATCACGTGACGTCACATGGGGAGACGGTATTTATAAGGCTGTGGATGTTGACTGGGCGGCTGTGCGAGCTAGCTCAGTGAGTGGACGCCATCTTGTGTACACGTTGTAGGCTGATCACGTGACGTCACATGGGGAGACGGTATTTATAAGGCTGTGGATGTTGACTGGGCGGCTGTGCGAGCTGGCTCAGTGCGTGGACGCCATCTTGTGTACACGTTGTAGGCTGATCACGTGACGTCACATGGGGAGACGGTATTTATAAGGCTGTGGATGTTGACTGGGCGGCTGTGCGAGCTGGCTCAGTGCGTGGACGCCATCTTGTGTACACGTTGTAGGCTGATCACGTGACGTCACATGGGGAGACGGTATTTATAAGGCTGTGGATGTTGACTGGGCGGCTGTGCGAGCTGGCTCAGTGCGTGGACGCCATCTTGTGTACACGTTGTAGGCTGATCACGTGTCGTCACATGGGGAGACGGTATTTATAAGGCTGTGGATGTTGACTGGGCGGCTGTGCGAGCTGGCTCAGTGAGTGGACGCCATCTTGTGTACACGTTGTAGGCTGATCACGTGACGTCACATGGGGAGACGGTATTTATAAGGCTGTGGATGTTGACTGGGCGACTGTGCGAGCTGGCTCAGTGTGTGGACGCCATCTTGTGTACACGTTGTAGGCTGATCACGTGACGTCACATGGGGAGACGGTATTTATAAGGCTGTGGATGTTGACTGGGCGGCTGTGCGAGCTGGCTCAGTGCGAGGACGCCATCTTGTGTACACGTTGTAGGCTGATCACGTGTCGTCACATGGGGAGACGGTATTTATAAGGCTGTGGATTCTTGTGTACACGTTGTAGGCTGATCACGTGACGTCACATGGGGAGACGGTATTTATAAGGCTGTGGATGTTGACTGGGCGGCTGTGCGAGCTGGCTCAGTGCGTGGACGCCATCTTGTGTACACGTTGTAGGCTGATCACGTGACGTCACATGGGGAGACGGTATTTATAAGGCTGTGGATGTTGACTGGGCGGCTGTGCGAGCTGGCTCAGTGCGTGGACGCCATCTTGTGTACACGTTGTAGGCTGATCACGTGTCGTCACATGGGGAGACGGTATTTATAAGGCTGTGGATGTTGACTGGGCGGCTGTGCGAGCTGGCTCAGTGCGTGGACGCCATCTTGTGTACACGTTGTAGGCTGATCACGTGACGTCACATGGGGAGACGGTATTTATAAGGCTGTGGATGTTGACTGGGCGGCTGTGCGAGCTGGCTCAGTGCGTGGACGCCATCTTGTGTACACGTTGTAGGCTGATCACGTGACGTCACATGGGGAGACGGTATTTATAAGGCTGTGGATGTTGACTGGGCGACTGTGCGAGCTGGCTCAGTGTGTGGACGCCATCTTGTGTACACGTTGTAGGCTGATCACGTGACGTCACATGGGGAGACGGTATTTATAAGGCTGTGGATGTTGACTGGGCGGCTGTGCGAGCTGGCTCAGTGCGTGGAGGCCATCTTGTGTACACGTTGTAGGCTGATCACGTGACGTCACATGGGGAGACGGTATTTATAAGGCTGTGGATGTTGACTGGGCGGCTGTGCGAGCTGGCTCAGTGCGTGGACGCCATCTTGTGTACACGTTGTAGGCTGATCACGTGACGTCACATGGGGAGACGGTATTTATAAGGCTGTGGATGTTGACTGGGCGGCTGTGCGAGCTGGCTCAGTGCGTGGACGCCATCTTGTGTACACGTTGTAGGCTGATCACGTGACGTCACATGGGGAGACGGTATTTATAAGGCTGTGGATGTTGACTGGGCGGCTGTGTGAGCTGGCTCAGTGCGTGGACGCCATCTTGTGTACACGTTGTAGGCTGATCACGTGACGTCACATGGGAAGACGGTATTTATAAGGCTGTGGATGTTGACTGGGCGGCTGTGCGAGCTGGCTCAGTGCGTGGACGCCATCTTGTGTACACGTTGTAGGCTGATCACGTGACGTCACATGGGAAGACGGTATTTATAAGGCTGTGGATGTTGACTGGGCGGCTGTGCGAGCTGGCTCAGTGCGTGGACGCCATCTTGTGTACACGTTGTAGGCTGATCACGTGACGTCACATGGGGAGACGGTATTTATAAGGCTGTGGATGTTGACTGGGCGGCTGTGTGAGCTGGCTCAGTGTGTGGACGCCATCTTGTGTACACGTTGTAGGCTGATCACGTGACGTCACATGGGGAGACGGTATTTATAAGGCTGTGGATGTTGACTGGGCGGCTGTGTGAGCTGGCTCAGTGTGTGGACGCCATCTTGTGTACACGTTGTAGGCTGATCACGTGACGTCACATGGGGAGACGGTATTTATAAGGCTGTGGATGTTGACTGGGCGGCTGTGCGAGCTGGCTCAGTGCGTGGACGCCATCTTGTGTACACGTTGTAGGCTGATCACGTGACGTCACATGGGGAGACGGTATTTATAAGGCTGTGGATGTTGACTGGGCGGCTGTGTGAGCTGGCTCAGTGTGTGGACGCCATCTTGTGTACACGTTGTAGGCTGATCACGTGACGTCACATGGGGAGACGGTATTTATAAGGCTGTGGATGTTGACTGGGCGGCTGTGCGAGCTGGCTCAGTGCGTGGACGCCATCTTGTGTACACGTTGTAGGCTGATCACGTGACGTCACATGGGGAGACGGTATTTATAAGGCTGTGGATGTTGACTGGGCGGCTGTGCGAGCTGGCTCAGTGCGTGGACGCCATCTTGTGTACACGTTGTAGGCTGATCACGTGACGTCACATGGGGAGACGGTATTTATAAGGCGGTGGATGTTGACTGGGCGGCTGTGCGAGCTGGCTCAGTGTGTGGACGCCATCTTGTGTACACGTTGTAGGCTGATCACGTGACGTCACATGGGGAGACGGTATTTATAAGGCTGTGGATGTTGACTGAGCGGCTGTGCGAGCTGGCTCAGTGCGTGGACGCCATCTTGTGTACACGTTGTAGGCTGATCACGTGACGTCACATGGGGAGACGGTATTTATAAGGCTGTGGATGTTGACTGGGCGGCTGTGCGAGCTGGCTCAGTGCGTGGACGCCATCTTGTGTACACGTTGTAGGCTGATCACGTGACGTCACATGGGGAGACGGTATTTATAAGGCTGTGGATGTTGACTGGGCGGCTGTGCGAGCTGGCTCAGTGAGTGGACGCCATCTTGTGTACACGTTGTAGGCTGATCACGTACGTCACATGGGGAGACGGTATTTATAAGGCTGTGGATGTTGACTGGGCGGCTGTGCGAGCTGGCTCAGTGCGTGGACGCCATCTTGTGTACACGTTGTAGGCTGATCACGTGACGTCACATGGGGAGACGGTATTTATAAGGCTGTGGATGTTGACTGGGCGGCTGTGCGAGCTGGCTCAGTGTGTGGACGCCATCTTGTGTACACGTTGTAGGCTGATCACGTGTCGTCACATGGGGAGACGGTATTTATAAGGCTGTGGATGTTGACTGGGCGGCTGTGCGAGCTGGCTCAGTGCGTGGACGCCATCTTGTGTACACGTTGTAGGCTGATCACGTGACGTCACATGGGAAGACGGTATTTATAAGGCTGTGGATGTTGACTGGGCGGCTGTGCGAGCTGGCTCAGTGCGTGGACGCCATCTTGTGTACACGTTGTAGGCTGATCACGTGACGTCACATGGGGAGACGGTATTTATAAGGCTGTGGATGTTGACTGGGCGGCTGTGCGAGCTGGCTCAGTGCGTGGACGCCAGCTTGTGTACACGTTGTAGGCTGATCACGTGTCGTCACATGGGGAGACGGTATTTATAAGGCTGTGGATGTTGACTGGGCGGCTGTGCGAGCTCGCTCAGTGCGTGGACGCCATCTTGTGTACACGTTGTAGGCTGATCACGTGACGTCACATGGGGAAGACGGTATTTATAAGGCTGTGGATGTTGACTGGGCGGCTGTGCGAGCTGACTCAGTGCGTGGACGCCATCTTGTGTACACGTTGTAGGCTGATCACGTGACGTCACATGGGGAGACGGTATTTATAAGGCTGTGGATGTTGACTGGGCGGCTGTGCGAGCTGGCTCAGTGCGTGGACGCCATCTTGTGTACACGTTGTAGGCTGATCACGTGACGTCACATGGGGAGACGGTATTTATAAGGCTGTGGATGTTGACTGGGCGGCTGTGCGAGCTGGCTCAGTGCGTGGACGCCATCTTGTGTACACGTTGTAGGCTGATCACGTGACGTCACATGGGGAGACGGTATTTATAAGGCTGTGGATGTTGACTGGGCGGCTGTGCGAGCTGGCTCAGTGCGTGGACGCCATCTTGTGTACACGTTGTAGGCTGATCACGTGACGTCATATGGGAAGACGGTATTTATAAGGCTGTGGATGTTGACTGGGCGGCTGTGCGAGCTGGCTCAGTGCGTGGACGCCATCTTGTGTACACGTTGTAGGCTGATCACGTGACGTCACATGGGGAGACGGTATTTATAAGGCTGTGGATGTTGACTGGGCGGCTGTGCGAGCTGGCTCAGTGCGTGGACGCCATCTTGTGTACACGTTGTAGGCTGATCACGTGACGTCACATGGGAAGACGGTATTTATAAGGCTGTGGATGTTGACTGGGCGGCTGTGCGAGCTGGCTCAGTGCGTGGACGCCATCTTGTGTACACGTTGTAGGCTGATCACGTGACGTCACATGGGGAGACGGTATTTATAAGGCTGTGGATGTTGACTGGGCGGCTGTGCGAGCTGGCTCAGTGCGTGGACGCCATCTTGTGTACACGTTGTAGGCTGATCACGTGACGTCACATGGGGAGACGGTATTTATAAGGCTGTGGATGTTGACTGGGCGGCTGTGCGAGCTGGCTCAGTGCGTGGACGCCATCTTGTGTACACGTTGTAGGCTGATCACGTGACGTCACATGGGAAGACGGTATTTATAAGGCTGTGGATGTTGACTGGGCGGCTGTGCGAGCTGGCTCAGTGCGTGGACGCCATCTTGTGTACACGTTGTAGGCTGATCACGTGTCGTCACATGGGGAGACGGTATTTATAAGGCTGTGGATGTTGACTGGGCGGCTGTGTGAGCTGGCTCAGTGCGTGGACGCCATCTTGTGTACACGTTGTAGGCTGATCACGTGACGTCACATGGGGAGACGGTATTTATGAGGCTGTGGATGTTGACTGGGCGGCTGTGCGAGCTGGCTCAGTGCATGGACGCCATCTTGTGTACACGTTGTAGGCTGATCACGTGACGTCACATGGGGAGACGGTATTTATAAGGCTGTGGATGTTGACTGGGCGGCTGTGCGAGCTAGCTCAGTGAGTGGACGCCATCTTGTGTACACGTTGTAGGCTGATCACGTGACGTCACATGGGGAGACGGTATTTATAAGGCTGTGGATGTTGACTGGGCGGCTGTGCGAGCTGGCTCAGTGCGTGGACGCCATCTTGTGTACACGTTGTAGGCTGATCACGTGACGTCACATGGGGAGACGGTATTTATAAGGCTGTGGATGTTGACTGGGCGGCTGTGCGAGCTGGCTCAGTGCGTGGACGCCATCTTGTGTACACGTTGTAGGCTGATCACGTGACGTCACATGGGGAGACGGTATTTATAAGGCTGTGGATGTTGACTGGGCGGCTGTGCGAGCTGGCTCAGTGCGTGGACGCCATCTTGTGTACACGTTGTAGGCTGATCACGTGTCGTCACATGGGGAGACGGTATTTATAAGGCTGTGGATGTTGACTGGGCGGCTGTGCGAGCTGGCTCAGTGAGTGGACGCCATCTTGTGTACACGTTGTAGGCTGATCACGTGACGTCACATGGGGAGACGGTATTTATAAGGCTGTGGATGTTGACTGGGCGACTGTGCGAGCTGGCTCAGTGTGTGGACGCCATCTTGTGTACACGTTGTAGGCTGATCACGTGACGTCACATGGGGAGACGGTATTTATAAGGCTGTGGATGTTGACTGGGCGGCTGTGCGAGCTGGCTCAGTGCGTGGACGCCATCTTGTGTACACGTTGTAGGCTGATCACGTGACGTCACATGGGGAGACGGTATTTATAAGGCTGTGGATGTTGACTGGGCGGCTGTGCGAGCTGGCTCAGTGCGTGGACGCCATCTTGTGTACACGTTGTAGGCTGATCACGTGACGTCACATGAGGAGACGGTATTTATAAGGCTGTGGATGTTGACTGGGCGGCTGTGCGAGCTGTCTCAGTGCGTGGACGCCATCTTGTGTACACGTTGTAGGCTGATCACGTGACGTCACATGGGGAGACGGTATTTATAAGGCTGTGGATGTTGACTGGGCGGCTGTGCGAGCTGGCTCAGTGCGTGGACGCCATCTTGTGTACACGTTGTAGGCTGATCACGTGACGTCACATGGGGAGACGGTATTTATAAGGCTGTGGATGTTGACTGGGCGGCTGTGCGAGCTGTCTCAGTGCGTGGACGCCATCTTGTGTACACGTTGTAGGCTGATCACGTGACGTCACATGGGAAGACGGTATTTATAAGGCTGTGGATGTTGACTGGGCGGCTGTGCGAGCTGGCTCAGTGCGTGGACGCCATCTTGTGTACACGTTGTAGGCTGATCACGTGACGTCACATGGGGAGACGGTATTTATAAGGCTGTGGATGTTGACTGGGCGGCTGTGCGAGCTGGCTCAGTGCGTGGACGCCATCTTGTGTACACGTTGTAGGCTGATCACGTGACGTCACATGGGGAGACGGTATTTATAAGGCTGTGGATGTTGACTGGGCGGCTGTGTGAGCTGGCTCAGTGCGTGGACGCCATCTTGTGTACACGTTGTAGGCTGATCACGTGACGTCACATGGGAAGACGGTATTTATAAGGCTGTGGATGTTGACTGGGCGGCTGTGCGAGCTGGCTCAGTGCGTGGACGCCATCTTGTGTACACGTTGTAGGCTGATCACGTGACGTCACATGGGGAGACGGTATTTATAAGGCTGTGGATGTTGACTGGGCGGCTGTGTGAGCTGGCTCAGTGTGTGGACGCCATCTTGTGTACACGTTGTAGGCTGATCACGTGTCGTCACATGGGGAGACGGTATTTATAAGGCTGTGGATGTTGACTGGGCGGCTGTGCGAGCTGGCTCAGTGCGTGGACGCCATCTTGTGTACACGTTGTAGGCTGATCACGTGACGTCACATGGGGAGACGGTATTTATAAGGCTGTGGATGTTGACTGGGCGGCTGTGTGAGCTGGCTCAGTGTGTGGACGCCATCTTGTGTACACGTTGTAGGCTGATCACGTGACGTCACATGGGGAGACGGTATTTATAAGGCTGTGGATGTTGACTGGGCGGCTGTGTGAGCTGGCTCAGTGTGTGGACGCCATCTTGTGTACACGTTGTAGGCTGATCACGTGACGTCACACGGGGAGACGGTATTTATAAGGCTGTGGATGTTGACTGGGCGGCTGTGCGAGCTGGCTCAGTGCGTGGACGCCATCTTGTGTACACGTTGTAGGCTGATCACGTGACGTCACATGGGGAGACGGTATTTATAAGGCTGTGGATGTTGACTGGGCGGCTGTGTGAGCTGGCTCAGTGTGTGGACGCCATCTTGTGTACACGTTGTAGGCTGATCACGTGACGTCACATGGGGAGACGGTATTTATAAGGCTGTGGATGTTGACTGGGCGGCTGTGCGAGCTGGCTCAGTGCGTGGACGCCATCTTGTGTACACGTTGTAGGCTGATCACGTGACGTCACATGGGGAGACGGTATTTATAAGGCTGTGGATGTTGATTGGGCGGCTGTGCGAGCTGGCTCAGTGCGTGGACGCCATCTTGTGTACACGTTGTAGGCTGATCACGTGACGTCACATGGGGAGACGGTATTTATAAGGCGGTGGATGTTGACTGGGCGGCTGTGCGAGCTGGCTCAGTGTGTGGACGCCATCTTGTGTACACGTTGTAGGCTGATCACGTGACGTCACATGGGGAGACGGTATTTATAAGGCTGTGGATGTTGACTGAGCGGCTGTGCGAGCTGGCTCAGTGCGTGGACGCCATCTTGTGTACACGTTGTAGGCTGATCACGTGACGTCACATGGGGAGACGGTATTTATAAGGCTGTGGATGTTGACTGGGCGGCTGTGCGAGCTGGCTCAGTGCGTGGACGCCATCTTGTGTACACGTTGTAGGCTGATCACGTGACGTCACATGGGGAGACGGTATTTATAAGGCTGTGGATGTTGACTGGGCGGCTGTGCGAGCTGGCTCAGTGAGTGGACGCCATCTTGTGTACACGTTGTAGGCTGATCACGTGACGTCACATGGGGAGACGGTATTTATAAGGCTGTGGATGTTGACTGGGCGGCTGTGCGAGCTGGCTCAGTGCGTGGACGCCATCTTGTGTACACGTTGTAGGCTGATCACGTGACGTCACATGGGGAGACGGTATTTATAAGGCTGTGGATGTTGACTGGGCGGCTGTGCGAGCTGGCTCAGTGTGTGGACGCCATCTTGTGTACACGTTGTAGGCTGATCACGTGTCGTCACATGGGGAGACGGTATTTATAAGGCTGTGGATGTTGACTGGGCGGCTGTGCGAGCTGGCTCAGTGCGTGGACGCCATCTTGTGTACACGTTGTAGGCTGATCACGTGACGTCACATGGGAAGACGGTATTTATAAGGCTGTGGATGTTGACTGGGCGGCTGTGCGAGCTGGCTCAGTGCGTGGACGCCATCTTGTGTACACGTTGTAGGCTGATCACGTGACGTCACATGGGGAGACGGTATTTATAAGGCTGTGGATGTTGACTGGGCGGCTGTGCGAGCTGGCTCAGTGCGTGGACGCCATCTTGTGTACACGTTGTAGGCTGATCACGTGTCGTCACATGGGGAGACGGTATTTATAAGGCTGTGGATGTTGACTGGGCGGCTGTGCGAGCTCGCTCAGTGCGTGGACGCCATCTTGTGTACACGTTGTAGGCTGATCACGTGACGTCACATGGGGAGACGGTATTTATAAGGCTGTGGATGTTGACTGGGCGGCTGTGTGAGCTGGCTCAGTGTGTGGACGCCATCTTGTGTACACGTTGTAGGCTGATCACGTGACGTCACATGGGGAGACGGTATTTATAAGGCTGTGGATGTTGACTGGGCGGCTGTGCGAGCTGGCTCAGTGCGTGGACGCCATCTTGTGTACACGTTGTAGGCTGATCACGTGACGTCACATGGGAAGACGGTATTTATAAGGCTGTGGATGTTGACTGGGCGGCTGTGCGAGCTGACTCAGTGCGTGGACGCCATCTTGTGTACACGTTGTAGGCTGATCACGTGACGTCACATGGGGAGACGGTATTTATAAGGCTGTGGATGTTGACTGGGCGGCTGTGCGAGCTGGCTCAGTGCGTGGACGCCATCTTGTGTACACGTTGTAGGCTGATCACGTGACGTCACATGGGGAGACGGTATTTATAAGGCTGTGGATGTTGACTGGGCGACTGTGCGAGCTGGCTCAGTGCGTGGACGCCATCTTGTGTACACGTTGTAGGCTGATCACGTGACGTCACATGGGGAGACGGTATTTATAAGGGTGTGGATGTTGACTGGGCGGCTGTGCGAGCTGGCTCAGTGTGTGGACGCCATCTTGTGTACACGTTGTAGGCTGATCACGTGACGTCACATGGGGAGACGGTATTTATAAGGCTGTGGATGTTGACTGGGCGGCTGTGCGAGCTGGCTCAGTGCGTGGACGCCATCTTGTGTACACGTTGTAGGCTGATCACGTGACGTCACATGGGGAGACGGTATTTATAAGGCTGTGGATGTTGACTGGGCGGCTGTGCGAGCTGGCTCAGTGCGTGGACGCCATCTTGTGTACACGTTGTAGGCTGATCACGTGTCGTCACATGGGGAGACGGTATTTATAAGGCTGTGGATGTTGACTGGGCGGCTGTGCGAGCTCGCTCAGTGCGTGGACGCCATCTTGTGTACACGTTGTAGGCTGATCACGTGACGTCACATGGGGAGACGGTATTTATAAGGCTGTGGATGTTGACTGGGCGGCTGTGTGAGCTGGCTCAGTGTGTGGACGCCATCTTGTGTACACGTTGTAGGCTGATCACGTGACGTCACATGGGGAGACGGTATTTATAAGGCTGTGGATGTTGACTGGGCGGCTGTGCGAGCTGGCTCAGTGCGTGGACGCCATCTTGTGTACACGTTGTAGGCTGATCACGTGACGTCACATGGGAAGACGGTATTTATAAGGCTGTGGATGTTGACTGGGCGGCTGTGCGAGCTGACTCAGTGCGTGGACGCCATCTTGTGTATACGTTGTAGGCTGATCACGTGACGTCACATGGGGAGACGGTATTTATAAGGCTGTGGATGTTGACTGGGCGGCTGTGCGAGCTGGCTCAGTGCGTGGACGCCATCTTGTGTACACGTTGTAGGCTGATCACGTGACGTCACATGGGGAGACGGTATTTATAAGGCTGTGGATGTTGACTGGGCGGCTGTGCGAGCTGGCTCAGTGCGTGGACGCCATCTTGTGTACACGTTGTAGGCTGATCACGTGACGTCACATGGGGAGACGGTATTTATAAGGCTGTGGATGTTGACTGGGCGGCTGTGCGAGCTGGCTCAGAGCGTGGACGCAATCTTGTGTACACGTTGTAGGCTGATCACGTGACGTCATATGGGAAGACGGTATTTATAAGGCTGTGGATGTTGACTGGGCGGCTGTGCGAGCTGGCTCAGTGCGTGGACGCCATCTTGTGTACACGTTGTAGGCTGATCACGTGACGTCACATGGGGAGACGGTATTTATAAGGCTGTGGATGTTGACTGGGCGGCTGTGCGAGCTGGCTCAGTGCGTGGACGCCATCTTGTGTACACGTTGTAGGCTGATCACGTGACGTCACATGGGGAGACGGTATTTATAAGGCTGTGGATGTTGACTGGGCGGCTCTGCGAGCTGGCTCAGTGCGTGGACGCCATCTTGTGTACACGTTGTAGGCTGATCACGTGACGTCACATGGGGAGACCGTATTTATAAGGCTGTGGATGTTGACTGGGCGGCTGTGCGAGCTGGCTCAGTGCGTGGACGCCATCTTGTGTACACGTTGTAGGCTGATCACGTGACGTCACATGGGGAGACGGTATTTATAAGGCTGTGGATGTTGACTGGGCGGCTGTGCGAGCTGGCTCAGTGCGTGGACGCCATCTTGTGTACACGTTGTAGGCTGATCACGTGACGTCACATGGGGAGACGGTATTTATAAGGCTGTGGATGTTGACTGGGCGGCTGTGTGAGCTGGCTCAGTGTGTGGACGCCATCTTGTGTACACGTTGTAGGCTGATCACGTGTCGTCACATGGGGAGACGGTATTTATAAGGCTGTGGATGTTGACTGGGCGGCTGTGCGAGCTGGCTCAGTGCGTGGACGCCATCTTGTGTACACGTTGTAGGCTGATCACGTGACGTCACATGGGGAGACGGTATTTATAAGGCTGTGGATGTTGACTGGGCGGCTGTGTGAGCTGGCTCAGTGTGTGGACGCCATCTTGTGTACACGTTGTAGGCTGATCACGTGACGTCACATGGGGAGACGGTATTTATAAGGCTGTGGATGTTGACTGGGCGGCTGTGTGAGCTGGCTCAGTGTGTGGACGCCATCTTGTGTACACGTTGTAGGCTGATCACGTGACGTCACACGGGGAGACGGTATTTATAAGGCTGTGGATGTTGACTGGGCGGCTGTGCGAGCTGGCTCAGTGCGTGGACGCCATCTTGTGTACACGTTGTAGGCTGATCACGTGACGTCACATGGGGAGACGGTATTTATAAGGCTGTGGATGTTGACTGGGCGGCTGTGTGAGCTGGCTCAGTGTGTGGACGCCATCTTGTGTACACGTTGTAGGCTGATCACGTGACGTCACATGGGGAGACGGTATTTATAAGGCTGTGGATGTTGACTGGGCGGCTGTGCGAGCTGGCTCAGTGCGTGGACGCCATCTTGTGTACACGTTGTAGGCTGATCACGTGACGTCACATGGGGAGACGGTATTTATAAGGCTGTGGATGTTGACTGGGCGGCTGTGCGAGCTGGCTCAGTGCGTGGACGCCATCTTGTGTACACGTTGTAGGCTGATCACGTGACGTCACATGGGGAGACGGTATTTATAAGGCTGTGGATGTTGACTGGGCGGCTGTGCGAGCTGGCTCAGTGCGTGGACGCCATCTTGTGTACACGTTGTAGGCTGATCACGTGACGTCACATGGGGAGACGGTATTTATAAGGCTGTGGATGTTGACTGGGCGGCTGTGCGAGCTGGCTCAGTGCGTGGACGCCATCTTGTGTACACTTTGTAGGCTGATCACGTGACGTCACATGGGGAGACGGTATTTATAAGGCTGTGGATGTTGACTGGGCGGCTGTGCGAGCTGGCTCAGTGCGTGGACGCCATCTTGTGTACACGTTGTAGGCTGATCACGTGACGTCACATGGGGAGACGGTATTTATAAGGCTGTGGATGTTGACTGGGCGGCTGCGCGAGCTGGCTCAGTGGGTGGACGCCATCTTGTGTACACGTTGTAGGCTGATCACGTGTCGTCACATGGGGAGACGGTATTTATAAGGCTGTGGATGTTGACTGGGCGGCTGTGCGAGCTCGCTCAGTGCGTGGACGCCATCTTGTGTACACGTTGTAGGCTGATCACGTGACGTCACATGGGGAGACGGTATTTATAAGGCTGTGGATGTTGACTGGGCGGCTGTGTGAGCTGGCTCAGTGTGTGGACGCCATCTTGTGTACACGTTGTAGGCTGATCACGTGACGTCACATGGGGAGACGGTATTTATAAGGCTGTGGATGTTGACTGGGCGGCTGTGCGAGCTGGCTCAGTGCGTGGACGCCATCTTGTGTACACGTTGTAGGCTGATCACGTGACGTCACATGGGAAGACGGTATTTATAAGGCTGTGGATGTTGACTGGGCGGCTGTGCGAGCTGACTCAGTGCGTGGACGCCATCTTGTGTACACGTTGTAGGCTGATCACGTGACGTCACATGGGGAGACGGTATTTATAAGGCTGTGGATGTTGACTGGGCGGCTGTGCGAGCTGGCTCAGTGCGTGGACGCCATCTTGTGTACACGTTGTAGGCTGATCACGTGACGTCACATGGGGAGACGGTATTTATAAGGCTGTGGATGTTGACTGGGCGGCTGTGCGAGCTGGCTCAGTGCGTGGACGCCATCTTGTGTACACGTTGTAGGCTGATCACGTGACGTCACATGGGGAGACGGTATTTATAAGGCTGTGGATGTTGACTGGGCGGCTCTGCGAGCTGGCTCAGTGCGTGGACGCCATCTTGTGTACACGTTGTAGGCTGATCACGTGACGTCACATGGGGAGACGGTATTTATAAGGCTGTGGATGTTGACTGGGCGGCTGTGCGAGCTGGCTCAGTGCGTGGACGCCATCTTGTGTACACGTTGTAGGCTGATCACGTGACGTCACATGGGGAGACGGTATTTATAAGGCTGTGGATGTTGACTGGGCGGCTGTGCGAGCTGGCTCAGTGCGTGGACGCCATCTTGTGTACACGTTGTAGGCTGATCACGTGACGTCACATGGGGAGACGGTATTTATAAGGCTGTGGATGTTGACTGAGCGGCTGTGCGAGCTGGCTCAGTGCGTGGACGCCATCTTGTGTACACGTTGTAGGCTGATCACGTGACGTCACATGGGGAGACGGTATTTATAAGGCTGTGGATGTTGACTGGGCGGCTGTGCGAACTGGCTCAGTGTGTGGACGCCATCTTGTGTACACGTTGTAGGCTGATCACGTGACGTCACATGGGGAGACGGTATTTATAAGGCTGTGGATGTTGACTGGGCGGCTGTGCGAGCTGGCTCAGTGCGTGGACGCCATCTTGTGTACACGTTGTAGGCTGATCACGTGACGTCACATGGGGAGACGGTATTTATAAGGCTGTGGATGTTGACTGGGCGGCTGTGCGAGCTGGCTCAGTGCGTGGACGCCATCTTGTGTACACGTTGTAGGCTGATCACGTGACGTCACATGGGGAGACGGTATTTATAAGGCTGTGGATGTTGACTGGGCGGCTGTGCGAGCTGGCTCAGTGCGTGGACGCCATCTTGTGTACACGTTGTAGGCTGATCACGTGACGTCACATGGGGAGACGGTATTTATAAGGCTGTGGATGTTGACTGGGCGGCTGTGCGAGCTGGCTCAGTGCGTGGACGCCATCTTGTGTACACGTTGTAGGCTGATCACGTGTCGTCACATGGGGAGACGGTATTTATAAGGCTGTGGATGTTGACTGGGCGGCTGTGTGAGCTGGCTCAGTGCGTGGACGCCATCTTGTGTACACGTTGTAGGCTGATCACGTGACGTCACATGGGGAGACGGTATTTATAAGGCTGTGGATGTTGACTGGGCGGCTGCGCGAGCTGGCTCAGTGCGTGGACGCCATCTTGTGTACACGTTGTAGGCTGATCACGTGACGTCACATGGGGAGACGGTATTTATAAGGCTGTGGATGTTGACTGGGCGGCTGTGCTAGCTGGCTCAGTGCGTGGACGCCATCTTGTGTACACGTTGTAGGCTGATCACGTGACGTCACATGGGGAGACGGTATTTATAAGGCTGTGGATGTTGACTGGGCGGCTGTGCGAGCTGGCTCAGTGCGTGGACGCCATCTTGTGTACACGTGGTAGGCTGATCACGTGTCGTCACATGGGGAGACGGTATTTATAAGGCTGTGGATGTTGACTGGGCGGCTGTGCGAGCTGGCTCAGTGCGTGGACGCCATCTTGTGTACACGTTGTAGGCTGATCACGTGACGTCACATGAGGAGACGGTATTTATAAGGCTGTGGATGTTGACTGGGCGGCTGTGCGAGCTGGCTCAGTGCGTGGACGCCATCTTGTGTACACGTTGTAGGCTGATCACGTGACGTCACATGGGAAGACAGTATTTATAAGGCTGTGGATGTTGACTGGGCGGCTGTGTGAGCTGGCTCAGTGCGAGGACGCCATCTTGTGTACACGTTGTAGGCTGATCACGTGACGTCACATGGGGAGACGGTATTTATAAGGCTGTGGATGTTGACTGGGCGGCTGTGCGAGCTGGCTCAGTGTGTGGACGCCATCTTGTGTACACGTTGTAGGCTGATCACGTGACGTCACATGGGGAGACGGTATTTATAAGGCTGTGGATGTTGACTGGGCGGCTGTGCGAGCTGGCTCAGTGCGTGGACGCCATCTTGTGTACACGTTGTAGGCTGATCACGTGACGTCACATGGGGAGACGGTATTTATAAGGCTGTGGATGTTGACTGGGCGGCTGTGCGAGCTGGCTCAGTGCGTGGACGCAATCTTGTGTACACGTGGTAGGCTGATCACGTGTCGTCACATGGGGAGACGGTATTTATAAGGCTGTGGATGTTGACTGGGCGGCTGTGCGAGCTGGCTCAGTGCGTGGACGCCATCTTGTGTACACGTTGTAGGCTGATCACGTGACGTCACATGAGGAGACGGTATTTATAAGGCTGTGGATGTTGACTGGGCGGCTGTGCGAGCTGGCTCAGTGCGTGGACGCCATCTTGTGTACACGTTGTAGGCTGATCACGTGACGTCACATGGGGAGACGGTATTTATAAGGCTGTGGATGTTGACTGGGCGGCTGTGCGAGCTGGCTCAGTGCGTGGACGCCATCTTGTGTACACGTTGTAGGCTGATCACGTGACGTCACATGGGAAGACGGTATTTATGAGGCTGTGGATGTTGACTGGGCGGCTGTGTGAGCTGGCTCAGTGCGAGGACGCCATCTTGTGTACACGTTGTAGGCAGATCACGTGACGTCACATGGGGAGACGGTATTTATAAGGCTGTGGATGTTGACTGGGCGGCTGTGTGAGCTGGCTCAGTGCGTGGACGCCATCTTGTGTACACGTTGTAGGCTGATCACGTGACGTCACATGGGGAGACGGTATTTATAAGGCTGTGGATGTTGACTGGGCGGCTGTGCGAGCTGGCTCAGTGCGTGGACGCCATCTTGTGTACACGTTGTAGGCTGATCACGTGACGTCACATGGGAAGACGGTATTTATAAGGCTGTGGATGTTGACTGGGCGACTGTGCGAGCTGGCTCAGTGTGTGGACGCCATCTTGTGTACACGTTGTAGGCTGATCACGTGACGTCACATGGGGAGACGGTATTTATAAGGCTGTGGATGTTGACTGGGCGACTGTGCGAGCTGGCTCAGTGTGTGGACGCCATCTTGTGTACACGTTGTAGGCTGATCACGTGACGTCACATGGGGAGACGGTATTTATAAGGCTGTGGATGTTGACTGGGCGGCTGTGCGAGCTGGCTCAGTGCGTGGACGCCATCTTGTGTACACGTTGTAGGCTGATCACGTGACGTCACATGGGGAGACGGTATTTATAAGGCTGTGGATGTTGACTGGGCGGCTGTGCGAGCTGGCTCAGTGCGTGGACGCCATCTTGTGTACACGTTGTAGGCTGATCACGTGACGTCACATGGGGAGACGGTATTTATAAGGCTGTGGATGTTGACTGGGCGGCTGTGCGAGCTGGCTCAGTGCGTGGACGCCATCTTGTGTACACGTTGTAGGCTGATCACGTGACGTCACATGGGGAGACGGTATTTATAAGGCTGTGGATGTTGACTGGGCGGCTGTGCGAGCTGGCTCAGTGCGTGGACGCCATCTTGTGTACACGTTGTAGGCTGATCACGTGACGTCACATGGGGAGACGGTATTTATAAGGCTGTGGATGTTGACTGGGCGGCTGTGCGAGCTGGCTCAGTGAGTGGACGCCATCTTGTGTACACGTTGTAGGCTGATCACGTGACGTCACATGGGGAGACGGTATTTATAAGGCTGTGGATGTTGACTGGGCGACTGTGCGAGCTGGCTCAGTGCGTGGACGCCATCTTGTGTACACGTTGTAGGCTGATCACGTGACGTCAAATGGGGAGACGGTATTTATAAGGCTGTGGATGTTGACTGGGCGGCTGTGCGAGCTGGCTCAGTGCGTGGACGCCATCTTGTGTACACGTTGTAGGCTGATCACGTGACGTCACATGGTGAGACGGTATTTATAAGGCTGTGGATGTTGACTGGGCGGCTGTGCGAGCTGGCTCAGTGCGAGGACGCCATCTTGTGTACACGTGGTAGGCTGATCACGTGTCGTCACATGGGGAGACGGTATTTATAAGGCTGTGGATGTTGACTGGGCGGCTGTGCGAGCTGGCTCAGTGTGTGGACGCCATCTTGTGTACACGTTGTAGGCTGATCACGTGACGTCACATGGGGAGACGGTATTTATAAGGCTGTGGATGTTGACTGGGCGGCTGTGCGAGCTGGCTCAGTGCGTGGACGCCATCTTGTGTACACGTTGTAGGCTGATCACGTGACGTCACATGGGGAGACGGTATTTATAAGGCTGTGGATGTTGACTGGGCGGCTGTGCGAGCTGGCTCAGTGCGTGGACGCCATCTTGTGTACACGTTGTAGGCTGATCACGTGACGTCACATGGGGAGACGGTATTTATAAGGCTGTGGATGTTGACTGGGCGGCTGTGCGAGCTGGCTCAGTGAGTGGACGCCATCTTGTGTACACGTTGTAGGCTGATCACGTGACGTCACATGGGGAGACGGTATTTATAAGGCTGTGGATGTTGACTGGGCGGCTGTGTGAGCTGGCTCAGTGCGTGGACGCCATCTTGTGTACACGTTGTAGGCTGATCACGTGACGTCACATGGGGAGACGGTATTTATAAGGCTGTGGATGTTGACTGGGCGGCTGTGCGAGCTGGCTCAGTGCGTGGACGCCATCTTGTGTACACGTTGTAGGCTGATCACGTGCCGTCACATGGGGAGACGGTATTTATAAGGCTGTGGATGTTGACTGGGCGGCTGTGCGAGCTGGCTCAGTGCGTGGACGCCATCTTGTGTACACGTTGTAGGCTGATCACGTGACGTCACATGGGGAGACGGTATTTATAAGGCTGTGGATGTTGACTGGGCGGCTGTGCGAGCTGGCTCAGTGCGTGGACGCCATCTTGTGTACACGTTGTAGGCTGATCACGTGACGTCACATGGGGAGACGGTATTTATAAGGCTGTGGATGTTGACTGAGCGGCTGTGCGAACTGGCTCAGTGTGTGGACGCCATCTTGTGTACACGTTGTAGGCTGATCACGTGACGTCACATGGGGAGACGGTATTTATAAGGCTGTGGATGTTGACTGGGCGGCTGTGTGAGCTGGCTCAGTGTGTGGACGCCATCTTGTGTACACGTTGTAGGCTGATCACGTGACGTCACATGGGGAGACGGTATTTATAAGGCTGTGGATGTTGACTGGGCGGCTGTGCGAGCTGGCTCAGTGCGTGGACGCCATCTTGTGTACACGTTGTAGGCTGATCACGTGACGTTACACGGGGAGACGGTATTTATAAGGCTGTGGATGTTGACTGAGCGGCTGTGCGAGCTGGCTCAGTGCGTGGACGCCATCTTGTGTACACGTTGTAGGCTGATCACGTGACGTCACATGGGGAGACGGTATTTATAAGGCTGTGGATGTTGACTGGGCGGCTGTGCGAGCTGGCTCAGTGCGTGGACGCCATCTTGTGTACACGTTGTAGGCTGATCACGTGACGTCACATGGGGAGACGGTATTTATAAGGCTGTGGATGTTGACTGGGCGGCTGTGTGAGCTGGCTCAGTGCGTGGACGCCATCTTGTGTACACGTTGTAGGCTGATCACGTGACGTCACATGGGGAGACGGTATTTATAAGGCTGTGGATGTTGACTGGGCGGCTGTGCGAGCTGGCTCAGTGCGTGGACGCCATCTTGTGTACACGTTGTAGGCTGATCACGTGACGTCACATGGGGAGACGGTATTTATAAGGCGGTGGATGTTGACTGGGCGGCTGTGCGAGCTGGCTCAGTGCGTGGACGCCATCTTGTGTACACGTTGTAGGCTGATCACGTGACGTCACATGGGGAGACGGTATTTATAAGGCTGTGGATGTTGACTGGGCGACTGTGCGAGCTGGCTCAGTGCGTGGACGCCATCTTGTGTACACGTTGTAGGCTGATCACGTGACGTCACATGGGGAGACGGTATTTATAAGGCGGTGGATGTTGACTGGGCGGCTGTGCGAGCTGGCTCAGTGCGTGGACGCCATCTTGTGTACACGTTGTAGGCTGATCACGTGACGTCACATGGGGAGACGGTATTTATAAGGCTGTGGATGTTGACTGGGCGGCTGTGCGAGCTGGCTCAGTGCATGGACGCCATCTTGTGTACACGTTGTAGGCTGATCACGTGACGTCACATGGGGAGACGGTATTTATAAGGCTGTGGATGTTGACTGGGCGGCTGTGCGAGCTGGCTCAGTGCGTGGACGCCATCTTGTGTACACGTTGTAGGCTGATCACGTGACGTCACATGGGGAAGACGGTATTTATAAGGCTGTGGATGTTGACTGGGCGGCTGTGCGAGCTGGCTCAGTGCGTGGACGCCATCTTGTGTACACGTTGTAGGCTGATCACGTGACGTCACATGGGGAGACGGTATTTATAAGGCTGTGGATGTTGACTGGGCGGCTGCGCGAGCTGGCTCAGTGCGTGGACGCCATCTTGTGTACACGTTGTAGGCTGATCACGTGACGTCACATGGGAAGACGGTATTTATAAGGCTGTGGATGTTGACTGGGCGGCTGTGCGAGCTGGCTCAGTGCGTGGACGCCATCTTGTGTACACGTTGTAGGCTGATCACGTGACGTCACATGGGGAGACGGTATTTATAAGGCTGTGGATGTTGACTGGGCGGCTGTGCGAGCTGGCTCAGTGCGTGGACGCCATCTTGTGTACACGTGGTAGGCTGATCACGTGTCGTCACATGGGGAGACGGTATTTATAAGGCTGTGGATGTTGACTGGGCGGCTGTGCGAGCTGGCTCAGTGCGTGGACGCCATCTTGTGTACACGTTGTAGGCTGATCACGTGACGTCACATGGGGAGACGGTATTTATAAGGCTGTGGATGTTGACTGGGCGGCTGCGCGAGCTGGCTCAGTGCGTGGACGCCATCTTGTGTACACGTTGTAGGCTGATCACGTGACGTCACATGGGAAGACGGTATTTATAAGGCTGTGGATGTTGACTGGGCGGCTGTGCGAGCTGGCTCAGTGCGTGGACGCCATCTTGTGTACACGTTGTAGGCTGATCACGTGACGTCACATGGGGAGACGGTATTTATAAGGCTGTGGATGTTGACTGGGCGGCTGTGCGAGCTGGCTCAGTGCGTGGACGCCATCTTGTGTACACGTGGTAGGCTGATCACGTGTCGTCACATGGGGAGACGGTATTTATAAGGCTGTGGATGTTGACTGGGCGGCTGTGCGAGCTGGCTCAGTGCGTGGACGCCATCTTGTGTACACGTTGTAGGCTGATCACGTGACGTCACATGGGGAGACGGTATTTATAAGGCTGTGGATGTTGACTGGGCGGCTGTGCGAGCTGGCTCAGTGCGTGGACGCCATCTTGTGTACACGTTGTAGGCTGATCACGTGACGTCACATGGGGAGACGGTATTTATAAGGCTGTGGATGTTGACTGGGCGGCTGTGCGAGCTGGCTCAGTGCGTGGACGCCATCTTGTGTACACGTTGTAGGCTGATCACGTGTCGTCACATGGGGAGACGGTATTTATAAGGCTGTGGATGTTGACTGGGCGGCTGTGCGAGCTGGCTCAGTGCGTGGACGCCATCTTGTGTACACGTGGTAGGCTGATCACGTGACGTCACATGGGGAGACGGTATTTATAAGGCTGTGGATGTTGACTGGGCGGCTGTGCGAGCTGGCTCAGTGCGTGGACGCCATCTTGTGTACACGTTGTAGGCTGATCACGTGACGTCACATGGGGAGACGGTATTTATAAGGCTGTGGATGTTGACTGGGCGGCTGTGCGAGCTGACTCAGTGCGTGGACGCCATCTTGTGTACACGTTGTAGGCTGATCACGTGACGTCACATGGGGAGACGGTATTTATAAGGCTGTGGATGTTGACTGGGCGGCTGTGCGAGCTGGCTCAGTGCGTGGACGCCATCTTGTGTACACGTTGTAGGCTGATCACGTGACGTCACATGGGGAGACGGTATTTATAAGGCTGTGGATGTTGACTGGGCGGCTGTGCGAGCTGGCTCAGTGCGTGGACGCCATCTTGTGTACACGTTGTATGCTGATCACGTGTCGTCACATGGGGAGACGGTATTTATAAGGCTGTGGATGTTGACTGGGCGGCTGTGCGAGCTGGCTCAGTGCGTGGACGCCATCTTGTGTACACGTTGTAGGCTGATCACGTGACGTCACATGGGGAGACGGTATTTATAAGGCTGTGGATGTTGACTGGGCGGCTGTGCGAGCTGGCTCAGTGCGTGGACGCCATCTTGTGTACACGTTGTAGGCTGATCACGTGACGTCACATGGGGAGACGGTATTTATAAGGCTGTGGATGTTGACTGGGCGGCTGTGTGAGCTGGCTCAGTGCGTGGACGCCATCTTGTGTACACGTTGTAGGCTGATCACGTGACGTCACATGGGGAGACGGTATTTATAAGGCTGTGGATGTTGACTGGGCGGCTGTGCGAGCTGGCTCAGTGCGTGGACGCCATCTTGTGTACACGTTGTAGGCTGATCACGTGACGTCACATGGGGAGACGGTATTTATAAGGCTGTGGATGTTGACTGGGCGGCTGTGCGAGCTGGCTCAGTGCGTGGACGCCATCTTGTGTACACGTTGTAGGCTGATCACGTGACGTCACATGGGGAGACGGTATTTATAAGGCTGTGGATGTTGACTGGGCGGCTGTGTGAGCTGGCTCAGTGCGTGGACGCCATCTTGTGTGCACGTTGTAGGCTGATCACGTGACGTCACATGGGGAGACGGTATTTATAAGGCTGTGGATGTTGACTGGGCGGCTGTGCGAGCTGGCTCAGTGCGTGGACGCCATCTTGTGTACACGTTGTAGGCTGATCACGTGACGTCACATGGGGAGACGGTATTTATAAGGCTGTGGATGTTGACTGGGCGGCTGTGCGAGCTGGCTCAGTGCGTGGACGCGATCTTGTGTACACGTTGTAGGCTGATCACGTGACGTCACATGGGGAGACGGTATTTATAAGGCTGTGGATGTTGACTGGGCGGCTGTGCGAGCTGGCTCAGTGCGTGGACGCCATCTTGTGTACACGTTGTAGGCTGATCACGTGACGTCACATGGGGAGACGGTATTTATAAGGCTGTGGATGTTGACTGGGCGGCTGTGCGAGCTGGCTCAGTGCGTGGACGCCATCTTGTGTACACGTTGTAGGCTGATCACGTGACGTCACATGGGGAGACGGTATTTATAAGGCTGTGGATGTTGACTGGGCGGCTGTGCGAGCTGGCTCAGTGCGTGGACGCCATCTTGTGTACACGTTGTAGGCTGATCACGTGACGTCACACGGGGAGACGGTATTTATAAGGCTGTGGATGTTGACTGGGCGGCTGTGTGAGCTGGCTCAGTGCGTGGACGCCATCTTGTGTACACGTTGTAGGCTGATCACGTGACGTCACATGGGTAGACGGTATTTATAAGGCTGTGGATGTTGACTGGGCGGCTGTGCGAGCTGACTCAGTGCGTGGACGCCATCTTGTGTACACGTTGTAGGCTGATCACGTGTCGTCACATGGGGAGACGGTATTTATAAGGCTGTGGATGTTGACTGGGCGGCTGTGCGAGCTGGCTCAGTGCGTGGACGCCATCTTGTGTACACGTTGTAGGCTGATCACGTGACGTCACATGGGGAGACGGTATTTATAAGGCTGTGGATGTTGACTGGGCGGCTGTGCGAGCTGGCTCAGTGCGTGGACGCCATCTTGTGTACACGTTGTAGGCTGATCACGTGACGTCACATGGGGAGACGGTATTTATAAGGCTGTGGATGTTGACTGGGCGGCTGTGTGAGCTGGCTCAGTGCGTGGACGCCATCTTGTGTACACGTTGTAGGCTGATCACGTGACGTCACATGGGGAGACGGTATTTATAAGGCTGTGGATGTTGACTGGGCGGCTGTGCGAGCTGGCTCAGTGCGTGGACGCCATCTTGTGTACACGTTGTAGGCTGATCACGTGACGTCACATGGGGAGACGGTATTTATAAGGCTGTGGATGTTGACTGGGCGGCTGTGCGAGCTGGCTCAGTGCGTGGACGCCATCTTGTGTACACGTTGTAGGCTGATCACGTGACGTCACATGGGGAGACGGTATTTATAAGGCTGTGGATGTTGACTGGGCGGCTGTGCGAGCTGGCTCAGTGCGTGGACGCCATCTTGTGTACACGTTGTAGGCTGATCACGTGACGTCACATGGGGAGACGGTATTTATAAGGCTGTGGATGTTGACTGGGCGGCTGTGCGAGCTGGCTCAGTGCGTGGACGCCATCTTGTGTACACGTTGTAGGCTGATCACGTGTCGTCACATGGGGAGACGGTATTTATAAGGCGGTGGATGTTGACTGGGCGGCTGTGCGAGCTGGCTCAGTGCGTGGACGCCATCTTGTGTACACGTTGTAGGCTGATCACGTGACGTCACATGGGGAGACGGTATTTATAAGGCTGTGGATGTTGACTGGGCGGCTGTGCGAGCTGACTCAGTGCGTGGACGCCATCTTGTGTACACGTTGTAGGCTGATCACGTGACGTCACATGGGGAGACGGTATTTATAAGGCTGTGGATGTTGACTGGGCGGCTGCGCGAGCTGGCTCAGTGCGTGGACGCCATCTTGTGTACACGTTGTAGGCTGATCACGTGACGTCACATGGGGAGACGGTATTTATAAGGCTGTGGATGTTGACTGGGCGGCTGTGCGAGCTGGCTCAGTGCGTGGACGCCATCTTGTGTACACGTTGTAGGCTGATCACGTGACGTCACATGGGGAGACGGTATTTATAAGGCTGTGGATGTTGACTGGGCGGCTGTGCGAGCTGGCTCAGTGTGTGGACGCCATCTTGTGTACACGTTGTAGGCTGATCACGTGACGTCACATGGGGAGACGGTATTTATAAGGCTGTGGATGTTGACTGGGCGGCTGTGCGAGCTGGCTCAGTGTGTGGACGCCATCTTGTGTACACGTTGTAGGCTGATCACGTGTCGTCACATGGGGAGACGGTATTTATGAGGCTGTGGATGTTGACTGGGCGGCTGTGTGAGCTGGCTCAGTGCGAGGACGCCATCTTGTGTACACGTTGTAGGCTGATCACGTGACGTCACATGGGGAGACGGTATTTATAAGGCTGTGGATGTTGACTGGGCGGCTGTGCGAGCTGGCTCAGTGCGTGGACGCCATCTTGTGTACACGTTGTAGGCTGATCACGTGACGTCACATGGGGAGACGGTATTTATAAGGCTGTGGATGTTGACTGGGCGGCTGTGCGAGCTGGCTCAGTGCGTGGACGCCATCTTGTGTACACGTTGTAGGCTGATCACGTGACGTCACATGGGGAGACGGTATTTATAAGGCTGTGGATGTTGACTGAGCGGCTGTGCGAACTGGCTCAGTGTGTGGACGCCATCTTGTGTACACGTTGTAGGCTGATCACGTGACGTCACATGGGGAGACGGTATTTATAAGGCTGTGGATGTTGACTGGGCGGCTGTGCGAGCTGGCTCAGTGCGTGGACGCCATCTTGTGTACACGTTGTAGGCTGATCACGTGACGTCACATGGGGAGACGGTATTTATAAGGCTGTGGATGTTGACTGGGCGGCTGTGCGAGCTGGCTCAGTGCGTGGACGCCATCTTGTGTACACGTTGTAGGCTGATCACGTGACGTCACATGGGGAGACGGTATTTATAAGGCTGTGGATGTTGACTGGGCGGCTGTGTGAGCTGGCTCAGTGCGTGGACGCCATCTTGTGTACACGTTGTAGGCTGATCACGTGACGTCACATGGGGAGACGGTATTTATAAGGCTGTGGATGTTGACTGGGCGGCTGTGCGAGCTGGCTCAGTGCGTGGACGCCATCTTGTGTACACGTTGTAGGCTGATCACGTGACGTCACATGGGGAGACGGTATTTATAAGGCTGTGGATGTTGACTGGGCGGCTGTGCGAGCTGGCTCAGTGCGTGGACGCCATCTTGTGTACACGTTGTATGCTGATCACGTGTCGTCACATGGGGAGACGGTATTTATAAGGCTGTGGATGTTGACTGGGCGGCTGTGCGAGCTGGCTCAGTGCGTGGGCGCCATCTTGTGTACACGTTGTAGGCTGATCACGTGTCGTCACATGGGGAGACGGTATTTATAAGGCTGTGGATGTTGACTGGGCGGCTGTGCGAGCTGGCTCAGTGCGTGGACGCCATCTTGTGTACACGTTGTAGGCTGATCACGTGACGTCACATGGGGAGACGGTATTTATAAGGCTGTGGATGTTGACTGGGCGGCTGTGCGAGCTGGCTCAGTGCGTGGACGCCATCTTGTGTACACGTTGTAGGCTGATCACGTGACGTCACACGGGGAGACGGTATTTATAAGGCTGTGGATGTTGACTGGGCGGCTGTGCGAGCTGGCTCAGTGCGTGGACGCCATCTTGTGTACACGTTGTAGGCTGATCACGTGACGTCACATGGGGAGACGGTATTTATAAGGCTGTGGATGTTGACTGGGCGGCTGTGCGAGCTGGCTCAGTGCGTGGACGCCATCTTGTGTACACGTTGTAGGCTGATCACGTGACGTCACATGGGGAGACGGTATTTATAAGGCTGTGGATGTTGACTGGGCGGCTGTGCGAGCTGGCTCAGTGCGTGGACGCCATCTTGTGTACACGTTGTAGGCTGATCACGTGACGTCACATGGGGAGACGGTATTTATAAGGCTGTGGATGTTGACTGGGCGGCTGTGCGAGCTGGCTCAGTGCATGGACGCCATCTTGTGTACACGTTGTAGGCTGATCACGTGACGTCACATGGAGAGACGGTATTTATAAGGCTGTGGATGTTGACTGGGCGGCTGTGCGAGCTGGCTCAGTGCATGGACGCCATCTTGTGTACACGTTGTAGGCTGATCACGTGACGTCACATGGGGAGACGGTATTTATAAGGCTGTGGATGTTGACTGGGCGGCTGTGCGAGCTGGCTCAGTGCATGGACGCCATCTTGTGTACACGTTGTAGGCTGATCACGTGACGTCACATGGGGAGACGGTATTTATAAGGCTGTGGATGTTGACTGGGCGGCTGTGTGAGCTGGCTCAGTGCGTGGACGCCATCTTGTGTACACGTTGTAGGCTGATCACGTGACGTCACATGGAGAGACGGTATTTATAAGGCTGTGGATGTTGACTGGGCGGCTGTGCGAGCTGGCTCAGTGCATGGACGCCATCTTGTGTACACGTTGTAGGCTGATCACGTGACGTCACATGGGGAGACGGTATTTATAAGGCTGTGGATGTTGACTGGGCGGCTGTGCGAGCTGGCTCAGTGCATGGACGCCATCTTGTGTACACGTTGTAGGCTGATCACGTGACGTCACATGGGGAGACGGTATTTATAAGGCTGTGGATGTTGACTGGGCGGCTGTGTGAGCTGGCTCAGTGCGTGGACGCCATCTTGTGTACACGTTGTAGGCTGATCACGTGACGTCACATGGGGAGACGGTATTTATAAGGCTGTGGATGTTGACTGGGCGGCTGCGCGAGCTGGCTCAGTGGGTGGACGCCATCTTGTGTACACGTTGTAGGCTGATCACGTGTCGTCACACGGGGAGACGGTATTTATAAGGCTGTGGATGTTGACTGGGCGGCTGTGCGAGCTGGCTCAGTGCGTGGACGCCATCTTGTGTACACGTTGTAGGCTGATCACGTGACGTCACATGGGGAGACGGTATTTATAAGGCTGTGGATGTTGACTGGGCGGCTGTGCGAGCTGGCTCAGTGCGTGGACGCCATCTTGTGTACACGTTGTAGGCTGATCACGTGACGTCACATGGGGAGACGGTATTTATAAGGCTGTGGATGTTGACTGGGCGGCTGTGCGAGCTGGCTCAGTGCGTGGACGCCATCTTGTGTACACGCTGTAGGCTGATCACGTGACGTCACATGGGGAGACGGTATTTATAAGGCTGTGGATGTTGACTGGGCGGCTGTGCGAGCTGGCTCAGTGCGTGGACGCCATCTTGTGTACACGTTGTAGGCTGATCACGTGACGTCACATGGGGAGACGGTATTTATAAGGCTGTGGATGTTGACTGGGCGGCTGTGCGAGCTGGCTCAGTGCGTGGACGCCATCTTGTGTACACGTTGTAGGCTGATCACGTGACGTCACATGGGGAGACGGTATTTATAAGGCTGTGGATGTTGACTGGGCGGCTGTGCGAGCTGGCTCAGTGCGTGGACGCCATCTTGTGTACACGTTGTAGGCTGATCACGTGTCGTCACATGGGGAGACGGTATTTATAAGGCTGTGGATGTTGACTGGGCGGCTGTGCGAGCTGGCTCAGTGCGTGGACGCCATCTTGTGTACACGTTGTAGGCTGATCACGTGACGTCACATGGGGAGACGGTATTTATAAGGCTGTGGATGTTGACTGGGCGGCTGTGCGAGCTGGCTCAGTGCGTGGACGCCATCTTGTGTACACGTTGTAGGCTGATCACGTGACGTCACATGGGGAGACGGTATTTATAAGGCTGTGGATGTTGACTGGGCGGCTGTGCGAGCTGGCTCAGTGCGTGGACGCCATCTTGTGTACACGTTGTAGGCTGATCACGTGACGTCACATGGGGAGACGGTATTTATAAGGCTGTGGATGTTGACTGGGCGGCTGTGCGAGCTGGCTCAGTGCGTGGACGCCATCTTGTGTACACGCTGTAGGCTGATCACGTGACGTCACATGGGGAGACGGTATTTATAAGGCTGTGGATGTTGACTGGGCGGCTGTGCGAGCTCGCTCAGTGCGTGGACGCCATCTTGTGTACACGTTGTAGGCTGATCACGTGACGTCACATGGGGAGACGGTATTTATAAGGCTGTGGATGTTGACTGGGCGGCTGCGCGAGCTGGCTCAGTGGGTGGGACGCCATCTTGTGTACACGTTGTAGGCTGATCACGTGTCGTCACATGGGGAGACGGTATTATTAAGGCTGTGGATGTTGACTGGGCGGCTGTGCGAGCTGGCTCAGTGCGTGGACGCCATCTTGTGTACACGTTGTAGGCTGATCACGTGACGTCACATGGGGAGACGGTATTTATAAGGCTGTGGATGTTGACTGGGCGGCTGTGTGAGCTGGCTCAGTGCGTGGACGCCATCTTGTGTACACGTTGTAGGCTGATCACGTGACGTCACATGGGGAGACGGTATTTATAAGGCGGTGGATGTTGACTGGGCGGCTGTGCGAGCTGGCTCAGTGCGTGGACGCCATCTTGTGTACACGTTGTAGGCTGATCACGTGACGTCACATGGGGAGACGGTATTTATAAGGCTGTGGATGTTGACTGGGCGGCTGTGCGAGCTGGCTCAGTGCGTGGACGCCATCTTGTGTACACGTTGTAGGCTGATCACGTGACGTCACATGGGGAGACGGTATTATAAGGCTGTGGATGTTGACTGGGCGGCTGTGCGAGCTGGCTCAGTGCGTGGACGCCATCTTGTGTACACGTTGTAGGCTGATCACGTGACGTCACATGGGGAGACGGTATTTATAAGGCTGTGGATGTTGACTGGGCGGCTGTGCGAGCTGGCTCAGTGCGTGGACGCCATCTTGTGTACACGTTGTAGGCTGATCACGTGACGTCACATGGGGAGACGGTATTTATAAGGCTGTGGATGTGACTGGGCGGCTGTGCGAGCTGGCTCAGTGCGTGGACGCCATCTTGTGTACACGTTGTAGGCTGATCACGTGACGTCACATGGGGAGACGGTATTTATAAGGCTGTGGATGTTGACTGGGCGGCTGTGCGAGCTGGCTCAGTGCGTGGACGCCATCTTGTGTACACGTTGTAGGCTGATCACGTGACGTCACATGGGGAGACGGTATTTATAAGGCTGTGGATGTAGGACTGGGCGGCTGTGCGAGCTGGCTCAGTGTGTGGACGCCATCTTGTGTACACGTTGTAGGCTGATCACGTGACGTCACATGGGGGAGACGGTAATTTATAAGGCTGTGGATGTTGACTGGGCGGCTGTGCGAGCTGGCTCAGTGCGTGGACGCCATCTTGTGTACACGTTGTAGGCTGATCACGTGACGTCACATGGGAAGACGGTATTTATAAGGCTGTGGATGTTGACTGGGCGGCTGTGCGAGCTGGCTCAGTGCGTGGACGCCATCTTGTGTACACGTTGTAGGCTGATCACGTGACGTCACATGGGGAGACGGTATTTATAAGGCTGTGGATGTTGACTGGGCGGCTGTGCGAGCTGGCTCAGTGTGTGGACGCCATCTTG
Source organism: Isoperla grammatica (assembly GCA_945910005.1). NCBI lineage: Eukaryota > Metazoa > Arthropoda > Insecta > Plecoptera > Perlodidae > Isoperla > Isoperla grammatica. The sequence goes on from OX246737.1 coordinate 133,727,773, forward strand.
TGTACACGTTGTAGGCTGATCACGTGACGTCACATGGGGAGACGGTATTTATAAGGCTGTGGATGTTGACTGGGCGGCTGTGTGAGCTGGCTCAGTGTGTGGACGCCATCTTGTGTACACGTTGTAGGCTGATCACGTGACGTCACATGGGGAGACGGTATTTATAAGGCTGTGGATGTTGACTGGGCGGCTGTGCGAGCTGGCTCAGTGCGTGGACGCCATCTTGTGTACACGTTGTAGGCTGATCACGTGACGTCACATGGGGAGACGGTATTTATAAGGCTGTGGATGTTGACTGGGCGGCTGTGCGAGCTGGCTCAGTGCGTGGACGCCATCTTGTGTACACGTTGTAGGCTGATCACGTGACGTCACATGGGGAGACGGTATTTATAAGGCTGTGGATGTTGACTGGGCGGCTGTGTGAGCTGGCTCAGTGCGTGGACGCCATCTTGTGTACACGTTGTAGGCTGATCACGTGACGTCACATGGGGAGACGGTATTTATAAGGCTGTGGATGTTGACTGGGCGGCTGTGCGAGCTGGCTCAGTGCGTGGACGCCATCTTGTGTACACGTTGTAGGCTGATCACGTGACGTCACATGGGGAGACGGTATTTATAAGGCTGTGGATGTTGACTGGGCGGCTGTGTGAGCTGGCTCAGTGCGTGGACGCCATCTTGTGTACACGTTGTAGGCTGATCACGTGACGTCACATGGGGAGACGGTATTTATAAGGCTGTGGATGTTGACTGGGCGGCTGTGCGAGCTGGCTCAGTGCGTGGACGCCATCTTGTGTACACGTTGTAGGCTGAGTACATTGAATGCAAACATACGTCCGTCGGTGGTTTGATGTGTTGAAACAAATTATTCGTTGCAGGGTTAATACAAATAGAAATAAGTTGACTCGGATACATCAAAGAAGTGTGTTGTTATTTCAATCTCGCTATTCGAGACGAATAGGGGGTATAGGACTGTTATAAACACCCATGCCTTGTAAACAGGATTCGAACCCAGGTCCCTAGGTGGCCTACGCTTATGTTCTGCTTATAATCCGCATGCGCCAACACTAACGACTTTGAGCATCCTTGATATTACATTACTTATTTCAATTTGTTAATTTTTAACATAATATTATTTTTTAATGGAGAATACATTTTATTGTAATACATTGAACGTAATATCATAGTTAAATCATTGCATTATTCTTGTTCTAGATAACGATTAATCGTTATATATGCAGGATGCGTAAGCACTATATTTGCGAATTGAGAACGAATGGTGTGTGAGTGTTGGGTAATACCGATAATGTCTCTGTGCAAACGACCAAGCGAGACTATCGGTGCAGCCAGGTACCATGTGGATGTCCCGGCTATATGGGGTGCAGTGACCCACATTGCAGCCGTGCAGCCGTAGACCTGACCCCCTCCCTTCCCACGGAGCTCGCGTCGAACAGTGGGGGGGATGAGCGTCAACCGATGTATGAGAAATGATAGAAGATGTAAAACGTTTTGCATTTATATCCGATTTAAAATGAGTTCAATCCTTTTGACCTAATTTCAGTTGTGATACGTGAGATCTCTATGGATGTCGAAGATAAAAGAAATGCACATTAATGCACGATTGCAACTCTATACTTTGGAAGGATTAAATATTATTCCGACTTATTTTGTTATCAACATAATCAGGGAACAGAGGTAAAATTGTGCACTCGGAGACTCAGTGATCGAGGGGAGTAAAGAATAAATAGATCTTTATCAACTCCTCTTCGGATTATCTGGTGAGTTCTTGGTTGTTTGAACATAGTAATGACAAGATTCAGATTCAGATAGATTTTAGTCCGTATTGCATACATATTACACAAAAATATCGAAAAATACATTCCAATTCATATTTGAGGTAAATATGAATTTATAGTATTTCTACTACAATTACGATCTAAAAATGTATTTCAAATATGACTTGATAGGTGAAAATGACACCTTGAAGGTGTCATTTTCAAGCACGTTTTCTTAGTATCAAAACAAAATGGCCGAATGATAAGCGCCAGCCTGCAGGTGTTACACTGTACACGGAGACACCCTGTCGTCTACGGGAGACACAAGCCCCACTCATAGTTGTATGTAATCAATAGGCCAATATCTAGGTCAGTTTCCTTGTTTACGATGAGGGGCCTGACAACGATTTTATCCGCAAGACCCCCGTGTCACGTTGAACCCTGTAGGTCTGTGATTCAACCCTGCGTCACGTTTCATTCCAGTCCAGCACAATCCTTAGTCGGCTCCTATGTTGTGTTGTTCGTGTGCTTGTCCCTTTCACGTTGCTAGTAAACATGCATACCAGCCCTCAGGTTTGCTTTCCGACAAAAATGTATTTGATATTTGATATCATTTATTCATTTATTTCATCGTTTTTGTGAAAATTTAAAAAAAATATTAGTATCGTCCAAACAATCTTGATCTTCATTCGGGCTAGATGCACAGTCAACCGTCAAGTCAAGAACAGGATTTATTGCTATGGAATTTGTTTTATTTTGTAAAAAAAAAAAAAAAAAAATGGGAGAAAAAATGTATTCAATAAGAAAAACAAACTCCATGGCAACCCTAAACGAATCCTATACTTAATTTGACTGTCTGGTTCAACCAGCGATACTATGAGTGGACAGTTCAAGAAGCATAGATTAGTAGACGTTTGGTTGACCCGTAAAGCGATATGGCTGATTATTATTACGATTGTTGTGTTGGGTGCTGATTGATACGCCAGTCTGCAATTTTTCAGCCATATTTTCATTGTACGCGTTCTCTTTCTATCTCGAATTATTATACTTTTCTGTAACGCAAACAGAGAGGATCCGAAATACCTGAGCTGGGCTGCAAGAATGTCTTTCTCCGGCCGACTGCTTGAGTTACGCTGGCAACGGTCCCACACACAACAAAGGCATTTCAACGCGCATCGATTTGCGTATAGGCTCCTTCACTTGTCTGGAACCCTGGTAGAATATCTGCAATCATTTCCTATCATAGGAGACAGAATATTTAAATTCATGCCCTACACGCGAGTGAGAATATTTGAATACCGATAGACGATATCACGCGAGACTCTCATTCGGGTGGTCGTCGGTTCTATTCCCGTCTCCGGCAATGCTGACTGAAGGATGTTTCTTAGCTGTTTTTAAAACTTTTTTTAGGAGTCCCATCGTCTGGAATATAATTTAATATTTATGTAAAAATTTACATTTGGTTTCCTGTTTTTCTATGTTATTGTTCAGTGTTCTCTTTTCTATAATATTATGGCCTAATTTTTGTAATATGTTATCTTACACGCTACTTTATTTCGATCGGCGTTCGTATTATTGTTTCATTGATAATGTTATATTTGTATTATTGTCCGTCGTAAGATTTGTGTTTTGCATTTTTATAGTTTTTAAAGTTTTAATTGAAAAGGAAATATTTCGTCGAACAATAAAGCATAACAAGCTTGTGCCCGTCATGTTACAACCCGCATCTTAGTATATGTATTAAATGTCTATTAATCTATTAACTACCAGATTTACTAATGCAACAAGGCTTCATAAAGTAGATACAACGAATAAAATTATGAAGTTGCATTAACTAATAAACAAGGTTTACTATTATTGTCGTACGATTGTATTAATAGCGGTAGTATAGTAGTTAGTAGTACTAATAGTGGTGATTAGTAACCAATGGTGGAGGCGCCGGGTCTCGCAAATTGTATTTAGTTAATCGGGTTACTTGTATTGAAGTAGTTATAATGTGTTACAAGTCATAGCTACATCTCATACTTGATCATACTAGTATGATGTATTTCAACTGAACGACGGAATGTAATCACAAAGTGGACCCTCAAGCACCGCATGAAATACTCTCTCTTATACTAGACGTTACATAACTGTTGTGCTATTCCGTTCGTTGAAAAGTGTTCGTAGGTTCTTCAGTTACAACATTGGTACAGAGATGATAGAGTTTAAAACATCACGAGGAAAACAAATGCTAAAACATAATATGCTATGGAAATTCAAGAGAAATCCAATTATGAAAATAACAAATCTTATATAAAGTAATGCATAATATTTCAACTTGATGCATTCATGTAATCTATATTTTAATTAGCTGCAGAGGAGGATTAGTTTGTGTTGAATGTCTTCACTATTAATTTATTCATGATTTTGCCATGCTAATTTAATAATACATAATCTCTAAGTTCATCAGTTACGCAAGGAATTCAAAACAAAATTCTAAATCCATGTTTCTTATAACTCAACTATACATCAAGAAGGAGATAGTTATTACATAGAAGTTAAATTTTAATGTATGTATTAAGAAACTTCTCCAATTAAAGAAACTCCAATAAATAAAAATACAATTTATCATAGACCGGCACCTCCACGTTGTTACTAATAACTACTATTAGTGTTAGTAATTAATATCCTACTCCTATTACTACCCTGTTAACTTAACCTACTACTATAACTTATATAACTATCAACTACACAGATAATAATACAAGCCACAAGCTTTTATCACAACAGAGCAATCATTATATTGCCTAGATATCAATAGACAATCATACCTGCTCTAGCCTGTATTTATGTCGTAATAACATGTTTGTGTGTTGATACTTCTGATGTTATTACTATCATTACACCATTATGATTATTGTTACAAGCAAAACAAATGACATTCATGGACGCTGCCGTCAAAGTATTCATCACTGTACTCTAACTAGTATCTACATGGTTAAATAACATTGGTTTGCTTTATACTAAATACTCAGTTGATGAGAAAACTACTATTATAGTACTAGCATTACGACTTATACATTTATAGTTTACTTTTCTAGTACTAATACTATTATAGTAAAGTAACGTACTAAATCGTTCAAGGATAAAATCATTGTAAACATTGCGGTTATTCTTAAATTGCGTCGCTTGAAGAACCACATTGAAGAAACCAAACCTCTTCAAAAGTACACAATATTTTATGTATTAGAAAAGCCCCCACCACGGTGCTCGCAAATGAAGAGATATCGCTGTAGTTGACACCTGTTTTACCGCGTTCTGGCATCTCTGATGAGACGGCTACATAAGCATCAACATAGACGCTGCCTGGAGGATTTCTACGCCAGTCCGTGAATAAATAATGACATCAGCTAAACCTTTTTGAAGTCGATGACGTAGATCGTGATATACGCTAGAATTATGGTAACGGGTTTAGTGCAAAGCGGAAAACATGGTCGGTACAAACATCGGTTTAAAACGGTTTCAAGGGCGTTACGATAAATGTGTGTGTATTATGTGTCATCTTTTCCAGAAGTAACATCGCTCTTCATTCAAACATAATGTGGTATAAATACTGTAGGCGACGTAATAGGAAACTGTTCTTCATTTTCAATATTGGTACTAGTAGGCCTATGTAAAATATCTTTGTCTACAGATTCCAGGAACATAATTATATACCTTCTAAAATAAATCACCGGCACAGTTGGCCGAGGTCGATTAGGCATTGGTCTAGTAAATCGCGGTCTCTGCGTTCCAGGTTCGAATCCTGGCTTGGGCATGGATGTCATGTGGCGTTTCTCCATCCTCATAATCACCAACTCATCGTCTCGATTAGCCTCGTTGCAAAAATATGGGACGTAAAAACCTAAATATCATCATCTAAAATAAATTGTTTCGTTTCTGTTTAGTTCTTAGGCTTAAGATCCACAATTTTTCTTTCGCCCTAAATTGAAATAATATGTTATGTGACGTTATCATGAAACATGTTCTATTGACATTATTTGAAATATGTTATTAATTATCACAACAATATTGTTGTATGATAATTTTCACTAAACAATGTGATCCGTTTGACTTTGAAATTACAAATACCTATACCTCATATAACAAAGGCTAGGTTGCTCCCTCTAAAGCCACTGACCATAATATTGACATTATGTACTAAACCAGGAATGTCACCACATACTTGTATATTATGTCAACGGAATTCCGCGTGCATTTTAACCCTCCTGTGTAGCTAACGGTAATCGTTCGTTTGGCCACACAACATCATCTTTGAGTCTGATACCGCGCGTCTCCTCAAAGCAAGCCAGCGACACAAGAATGGCTTTGACGCTGCATGTTCAGAATGTTAATCGCGTAAAAGTGGCTCTGCCCCTCGACAAAAGCCGGCGGCAACCCGCAACACCTTCTGTTTGCCCGGCGAGCGCGGAGAAGAAAACAGAAATGATAAGTGGGATCAGAGTGAAACTAGGGCGAGGTTTTATATTCACTTCTGGGCGGGATGAACGACTCGGGCATTTTTACTTTCGGTAGCAGATGCATCGTCTTGGAATGTTGACCAGATACACGTTGTAGCCCTAGAAGTACACTAGGGTAGCGTTTTACTAGGGACGCGCGCGTGAGTCTTCTAATGGGGCACCGTGTTTCACTGGGAAACGTGGGGTTTTTCTCATACTATGACAGTCATAACGTTATTCTTTTAGTTGTACCAAGGCCACGTTTTTTTTATTTTTTATTAGTAAACGCTAATTGCGTTTTCATCAATCCGTTATCTGTGGTTTTCAGTGGTTTTCATACTAGGGCAGAGTTTTTACTAGATGATTAAAATATTAAATACTACACGACCATTATTTACTAGTAAAGATTAATTTGGGTAAAGATTGCAATAGAATTTGACTGTAAGGGTTTAGTGGACATTGAACACACCAAATGCCGTTATTGTGCATTGCAACCGTTGGGTGAAATCATCAATTCTATGCAACAGTCAATAGTTGTTCAACATCAAATAAATTAGCGCCGTTATAGTGTTTACATTTAATTGAATCCATGTTTACTATCAACGATGGAATAGAGAAGTTGAAACTTATTAGTGTTCATATGTGATATATTCTAGAAATGTATATTGGGGCATTGTTTGGGCTCTTTTGTACCATCAGAATCATCGTGGTTGTATTTTGTCGTGTTTATCCTTTATATTTAGCTGCTCACATTGAAATGCGTTATTTATTTTATTTTATATTCAGTTAAAAATATGGCAAAAACAAATACGGACAACGAAACCCTGAACCTGAACATATTATAATGTAGTTACACTTCATCCAATTGGTGTATAATATTAAAAACACATCCCTTGCTAAAAATACCGTAATATTAATATGCAAGCATAATGTAGACACTGGCTTTGTTTGTCGGAAAAGTGAAAATATGTTGTGCAAGTATAACGAATACGTATTAGAATATGAAAAAAATATGCTTAATGTTAAATGTTAAAGATCTAAAAATGTGATCTATATGTTACAGCATGTTTTACTTATAAAGTTAAATAAAAAGAGATAATTATCATGTTCAGTATTTTCTTTTAAATCGCGTGGTTGATTAAAAAGATACTTAATAATGATATATTTTCCTCGTTCAATAATCGTAATTGTAATAGAAGGTGAGATTATGTACTGTACATAAGCACGTACTGCAGCATAATACCAGTATTGTATTCTTCTGTTGTAACAGAAAGCTATTGTTCCCTCCGGCTTGTTGCCCCGGCTTGAACCCTGTACACTGTACATGTACACTGTACAATGCCCATATACACTGTACAATGCCCATATATCGTCATTGTGCCCTGTTGCTTGGCTAGAATGTTGTAGAATGTTGTAGGATGTTGTAGAATGTTCCGCCGCGTCCGGGGCCGCTGCCAGTCTAACAATATCACGGAATATTTCAGTAATCTTCGTAAGTGGAACATATGAAAAACTCGCCCGAACCATTTTAATAAAAACATCATAATAAAAGGCGAAAGAAAGAAAACAGATTCTCATTCGTTTTCCCGCTCTTCGAAAAATGTTGAATTTTCTTTTCTTTTTGGGATATTTATTTATTGCAAACAATGCCGTAGCTTTCAAAAGATTCTTTGTAAAATTAAATCAAACATGCTAGATGTTTTTAGCGTGTTTGTGTCAGATTGAATGCTGACGATATTTGTGAAGACGCCATTGTCAGCAACATGGTTCTCGAGCGTCGCGCTGCCATCGAGGAATTTAAAACATCAACAAAAACGAAGTGAAATGTCTTTGAGAGTCGCTGGAAAGTTTCGCAGCGTCGTGCGACACAAAAAGGTCAAGACAATATCCAAACTTACGACGGGTGTTCAAGTTTTGACTTTTGAAATTTGTCATTGCCAGCGGATCCATCTGGCCTCGCATCAACCAGCTGCGACGTCAAACTTTTGACAACCGTGGATCCCTTGTTTGCGGCTCTCAGCGAAACAAACTCCAAGTTTAGAAAATACTGGATCACCAGCCTCCATGCATAAGTTATGCGGAAAGAAAAGAATCACATAAGTTTTAGCAAATCATCTGAAGAAATTTTAAAATTTTATTTCCTAATTTTCGATTATACAAAAACCCAATGTTAGATAAACATATATCTCAAAGAGTAACCACCCAGTCGTTTGTGCCCCTCCCCCCCCCCCCCCTCCCCCCGCCCCTTGCCAGCCCTCATCTCATAGCACATTTGAATTCATTTATCCTCTTGTGGATGTTACTGTAGCTAATGGAATAATCAAATCAATATCTTTATTACAGGGTCTACGCTGGGCCTCCGTGGACTGAACAGGGACCCATCAGGTACAGCAGTAATGCATCCTACAGCAGAGGATCCTACGAAAGGGTAAGTCAACTACCATCACGATAAAATTCTTAAGCATACATTTAGATGAAATATTAATTTGTGTTTATAAATAAAAGAGTTTATATACGCATATAAATAAATTTGCATTTTCGCTTTGTACAAAATTGTGTTTGTTAATGTTGTGTAAGTAGTTATTGTCTGTGCAGTCACTGCTGCATGTAAACGTAATGTAAACGTTTACACGCATTGCTAGCCAGGCTGTTGTGCGCCAGGTCGTTGATTGTTGCCCGTGTAGTCACGCGGGTGCGATGTGAACGTGATGTAAACGTTTACACGTATTGCTAGCCAGACTGTTGTGCGCCAGGTCGTTGATTGTTGCCCGTGTAGTCACGCGGGTGCGATGTGAACGTGATGTAAACGTTTACACGCATTGCTAGCCAGACTGTTGTGCGCCAGGTCGGTGATTGTTGTCCGTGTAGTCACGCGGGTGCGATGTAAACGTGATGTAAACGTTTACACGCATTGCTAGCCAGACTGTTGTGCGCCAGGTCGTTGATTGTTGCCCGTGTAGTCACGCGGGTGCGATGTGAACGTGATGTAAACGTTTACACGCATTGCTAGCCAGACTGTTGTGCGCCAGGTCGTTGATTGTTGCCCGTGTAGTCACGCGGGTGCGATGTGAACGTGATGTAAACGTTTACACGCATTGCTAGCCAGGCTGTTGTGCGCCAGGTCGTTGATTGTTGCCCGTGTAGTCACGCGGGTGCGATGTGAACGTAATGTAAACGTTTACACGTATTGCTAGCCAGACTGTTGTGCGCCAGGTCGTTGATTGTTGCCCGTGTAGTCACGCGGGTGCGATGTGAACGTGATGTAAACGTTTACACGCATTGCTAGCCAGACTGTTGTGCGCCAGGTCGGTGATTGTTGTCCGTGTAGTCACGCGGGTGCGATGTAAACGTGATGTAAACGTTTACACGCATTGCTAGCCAGACTGTTGTGCGCCAGGTCGTTGATTGTTGCCCGTGTAGTCACGCGGGTGCGATGTGAACGTGATGTAAACGTTTACACGCATTGCTAGCCAGACTGTTGTGCGCCAGGTCGGTGATTGTTGTCCGTGTAGTCACGCGGGTGCGATGTAAACGTGATGTAAACGTTTACACGCATTGCTAGCCAGACTGTTGTGCGCCAGGTCGTTGATTGTTGACCGTGTAGTCACGCGGGTGCAATGTAGACGTAATGTAAACGTTTACACGCATTGCTAGCCAGACTGTTGTGCGCCAGGTCGTTGATTGTTGACCGTGTAGTCACGCGGGTGCAATGTAGACGTAATGTAAACGTTTACACGCATTGCTAACCTCCGCGGTTTGAACCACTTGTAAACCTTATCGCCCGGTGACCGTAAACAGTTTTGCAGCCACTTTAATAATTGTCTCTTTTATACAAAGAACGAGGCAACTAATCTGGTTAGGTTGAAAGGGAGGCAAGCGGTAGAAACACGGCCGCTGTAATGGCGTAATTAGTAAACTTATGGGCTCGCTGACGCATTATTTCACACGAGATCAAAACCAAACAACTCTGTACGCTTGGCTGTTTAGCTATTGTGGTCTGCAAAGATCTTGTTAACTTAGAATAAGCCAACCGAAGAAAATACCCTTTCAAGTCAGCGTACAAGATTAGAGCCTAGGTTATAATTAGATTGTGGTCTCGTCTGTGATTATGATAAGGTTTGCTACTAAACGACGAGGAAAGTAAGATGGTTTTCCCAAATAACTTCACATTTTATACATTTTAATACATAGAAGACACTCAAATTTTGTATAAACGTTCCCAAGTAAGTCCATCATGGCAGCATAGTAATGAAAATTCTACTCGTTTGCTAAATTGTGAGATGTTTGTGTTCAAATGTTTGAACGTTCTCGTCTTATAACATTTTAATCAATATTTGTCCCAAATCACGAGTTAAAACAGATTTTAAAATCATTTATTACTTATCGATTGAAAATAACAACCAACTGGTCAAGTTGCACCAAGCTTCAAGTTTGACTGACCAAACAATTCAATCATTGTAACATTTCTGTTCTTGAGGGCTTCGTGTTCCCATTTTAAAGATATGGGCGAAGATTTAAAAAATTTTGCTCGAGCTTCTCTTCTGGCGCCGAATAATAGAACAAAGTAAATTATGTGAACGAGATTTATGATCACCGGGCGATTACTGATCGGTGATTGGACGTAGGCCAATCGACATATAGCATGTTTCAAAGAAAACACAATATACTTTATCTGCGCTGAATAATATGGAGGAAAGAACACAAGAAAACTACTTACTATGAGAAATGGGAAAATATCGCGTATGATTCATAAGGGAATTGTGAATGGTAGGCTTGCGCGGCCAACAGCAACGCTAAAGGGTATGAAATATGAAAAAGATATGACTTCCCCGCTTCACGGGCGGTAGGCCACGATGTTATTGGCTGAAAGTGTCCGGACGGCGCAGGGCGGGCCGGACTTAAGGTACAAACTACCCCAATACGTCATCCGGGGTGCCACAGTTCAGCTAGGCCGAGATTCCAGCACGCCTATAACATCAATGCGAGGATGCCAAGTCTACCGTGCTGGGATTATTCGCAATGAAAGTGAGTTGCTGACCCTGCGCAAAGACATGATATGTGGCAGCATTGAACGTCCACCGTGGTTACTTGTAAATAGTTTAGAGTTTAAGCTCGCGACGATGATTGATGATTAGAGGTGTTTGAAAATAGTTTTATTTTTTCCAAAATTTAGCTCAATGATTTTAAAATTTCGATGTTATTTCGATGTTTTATTTTTCAGCCCATTTTGCCTTAATAGAAAATATTAAGTTACGAATTATTTAAGGTAAATTAATGAATTACTGATCTGTTTGTAATTATGTGATATGTAAGTGACATCACATCATTTGAAACAACTGAGATTATACATGTACATACATGCCTACATACGAGTTGTTGTTCAACAAACTACTAACACCTTTTTAAATTTCTTGTTAATTACTGATATAAAGCATAATTTTGCCCAATCAAGGTAAATTCATCTTTATTTCGCAGACAGATTCGAAATCTCTATACCCCAAATCATAAACAACTGAAGTTTTTTTTTTCAAAAGAAACAGTGGTTTATGATTTTGCTTTATCGCTGTTTGCGAAAAACAAACACCTCTACTGATGATAGATGAACATGAAGGACAGTTACAAGAAGCAAAACAAGACGGGACATAAGAATCGTTATAACTATTTAGCCATGTATTTAACAAGTGAAACACTCATGCCCAAATATATGTAAATTAGTAACAACTAACAAGTAGTTTCTGTAGCGAACTCGTAATAAGCTTCCTGCAAAAAGGTTAATGCGCTATTTCTGATACTGGTTCCCTTGTCTAGAGTAGCCAGGGCTGAACATAATACGCAATGTCTCGGTGCTAAAGAGTAACATTATTTTTTATCGATGGTAATACCAAGCCCGGGCTTTGAACGACGAAGCGAAACTGTTTCTCGGTGGTACTAGAGACCATCAAGAAATAACACTTACGAACAATGTAGCCCGTTATAGCTTCTGTTCTAGTGCAGAATAAAAGAGGTCGTTGCCAAATTCTGTGTCTAATTATTGTCTGTTTTATCAACTGACATTTCATAAAACACATATGATTTTAAATGAGATCTAAGGGTCTATCGCCGTTGTACTGAAATGAAAGCATGACTGCAGAAACCTGAGTCTGGTGCCGTTGCTTCTAAGTACACCACTACATAACAGTGGCGTACACAACTACCTCAAAGATTCTGACAGTGGAGGGTTTATGGACCACGTTTGTGGCTACAGGACAAGGAAGTGAATACAACCAAAATGTCCTTAGTTACCATTAATATAATGGGCATTCAGAAAGACAAGATTAACAATTGTCATAAGTAACTGTATATTGCATTTCCGATAATCAGCCATAACGAACAATCCTTGTTTGCTGATACTATTATATCAATTTTCTCACACAATAGAATTCAATTTGAAGCGTAACTTATTATTACTAAAATACAATTTTAGAACATGCCAAACATACACGAAACGATATATTGACTCTGACGTCGGAGCGTTAAAAGTCGTATGGTCGCCTACCTATATGGTTTACTAAAGGGTTTATGTCGGTAATGAAGTTCTGCGCGGACCTACAGTCGGTCTAGAAGTCGGCTAGATCCCCACGTGGCATCAACCATCCTCTTGGCTCCAGGCCAGATGTTAATTAAATAGGAACCTGATGGAAGCAGCTTCTCTGCTTCATCCAACATGGGACGGGTCGACTGCGCGCCTGGCTTATCATGTAGGCCTAGGCCTACCCTGCATGGCTCATCTAGTTGCAGCTACCGTCGTGGTTTTCAGCTATTTCGACTAATGTAAGCCAGCATAGCGACTAAAACATCACAGCAAGGATGAGTAGGAATGAGGCACAGCCTTTTGTAATTTCATTATGAAATATTAAGTCGTTTTCTTTGTGAGAGGAGTTTTGCGTTTTTTTTTAAATTTACTTTAGCAATGTTGAGAGCCTGAAGGGTTTTAATTAATGATAAGTACACAAGTAATAATAGTATATTATAATATAAAATAATCATCGTTGTATTCAAAAAAACAAAAAAACAAAAATGAAGACAATTCATCAATTCATTCGAAAAACTGACCAAGAGCATTATTTGTAATTTAAAAAAATACAAAAAATGAATAATGACAGTTATCGAATGACTGCACATACCAATTTTGCCGTCGAAAAGGGCTGAATTTTAAACAAGTGTTTTCAAATACCTTAATAGTAATAGCTTCGACGGTATTTGGTGTTTAGTAGTCGACTTGCTCGGCCACAACACGCTTCGATTGCTTCGCCGTGGCAACGTATTCAAACTATCATAGTTTGGTCCAAAAATTCTCGTCTAGGCTAAAATTTCAGCCACTGTGACTCTTCTGGTCGTAAGAGGTGACGTAATGGGGCACACGCCTATCCCCCCTCCCTTAATCCCTTTGAGTATAAGTCCTTCTACTCATCCTGTTCCTCCAATTCCCTTAACGTCATTCAATTAAATTCAATTCAATTTTTAATTCAAAGACAAAATAGGACATGGTTTCATATTATTATCCTCCTAGGGTTTTAATACATTTTACTCTCGAGTAGAACACTCGGGTACTTTTCCTTGGCAGAAGTGAAGTGGTCGCTTCGCTCATTCTCACGTGTGTGTTATTGACCCTGAAGGGGGTGAATGGAACAAATAGAAAGTTGGTCCCAGTGGTTCTTCGTAACCCTCGAAGTAAGACTTTTACGTTGGCACTAAAGTCGTCATTTTGGGACGCAAAACCAAAGGCGTTTCATTTAACTCTTCCATCGAAAAATGTGGTTGAATATAAATTTGATTAGTCTTTTACGTTACTACTTATAATTTTATTGATTCTTTAATTATTATGCCGATATAACACGACTCAATACTTTCGTCAAACTTATTGAATTCGAGAATTCAAGAGCGAATTTAAAAACAGTTGGTAAAAAACTGCAACAATATAGCTTCATTAATTGATGCTTTTTTGTCCTTGAATTCGATAAGTTTTACAAAAAAAATGAACCGTGTAATGTGGGTATACCTACCTACCTAAAGTACCCATGCCTGTCACCCCAAACATACAAATCGAGCCATTCCAGAGTACTGCGGTCCCCTCTTGAAACACAAACAACATCCAGATTCTTTCAGCAAACCATGACATACAAAAGCGTTTACCCTTGTCAGTGACATACAAAAGCATTTACCCTTGTCAGAGTGTAAACTAATACAAAGCCCGAAACCATGTTTTGTTTGCACACTCGTAAACATCATTAAACGTATTAAAGGGAATGATGCTATAAATCAATACACTCACCAGTGTAATACATTTAGTAGCTCGCTATAGCGTTCATCATAAAATCTCAATCCCCAGAGCATCTTGTGTCTTTGAATAGATTATTTATACACGAGCCGGTGTAGATAAACGAGACCATAACAAGTGGCAACGAACGAACAAACAAACACAAAATATAAAAATGCGAAACCGTTTTCGTGCCCGGCAATAAAGTTACCCGGAGAGTTTCCCATAGCGATTGTTTTCGTCTGCCGGATCCTCTGCGCGCATCCCCACTTCCGGTCTTGTTGCTAAATTATGCACAAACTACGACCCCGCTTCCGTCCTCCCCCCCCGCGACCGCACCTACACGTCATAACGCCTGCAACAACTCTGCGCGCACTCTAACGGAAAGCAATTTTTCCTCGAGGTTTTGGTAATTGTATCAAGTCTTGTGTTAAACGCATGATTTCCCTAGAGACTCGGAGATGGATGAGTTTCAACAAGGCTCAATCATAGCCTTGAAAGCCGGTGAACGTTTTTAATAGAATCGTCTGACTGACTTTTGCACCTCTCAACTTGGCGCTCGGTTTGAATGAAAGTCTTGAAAGGCGGCGTATTCTGTACAGCATCAATATGTGACGTCATCATTCTTATCGCTACGGCATTGTTTTGTTTGTCTTTGGCCAAACAAACAGTTGCACAAACAACCTTTGTTTGTCTGCTCTTCCGGAAGTTGTGTACGAGGCAGCGTCCATTGTAAATCTATTTTTAGAATCCGGTGTATACTATATGACTTGCAAGCAGAGGTCCACAAATACGGTCGCTAGGTCTTCATGTGCGCCAATCCGCGCCATATACGTCGTTTTACAGAAAAATGCACCAGAACTGAGTAAGTGGTATAGTTCCGGCAAATACACGACAGATAGCGCGTCATGCAGGCGGGCCACACATGTCTTACACACGGTGAGTGTAGCGCATTCTGTGAGGTGACGGCGGAACTGTCCACGATATTCGCTTCACGTCACTCGCTGCCTTCCAAGACGATGAAATTGGACTGTTCATTACCCTACTATCTACTATTACCAATACCTTTGCACTACACGTTGCAAGGCGGTGAGCGATCTAAATCATTGTCTAGAAAGGCGGTGAATTGTTGCATTATATCGTAGAAGGCGGTTAGTGAACTGAATTAAATCCTTACAAGGCGGTGAGCGAGCTTAATCAAAGCCTAGCAAGGCGGTGAACGAACTGAATCAAAGCCTTGCAAGGCGGTGAGCGATCTGAATCAAAGCCTTGCAAGGCAGTGAGAGAGGTGAATCAAAGCCTTGCAAGGCGGTGAACGAACTGAATCAATGCCTTGCAAGGCGGTGAGCGAGCTTAATCAAAGCCTTGCAAGGCAGTGAGCGAACCAAATCAAAGCCTTGCAAGGCGGTGAACGAACTGAATCAATGCCTTGCAAGGCGGTGAGCGAGCTTAATCAAAGCCTTTCAAGGCAGTGAGCGAACTGAATCATGGCCGCAGATAACTCAGTGTTGAGAGTTACGAGTGCAGAAGCTTCCAGCAACAAGTGTGGCTTAGACTCGCAATTTAAGGGCTCGCCTCTGGTTGGGGGAAACGCATTTGTTTTCGTTTGCCGTGGATGCTGCAAGTAAACACACGGTCTCTTTTAGAAAAACTTGCGTTCGGGGTACATTTTAGTATATGTTCGGTGTAACTGTACAATATTTCAAATATTATTCAGGAAAAGTATAGTAAAATATATCTATGAGTGCTCAAACTGGTCAGGTAACAACGTTAAAACTGTCTCGACAAAATAATAGTACAGTCGACAAGACAAGTAAAACCACTCCCGATAATTCAGAGCAAGTTTGGCAGGCTACTACATTCACTTTGTGTTTGTCCTCCTTGAAAGTGTTTGGAAACCTTTATACTTCTCATGTAATCCTCAAGTGACAATAGCGCTCTGATTGTCTCGTCGAGAATAAACTATTCTTTTGACAAAGCGGGTGTCCCGTGTTCGTATCACCTACAATGAAGCCATTAGTTCATGAATGAGGACGATCTCAATTCTGTGGTCAGTGGTTTAGTATGGTCAATGTTTTTGTTATTTCTTTCGGTCTGTGGTAGAGACTGGCTATGGCGCTGTGTCTGTCCGTCAGCTAACAACCCCTTTCAACGAATTTAGTTAGGTGGACAATTCGTCGACAATGACGGCGAAGAAACCGCTCTACGATATTGGTAACAAGTATACCTCAGAGCAGTGCTCTATTTCCTTTCAATTATATCGACACATTGGACATTTAATGATTCACATTTTCCCCTGAACCCAGATAGTTTAATCAAAAGGGTGCACCATTACTTTGTTCATAAGAAACTATTGCTTTCTTGTTCTATGTGCTGTGCATTTTGAGCTTTCCACTACAGCTGTTATTAATAACATATTTACGGTATTTTATTGTAGATACAGTTCACACCTTATTAAGCATCTGCCTTGTAGTAGTTGGTAATTTGCTTATTAGTTCTTGGTCCTGTGATAGTTATGGTACTTGCTTGTACTATAACAGTTGATAATTTTCTAACGTCGTATACAATGTTTTCTCCTGGAGTGTCTTGTAGTTGTTTTATAAAACAGTTAATTTGTTGCACCTCATATAAGTGTAACATGTTTAAAGTACCTAGTTCATGTAACATGGTTTACTATCACGTACATGTTGGTTAGATGTAGTGCCCAGATTGTGTTTGAAACATGTACATTGTTTGTTATGCATACAAACTTTACACATAGTTATACATTCCGTGAGTTGTAATAGTTCAGTTTTAGAAGATTGCTTCATTTACTTCCAGCGCTTTGTATTTTGTGTGAGGTACAATATTTCAATCCATGTTTTACATAACGGACATTATACGATGTGTTAAGTATAGTTAATTCCTTGTCCTACTTTACACACCATGTTAGGTATAGTTAATTCCATGTTCTACATCCTTTGTGCTGTACGTTATCCTTTGTTCACTACACGGCCAGGAAATTGATTTCCATTGTTTCAGCAAATGCAATTTATTGTTGAATTACAAGAAATTGCTTATCTGAATAGGATACCATTCCGTGCTCGACTATTGAATAGCTTTGCTCACTTCGGTTACGTTCCCTCGTTTTCTTTGTATATAGTGAGGCTCAGCAGACGGAACAGCCAAGAATAATACTGGGCTAGAACAATATTCTGTTTCAAACGGAGAACTACCGAACAAGCTTCGTTAACGCGTTTCCAAGATTAGTTTAAATTAATAACGTTGTAATGGGTGAGTGGAAATTCGGTTTTAGGTTCACCTTGGATTGTAGCGAGGAAAATGATTCTGTTTCCCGCCTTCCACGTCGCGGCCCGTGTCAGTCAATAACTCTTCCTACGATGTAGTCACGTGTGACGGTCACATCCGTATGTATTATAGATCCCCCCCGCTATAAACCCACCCCTGGTGAGGGAGAGAGCCGGAGTAGTCGGAGCGCTGCTGAGCTGCCGAGGCGCCTCTATATACACACAACAGGCCGGATATACTTGCACTGAAACAACCTTACATGTGCTTGCGTCATGGATGAGTTAGTCGTGGCCAACCGGCGAGTCCCAATCTCAAATACCGGTCGCTGATTGGCCACAAACACTCGGCTATGACAAACGCATCGGTAAGATTATTTCGGGGCAAGTATACCAAAGAGTGAGTTTGTATTCAATTTCCTGAGAGCATTGAAATCAGCCAATAGAGCCGAATCAGCCGAATCAGCCGAATCAGCCAATAGATGCCTATGGATCTGTACTTTGTTCAGTGTTTTTAAAAGAGTGTGGTCAATGTTTTTGTCGTTGCTTTCGGTCTGTGTGAGAGACTGGCTATGGCGCTGTGTCTGTCCGTCCGCTAACAACCCCTTTCAACGAATTTAGTTGGGCGCATAATTCGTCGACAATGACGGCGGAGAAACCGCTCTACTAAATTGGCAACAAGTTTACCAGTCATTGCTTGTTATTATTGTTTAGGTTAACGGTAAATGTCCCGAATGTCCCGGGCAGAGAGCGAGATGATGTCGTGTGGCCACTCTTCTATCGCGGTCAGGTCGATCAAGCAGCGATCTGTACGATCTCCCTCACTGCACGAAGGTCACAACTTAATACGAGGTGACCGGTGTCGCATAAGCTTTCAGTCTACACTGCTGTACGAGACATGTATTGCAAACTGCACCACACCCGACTGAGTGATGTAGATACGAAGTAAGCATAGTTGTAATTCTTTCTTAAATTAGTGAAGTAGAAGAGTTGCTTTACTAAAAGACAAAAGTAACGATTTTAACTGTGGTAAAGTGGCACATTTAAAAATATTCATATCAATACTAACTAGAAGGTATTAGACATGTTGCGGTTTTTGTGCCATTTAATACTTAGTGGAAAGTGTAGTTTTCTACGCAAGACACTATACCCTTTTAGTCTACATTAAATATTGCACAAAGTAACTGAATTTTTAATAAAAATTTAAGTTATTATTAGGTTTATGTGATACGTAAACAATAATATTTTTGGTTGGAATCTTTGCTGTGAAAGGTACACCCAGCTTTATCTGATTTGCCCCTCCTCGGGTTATTATGATATTTGAATAGTTACGAAGGAATGCCCGAGTGCTTCCTGATCTGAACTCATTCTAACACTCGTATTTAGGCAGGATTGTTGTTACCCGGAATCGAACCGGCGACCTCCCGATATTGGTAAAAGCTACCTCCCTCGTGGTGTAAGCTTATGTGACCCCGACAATAGCTAGACCGTGGGTGATAAATTACATACCTTGCTAATCAGAGTGGCGCTGAGGATGTAGATTAAACTTGTAATAATGGGTTCAGGAGTTCAACTTTGTATGCGAAAACTGATTGGGACCAAAACCCGTAGATTGTGAGTCGGTCTCAGCAGTGACGCTTGATCGAGTTATCGAAGTCCGCCTGGTCACGTGACAGGTTGGCCCACAAGAGAGGGGGGGTATGTCACGTGACTGGCTGGCCCACAAGAGAGGAGGGGGGGGGGGGGGGGGGAATATGTCACATGACTTACTTTAGTGGGTAACATTACCACCTACCCAATATGATATCGGAGGTAGTGGGTAACAATACCACCTACCCAATATGATATCGTAGGTAGTGGGTAACATTACCACCTACCCAATATGATATCGGACTTAGTGGGTAACATTACCACCTACCCAATATGATATCGGACTTAGTGGGTAACGTTACCACCTACCTAATATGATATCGGACTTAGTGGGTAACATGACCACCCACCAGTAATATTACCGTTTACCCGATCCTGTATCGGATAGACTGGGTAACATAATCACTTGCCCAACTTGGATTGGATTAATAGCATTACCTTTTACTACATCTGATAATTTAATGAAGTCCATTAATTAATTTACTTAACAACCTTGTTAAATCCCAATACATTCCCAACCAAAACGTTATGAACTCTCAATGGCCAGATTCTTGCTCAACCTCGGGTATTTCAAACTGAAGCCACCCAACTCCAGCCTAAGCTCACTCGCAACAATAAGCAAATCATCTTCTCATCCATCATGCTGTTTTATTTTAGATGTAGGGATGAATTCAAGACGCTCATGTACGTGAAACTTCTTGCTCGAGGATTTTGAAAACCGGAACAAACAAAAACTTTCCGGTTTCCGCGAAGTTGTTCTTAGTTTAGAGCGGAGAGTTGCGCTGGATTATATAGGTCATGAGACATGTACTGTATAGGTGGCTGGGGTGGGATCTAAGTTGGGGGCGCGACTCAACTCAGAGAGCGAGAGAGCTACCGGTAGGAAGAGGCTAAACTCTGCCCCCCCCCCCCCCCCTCTTTCTGTCTCTCTTCCCCTCTCCTTTCATCCATACTTCTTTGAAAAGACAAAACGTTACAAGTTATCTACTGCTTTTGGATAGACCTTCGTGGAGAACACCATTCTATTCTCATTATTGTATAAGTATAAATGGGCGCATGCACATATTGTCTTTCTTTTAACAATAACTCTTTTTATTATATATACTTTTTTTAAAGACACCAAATTTATTTACAATCATTTTATCAAAAGTTCCGTAATGCGTTCAGAAACGCAAGTTTTGACACACCAAACAGGCTCACAAATGCAATCAATCTTCAACTGTCCCCCCCCCCCCCCCTCCCGGTCCCCTCCGCCCCTGGCATTCTTGGGTCACTTTTTTAAATACATTTACATAAACGACACATCATCTTCACTTGCCAAACTGCCTTCATCAAAAAACGCTGACGATCTTCAAATTTACTTTTATGCTTCTCCTTCCTCTTCCTCCATTAATCATTCAAAATACGAGATTAACAAGGAAACATATTTTTTACTATTATCAAAACGAACAAATCGCTAACAGCGACTTATCTCATAATCCTACTAAAAATAAAATAACTGGACAATACTTCAATATTTAACTGTTCTTGGGTATTCGTGCCAAGTTGAACAAATATTAAAAACATGAATATTGGGCTGCTTTTTGGCGTCTGTCATGGCCGATGAAGACAACGCTTTCATTTTGAATCGTGAAACACTTCGGACAAAACGAGCAAGACGTCACTAACTAAGGTGAACAAAGAAGGTTTCTGTACTATCATTGATATATTTCAAGCACCTGTCGACCTGTGAGAGAATAATGAACTAACACAAATGAGCCTAGCACGTTATTAGAGAACGCAAGATGTACCACAACAACGTATAGCCCTACGTTCATCTGATAGGTCAGGGTGTATCGTGTATACCTAGCTGTTACCCATCATAGGACAACAAATAAACGCCTCATACCCACACCCACGTTTACTGTTGTCTAAAAGTAATCATTATTTCACCGGCTTAATTCCGTCGAGTGGAAACTTCTATTCGAACACAGTTTGATAATATTAAACTCTGTAATACTTATTTAAATTACAAATCTCAGTTAAGCTATGTTTAATTAGAATGTTGGAAGCTACCATGACTACAAAGTTTAAGCATTTTCAAATCCTAGGCTAAATCCTAGTCGTGCTTGAATCGTATTAAAAGTGAGACTACGAGGGATTAATTAGCATTGCCTGAGATTAGGTTGGTAGCGATGCAGCCACAGTAAGCAGCATTGTAGACGTGGGGTCACAGGTCGGCTGCATTATTCAATTATAAGTAGCGGGATGTTGGCAACTCTGTAGACATTACCGCTCTCTGTAATGCACTTATACTGGTGGCGCCATCTCTTGACAGGTTTGCACACTAACTACTCTTCATCTATAAGATTGTTTGGGTACAAACAAGTATATAATAATATAAATATATTCAATTAAACTTTATACTATACACATAATGTATTGTACATATAGGTATATCCTCAAAGTAACTCTTTTATTTTGTCATTAAGCTACTAAAACGAGCATCGAAGAGTATTGAAATAGAAACTAAATGACTATCACAGAAACTTTAAATCTTTCTCTCTCTGGGTGGAACCCGGAAAGTGAGAAACCTGGGTTCAGTTGCCAATCGGATTTGGATGTTTTCATTTTGTAAAAATTATTATTATCACATTATGCATGCAGTGTTTTATCAAGAATAATTACATGTTGACGAAGCCTAAAGCTACGAAGCCTTATAATACATTAGCTTCTCGTGGCGTTTTGAACAAGCTTGTTTGTTCTTTACGTTACGATAATAATAACATGTGTTTTCAAATTATTTTCCCATTAAATTACATAATGTTGTTCCAGTGAGAAAACTGCAGAGCGTAATAACAACACTTTCAAAAATGAAACAAAATAGCTCCAACACCGCAGGCGTACCACCCCATGAAACTTCAAACAAAATGTGTTGACGGAACATCACTAAACACTAGGATGTTCTAAGCTAAGGTAACTATATATTCCCGCGTTATTATATTGATGAGAATACCGGCACGAGAATATAACATGAGACTGACGAGCATTGTTCACGGTGCTCATTATAAGCTAGGGTAAAACACAACTGAGATTAGCTTTGTAAAGACACCTGATTAGTGATTACATATCGCGTGGCGTGGGTGGAAAATGGCTTGTTTCTACAGAACAACGTGGACTACTGCAATATATTAGACAAATAGGCCTAATATGTCGGTTAAATATCAATATTGCAATGCTTAATTACTTCTAGTTACTAGAATTATAACACAGAATAAGTCTGTGTATAACCTGATCTAAACTAAAGAGTACAACATGGGCAAAGTATCATGCATGTGAACCGTATAACATTGAGGTTACCCCGCACCTTGTTTCGTTTATAAGACTCTTTTGATCGTTCACTATTTACAGTTATTTTCTCATTGATATATTGGAAAAACCTAAGTTTGAAAAAATCGTGATAAATTCGTATCAGTGAGTTTATTTTGCGTGGGAAGACGTTAGACGGGTCTTATTTCAATAAACGTTGCATTCACACTTTTCATGTGACCACTTCCATCTCCCCCCCCCCCCTGTACTCTCCCTCTATCAAGCAACCCTGCGCTAGCGTGGTAATAGGGTACGGGTGCCGCCACAGTTCGTTGCAACATGGCGAGAACTCTCAAGTCAAGATGGCGAGAACTCTCAAGATGGCGTCTTGTAAAGACTCTTCCAGACATTCCAGAACACACGTTTCAATCTCGACCTGATTAGTCATATATCCTGAGTGCTTCTCAAAACTCAAAACTGCTTCTCCATCTTCATAACCAGCCAATTACGTAAAGAGCAGGGCTTCTTTTTGCCCTTTGGAGCTCTACCGAGAAGTAAGTACTTATACTTCAGCTTAACAAGGTTAATGATTTCAGTTTACATTTTTAGACGTGAATCTCAATTCCTACTTCATTCATATGAAACCTCCCGTTGGTCGCGACTGACATAAGAATGAATAATGAATGTTTACAAAGCAACATTATTTTCACTAATTGAAATGACCTTGTTAGGGAACTCGTAACATTACGTCACTGCACAAACAATTGTTGCACATTGTTCTTACACCAATATTGCCCAGTTAGCTCAATGACATCAGCGTTAATGCAGGAGTAATTAATCTAAGGCATCGTGCATGCATACAACAGCAGTGAAGCGCATGACGAGTTGAACTAACATTTCACATTGAAATAACGTGGAAAAATGAATCCAAAACTGTGAAACCTTATGCAAATTAAACTACATTATGTAAAGCTTAAAATGTCCGTGATATATTAGAGATAAAATGGTTTCATAAACAACCTCCAGGATAAATGTTGGAAAATAGAGAAATATCCAGAGCTATAACAGAAAGTATTACTATTAACCACCCAAAATGATGAATGCTCCCGTTTATGCGGTTTTACATTTTGTAATGTTTTTTCATACTGACCTTAACTAAAAAAGAATTGCCATTTTAACTCCAGTAACATTGAAACATGTTATGCAAATTGTGTGTTGTATTATAACGATATATAAACTTTGGAACTCTCCAACGTTTTAATAAAGATATATCAAACTAATTCCTGTACAGTGAGCACAGTTTTAAATTTTAGAAACATGTTGAAACCATACTTTATATTATCTTATTTCAAAAATCTTCCTTCAAAGCGCGCTTTGCCTTCAAAAGTTTAGAATCCGTAATACTTTGGCGATAGTTTGCCCTGACAGGCCCCCCCCCCCCCCCCCCGCCACACTCCCATTCACTTCACGAACTCTTTCATAGATTCATGTTTGCGAAGCGAGTAAGGGAAATACCTCGTGCCAGCTCGTACACATGCAAATGGCCTTTCTCTCTTTTAGCGCTTTCTCAACCAGTTAATTTAGCGATCGATAAAGTGGTATTCTACTCGGCAGCTTTCACACGTGCTGTTTTTGTGTGCAAGTTATGAGAGAGAAGTGAAAGCATAACTTGAGGCTATGAAGCTTTCTGCGTATTATGTTTGGCACAAGTAGAGAGAAACTTCCAATATTATTCCCGAGATATTTTGATATCTAGTCAAGAGAAAGTGTAAACATTATCCAGACATAAGAGAAAGTGTAAACATTATCCAGACATAAGAGAAGGTGTAAACATTATCTAAAAGTTCGTGTATATTTTGTGTTATATAGAGAAAATGTTAAGTGATCATGTTTATTCAGACTCAAAAACATTTCATTTGGTTTAATCTTGTTTAATATTAACATAAACTAATCCTTAAACATAAATGATTTATTAATATTTATGTATTTAATTTAATTTGTATATAGATAGAAAACATTTGCGTTTGAATTGTGTATGCACAAGTCCGATGAGCACAGACTTTTGTAGCCATATTATCTTTATAATTATTTGAAGAAATGCAGATTTTTGGGAGAAAACCCACTCCCAGTTAGATATCCAGAAATAATATATTGTTGAGCCCCAAACTGTGGATTGAAAGAAGGTTATATCTCACATTTGATGATCTCGGATCGGTTACCATGGTTGCAACATTTGCGTCGAGTAACTAGTAATTTTACATGTTAGAATTAAAACATTTAAACCATTTGAATTAATCGTGAAGTGATCTGGTACAAACTGATTTGATAGTTTCTGTTATTTAATCCATTTTACTAACAAATCCGGTATATATATTTATAACAGCTGTATAGCCCTCCTCTTAGAATGTAGCTATTTTTAAGATACTTCAACCCAAACCCCATCTAAGATTTCTCGAGTGTTTTTCTGGTTGATTGAAACGTAAGGAACCCACAACACGCAACATCC
The DNA here is from genome assembly GCA_945910005.1 of Isoperla grammatica. Classification (NCBI taxonomy): domain Eukaryota; kingdom Metazoa; phylum Arthropoda; class Insecta; order Plecoptera; family Perlodidae; genus Isoperla; species Isoperla grammatica. Next base: position 133,753,050 of record OX246737.1, read on the forward strand.
CACTCATTCACTCTTTACTCTCTTCCCCGACTCTCTGTGTGACGTCATAATCCGCGGTCACGTGATCGGAGCCGAACAGGAAGCGACTGTCTCCAGGTTAGCAAACAATCACGCGACCTCTCTGATCACTGTGACCCAACACAAACAATCGGCTGCATCAATGTTGCGGGTCCCAATCCAACATAATTCGTCTTTGATTTAGTAATCACGGATTGCCTTGAATGACTTGAAACGTGACTTTACCAGTCGCCTTGTTTGTTCGGAGAATAACCCGACTAGCAGATAATCTCGGGACCAACTGTTTTGTGAAACCGGGTCTAAGAAATGTTAATAATATAAGAACAAGAATAAAACTGAGATAAGTAGGAGACTTGAGATACCATTTTATCATGGGCTTCGTTGATATGAGGGTCTAAACTCACTGTTTATATGTATGGTGTAGTACAGTGAAGTCGTTCGCCATGGTGGTCGTTAGTGAGTGAAGCATTAGCCAATCAAATGGCATTATTTCTAAAAGCCACCCGCTGATTGGCTCCGACTCACTCATCTATGATGTCAGCATTCACAAGGTTGCTGTGGAATGGAACCACTTTATCAACATAATTATTTGTGTGACCTTTTGTGTCTGAAATGAGTCAATTTCACAAGATTAGAAATAATTGACATCTGGAATTGAATGCTGCCCCTTTGCATTTGTTTCTCACTATTTTCTCTCTCTCCCCCTGTCCCTGTCCCTTTCTCTCTCTCCCTCTCACCCTCTTTCTCTTTGTTAATTGAATTTTTACCACGCTTAAATAAATGAAACCATCAGTCTTTGTCTTGAAAACACGTTCACATAAATTCCCTTCACTATCACTATGATACATTTCATCTCGAGTAATTAACCTTAGCAGTGAACCAAATACAGTGAACAATTACTCTCAGAAACAAACAAACTCAGTCACTATTGTTTCGGAGAAAAAGTCTTAATAGGGCAGATCAAAGATGTGTCAAAAGCTTGTGCGTAAAGCGTAATTTGTGATGTTAAAATTGATTTACAATGCTTAAAAATTATCACAAGGAAGAAAGAAATATTTCAGTCCCCAGATTTAGTGTTCCATTTACTGAATATCTGTATATTTCAGCCACGTAACTTTTTGTTTAAATCAGCACTTTTTAACTTTTGGAATGAGTGTGTTAAAAAGTACGCGAGACCGGAGAGTGAAATGTTTTAATATTGTGCTTTGTTAGCAGTTAGCTTACGTATTGTGTTGTATTTTCTATAGTGCATCATAATAATACTTGTCTTGTCTTTTAACCGTACAACGTTTGAGTTACCTAATTAAACAAGTTAAAAAAATCTTAAATAATTTTGATCCCAAAATAAAATTTGAAATTGCGTTTTAATTACAGTTTGAGTGTTAGTTCAATTCCAGTTTAGTTCATTTGTCAAAAGGAAATAGAAATAATCGATAAGCTGGTCACTGTGCAAACATAAATTTTCTGTCAAAAACATTATGCCTGAATCGTACAACCACAACGTAATGGTAAGTTTCAAAAATTTACGGCGAACCGAGTTGGTATTTTTCTCCCTCACGAGATAACACACCGCCGTCAAATTACCCCATTTCCTCGCGGTCCGCGGAATCTTTTAATTGCGATCGTTGGCACCACTGGAGTCGGGTCTTACGCGCGTTGAGGGGCCCACTTGAAAGTTACCCGGGAAGTAGTTGACCTGACCCACTAACCAAGACTTGTAGAACAAAGTCCACTCACCCTGTGACGTCACCATGGCAGCAATTAAACCATCAAGCTGGGTTTATGGTGGTGGTAATCATCTGAGGTCTGCAGGGCGCGAAACAAAGACCGCATCAAACAGGGAAAAGAAGAGGAAGTGAGACGAGAGAATGTTGCATGAAGATATCTGTATAGGCTTCTTGCAAGCCAGAACGACAACTAAGGAACAAATTAAATTGAACTGATAATCAAGCCACAGGCTATCAACCAAATAACGGTGCTGATAAATGAGAGCAAAAGTTGTAGCCTCCAGTTCAAAATTTGTCATCAGCTGCAAGATGGCTATAGAGGGGCAAAATGGTTAAGAACTTGAAGCGCAAAGAAGACAGGATAATTACACAATATTATGATATTTTACATGAGAAAACTATAGTCAACAAGTTGTGTTTTTACATTTTTTATATCAGGCAACAATAGTAAATAAAGGGTGTAAAGTAAACATTTCTACACTGACAGTTGTCCAACATAAAATTGCGAACCGATGTTTTTCGTCTACTAACGATTCATGGGTTAGATTGAGACTATAAAATGACAAGGAAGTGTCCAATAACTGTTGGGGTAAAGAAGCTTTCAATCCAAACATTGATTTATGTCGCCGACTGTACAATCTAAGTGTAAGGGGGGGGGGGGGGGGTAAAGTTGTGCGTTTTCACAATATATCACTTGTCAGCGAGAATTCGTGAAAATATTTACGTAACATATTTGTTGAGCATTGAAACGAACGGACACTTGTGAGAAGGTTCGACGTTCTATTGAATCGTTGCAAGCACCTCTCAGCAGGGTGGGGGGGGGGGGGGGGGGGGGGGTAAAAGAGGGGAAGTCTCTATGACCCACGGACTATTCTTCCCCTGACTTTGTATGCCGGTCGTCGGGTCAACGTAAGTTGCTTGGGCAAGGCGGAGAAAGTGCACCAATAGTGATACACTTGGCTCTACGGTAGCACGCAGGGTAACTTTGGAATGGCGGCCCACACAGGCAATCGGGACAAAATGTTTTTCCCGGATGACATTCATTTGCAAGACAAATACTGGGATTGAGTTCCTTAAACAATCCTCAGACTTTCTGTTCTGCGTAGCCCACAACCCTAATATGCTCAAGAGGTCAATATTACCCCTATAATGCATTCTAGTTATAATGCAGTGTAAGCAGGTATTACACTTGGTTTACAATTCCAACAGATTTCAATAGATACGTGCTGATAATCTATCAACACTTAGCAGGTGTTCCGCTAAGTAGTCTGTACTGCAACGAGCGCCGTCAGCATCCGTCTCGTAGCGCCGTGAGTCCTCAGCGCGGGACAACTTCCGAATGTGACCAGAGTAAAGAGCGCGTTCATAAACCGTCAGCACCCGTCTCGTAGCGCCGTGAGTCAGCGCGGGACAACTTCCGAATGTGACCAGAGTAAAGAGCGCGTTCATAAACCGTCAGCCCCCGTCTCGTAGCGCCGTGAGTCCTCAGCGCGGGACAACTTCCGAATGTGACCAGAGTAAAGAGCGCGTTCATAAACCGTCAGCACCCGTCTCGTAGCGCCGTGAGTCAGCGCGGGACAACTTCCGAATGTGACCAGAGTAAAGAGCGCGTTCATAAACCGTCAGCCCCCGTCTCGTAGCGCCGTGAGTCCTCAGCGCGGGACAACTTCCGAATGTGACCAGAGTAAAGAGCGCGTTCATAAACCGTCAGCACCCGTCTCGTAGCGCCGTGAGTCAGCGCGGGACAACTTCCGAATGTGACCAGAGTAAAGAGCGCGTTCATAAACCGTCAGCACCCGTCTCGTGCGCCGTGGGTCAGCGCGGGACAACTTCCGAATGTGACCAGAGTAAAGAGCGCGTTCATAAACCGTCAGCACCCGTCTCGTGCGCCGTGAGTCAGCGCGGGACAACTTCCGAATGTGACCAGAGTAAAGAGCGCGTTCATAAACCGTCAGCACCCGTCTCGTAGCGCCGTGAGTCAGCGCGGGACAACTTCCGAATGTGACCAGAGTAAAGAGCGCGTTCATAAACCGTCAGCACCCGTCTCGTGCGCCGTGGGTCAGCGCGGGACAACTTCCGAATGTGACCAGAGTAAAGAGCGCGTTCATAAACCGTCAGCACCCGTCTCGTGCGCCGTGAGTCAGCGCGGGACAACTTCCGAATGTGACCAGAGTAAAGAGCGCGTTCATAAACCGTCAGCACCCGTCTCGTAGCGCCGTGAGTCAGCGCGGGACAACTTCCGAATGTGACCAGAGTAAAGAGCGCGTTCATAAACCGTCAGCACCCGTCTCGTAGCGCCGTGAGTCAGCGCGGGACAACTTCCGAATGTGACCAGAGTAAAGAGCGCGTTCATAAACCGTCAGCACCCGTCTCGTAGCGCCGTGAGTCAGCGCGGGACAACTTCCGAATGTGACCAGAGTAAAGAGCGCGTTCATAAACCGTCAGCACCCGTCTCGTAGCGCCGTGAGTCAGCGCGGGACAACTTCCGAATGTGACCAGAGTAAAGAGCGCGTTCATAAACCGTCAGCACCCGTCTCGTAGCGCCGTGAGTCAGCGCGGGACAACTTCCGAATGTGACCAGAGTAAAGAGCGCGTTCATAAACCGTCAGCGCCCGTCTCGTAGCGCCGTGAGTCAGCGCGGGACAACTACCGAATGTGACCAGAGTAAAGAGCGCGTTCATAAACCGTCAGCGCCCGTCTCGTAGCGCCGTGAGTCAGCGCGGGACAACTACCGAATGTGACCAGAGTAAAGAGCGCGTTCATAAACCGTCAGCACCCGTCTCGTAGCGCCGTGAGTCAGCGCGGGACAACTTCCGAATGTGAGCAGAGTAAAGAGCACGTTCGTAAACCGTCAGCACCCGTCTCGTGCGCCGTGAGTCCTCAGCGCGGGACAACTTCCGAATGTGACCAGAGTAAAGAGCGCGTTCATAAACCGTCAGCACCCGTCTCGTAGCGCCGTGAGTCAGCGCGGGACAACTTCCGAATGAGAACAGAGTAAAGAGCGCGTTCATAAACCGAGCACGCGGACAAAAACACGGCGACATCGTGTGATATGGCGCGGAACATCGCTTACGTTTTTATCTACCTGGATGTTTTTAGTGATGGCGTCGGAACGACTGGCTATATAACACACGTACGGTCGCTCTCTCCCCTACCCCCCCCCCCTCTCATACACCCTTGCGTGGAATCATGTTGGATTCTTCTTGTGCTCTCTCCATTTATATTTCTGCTTTTTAGCGTCGACTTTGTTCACATTTCAAACTCTCTACTCATCAACGACAAGTATATAAAATATGCATTAGTCTGTAAGTATTAGACGTACCGTGTGCCAGGAATACTTGGAGAACAAACAGCGAGTCTCTGGTCTTCAACGTGAATAAGTCCATGTAGACAATGCAATGAATTACTCCCAGGTAATGTCAGTAAGCCGTTTGTAACGTCCCCGATTTTCAACAATCAATTTGCCATAAGTGGCCTCTGCGACACACGCAACCCATTTGTAACGTCTAACTGTTTCGGGATAAGTAAGCGGTGAATGCAACAGATTATCAGACTGTCATAATATTGAAAAAAAGTAACAAACGCACTATCAAGCCACTAAAAATAGTTACAATCAACCGTTTTGTACTTACAATTTTATGTGTAACATCTATTTGTTTTAACAAAGAGCAATAATAAGAAGCAATCGGAATAAAAGAGCAACCAAAATAACTAAGCAACTAAAAGAAAGAAGCAACCATTTCGAATTAAATATCTTGTTTTCAACTTAAAAATTGGGTTTTTTGTAATGAGTAGCCGTTTTGTAAAAAGTAAATAGCAACATTCAAATTAGTCCTATTTACTTGGCATTATATAACGTTTCAACATTTAATCGTTTGCAGAATATATGCATGTTTTGACACAAGACACAACTTTCAAACAACTATAGCTTATTTATAATAAAAAACATTGTTTTGTAGCTAACGTCCATCAATAATAAAAATGCCGAACCAAAGCTCTATATCGATTGATCCACGCACTGACCGGTCGCTCAAAGCCTGAGTCTGCAGTGCACGGTATGGCGAGCTGTCAACGCGTCCCACATATCTCCACAAATCACTAGCCCGACTCAAAGCTCACTCCATTCCATCTCGCATCAGTCTAGAACGATGCCAAGTGCGCCGACAGATAGCATTTATTTACTACGGGCCATAAAACACATGTGTAAATAGTTTGGTGTGCGATTTCACTGTCAATCGCTTTGAGAAGTGTTGGAATGAAAATACGGTTTATAATATTATAATATGTGGCTGGTTTTTTCGGTGTACATGGCTACGCATTGGAGAGTTTTGAAGATATTATGTCCATGATTAACAGAAAGCTATTTTTATACTACAAAGAGTATTGATACACATTTATTCACATAATATCAATACTATTCGGTTATAAAACTTACTAATTTTATTTTCCCGCCCTGTGAAAATCAGTTTGAACCGGAAGTGAATACTTCTTGCAGAACGACTGGTACCGACGATCGTTCGTAGCAGCCTCGGCACAGATGCTAGCGCTGCGGTGCCGGCTGTCCGAGTTAAGTAATTAAGTAAAGATATTATTAATTTTACTCGTAAATTAAACCTTATTAACGATGTTAAGTTTTGGAATCCTCTTGCAATGGTAGTTTGCTACACTTTAATGGTTATGAATCGGACTTTTTCCAACTCCATCACGAGCACATACCTTGCAACTTCTGACAACTGGTGCTTGCGTTACTAATCTCTGTATCATGCGGCATCCATAAAGACTTATGAATCGGTGTAGTTTCACATTGTGGTTAGTTTCAACACAAGAAAAATGTTTATATCACTGGTTAGTTTGATACAAGTTTTAAAATGGAATGTGGTAGGTATATTTGTAATTTAAATTCATATTTATTGTTGGAACTTAACATAAGATTTGGTAGAAGATTCTAAAATTATGTATGCCAGTTCTGCATTGTATGAGGAAATAACAATTTCATGAAAAATACGTAAACGTTCCTAGACAAGGTCTGTCAACTTCAACGAACCCCCACCAGGGGATTTACGAACCGTGGTTTCTAGAGTGCATTTAAAAAATATGTATGAGCAAAGATTACTGAATGGAGAAGATGTTTCATCGCCGTGTTAAAAAATATGTATGAGCAAAGATTACTGAATGGAGAAGATGTTTCATCGCCGTGTTAAAATATCTGCGCGAGTTTTTTTGAAATTTTCTAAGTCTCACCACTAGTTCGAATTCTGACCGCAAGAAGCGCTAGCCCTGCACGTTTGACCAAGGTCCACTAAATCCTCTGGCGGCTACTAGCGATCTAGTAGACCTTGCGTTTGCCTTCGTTACCGCTAAACAAGGTCTACTTGATCGCTAGTACGTGCCAGGGGATTTAGTGGACCTTGAGTTTTAAACTTTTGGAAGAGCGACTCTTGCGGTGAGAATTCGAACTACACGTCGGACTTAGAAAATTTCGCTCAGACACGCGCAGACGAATTCCCATATGGATGAAACATCTTCTCCACTCAGTAATCTTTGGTATGAGTTTAAATTTCACCCAAAGAAAATTAATCTTACTAGTAACACTTGTAATACTTAGAAAACAGCAATTCGTTTAAAAACAACAAAGAAATAACTTAATGCCAGATAAGTTATAGATGAGGAGACAGTATCAAGTTACAGGCGAAGAAGAACCGCACAGAACACTTCGACCCCGGCTTTGTTCATAACAATCGCTGAATACAATAGTTTGAAGGGAAAAGACAAGAAAACGTTTCAGACGACAAATCTCAACAAAGAGCTTGTCAAAAGCAGCACAAACAAGCCGTCGTCTCCGCGCTGCTGTACAACATCTTTGACTTTGATACGGAAGCAGGTGGGAAACAGCTGTGTTATATTGAGCAACGGCGCCATAATGGCAATCATGGAGGTTGCCGGTATTTGTGTACACTGGAGCATTACTCAGACAGAAAGTGCAACCCTTCACGCAGACATTTAGCGATACAAACCCTATTGTTAAAACCCTGAACTTAATACTAAAAGTGGGTATATTTCACTGTTTTTATTTCCATAATAAGAATCGTCTGAGTAATTAATTTTTCGTAATAATGAAGTTATGTCATCTTGGAATTAGAATAACTTTTAATAGTTCTCACAAATCTCCAATTAATATTTTAACAAGTACATATACTGCACGGCAATGCTTTCCTTGTACCTTGACTATTAAACGTTAATCAACTAATTACTTTGGACATAAACGGAAAATACGAGGAGCCCTCCTTTGCCGCGCTGGAAATAGCTCTATTCATCGGGGTCTTCGCTTTGTCTCGCTAAACCTCGACCATCATCGTATAACTTCGGTTTATCTCGGCAAAACTCGGCACTGTTCAACCAGTGAACAAGCGACGTCGAAGCTTGGTCCTGAATGTCTGAAATAGCAGCTATCCCCAAAGATCTAATGAAATGCAAATTACAATCAAGACAACCCTTAACGCAGAAGATTTCACGACTCAGTGATTTGAGTAAACTCTGACTCCGAGGAAAGTGACTGCGAAAAGGGTCGGAATGGAACCGGTAGCCGACAGAAGTCACTGGATAGTCGTTAAAAGTAGGTGTAAATGCGTCCCAGCCAGGGAGGTATGTTCACACTGCATAATATTATCAGCAAAGAGAGTATATTTGAATCTCACCCTCATTTAAATGAATCATGTAAGAACAAATACGCCGGAAGGTCCCGACTTGTTTGCCAGAAACCTCTGAGGGAGGATGGTTTGTTATTTAACGTTTCCTTTCCTGAAGCATTTACTATATAACTTACTCCTCTCTTCTTTCCCTTCTCCTCCAACTCTGCGGTCTGCCTGTAAAGTACCAAGAGACTATAATCAAACAAGTATCGCCTATCCGCATGGTTCATTATCGATGTATTGTTCGACATAACATCTGCATCTCAAATCATGTAATTCCCTACAGAATGTACTTCTATACCTTATACAGATGTTGAGTTTCACTATTAATTATTTTTGTAAATAATCTTTTCTGTGTTTTAACAAGCACATTACGAAAGTTGTTCGCTTGTAAAAAACAATTGATGAACGTTCATAAAGCACTAGTGCTACTATTTTTATTTCCTGCGACAAGTTAAAGATAGATATATATATATATATATATATATAATTGTTAGCGTTAAAAATTATGAGGTTGGATAATAACACAAATTCAAGCGTTGTGTCATTTTGATTGGCCTCTTCTATATCACGAACAATTTCACACAAAAAGCTTGACGGGGGGGGGGGGGGTGCACCCCTACGTGTTAAAACACCCATCCATCACGTACGCATCCACCCCACATTGCGTCACTCCTTTGTTCTGGCGTCTCCACCTCAGACCAGGGTTCTTAACCTGAATCATTAGCGGGACCCGCGCAGACGTTTCACCCTCGCTCGCGCCATAATTCTCTCCTCAGAGGCGGCTGAACCAGTCAGCCGTGAACATTCTCAGAAGAACGCGAGACCACAAATCATTATTCCCCATTTAAAAGTGAAAGTATTGTGTGCAATTATTTCAAGGCACATTTTCCAGATTTTCAATTTCCTCGCTGAAAAATACAGACCATTTTAAAACACGCTTCACAGAACATTGCTAACAGAGATCTACCGGTATATGTGCATTGTGCAGGCTTATTGGTAACATGCAAGAGTAATCGAAAGATCACCGGTTCAATTATTCTGGACATTGCAAGTCCTGACAACGTCTTCTCAGTTTGTCCTTCCTGGGCAGGTTTCCAACAAAAATCAAGTGATCATTATCATTAAACGTCTTTTCTACATTGAACGTAAAATATCATTTGGCTGGAGTCGCCAATCTTGTCAAGTCTATGAAAAAGCCTTGTGCCCTCACTCCAGCTCCGAGTTCTTTGACTGTGAGGGCTCCTCCGTCTGTTTTTCAAGATCCTTGGAATGAAAGAGATGCCCCTCGTTAAAACTCAGCGCAGATCTCAAAGCTCTCTATTCACAATGTCCCTTGAACGTCGAGACCGTCTCTTGTCTGTCAGGTGCCTTCACAACATTTTATTTTGTATAACGCAGATATCATAACTGGGACATCGTCAATATAATGACATAAGAAACATGAGCATTCTAGAACAAATCATATCCGTTGTATAATAGATATACATGCAGCATGACACGTAAATCATCAGTAATTTATTGCGATTATACCAGGTTGACCACTCAAATTAGATGCATTCTGGTGGCGAGAAAATAAACTATTCTGAGAAGGAGTTTAGCTGTGAATTGCTCATTGTTATTTTATTGTTAAATCCTCAAGGAGGTTGCTTAGCAGCGCTATTTATGTGTTAGTTCTGAGTCCTCAAGTAAAGACAGAAGCTAATAACTTGTTTTCAACATGACAATCACCAATCAGAAGCCTTAGAATCCACCTAGTAGCTTAGCTCGTATGAACTTTCTTATAAGCTGTTCACAATACCACGGGTCTTAATTTATTTATAGCGTAATTTATTTATCTTATTATCAAAACTTATATTTGTTATTGTTTCTATCTAGAATAGAATATCCATTTCTAGGCCCTTAGTTGGCTCCTGCGTGTAGTTTATGCAGCACATGTTTCTGACTGTGTATGTTGCCTAGCGTTCAGCTCCAACCATTGATTTATTGCTAAGCCCGTAGTTTGTTATCTTCGGTATAACCTGGCAGGCCTAGCCCACGTCCGTCGAGAGAGGCTTGATGGCCACTCAACGCTAACCGAGCTCGATATGAAAGAATCCAGCCGACTGAAAAATCAAAGGTTTTCCCTCAGCAATCATCTCTGGGAGAGTTGAAACGTGATAACCTTTTGATCGTTGCGGTTTGCAGTCGTCAATATTGCACGGGCAGTGAGCGCAAATACACGTCCTCATAGACAAACGAGGATATTAGGTTTAACAGATTCGCATATCACCCTTCCACTCATATCACTTCAATTATTGACATTGTTCTTTGTAGGAGTTGTAAATTGTCTCTCTTTTACTTCTTACAATTATGTTGTTCAGTAATTTTGTTTCTATTTCCTGTAATGTGACTGTTTCGTTCTGTATTTTCGGGCTAAAGAGGGCAAATGTGTTCTACTTTCAATAAAAATAAATACATACATTAACAGCAATAAGTACCCTACTAATGCCCGCAGAAAACTCATACAGATGGCGCCACTGACATCGTAGCCTATGTTCATTCACGATACACATAATATGATTGTGGTATTATGTTAGGGAATGTTCTGCACTTAACATCAGTTGTGTCTGGTGAAAAGAGAGTAAAATACAAACTGATTCATTGTCTGTATTTATGCATATAATCAGGTAACTATTAAGTGAATATCATACGGAAATCTTATTAATGCTGTTGTATGTTAGAATACTGCCACTTTAAATTCTGTCCGAAGGTTTATTCCAAGACTTCTTCAGTCGTTAAGTGTGACTGTGAATATACCCTCGCTTACTTGAAACTATACCATCATTGCAACCCAAACTCTGTGCTTTACACATATCATTATAAGATCTAGGCTTCACGTCTCACATATTGGCTCAATGCTAATCGTGCAGCATGAACATGGACCAACCCCTGCCTACGTCATTGTTCTGACCTGGAATACGGGAACCATGGTTTACCTCATCGACCACGACCACAATGCACATGTTTAAAGTTGACAGCACGTAAATGTATTCAAAATGGCGCGTGTTTTGCCCGAGATATACGGAAGCTTTGCTCATGATAACCTACGCACAAACATCACCACCATCATTTACTCAGGTTCGCAAAGAACAAGGTGGTTTGTCTTCACATTCGATCTGTATCTCGAGTGGACAAATTTTGTGTTTACCTGTATTGAGATTGATTTTATGTCATGTGCCTTTATCTGCATCTCTTTGTATGTATCGTAGGCAATGACTGGAGCATCCTAAGATATAAAATATATATCTTGTGCATAGGCCTACACGTTGTACTCGTAGCTAGACATGACTATGTCAGAGCTCAGCACAACGAGACAGTGAGTGAAGTAAGACCAGCGTGCAGAGGTCTGTCCTACTCAGAACCCAACCTCCAATCAATGCAACCCCGTGTATATGCACGTTGTTGTACTCATAGCTAGACATGACTATGTCAGAGCTCAGCACAACGAGACAGTGAGTGAAGTAAGACCAGCGTGCAGAGGTCTGTCCTACTCAGAACCCAACCTCCAATCAATGCAACCCCGTGTGTATGCACGTTGTTGTACTCATAGCTAGACATGACTATGTCAGAGCTTAGCACAACGAGACAGTGAGTGAAGTAAGACCAGCGTGCAGAGGTCTGTCCTACTCAGAACCCAACCTCCAATCAATGCAACCCCGTGTGTATGCACGTTGTTGTACTCATAGCTAGACATGACTATGTCAGAGCTCAGCACAACGAGACAGTGAGTGAAGTAAGACCAGCGTGCAGAGGTCTGTCCTACTCAGAACCCAACCTCCAATCAATGCAACCCCGTGTGTATGCACGTTGTACTCATAGCTAGACATGACTATGTCAGAGCTCAGCACAACGAGACAGTGAGTGAAGTAAGACCAGCGTGCAGAGGTCTGTCCTACTCAGAACCCAACCTCCAATCAATGCAACCCCGTGTGTATGCACGTTGTTGTACTCATAGCTAGACATGACTATGTCAGAGCTCAGCACAACGAGACAGTGAGTGAAGTAAGACCAGCGTGCAGAGGTCTGTCCTACTCAGAACCCAACCTCCAATCAATGCAACCCCGTGTGTATGCACGTTGTTGTACTCATAGCTAGACATGACTATGTCAGAGCTCAGCACAACGAGACAGTGAGTGAAGTAAGACCAGCGTGCAGAGGTCTGTCCTACTCAGAACCCAACCTCCTATCAATGCAACCCCGTGTGTATGCACGTTGTTGTACTCATAGCTAGACATGACTATGTCAGAGCTTAGCACAACGAGACAGTGAGTGAAGTAAGACCAGCGTGCAGAGGTCTGTCCTACTCAGAACCCAACCTCCAATCAATGCAACCCCGTGTGTATGCACGTTGTTGTACTCATAGCTAGACATGACTATGTCAGAGCTCAGCACAACGAGACAGTGAGTGAAGTACGACCAGCGTGCAGAGGTCTGTCCTACTCAGAACCCAACCTCCAATCAATGCAACCCCGTGTGTATGCACGTTGTTGTACTCATAGCTAGACATGACTATGTCAGAGCTCAGCACAACGAGACAGTGAGTGAAGTAAGACCAGCGTGCAGAGGTCTGTCCTACTCAGAACCCAACCTCCAATCAATGCAACCCCGTGTGTATGCACGTTGTTGTTATAGCTAGACAGAGTAGGTAAGGTTATATAGCCCCAGGATCGATCAATCTACTCTACTCGCATTGTATACTTACAGTTATTTTTGCTCTTTTCCGGCGTCACTCGGCTCACGACGGCCACAAGAAGAAGAAGAATGGGGGCAAAACGGACCCACAAGGGGGGGCCGGGCCCCCTCGGCATCGGGGCCATCCCTCCTAGGCGCTCTTTCGCGCCATTACACTCCCGCGGTCACACACTATAAATACGCACATCACTAATTAATAATTGACACTAGGTTATTGCACCAATGTCATGGTAGTAACGACATGCTTGCACGTAGGTCGTCGAACTACATCCTGTGCACAGACTGTATGTGAACAGAGTCTGTGTCCCGCTGTACTGCCCGGTTGACGGTGCACAGCTCGGCTCGGTTGTGTGGCTGGCGCGATACACAAGTGAATGCGCTATCGATTGAGCCGCGAGGAGCGCGAGGCGGGCGGCCGATCGACGCGACATCTACGGCCACTTGGCGCAACTAACGGCGACGCAGGCGCTCTCCACGCACGACGGACGGAGCCCAATACTTCTTGGCGCGGTTCGACATGAGGGTTTGTTCCCGCGAACTGGGTTTAATATTGAAACGGATTGGTTCACGGGAACTGTTGTTTATACACAACCTATTCTCGTAAGTATTTATAGATGTAATTCGTTCAAGTGAACCGTTTTATGTCAACGTATCCACGTATCCAACGTATCCAACGTAATCCACGTCCCTATAGTACCACGTGCGTTTTGTTTGTGTCTATATCCAGCTCGTCAAAACGTTTGAAAATATAACATATTGTGTGTCTATTTATTTCGTTAGTCTTTTCAGGAATAGGAGAAAGGCGTACAAAATAAAACAATAACAATAATATACAATAACATATATCGCGAGTAACGCATTGGTTATAACAATAAGTGGAATGTGAAAAGTGAAAAGTGAAGAAGAAACATGTTTTCCGCGTTGTTGCTGTCCTGGAAAGTGAGAACAGTGAGGAGTGAAGAAATATGTTTGAGAGTTGTCGGTGATTGGCCTATTGATGCGCCAGTAGCCTTAAGGGCCGACATGACGAACATTTTGAAATTTAAAAGAGGGCTAATGCTATTTATTGTTAATACAGATTAATACTACTGTACTTATTGTGCACATAAATAATAATATATTGAACAAAACATATCCTGCATTTCTGGTATAACAATTTCCACAAATTAAAAATTCTACAAAAATATAAAGAATGTTAACTCATTTTGCATCCTTTTTCTTCTTTATGAGTGCTTGGTCTGATTAAAAACTGTCACAAGTTTATAGACAAGAAGATTACCATAAAAACTGGAGCAATTAATCAAAATTAGGGAAAACGTCAAGTTTGCCGTATCGATGAACCTCGCGTTGCGGGAGAAAGAGAACTCAAGTTTTAGAGAGAAAAACAGGGCAGAAAAAGGTGAAATATTACTAACGGGTCAACGTAAACCAAGTACTTATTAAAATATCCTCACAATAAATAAATCAAATGTAAACAAAAATACATTTCCCCCAAAAAAATGCTTGTTTTCAGCACTTTTTAAAACGTCTCCGCACCAGAGAAGAACACACACACGTGAGGAAGCCAAGATGTTTACATGTTAACATGTCTTTGGTTGCCAACTGGGACTTGGCAGTGTTTACACGTTGCGCGCTGAACTTTATGCCACAGTCTCACGTCCCAATGTGCTTTCTACTCTCCCATGTGTAGTCTGCTATATCCACGAGCACAACAGTACAAAAATACAATAATACAAGAATACAATCTATACTATGATGATGACGATGAGGGGTAATAGATGAAGTACAGATACAATAACCCATTCTTGTGCTCTGATTCGAACCCACGTCCCTTCCGAACCCTCGGCTGCATCATCCTAAGTTAAATGTAAGTATAGTAGCAAACCCCATCTTGTTCTCTGCAATGTATGGACAACTCTAATACTTTCAGAATAATCAGGCAAGTAGAGGTGAAATCCTCGGAGGCCCACACACTCAACCAGAACTCTAGAATCACCTACCATTCCTTTTGAATACACTTTGCATTTTTAGGGTCCTACGAGTGGGTTTTTATACATTATATACGGCGCTTTCAGCAACACAAAAGAGTTGGATGATTGTGGCCTATCGAGTAGGCTTAGACAGGAAGTTATTGCAATCATAAAACATTATGACCATAAAGTTGGCCCTGGCTAATAAGCCACAGTTATTCAGCTTCACCCGTGGGGTAGACTGCGCTGCACCTTGAGTGGCGTATAATGCAGTCGTGTATAGTCCAACTCTTGTTAGTTTACCAACACGAGGACATACAGCGTGCTGACAATGATAATAACCCGTAAATATAAAATTTCATGAAAAAGTAACGAAGTCTTGGAAACAATAGAAACGACTTCTGTTCCTGATTCACGAAAAGTTTAGTAAATCACAAGTGTGACGGAAATCTTTTTGGCATCGTATATGGCTGCTGATTGTTGTTACTCATTGATGAATCAGACTTTATACAAAAACAAGGCAATAGCACAAAAAATGTTAGGGTATTGAAAGTTTCTGTCCTACGTTTAGTTTGTATGTCTGTCGCTGTATATGTGATTACTAAACAAATGTTTTATGTGGTCTAGATATTTTCAAATTTGTTCTTGATACATTGCCAACCCCGCTGTTTTTTGCCTTTTCATAGGCTTTTCTTTTACTTCGTTCGATAACAACTTGGATATCGTCGCTTTTATAATGTTCACCACAATAAAATGTACTCAACATTAATGTTATAATGTTATGCTTTGATTTAGAAAAGCATTATTTTATTTCACTCTGCTGTGTTTTATTTTATCGATGGTTACAACTTACAAGTAGGAAAACACGGACCCCCCCCCCCCCCCCCCCCCATGAACAGTGTAACTGTAACTTTGTGTGTTCCAGAGTCTATCACACGTTCATGAATTTATAACCAGGTGTGTAATTATGTTTGCTCTGCAACCCCCCCAGTTGCGGGAAAAACTCGCATTTTGCGCTCTGACCTAGAAAATAACAAAAGTTAGAAGCACAATGGAGATTTGGAAATAAATGTTTCAGCTGATCACAGGTGAACGCTACTGCATGACTGCAAGAGACTCAGTAGGTAAATGACATGCAATTTCGCTATCGACTCAGATACCGCATTATAGATGTTACAATATACAAGATAATCACTTCGTTTCGATTAGAAACAGTGACATTTAAAGAACGTTATACGTTCATTTTATGCAAGTGTGTTCAGTATACAGGAGAAAGCGGGAAAAAAGAAAGACTGTGTTGGTATCTTTAAAACGATTTGGGAATTATGTTGGAGAATACAAATCATATCCCAAAATGAATGACGGTATAGGTATAGTGTAAGTTTTATATATTTTTTGAAGATAATCTGTCTAGAACTTGTTAACATTTAGCTCCACATAATTGCATTATGTATATTTTATGTGTCGTTTTTAAGATTTATGAAACACATTGGACTGGGTGTTCACTCGTTTCAAACTATATGATGAATACCCTTATACATCAAAACGGTTCAACACATTGTCTTTATACCACCTGAAATGTATTGATAACGGTTTATTCACGCAGAATGTTACAAAGTAAAGAATCACATACTTCTGTTATTTGCACAAAGTTTTAGAGGGACGTGTGTTCAGCATTAACACGTGAGTATTTAAGTTCCGGATAGCAGACGAGATTTTGTGCGCCAGCACAATCATATAACATTATTCGTAAATGAATTACATCAGTGATTATTTAATTAATTACAATTAAATTTTCTCAACGGCTATACAGACGAAATAATATATATTGTGTGGCTATTCATTTTAATTAGTAGCAATTGTATACGTTGGGTTGAAAATAAAGAAGGTTAGTGAAAATCGAATAGCAGAGCTCCACAAGCGGAAGAAAGATACTAAAGCTCAACTTTAACAAGGCTCTAACACAATTATGCCCCCCTCACTTAAAATCAATGAGTATGGGTGCCGGAAAATGCACACAAGGTGTGATAGTAATCTTCAATTGACTTGTTAGGCCTGTCTGAGCAATTTACCTCTCGAACCTCTGCAATCTGTTGCAGTGCGCCCAAATCACGCGATACAGTAAATCACCCGAACGACCGACAGCACTTCGGCTCCCTTCGGCTCCCTTCGTCTATTTCCGGGTCAGGCAATTAACTTAGGCGTGTAATTTGTTGTGTGTGCTCGGGAATAGCTCCGTGTCGTCTTTGTTTTGGTTTCTCAGACAAATGTTGGTTGAATTGTTCACCGCATCTCACGGGGAAAATAACATTCAATCACCTGTTAATGTGGCGACGTCAACGTTCACTGGCTGTTGCCTTGTTTACTTGCGCATGCGCACCAGGAATACCCTGTGAGTGCGGTGGGATCCGTCACAGGTAATAGGCCATTTAAAACATTTATCTGTTATTGCTTCTCACACTGTTCCCTAAACCTCCATAGAAACAACAAATTAAGTTCCAAATCGGTTCCTGGATTAAGATCCTTTAACATAATGACCACTCAAAATAGACTAGACGCATTCTGGTGGCAGGAAAATATACTATTATGAGGAGGAGTCTTGCTGTCCATTGTTCATACTTAGGTTGGTTACCAGTGCTGCTATCTATTTGTTAGTTTGTCTTATTACTCTCGGCGATGTAGAGGGATTGGGGGATTGGGAAATATTGAGTTCATATTGACTCATGGTTCTACAGCGATCGCAATTCGATGACGAAAACATCCTTAGCATTTTAAAGGTTGTTTCGGGACAAGTATTACGTACATTTGCACTAAAATATATGTTTCGTGATTGAGTGTGTTGGATTGTGTATTCAAAATGAATGATTTATAACATTTCATGCGTCTATGTAATATTACGCGTCCGCCGGTGCCTGTGTTAGTGCGATGCAGACGTGATCCAGTTCAATGTACAAGACAGACCATTAGTTATACAACAGAAACATAGACAGCATTCCTCAGAGATATGAAGTCCTTGGGGAGTATGCAGGATTCAGGATACAATGCTTGAGCATGTCTGATAAGACTCACAGGACATAATATGCTCACTGTCTACTTCAAGGACTCGCAGCAACATTGGAGAATACGATCGCCCTATTGTCAGACAGATGGTAACAATACATAATCCGTATTTCAACTAAACTCTGTCTGGGGTTGAGAGGTAAAGTGAATGGATGGAGTATGCCCTAAATATGGGTCAGAAGTGGCATCTAGTAGTAAATATAGTAGAAGTATTCTTTATTAGCAATGGGGCTACTGCCCCACAAGTGCAATATAATAAAATAAAATAACAGGTTACCCGAGTACACATTAACCCACTGCTATATACCTCAAGTCTGGCGAAACTTTACATCTACTTATACCACACCGACACAGTTTTTAAATTTGAAATTGATACAGTCTAACGGCGAGGACCCGATTGGGAGGGAGGGGGGGGGGAAACTTCAGTAGAAAGCAGATCAGGTTATAAAGAATAATAATATGTTAAATATTGCAGGCTAATATAATTCAATTCAAAATGGTTTAAAACAACAACAATTCCTGTTACTTCAATCACTGAATGTCGTGATTATGGTGGATATGAGTCTAAGACGCTCTTGGAGTAGCAAACTTTGAACCGTACAAGTTTTACGCATCTATATATAAATCAGCTGGAGCTTCAGAGGACCTTTCTACCAGTACAGCTAAGTTAGCGCGAAAGTTTCGGGACGAAATGTGTATACATTCTTATTTTATTTTATTTGAATGAAGAAATCTTTAACTCCCCCCCCCCCCTCCCCCCTCTTTCCAACGTACTCCGTACCCGGCGTCCCCAAACTTAACTTCACAATCTTTGCTATACACGAAAGTTGAAGACCAGCAAAAGTTTTACTTTTGATCTTTATCACCTAAAAGTTTGTGAAATATTCTAGGTTAATGGATTAGCTTGAGGGGATTAATCACAGAAAAACTTAATTATAAACATACATATATATATTCCCGTTACATTCGTAAGCTGGCGAGGAGTTTTAATTGAGATATGAAAGGAACGCCTGTCTAATAGTTGCAAGTTAGTCTCAAGAACGTTGAGATCAATGTTGGAACCAAGTTTAATTAACATACGTTTTCCACGAAGATCGGTGGAAGTAAAGTATCTACTTGTTTGACGTTACTTCCAAAGTATCTCGTATCACGTGCATCGTGTATCAAAGTTGAACCACAGTATAGAGGTAGGTAAACTACTGAAACTCTCATTGGATAAGTTGCGCACCAGCGACACTAGCGCGCGTAGCGGCTAACTGGTTGACACACTCGCAAGAAACGCCATCTCTAAACAATACCACAAGTTGTTCCACGGTTGATATTTTCTAAACTTGTTACTAATTAATTTATTGCAAAGGAAAACATTATTCATTTTACATTTTACCTTTCGCGTGCCCTCGTTTGGTAAAACAAAACTCAATCTAGGACATTCTGTTAACAAACTGGCCAAGGTTCGCTACTGTTTATGCCCATCTTAATAGTGTGGCTCAAACGTCTGTAGAAATGAAACTCTCTGATAACAAATAATACTGTAATGTCTAAAACATCTACGGGTTGAAACCATGCTCTGTTGACACGTCTCGTATAGTTTCTCTGCTCTATTACTTATTTAAATAGTGTTCGTATTGTATGTGTTGCCTGTTTGCATACATGGTGATTGCTGCGTATGTATGTATAACACATCGTATGTCGCATGAGGAATGTTAGCCAGCTTTACTTGTATGGAAACTAACTCCATAATATGCATGTATTATATTATTACAATGGAATCACACAAAGTTGACGAATAGACTTATTCATGTGAACATCTCGTCTAGTCTCGTAGAGAAACATGACGTACATAACGTGTACACACGCCGATATACATTGTCTTCTTTATGAACACTTCTATGGACTTGTACGTGAGGTGTGCGCAATGCTCGTTTACTTATCGAATTCGTAGGTTGCACGTACGTCACATCTGTGCGCGTGGCGGCCACATTTGTGATCAAACTTTGACGTTGCCATGGAGAAACAATTGAAGGCTGTTGTGGTAGAACACAGCCTATTTTTTAATAAAATTGGTAAAAGTGGTATTTTTAAATTGTTTTTTTTACTTATTTTTACTTTAAATTCTATATTAGGCTTATTAATTAAATTTCAATAATATTTGCCTATGATCTAGGATTGGTCCTCCTCAATTGTGTCGCAATCATGGCCACTGTGACGTCACGTGGGAACTATGAATTGCCTCTCTAGAAGTTTTAAATGCTTGGTCCTGGGTGTAATAGCGGACATTAAAATAAGCTGGGTTTGCTCGTTAATCACTTAGAGAAAGGCAAGTTGTACCTTGACACCTTTTCCCATGGAACACGATTATTATTAATTATTCCTGTATTATAATACGACTAATAATGGCGGAGGTTGTGGCTCTCGGTGATGGGATGGGTTTCTAGATAATATTCTTGGGTTTAAAGTAAGTTATTCGTTCTAAACCTAATTTTGTTTCAACAATAACATTTATCTATAATATTGATTTAAAGGAATTGATTGATCTAAAATTGTGTGAATGCATTCAATTTGAAAGACATACATAGGTATTCATTATTCCATAATGCTGATATTTATTCGCGTTTATAGTATCCGAACTAAAATCCCTAAAACATGTACGTATTACATCTCAGTGCATTGTACTTGTTCGAACACCGTGTATTGAGTATTCCTTGCGTTAACTCATTGTTCTGCCGGGAATAATAAACTAGACCAAGTGAAACACTTCATACGGAGCATTCCTGCTGTTGCTCGCTCGTAACAGTAATGCCCTCCCTGGTTTTATATCCAGGGGGTAGGGGGGCGTCAATGCGTCAACCCCCATCGACTTTCCGGATGTTGATCCGCGCGAACAAAAGAATTTCAAATGTTCTCTATACGTCTAGAATATAAATTTTGGAACAAATTCTCCCGGGTTAATTTAACCCTTGAGAAGACAGAAAGTGTAATTAAAACAGCCAGCTTCTTTCTTTTAGGGGTGGATAAGAACATGTTAAGCACCCCCCAACCCCCTCAGCGGAGAGTAAATGAGATTAAACGTGTGAAGAGCCGCCGTGAATGTAAATGACTCATGCACAAAGCTGAAAGTTGTTCTATACATAGGACGGGAATTACTCGACGAAGTGGTGTTTTACAACCCTTCGTACGGGGTGAATATCGTTTACATGGACGTGCGCTGACTCGCAGAGAATGTGATTATCTTCGGTGTCGATATCAACATTGTCAATCTCGACTCTGCTGATCTCATGTTATGTAAGAGAAGAGAGTCTTGCTTGGTCACAGCTTTACCTGGCTGATAGACCTGTGTGCGGGACAGCGACACGACTACGACTACGATTATGACTACGACTACGACTGCGACTGCGACTGCGACTACGACTGCGATTGTGACTACGACTACGACTACGACTGCGACTACGACTGCAACTACGACTGCGACTACGATCACGACTACGATTACGACTGCGTCTGCGATTGCGACTGCGACTACGACAACGACAACACCAACATGGACATTTTTACTAATTTCTCAAAAAGTGAACACGAAATGAAACAAAAAAAACTAAACAACACAAAAATGTGTAAATTAATTTCAAATTGTACCAGTACGTGACAAAATGTAATCGACCATATCCCCCTAAAACATCAATGGAATTTTGCTTTCACATCCAGAATGCATAAGATGTCAATAAATTACTAGAAGCATGATAAAAAGAGGAAAATTCTACTTTTATGTTTACTACTATTTTGTTTCAGTATAAATGAATTGTAAAGGTCATGTGTCATACATTTGAGCTCAGGTTTTATCAAGTTTAATATAAAGCTTTTCTCTCACTTGATTTTTTGTCTGATCCCTGGAAATTGTTTTCTGTCTGTATCTCAAGAGAGGGGAGCTAGAGTAACGGAGTAACGGGAGGTGCTCCGTCTAGTAACGGAGTAACGGAGGTGCTCCGTCCAATATGAGAGACATATTAAGTTTTATGAACATGCATCTTGTTTGTATGCAAGGATATTACTGCACGAGTACATTCGCAAGAATCTCATTACATTCATGCATGTCCCTTTAGATCATGGTGAGTATATTGCTGCCCCGGGAGAGGTGTACAATATACTAGAATGATAATGTTCAGATGTTCCGATGATAATGTTCAAGACAGTGTCTTGGTTGGGCTTTTCTTACACATAACACATAACCTTATCTTAAATGTTCTGTGTAATTGTAAATTGTGTAAAATGTAAGAAAAGAAAATAAATATTTGAATTTGAATTTGAATTGAATGTTATGAGTTGAAACACACCTTTCCAATTAAATGAACACATTTATAAATCGGAAATATTTATTTAAAAAAACGAAACATTCATAAGAGCATCACTGTAGGTGTGTGTTACCATTTCAAAGCATTTTGAGAGTCAGATATCAGAGGGCTCACATAGTATAGGTGGAGATGTTTGCCTTGGGCTTCTATGCTTGCATCTTCTGTTTCGTAATACATTTACCGTTTACGATGCCCACGTCTCCAGAACATTTGCAAAGGATTCCATCACTGGATTCCGATACTGCAATTACAAGTTCCGCCTGACTCAACACAGAAGTTCTTCCCAAAGGGAAACCTTTTCATCAACTCTGGGTTCTTTTAAGTCCCCTGGTGAGGTCTCGTCGAACTTCTTACTTTGAGGGAACCCCGCCAGGGGATCTCCGCCTAGCGGAAGTTTGTCGAACTCCCAAGTCGCGCGAGCAGCGTGCATAGGGACGATTATGAGTGCCATGGCCACTCAAAATAGACTATAGATGCAATCTGGTAGCAAGCAAATAAACTTCTATGAGAGGGAGATTACTCATCGTTGATTTGTTGAAACCATCAATGGCGCAGATAAGGGGGTAACTTAGCAGCGCTATCTATGTTAGTTTGAGTCTCCATTCAAAGTGTGATTGTAGAAATAATAGTTAAAGTAGAGTTTCATGTTATGAAATGTTTACCTTCTCAGTCAGATGAGCTTAAATAAATAAATAAATTCACATTTAGAGTCTTCTACTAGCATTGTGATCATCAATATGAACAACAAGTGTCTGCCAGGATTTACTCCTAGTGGACCTTGGGTTGCGTACCACCTAATGGTGTATGTTCAGCGCTGTTTAAAACCTTCTAAATTAGAAGGATATAGTGACACAGTGGAGCCAAAGACAACGAAAACATCTTTAGTGACAGCATGACAAACTTATTGCTTATTCGTCCCCTGGAATATGAAATAGATATGAAATATCAAATGTCATAAGGGCGTGTAGACATCTTGGAGCAAAACGATGTGCCTTCTTAAAAAGTTAAGCAAACCCATGCAAGGTCAACTTGATCTCCGCCTAGCGGAGGCACCTTGAAACCCATGAACAAAGTCTTCTTTGGGTTTTCTGGTATTTTCTACGCAGTGAACTTTTTCAATCCAAACAAACAAAAGAAGCTCGACTGTGGTGTTTTGTATTTTTCGAACCAAGTCAGCTAGAAACAAATTTAATAATTAAATTTTTGCTAAGAAATATATAAAATTTATTTTGTAAGGTAAATAATATTCATTGAAACTCAAACAACTCAAGGTGTAGACAAGTCAGTCCAAGTCAAGATTATCCCTTGTGAAGTAGGCCTACGCTGACAGCATCGGATAGCTTTCCACTGGTGAGTAGAATCACTCACAGTTGTTCGCCTACTTAGTATTTTTCTTAGATCTTTGTGTAAACTTAACTTGTACTAAGCGCCGAACAGGTTAAGGGGATCTTCTGATTTCCCCAGAGAGTCAAAAAGTTAAGAGTTTGACGCTGATTGCCCCCGATATTTGAGGTATCAGGGTGGGTGGTTACGTTGGTAGACAGCAGTTGGTCTATTCTCCGTTCAGGTAGGGTTAACAGGGTAAGATAGGGTTAACAGGGTAAGTACGATACACAAATGTTAATGCTCAACTTGTTGATAAACAATGGACTTTGAATTATCTAGCCCAGAGGGGTGCTCATACTCGAGGCGTATAGTCAGTCCCCCAAAACAATGTTCAAATTTGTCAGGACTCTAAAAACAGCAGAGTGGACCTATTGTCAGTTTGTCAGTGCGAGCCAGAGGATGATACAGTTTCCATACATGAATAGGTCCAGAGGAAACCTCCTAAAGTGCCCGGAAAACGTATTTATAACAAAAGAAATTTTATTTTATACGGAAAGGACAAAAATTTTAGGAATTGTGGACAATTATCGTGTTGGGTCGCTCCGCCGATTTAAAATAAGGTTGTTCGACGCTGGTGTTGGGAACTGCAGACCCATCTGTCGGCAAAGTTTAAGAAGCTCATATGAGCGAATATCGATTCGTGCAGTCCTCTGTATTTCGGTGGTTCAGTTAGTATCAGCAGTCTCACAGAGAATGAGCCACATGCAACGTTGTTGGTTGTAGGCAGCGGCATCGGGCAGTATTTGAATGTCCATGTCAGGCAATATAACCGTTAACCGCCATCTGCATTTATAAACTATCGAGTTATGATTTTGTTGTCGAGGCTAGCTGTGATGACGTGATATGTTTTGAGGTGTCAATTCGCTCGTCATAGCACAAGTCATACGAAGGCGGCCGATAAGTTATGAGGCGCGCGTTAGCATCATTTTCAAAAAGGGAAATAAAAAGTTCCTATTATGGAACAACAAACGTGACGATGAAGAGTCTTCTTCTTCTTCTTCTTCTTAGTGAATCATATTTATGTCATCATATGTCATGACAACCATCAACCAATAAAGATAAGACTCCTTTTCCTTCCTGTCCAGCCCCCTTGGCATTCCTTCTTAGTGCTCTGTCAGCATCGAGCATCGGAATAGATGTTGCCTTACCTGTATTCCATTCCCACAGAGCTTACATATAGTCTACTGCTTTCGACCACCCATGAGTAGGTGCTTTGCTAGTAAGTCTTGGCCAGTTTCTATAGTCTAAACTTCTTCTTCCTTCCATTTCTCCTATTAACTATTAACTAGCTCACTTTACACTTTATCCTTGCCATTCTCTTTCCACGCTGCTTTTGCCAGTCAACAGGATCGGTACGTAGCAGCAGCGACCACTAGATCTACCACGTACCGGCAGCGACCATGACCGAGCGACGCAGGTCGGGCCGCGTCCCCAAGAAGCCGCTCGAAGCGACCATCTCATCGCCCGGCGATATCACCATAGCCAGCGCGTCTCGCATCGCCCTCGCCAGCTCTTCCAGTTGTCCGACCCCGACCGGACACGGACCGGAGCGAGCTCGGACTCACCATAAAGCCACCAGGGATAGCACGTTAGAGACGCTGTTCATCAGGCAGAAACCTGTCACCATACTGAACAACATATCACTCTGTTTCGATGGAAATATGGATTCGACGAAGTTGAAGGGGTTGGAGAATGTTAGGCTACTTTCGAAAGTGTCAATGTTAGAAGGCGGTGAAGTTACAGAATCTGACACCGAAGAAGGTTCTCTTTGTGCTGTGACCTCCAGACGAGATAGGTTAGAAATCGGTGAAGTTACAGAATCAGATACCGAAGAAGCTTCTCTTAATACTATAACCTCCAGGCAAGATAGGTTAGAAAGCGGTGAGGCTACAGAAGCGGAGAACGAAGATTGTTCTGTTTGTGCTGTGACCTGCAGACGAGACGGGTTAGAAGGCGGTGAAGTTACAGAATCGGATACCGAAGAAGCTTCTCTTAATACTTTGACCTCTAGGCAAGATAGGTTAGAAAGCAGTGAGGTTACAGAATCAGAGAGTGAAGAACCCTCTGTTCATATTGAGACCTCCAGGCCAGATAGATTAGAAGGCAATGAAGTTACAGAATCGGAGACGGAAGAAGCATTTCTTTGTGCTTTGGCTTCCAGACGAGATAGGTTAGAGGGCGATGGAGTTACAACTTGTGCCACAACGTCGAGACTAACCCATAGTGACGTCACATATTTCTTTTCTAATAGAGAGTCTAGAAACGCCCACAGCAGTGACATCAGAACTTGTCCTTCTACCGAGAAATCAAGACACGCCCACAGTAATGACATCAGAACTTGTCTTTCTACCGAGAAGTCTAGACACGCCCACAATAGTGACATCAGAACTTGTCCTTCTACCGAGAAGTCTAGACACGCCCACAGAAATGACGTCAGAACTTGTCCTCCTACCGAGAAGTCTCGACACGCCCACAATAGTGACGTCAGAACTTTTCCTTCTACCGAGAAGTCTAGACACGCCCACAGCAGTGACATCAGAACTTGTCCTTCTACCGAGAAATCAAGACACGCCCACAGTAATGACGTCAGAACTTGTCCTTCTACCGAGAAATCTAGACAAGCCCACAGTAATGACGTCAGAACTTGTCTTCCTACCGAGAAGTTAAGAAACGCCCCCTGTGACGTCACCGCATCGGACGACGACCTGTCTGCAGCTCCCAGTGTTCAACAAGTGGAGTGTTCTTGTGCTCATCCCCCCTCTCAGCGCCGGTGTGGTGGGGGGGAAGGGAGGAGAAGGGACCCGGCCCTTCACGCAGCCAGGCGATTGGACAAGAGACTGAGACGCCTAGAGAGAGAGACCAAGAGGATGCACAAAGACCTTGAAAAGCTCTCTCAAGGTTACAAGGTAGGGGTGGGTTTTGACAGTTGACACAGGATTACCAATACCCTTGGGCAGGGGAGAGTTTATCCTTTCTGAGCCCATCTCCAAATATTGTATACGCAGTTATTTAAGTAACTATGGGTTCGTGTGATTTCTTAAAAGTTGAAAACATCAAATCATACACAAAGAATGACCCACAGCCTGGTTGTTGCAGAAGACGTCCCTCGCGCAGGCACCCCGCGCACAGCAAGATCTGCGTGACGTCAGACTGCTCGACAAGATGGTGGTAGAGCTGGAAGGTCAGCTGGAGCGCATGTCTCTGCGCAGATGGGTCGGTAACAACAGGATAAAGCAGCAACCGACTGAGAAGGGGAAGGCTATGATCATGTGACACTTGACAGCGTTGCATGTAGCTGACATTAAACAAGTTGCTAAATCGAATATGGTTTACATTCGTTTGGTGTATTTATTAATAATTTACAGATGTTAGTTTCGGAATGTCGGTACGATTTAGCTGGGCTACAACGACGCATTATCTAGTAGTACGCGGAAGTCTTGGGGAACATTAACTACGGTGATTTTGTGACTAATTTCATATGATTATGATCTTATAAGTGAAAATTATTTTTTTTTAACTTGAAAATTGTTTCACTTGAATGTGATATTGCCAATTGGTGACCTCACTAGGAAATCATCCATGCCTGTTTTTTTCGGACTATAATTATGATATTTCCAGCATCTTTTCTCAATTTTTTAAATTATATTTTTCATAACTTCATAACAAAGTCTAATTTGGTACGGTAGATTTGAAACCAGGACTGTCTATCATTTGTTGGGTATAGAGATGGACCATCATCATCATCATCATCATCTGTTGCCACGTCCAACTCTGCATTGGGTCGGCATTGAAGATAAGCCTCTCCATCTTCTTCTATCCTGCCACCACTCTTCCTCCTCAACTACATATAAATACAAATATATTTTTTATTTACTCATCTCAATATTATACATGTTTCACACTGTCTATAGTTCCCCCACCAAACGCATAACATTAGTCATTACTCAATGTTGTAAAGAGGTTTTTAAATGTGTTTGAAACATGAAAAATCTGCCTAGTGTGTGTGTTTCGAGTACAACTTGATGACTATCTGTGCGTCATCATCGTCGTCACATTTCAAGCGTCGCATTCTTGCGCTTGAGATAAGATTGGCGTATCTAGCTGCTTCCTGCTGTAGGTATCTAAGAAGGCACACATAGCTACAGATATGTAATGTTCTTATCACTTATCGGTCCATTATCACTTGATAACGTGCTTCTATCATTCTATCAACCGCAGTCGCTTAAACACACCGTAACTGTTTTCAAAGCCATCGTAGGTCAATGCTATACTGAAATCTGATTTTGGATTTTGAAACCCGATCGAACAAAAGTAAGTCTAACCTCGTTACGATTCTATTGCAAAATATCTTAAATCAATATTTTGCCATTCGATAAGTTTTTCTTTTTTTCATTTTAAAAGGAGATTAAGAATGGTGATCGATTTAATCGGTTCGACGAATTTTGTAAAAAATCACACATTATGTTGTGCAGTGTGCATGGTTAAAGTGCTTCTATAATCCGTGTTTGCTCTGATACTGTGCAAGTGTAAAAGAAGACGGTGTTTCTACAACTATCCATTTTATATGTCACATCTGGGTCTCACGGTAAGTACAGAGTACACCTACCTATTCTACTTGTAGGCCACTAAATACTTATCCCGTCGCTTACTTGATTTCTCCATAGCAACCACGAAGCGATCTGTTCCGTGCGTTTACAAGTGTCGCCTGACGCCTAAAGAGAAACAATATCCTACTTTGAAGGAATTCATCAAATTTATCATATTGTTTCCCAATAATTTAAGTATGTCTGTCATACCATATTACGTTTTGCAGTTTGCTCATATTGTTTGTGTGATGTGCCACGAGCCTTTCTCGTAGGCTGTGCTGTATAAGCCAGACCAAAATGTGAATAATGGATGCAAAGTCTTGGTACCTCAACTGTTTTGATCGCCAAAGCGTGTAATTTCTTATTGAAAATATCATCTAATAAAACAATATCAACCAAGCGTTGCTCTAAGCAAGTGGAGACTGTGCATACTGTTTAACTTCAGATGACGAGTTAGACTTCAGCTCCAATCCATCACATTTAAACTCATTTTCATTCGGTGTTAATTAATCTCTTCCACTTGCAAATAATCAAAATTTGTGATTTTGAGTGTGCTTAATAGGAGCTTGATTGTATAGCCCTGCCAAATTGTGTCTTTTTATGATTTCAGATGCACCCACAAATGTCTTATTGACTAGTGCCCAAAAACAGACTATGAAAAACAAATTGATTACTTATTCCAAAAGATCAATATTGCACCGTTTGTTTCATATTTTTGATACTTCATGACAGTAAGGGCACTCGGCAACATAAAGGCAATCAATGTCATGGTAAATCATGACTCTGGCTACATTTTCTCTCAGTAACAAACCCCTCGTGCATATTACTGCGAACCCTCAACGGGTAGTGATAACACATTCAAGTCTGAGCTCCGAGAGTCGTTGAAATGCTGTCAAGGGATAAGTTCACTACGGTCAGCGTGCCCTCTGACGGGAGTTGTCTGTACTGGGCGACCACTCTGGCCTTCTTGTACCCGGCCAGACACAAAGCCAGCCTCTTTGCCGACCGTTTCGCCCGAGCGTTCGGCCATGACCCGATCCTCGACTCCCCCCGTCTCCGGGACCTTCTTCTATCCTGGACCCCGCACGGTGACAGCCCGACGGCGTTCGGGAACATCATCACCCTGATGCAACCGCTGATCAACGGTCACTTCCGTCAGCGCGTCATCCAAGAGATGACTCTCAGACGAGACAAATATCAACACTTTATCTCGCTCGGCTCGTTTCGTGAGAGTCAAAACGAGGGTTTCTTCACGCGCGGACTCTTTCAGAAACGCTTTCAGAGCGAATTCGGGCACGAAATCGAACAGTGTGGTGTAGACATTTCAAAACTGAAACCGACACATCTTGGTGTTCACCAAATGGAGGAGATTGACGTCGAGTTAGACAAAATGGCGTCGCAACAACAGGTGCTACTGTTCAAGTATAACATGTACTTGAAGTGTATGGCGTTGTCCACGTCCTGGGGGGGACAGCCCGAGATCCAGGCGGCGAGTCAGCTGCTCACGTGTAACATCCACGTGTTCCAAGACGCCACCAAGATGGCGGGGACGACCTTCACCGGGGGTCAAGATCAACACTGGCTCTACCTGGCACACAGCAACGGGAACCACTACAGCTTCGCGCTGGTCAAGGCCGCGTCCCTGCTCGATGACGACAAGGCTGGGCTACGCGTCGAGGTGGTTGAGCGATGCTTCTCTGCAGGGGTAGATGACGTCAACGCGAGCAACAGGTTCGGGTGGACGATGCTGCACTACGCCGCGCTGAGGGGGGACGAGGGGCTGGCCAGGCTCCTATTGGACCACGGAGCGAGGGTGACGGTGCAGAACAAGCACAGCAAGACGCCCGCTGACCTGGCGCTCAAGTATCGACGCTTCGACGTGTTGAAGATGCTTGAGAAGGAGCTGCTGAGAATACAGCAGCAAGACGAGTTGCTGACTTCCATCCAACAGCCGAGGAACAGGAAGGTAGGGATCGACTTCATGTGGTATTTATTTAAAATTAAATTTGGTAATGAAAATTTACTTCTTTTCACAATAAATCTTAGGGTATCACAGCCTTATCATCAGATTGGTTAGTTTCTCACAATAGGTAAAAATTAATATACGTAGTTCATATTTCCTTTTTTGTTTTGTTACCATTGGGAATTATCATAGCCATCAAAATTTATTTTTTAGTTTTTACCCACACTCCAATCATGTTTACTAAAACTGTGTAATTTGTATTCTTCTTCTAGCTACGTGCCAAATACTAACTACCACTACTTTCATACAGCGCAAACCATATCGACTAGCATCGTTCCCAAAATATGAGACCTCTAACAAGAAATCTGCATCATCTGAACCCAACGTGCTATAGCAACAAAACAGAACGTGTTACGCAATTAAAGCCGATACTCAAAAGGACTTTCGGTTTTTTTTCAGTGCAATGATGGCTCCTCACAAGATGGACAAGTCAAGTCTACTTTAGCAACACAAACCACAGCCTTGCTCAACACCTTAGACCAAAGACTCCGTGACCCAAAGATGGCGTCCAAAGCAACACAAACCACAGCCTTGCTTAACACCTTGGACCAAAGACACAGGGACCTAAAGACGGCGTCCAAAGCATCGCAAACTACAGCCTTGCTTAACACCTTGGACCAAAGTATCCGTGATCTAAAGACGGCGTCCAAAGCAACGCAAACCACAGACGAGAAGCAGCAGAAGGACACCACCACAATACGAGCACCTGTTGCGTCTAGAGGAACACAAACTACTGGCGGAGAACAGGTGGATCAGGCTATGACGTCACTGCGACAAGTGAAGGTGCTCCAGCAACAGTTGTTGGAGGTGATTCAAGAGAGGAATGCGCTGGAACAAAGTCTGATGACATCTCAACGACTGGAGCAGGATAGCCGTGAGGTTAGTGAAGAAACGCATCATCAATATGAATTATTTAAATAAATATTTGTGTTTAATAATATGTATTCAGAATCTTCCTATATCTTCATATAATGTGGTATTTATACTGCGAAATTAAACTGAATTGAAGGAAGCAAAAAAACGGAACGATACAAAAAATAAATCTTACAATTATTTTTCAGGAGATGATCGTGGAAGCTGGTTCCCTAAAGAAAGAAATAGTCTATCTGCAAGAAGAGAATGCCTCTCTTAAGAGAGCGATGGAGCAGTTGGAGCTCAAATTAAGATCGACGAAGACATATTCTGTCGCCACAAACTCAGCAGGGATCGTAAGTGAAACAGTTTTACATTGTTTAAAAGAACCTCATACACGGCACAATTCTATACGAGACAGACCGCAAGAGAACGAATCTAGGCAGGAGGCGGAGACCTAACCGACAACACTGCCTTATACCTTGACCTCAGGCGTAGAAGCCTAACGTAGCGTCGGACGGTGTTTTTACGCTTAATTGGATTGCAGCAAAATGTGATATTTTGTTGCAGAAAAGAGCAACTGATGATTCTGGTGACGATCTGACGAGTCACACATCACCGAGGTAAGACCTGTTTACCCTACGTATTTATACGTGTTTATTCAGGTAGTATCATGGTTGGATGCGTGTGTATTAGAGAAGATTTAAACGACCACATCCTTCTACCATAAGAATCACCGGGGAAAATTTTGCAATAATAGCAACGGAGTTTCTCCAAAAGTTAGTCCATCATTAGATATCAGAGACTGATGATTGTTACAATGATGTAATCGTAATCAGAGGATAATATGAGATGCGTATAAAACAAAGACAATCATGCTTTGCAGTGGGGTGGTTCTGAAGAGCTCCTTTGACATCAGGGTTACTGCGATCTTTCTCGTAGATTTAGAGTTGGCAGAGGTAGAGACACAATTTGGAACATGGGACCTTTATAACACATTAACCAATGAATGAATGACCCGCTTTATAACATCCATTAAAGTAGTCACAAGTGTAAAATGTCATCAGACTGTTCTTTCTGTGCAGGACTGTAGCATCCCCGCAAGTTGGCTACAAGAAACACTCCGACTGTATTCCAGGAGACGAGCAAGTCATGTGCCTGAGGGTTGGCCACCCTGGTCAACAATTCTCCATGGCTTCCAACGTGAAGGCAGCGGGCAGATCCCCCAATGTCGTTGTCCGGTGTAGTCTGCTCAAACAAGACGTCTGGTCAACCGACGTCCTGCAGATCGTTCTCAACGAGGACACAATGACTCGCTTGGTCAACCTTTTCAACGCCATTCAGAAACCTGCCTTGAGTATGCTCAAGTACTTTGAAGTGTATTATTTTATGAACCAGAAAAAAATTAATGGAGAGGATTTAAAATTTTATGGACAGTCGAAATTGTTTGATTTTTATACTTTTACGAATGCGTCTCTCGAGTTGGAGGTAAGAATTCGGGCACGAGATAATACACTTAGTGTTATGTGGAGGACAACTGATGCATTATCTCTTGATGAACTACTTGGCAGTACAGTGATGTGTGCAAGAGCTTCTCCAGACCAAACGTGTGTCTATAACGGCGACAATATAGAGAACAGGAAATACTTACACATTCGTTGACAAAAGTGAACAGTGAATTTGAAGTAAAGTGAATTAGGTTAATTCGATATGTACGACGCCACACCGAGTTGGCAGTCGGTGAAAAACCAGTTCCCGATGCCGATTAATTTCTTTCTGTACAGAATCTGTAAGTAAAGTCCCAGTGCAGAAAGAAATGGCAGTGATTTTAGTATTGCATTCTATCTCTGTGTTGTGTGTGCGGAAATCACTTGTACAATGTGTACCAGAAACTATATCTCTCATTGCAATCAGCCTGATCCCCGGGGATTCAGAGGATCGGACTGAATAGTAGTTCTTGGTACCAGTAGACATATGAAATTGCTTCAAAACACGTGTCTATACGTTAAACATGGAGATCCAAAAACAAGTTCTACTAAAATAAGTGAAGATTGTCTCAATGTAACCTACTCATTCACAATTTTTAAAAACGTTCCTTTACTTTAGGAAAATAACAGTTTTCGTGGGCACTGAACCGGAATACACAGGCAGGTATTTGTCAAGATTACTGTTAAGTTTATTTAATAAATACATATAAAAAAAACATTCATATATTTTGTACTATATAATATAGTGATAATCGATACAAATCTTGGCTTGAATGTGCGGCCGCTAGGTCTTTGGTTTGGACTTGGGGACATTCTTGCGCGCCATGTTGTCCAGGATCCAGGTGACGTAGGACCCCACGCGCGTGTAGACCCCTGGGGGGGTGAGCACCCCCGAGCTGGGCCCGAACGAGACAATCCCGTACTGGATGACCTTGTCCAGTGTCTCGAAGCCCCCCGCCACTAGGGGTCCCCCCCCGTCCCCCGCGGTCGCCTCCTCGGTCTTAGTCCCTCGCAGACACAGCTGGTCCTCGTATATCTCGATGCGCGTCGTGTAGTTCCGATAGAGAGCAGCACAGTCGTCCGTCGGGACGTACTCCACGCGTACCGGCCGTACCACGGAGCTCTTCACCCCTAGACAGTTAAATAAGAACTCACGTTGGAGATTTGGATCCCTTTTTGAGCATAACTGAACCCTACAATTCTCACACTTTCTCGGAAATAATGTCAAAATAGTGCATTGATGGTGTTTCGCTTGAAAAGTAAAAGGGATGAGTCTATTTGGAAGATTGTTCTAGGCAAGACCTAATGTTCACAACACAAATGTATTACCTGTAATGGTTCGTCCCCACCCAAGCACAGTCAACAGTTCCCCTTCGTGAAACCATCGTTGTTGCTCTTCAGCAGAAAGGGGGAGACAGATTGGCCTCACTGAATCTGAAAGATAAGACCAAAACTAATCACTATTCAATATCTATAGCTCATTCTTACGTACGTACTTTCAACATTGGTAGAAATATTTCTTCGTACGAACATTATCGTTATACACTATAGTGCATTGAAATAAAAAATATTACGATTATGTATCATCATACATCAGGTTACACCAACACCACGACCCAGCATTGAGGTTTACTCACGCGAGGTGAAGTTGGCTGAGTGGTTGAGCTTGAGTGGCGCGATGTGTTACTCACGTGAGGTAAAGTTGGCTGAGTGGTTGAGCTTGAGTAGCGCGATGTCGTTGCGGAAAGTCTTCTGGGAGTAGCCGCGATGTGCGATCACCTTGGAGATGGGAATGTCTATTGGAGGCTCCGAACACACGGATATCCCGTCCACTTCCTGACAGTCCACGGCCTCATCGTAGTCGTACTCCCCTAGACGCACGCCCACCCTAGACACACGGGACAGTCACAACTAACAAGTAGCTGTTACAATATACTCGTCTATTGGGCATCCCGTCCACTTCCTGACAGTCCACAGCCTCATCGTAGTCGTACTCGCCTAGACGCACGCCCACCCTAGACACACGGGACAGTCACAACTAACAAGTAACTGTTACAATATACTCGTCTATTGGGCATCCCGTCCACTTCCTGACAGTCCACGGCCTCATCGTAGACGTACTCTCCTAGACGCACGCCCACCCTAGACACACGGGACAGTCACAACTAACAAGTAACTGTTACAATATACTCGTCTATTGGGCATCCCGTCCACTTCCTGACAGTCCACAGCCTCATCGTAGTCGTACTCGCCTAGACGCACGCCCACCCTAGACACACGGGACAGTCACAACTAACAAGTAGCTGTTACAATATACTCGTCTATTGGGCATCCCGTCCACCTCCTGACAGTCCACAGCCTCACCGTAGTCGTACTCGCCTAGACGCACGCCCACCCTAGACGCACGGGACAGTCACAACTAACAAGTAGCTGTTACAATATACTCGTCTATTGGGCATCCCGTCCACTTCCTGACAGTCCACAGCCTCATCGTAGTCGTACTCGCCTAGACGCACGCCCACCCTAGACACACGGGACAGTCACAACTAACAAGTAGCTGTTACAATATACTCGTCTATTGGGCATCCCGTCCACTTCCTGACAGTCCACAGCCTCATCGTAGTCGTACTCGCCTAGACGCACGCCCACCCTAGACACACGGGACAGTCACAACTAACAAGTAGCTGTTACAATATACTCGTCTATTGGGCATCCCGTCCACTTCCTGACAGTCCACAGCCTCATCGTAGTCGTACTCGCCTAGACGCACGCCCACCCTAGACACACGGGACAGTCACAACTAACAAGTAACTTTTACAATATACTCGTCTATTGGGCATCCCGTCCACTTCCTGACAGTCCACAGCCTCATCGTAGTCGTACTCGCCTAGACGCACGCCCACCCTAGACACACGGGACAGTCACAACTAACAAGTAACTTTTACAATATACTCGTCTATTGGGCATCCCGTCCACCTCCTGACAGTCCACAGCCTCATCGTAGTCGTACTCGCCTAGACGCACGCCCACCCTAGACACACGGGACAGTCACAACTAACAAGTAACTTTTACAATATACTCGTCTATTGGGCATCCCGTCCACCTCCTGACAGTCCACAGCCTCATCATAGTCGTACTCCCCTAGACGCACGCCCACCCTAGACACACGGGACAGTCACAACTAACAAGTAGCTGTTGCAATATACTCGTCTATTGGGCATCCCGTCCACTTCCTGACAGTCCACAGCCTCATCGTAGTCGTACTCGCCTAGACGCACGCCCACCCTAGACACACGGGACAGTCACAACTAACAAGTAGCTGTTGCAATATACTCGTCTATTGGGCATCCCGTCCACTTCCTGACAGTCCACAGCCTCATCGTAGTCGTACTCGCCTAGACGCACGCCCACCCTAGACACACGGGACAGTCACAACTAACAAGTAGCTGTTACAATATACTCGTCTATTGGGCATCCCGTCCACCTCCTGACAGTCCACAGCCTCATCGTAGTCGTACTCGCCTAGACGCACGCCCACCCTAGACACACGGGACAGTCACAACTAACAAGTAGCTGTTACAATATACTCGTCTATTGGGCATCCCGTCCACTTCCTGACAGTCCACAGCCTCATCGTAGTCGTACTCGCCTAGACGCACGCCCACCCTAGACACACGAGACAGTCACAACTAACAAGTAGCTGTTACAATATACTCGTCTATTGGGCATCCCGTCCACTTCCTGACAGTCCACAGCCTCATCGTAGTCGTACTCGCCTAGACGCACGCCCACCCTAGACACACGGGACAGTCACAACTAACAAGTAGCTGTTACAATATACTCGTCTATTGGGCATCCCGTCCACTTCCTGACAGTCCACAGCCTCATCGTAGTCGTACTCCCCTAGACGCACGCCCACCCTAGACACACGGGACAGTCACAACTAACAAGTAGCTGTTACAATATACTCGTCTATTGGGCATCCCGTCCACTTCCTGACAGTCCACAGCCTCATCGTAGTCGTACTCCCCTAGACGCACGCCCACCCTAGACACATGGGACAGTCACAACTAACAAGTAACTGTTACAATTTACTCGTCTATTGGGCATCCCGTCCACTTCCTGACAGTCCACAGCCTCATCGTAGTCGTACTCCCCTAGACGCACGCCCACCCTAGACGCACGGGACAGTCACAACTAACAAGTAGCTGTTACAATATACTCGTCTATTGGGCATCCCGTCCACTTCCTGACAGTCCACAGCCTCATCGTAGTCGTACTCCCCTAGACGCACGCCCACCCTAGACGCACGGGACAGTCACAACTAACAAGTAGCTGTTACAATATACTCGTCTATTGGGCATCCCGTCCACTTCCTGACAGTCCACAGCCTCATCGTAGTCGTACTCTCCTAGACGCACGCCCACCCTAGACGCATGGGACAGTCACAACTAACAAGTAACTGTTACAATATACTCGTCTATTGGGCATCCCGTCCACTTCCTGACAGTCCACAGCCTCATCGTAGTCGTACTCTCCTAGACGCACGCCCACCCTAGACGCACGGGACAGTCACAACTAACAAGTAGCTGTTACAATATACTCGTCTATTGGGCATCCCGTCCACTTCCTGACAGTCCACAGCCTCATCGTAGTCGTACTCGCCTAGACGCACGCCCACCCTAGACACACGGGACAGTCACAACTAACAAGTAGCTGTTACAATATACTCGTCTATTGGGCATCCCGTCCACTTCCTGACAGTCCACAGCCTCATCGTAGTCGTACTCGCCTAGACGCACGCCCACCCTAGACACACGGGACAGTCACAACTGAC
This sequence comes from Isoperla grammatica, assembly GCA_945910005.1. Taxonomy (NCBI): domain Eukaryota; kingdom Metazoa; phylum Arthropoda; class Insecta; order Plecoptera; family Perlodidae; genus Isoperla; species Isoperla grammatica. The sequence continues at coordinate 133,790,765 of OX246737.1, forward strand.
AAGTAGCTGTTACAATATACTCGTCTATTGGGCATCCCGTCCACTTCCTGACAGTCCACAGCCTCATCGTAGTCGTACTCTCCTAGACGCACGCCCACCCTAGACGCATGGGACAGTCACAACTAACAAGTAACTGTTACAATATACTCGTCTATTGGGCATCCCGTCCACTTCCTGACAGTCCACAGCCTCATCGTAGTCGTACTCGCCTAGACGCACGCCCACCCTAGACGCACGGGACAGTCACAACTAACAAGTAGCTGTTGCAATATACTCGCCTATTGGGCATCCCGTCCACTTCCTGACAGTCCACAGCCTCATCGTAGTCGTACTCTCCTAGACGCACGCCCACCCTAGACACACGGGACAGTCACAACTAACAAGTAACTGTTACAATATACTCGCCTATTGGGCATCCCGTCCACTTCCTGACAGTCCACAGCCTCATCGTAGTCGTACTCTCCTAGACGCACGCCCACCCTAGACGCATGGGACAGTCACAACTAACAAGTAACTGTTACAATATACTCGTCTATTGGGCATCCCGTCCACTTCCTGACAGTCCACAGCCTCATCGTAGTCGTACTCGCCTAGACGCACGCCCACCCTAGACACACGGGACAGTCACAACTAACAAGTAGCTGTTACAATATACTCGTCTATTGGGCATCCCGTCCACTTCCTGACAGTCCACAGCCTCATCGTAGTCGTACTCGCCTAGACGCACGCCCACCCTAGACACACGGGACAGTCACAACTAACAAGTAGCTGTTACAATATACTCGTCTATTGGGCATCCCGTCCACTTCCTGACAGTCCACAGCCTCATCGTAGTCGTACTCGCCTAGACGCACGCCCACCCTAGACACACGGGACAGTCACAACTAACAAGTAGCTGTTACAATATACTCGTCTATTGGGCATCCCGTCCACTTCCTGACAGTCCACAGCCTCATCGTAGTCGTACTCGCCTAGACGCACGCCCACCCTAGACGCACGGGACAGTCACAACTAACAAGTAACTGTTACAATATACTCGTCTATTGGGCATCCCGTCCACTTCCTGACAGTCCACAGCCTCATCGTAGTCGTACTCGCCTAGACGCACGCCCACCCTAGACACACGGGACAGTCACAACTAACAAGTAGCTGTTGCAATATACTCGTCTATTGGGCATCCCGTCCACTTCCTGACAGTCCACAGCCTCATCGTAGTCGTACTCTCCTAGACGCACGCCCACCCTAGACGCACGGGACAGTCACAACTAACAAGTAGCTGTTACAATATACTCGTCTATTGGGCATCCCGTCCACTTCCTGACAGTCCACAGCCTCATCGTAGTCGTACTCTCCTAGACGCACGCCCACCCTAGACGCACGGGACAGTCACAACTAACAAGTAGCTGTTACAATATACTCGTCTATTGGGCATCCCGTCCACTTCCTGACAGTCCACAGCCTCATCGTAGTCGTACTCCCCTAGACGCACGCCCACCCTAGACACACGGGACAGTCACAACTAACAAGTAACTGTTACAATATACTCGTCTATTGGGCATCCCGTCCACTTCCTGACAGTCCACAGCCTCATCGTAGTCGTACTCTCCTAGACGCACGCCCACCCTAGACGCATGGGACAGTCACAACTAACAAGTAACTGTTACAATATACTCGTCTATTGGGCATCCCGTCCACTTCCTGACAGTCCACAGCCTCATCGTAGTCGTACTCGCCTAGACGCACGCCCACCCTAGACACACGGGACAGTCACAACTAACAAGTAGCTGTTACAATATACTCGTCTATTGGGCATCCCGTCCACTTCCTGACAGTCCACAGCCTCATCGTAGTCGTACTCGCCTAGACGCACGCCCACCCTAGACGCACGGGACAGTCACAACTAACAAGTAGCTGTTGCAATATACTCGCCTATTGGGCATCCCGTCCACTTCCTGACAGTCCACAGCCTCATCGTAGTCGTACTCTCCTAGACGCACGCCCACCCTAGACGCACGGGACAGTCACAACTAACAAGTAGCTGTTACAATATACTCGTCTATTGGGCATCCCGTCCACTTCCTGACAGTCCACAGCCTCATCGTAGTCGTACTCTCCTAGACGCACGCCCACCCTAGACGCATGGGACAGTCACAACTAACAAGTAACTGTTACAATATACTCGTCTATTGGGCATCCCGTCCACTTCCTGACAGTCCACAGCCTCATCGTAGTCGTACTCGCCTAGACGCACGCCCACCCTAGACGCACGGGACAGTCACAACTAACAAGTAACTGTTACAATATACTCTCCTAGACGCACGCCCACCCTAGACACACGAGACAGTCACAACTAACAAGTAGCTGTTACAATATACTCGTCTATTGGGCATCCCGTCCACTTCCTGACAGTCCACAGCCTCATCGTAGTCGTACTCGCCTAGACGCACGCCCACCCTAGACACACGGGACAGTCACAACTAACAAGTAACTGTTACAATATACTCGTCTATTGGGCATCCCGTCCACTTCCTGACAGTCCACAGCCTCATCGTAGTCGTACTCCCCTAGACGCACGCCCACCCTAGACGCACGGGACAGTCACAACTAACAAGTAACTGTTACAATATACTCGTCTATTGGGCATCCCGTCCACTTCCTGACAGTCCACGGCCTCATCGTAGTCGTACTCTCCTAGACGCACGCCCACCCTAGACACACGGGACAGTCACAACTAACAAGTAGCTGTTGCAATATACTCGTCTATTGGGCATCCCGTCCACTTCCTGACAGTCCACAGCCTCATCGTAGTCGTACTCGCCTAGACGCACGCCCACCCTAGACACACGGGACAGTCACAACTAACAAGTAGCTGTTACAATATACTCGTCTATTGGGCATCCCGTCCACTTCCTGACAGTCCACGGCCTCATCGTAGTCGTACTCGCCTAGACGCACGCCCACCCTAGACACACGGGACAGTCACAACTAACAAGTAACTGTTACAATATACTCGTCTATTGGGCATCCCGTCCACTTCCTGACAGTCCACAGCCTCATCGTAGTCGTACTCGCCTAGACGCACGCCCACCCTAGACACACGGGACAGTCACAACTAACAAGTAACTGTTACAATATACTCGCCTATTGGGCATCCCGTCCACTTCCTGACAGTCCACAGCCTCATCGTAGTCGTACTCGCCTAGACGCACGCCCACCCTAGACACACGGGACAGTCACAACTAACAAGTAGCTGTTACAATATACTCGTCTATTGGGCATCCCGTCCACTTCCTGACAGTCCACAGCCTCATCGTAGTCGTACTCGCCTAGACGCACCCCCACCCTAGACACACGGGACAGTCACAACTAACAAGTAACTGTTACAATATACTCGTCTATTGGGCATCCCGTCCACTTCCTGACAGTCCACAGCCTCATCGTAGTCGTACTCCCCTAGACGCACGCCCACCCTAGACACACGGGACAGTCACAACTAACAAGTAACTGTTACAATATACTCGTCTATTGGGCATCCCGTCCACTTCCTGACAGTCCACAGCCTCATCGTAGTCGTACTCGCCTAGACGCACGCCCACCCTAGACACACGGGACAGTCACAACTAACAAGTAACTGTTACAATATACTCGTCTATTGGGCATCCCGTCCTCTTCCTGACAGTCCACAGCCTCATCGTAGTCGTACTCTCCTAGACGCACGCCCACCCTAGACACACGGGACAGTCACAACTAACAAGTAACTGTTACAATATACTCGTCTATTGGGCATCCCGTCCTCTTCCTGACAGTCCACAGCCTCATCGTAGTCGTACTCCCCTAGACGCACGCCCACCCTAGACACACGGGACAGTCACAACTAACAAGTAGCTGTTACAATATACTCGTCTATTGGGCATCCCGTCCACTTCCTGACAGTCCACAGCCTCATCGTAGTCGTACTCGCCTAGACGCACGCCCACCCTAGACACACGGGACAGTCACAACTAACAAGTAGCTGTTACAATATACTCTCCTAGACGCACGCCCACCCTAGACACACGGGACAGTCACAACTAACAAGTAGCTGTTACAATATACTCGTCTATTGGGCATCCCGTCCACTTCCTGACAGTCCACAGCCTCATCGTAGTCGTACTCGCCTAGACGCACGCCCACCCTACACACACGGGACAGTCACAACTAACAAGTAGCTGTTACAATATACTCGTCTATTGGGCATCCCGTCCACCTCCTGACAGTCCACAGCCTCATCGTAGTCGTACTCGCCTAGACGCACGCCCACCCTAGACACACGGGACAGTCACAACTAACAAGTAGCTGTTACAATATACTCGTCTATTGGGCATCCCGTCCACTTCCTGACAGTCCACAGCCTCATCGTAGTCGTACTCTCCTAGACGCACCCCCACCCTAGACACACGGGACAGTCACAACTAACAAGTAACTGTTACAATATACTCTCCTAGACGCACGCCCACCCTAGACACACGGGACAGTCACAACTAACAAGTAACTGTTACAATATACTCTCCTAGACGCACGCCCACCCTAGACACACGGGACAGTCACAACTAACAAGTAGCTGTTACAATATACTCGTCTATTGGGCATCCCGTCCTCTTCCTGACAGTCCACAGCCTCATCATAGTCGTACTCTCCTAGACGCACGCCCACCCTAGACACACGGGACAGTCACAACTAACAAGTAACTGTTACAATATACTCTCCTAGACGCACGCCCACCCTAGACACACGGGACAGTCACAACTAACAAGTAACTGTTACAATATACTCTCCTAGACGCACGCCCACCCTAGACACACGGGACAGTCACAACTAACAAGTAACTGTTACAATATACTCTCTTAGACGCACGCCCACCCTAGACACACGGGACAGTCACAACTAACAAGTAGCTGTTACAATATACTCGTCTATTGGGCATCCCGTCCTCTTCCTGACAGTCCACAGCCTCATCATAGTCGTACTCTCCTAGACGCACGCCCACCCTAGACACACGGGACAGTCACAACTAACAAGTAACTGTTACAATATACTCTCCTAGACGCACGCCCACCCTAGACACACGGGACAGTCACAACTAACAAGTAACTGTTACAATATACTCGTCTATTGGGCATCCCGTCCACTTCCTGACAGTCCACAGCCTCATCGTAGTCGTACTCTCCTAGACGCACGCCCACCCTAGACACACGGGACAGTCACAACTAACAAGTAGCTGTTACAATATACTCGCCTATTGGGCATCCCGTCCACTTCCTGACAGTCCACAGCCTCATCGTAGTCGTACTCTCCTAGACGCACGCCCACCCTAGACACACGGGACAGTCACAACTAACAAGTAGCTGTTACAATATACTCGCCTATTGGGCATCCCGTCCACTTCCTGACAGTCCACAGCCTCATCGTAGTCGTACTCGCCTAGACGCACGCCCACCCTAGACACACGGGACAGTCACAACTAACAAGTAGCTGTTACAATATACTCGTCTATTGGGCATCCCGTCCACTTCCTGACAGTCCACGGCCTCATCGTAGTCGTACTCGCCTAGACGCACGCCCACCCTAGACACACGGGACAGTCACAACTAACAAGTAGCTGTTACAATATACTCGCCTATTGGGCATCCCGTCCACTTCCTGACAGTCTACAGCCTCATCGTAGTCGTACTCGCCTAGACGCACGCCCACCCTAGACACACGGGACAGTCACAACTAACAAGTAGCTGTTACAATATACTCGTCTATTGGGCATCCCGTCCACTTCCTGACAGTCCACAGCCTCATCGTAGTCGTACTCGCCTAGACGCACGCCCACCCTAGACACACGGGACAGTCACAACTAACAAGTAGCTGTTACAATATACTCGCCTATTGGGCATCCCGTCCACTTCCTGACAGTCTACAGCCTCATCGTAGTCGTACTCGCCTAGACGCACGCCCACCCTAGACACACGGGACAGTCACAACTAACAAGTAGCTGTTACAATATACTCGTCTATTGGGCATCCCGTCCACTTCCTGACAGTCCACAGCCTCATCGTAGTCGTACTCGCCTAGACGCACGCCCACCCTAGACACACGGGACAGTCACAACTAACAAGTAGCTGTTACAATATACTCGTCTATTGGGCATCCCGTCCACTTCCTGACAGTCCACAGCCTCATCGTAGTCGTACTCGCCTAGACGCACGCCCACCCTAGACACATGGGACAGTCACAACTAACAAGTAGCTGTTACAATATACTCGTCTATTGGGCATCCCGTCCACCTCCTGACAGTCCACAGCCTCATCGTAGTCGTACTCCCCTAGACGCACGCCCACCCTAGACACACGGGACAGTCACAACTAACAAGTAGCTGTTACAATATACTCGCCTATTGGGCATCCCGTCCACTTCCTGACAGTCCACAGCCTCATCGTAGTCGTACTCGCCTAGACGCACGCCCACCCTAGACACACGGGACAGTCACAACTAACAAGTAGCTGTTACAATATACTCGTCTATTGGGCATCCCGTCCACCTCCTGACAGTCCACAGCCTCATCGTAGTCGTACTCGCCTAGACGCACGCCCACCCTAGACACACGGGACAGTCACAACTAACAAGTAGCTGTTACAATATACTCGCCTATTGGGCATCCCGTCCACTTCCTGACAGTCTACAGCCTCATCGTAGTCGTACTCGCCTAGACGCACGCCCACCCTAGACACACGGGACAGTCACAACTAACAAGTAACTGTTACAATATACTCTCCTAGACGCACGCCCACCCTAGACACACGGGACAGTCACAACTAACAAGTAGCTGTTACAATATACTCGCCTATTGGGCATCCCGTCCACTTCCTGACAGTCCACAGCCTCATCGTAGTCGTACTCGCCTAGACGCACGCCCACCCTAGACATGAGAGACCCTTATCAATCTCGTTACGAACTTCGTTGAGAGGTTTCTTCGCCCTCATTGTCGACGAATTATACGCCCAACTATATTCGTTGAAAGGGGTTGTTAGCGGACGGACAGACATAGCGCCATAGCCAGTCTCTCCCACACAGACCGAAAACAACAACAAAAACATTTAACATGCTGTTCAGAACGCTGAGCACAAAACATGTGCATATACACATTGACATGTTTTACTGTAGGAAGGAGAAATACCTGCTTTGTGTTTGCTTTTTGACGTTCTTTTTTCTCGTTAGACGTATAGAAGTATAGTATTATACTTGCGACCCATATTATTACTTAGTATTCTGTCTACCTAGTTTTATCTGAGCTGACGTGAACCAGGCGAACTGCATCAGTAGGGAGACTCAATTCTCCATTTGATTGTAGGGCTACATCTACATAATCTAATTTACCTAATATCTTTGCTTAGCTCAGACAATGTATCGACCTACTTGTTGCTATAAAACAAACGACTACTCTGCCAGAGATAACATAAAATATGTCAGCCAATTAGTTAGACAAAACAAACGTCAAGGAAATGACGCTTTCTAAACAAACGTACCGTTATGTCAATAACATATATATGTTAACTAAAGTCTCTCGCTTTGCTTTGAGCTATAGTTCAACTTGACATAATGTTAACGATGCATGACGCATTCAGGTGGAACTTAGATTTAATGGAGGCACGGATCTTAAATAATAATTATGAAAATAATTATTTACATTAGGTACTACTTTTTTTACTTCATTAATTTATTGATTACTTTATTTTTCATTATTTAATATTTATGTCATACTGCCAGGGTCGTTATAAGGGGAGTCTAATAAGGGGGTTGGCGGGCGTTCAGGTTGCAACGAGGGCCGGCATGAATGATACGTTTAATACAGAACAGTGCACACAGATTACGTTTCTTAGGATTGTTTATTAAAATAAAGTGAACTTACAGTTTCGTGTATGTCGGTATGTTCTTGACGCAATGTGCTGAGGTTAGGACGTAACGCTCGCTGATGAGAGTTCCTGAGCAAGAATACGCGACTCCTCGGCCTAAACAAGAACAGGAATACACGTTAGGATTGTTTCAATCCTCCTCGAGTGTTGAGCAACTACAGATCTGCTTATGTATAGTCGCTCCATAGCAACTCTGGGGCTGGTGACGTCACAGATGAGTGAGGCTTGACCAGTCATATGAGAGTACTGGTGAAAGCCGCCCGCTGATTGGCTCCGACACGCTCACCTGTGACGTCCCCAGCACCTAAGATGCTGTAGAGCGACTTGACGACTTCTTCTTCTCGATACGATGCACCATATGTGTATATATATATATACCCGCCTGCAGCGGCGGTTACGCGGGGTCCGTATACTGAGATAGCTTGTAGCTGTGCTTGTAGTTACCGGTGTTTTAGTAAATGAATACATAAAATAAAGGTGTACTAATTGTCGACCCACTCAGTTACAAGAACTGATGTTCAGTAGCAATACTGGCCATGCGACATGTAAATGGTTGAGCAACGAAACAATACATTTTATCCCTACTGAAAATCAGTTCTTGTAACTGTCGGATCTTTTGCGTTGGAAGCAGGAATACACGTACTTGTATTGTGATCTCTGGTGTTGTATTGTGCTTGTATTGTGCTTACTAGTGTTGTATTGTGCTTGTATTGTGCTTGTATTGTGCTTGTATTGTGCTTGTACTGTGCTTACTAGTATTGTAGACCAGCAGCGCCATCCAGGGCACCTGGAACAGCGGCCCAGACGAGTGAAGCGGAGAGACGCCGCATATCTCCTTGTTGACCAGGCGCCTGCTGGGATGTGGTGTTACCGCAGGCGAGGCTGGATGTGGTGTTACTGAAACTGTGTCACCAGAGTTGACAGACAATAACACACACGCCGCATATCTCCTTGTTCACATTCAAATCTTCAATAGCAACTATAAGAAATAAAAATAAAATATAATGATCTGGTATCCATCAAGGAACTTTTTTTATTTAAAAATGTGTATTCCCGTTGTATATTGTTAAAACAGTGAAAACGACGTTTCGAGCGACGGATGAGGTTGCTTGTCTGTGAAACGTCTCTTATTCCGTGAAGTGGCTGTTCTCACATTATACTACACAGGTTGATTGATTGATTGATTGGTGTTTAACGACGAACTCAACAACTAGACCATATGACGTCTGGGGGTGTTTGGAGGAAAGGGACAAGTAGGCGGACGTGGACTGCCTTTCGTCTGGCTTCTGCACCTCGACCTGTGATTCGCTTCCGCGGGCACAGCTCTCGGGATCGCCAAACTATACAACGATTGACCTTACGTTTTTAAAAAACATAATACCGTTGCAATCGAATTTTATGTCTATAGTATTTTGTGCCGCTCTACATTTTTTGTTTTAGCGGACCGTGCGAGGAATAAGAATGTTGATACCAGCTGTTATAATTACCCAACACTAAAAGATCGCTTCACTTCCGCCTGTCCATCTGCCTCAGTCATCGATTGATTGATTGATATTTGGGCTTAACGTCTTATATTTTTGCAACGAGGCTAATCGAGTCAACTTTCAATCATTCCTTTCTTCAATTCGATGTCACATAATTTAGCCACGACCGTTGACTGGACTTCTGTGTATATTTATTAGTTTTGCAAACAAACAAAAAATTAAAAAAGGTGTAATGTTAAATGTTAAATTTGATGATTTAATGTAATATGCCTGTTGGTATTATTGCTATTATTATTCATTGTTTATACTTTTCATTACAAAACCACATAAGTCTCTTGATAAGAAACGGCGTCGACGCTAGCAAACATAAAAAAAAACTTAAAAACACTCAAAATAAAAAAAACATATAAAAACACTAAAAATCCTAAAAAAAAAAAAAAACACTTACAATCCTAGGAGATCTATATTTAAATAGTCGTATAATAATATAAATAGCATATAAGATAATCCTTACCACGTTTGGCTGCATCTACGTCCAAGAGTCCAAGCACCGCTATTCCCACCAGCGTCCCGAGCAACATGTTCTGTTTGTTCTATGGACCGGTACCTTGTTTAGCACCTGTAGCTTGACTGGCAAGCGAGGCTCCTCCGCGTCTTATAGGCCCAGAGCCCACAGGAGTCGATGACTCGGTCTTGTCAAACCACTTAGAGTTCAAGCTGTACTGACTCCTTACAAGTAGGAGAGCCTCGCACTAAATATTGACACAACGCATTACGGCGAGCAGGTAGACCCATTCAGTTGCAACAACTGATTTTCACTGGGGGATATTAATTATATTATGATGTGTTGCTATGATGGCTCCAAAGTCGCCGTTTACATGTACACCAGCATCATAATAGATTAAGGTTAAGTGCCAAAGTTAAGAGAATTCTCCAGCCCGAACCGGGAATCGAACCCCGATTTTGTCAATGTTTCATCGGAATCTCAGAAAACAAGTAGGGTGGAAGCACACTTCAACAAAATGTGACCGACGATAATTTTCTACTCGAATAACTAAATGTACAATCTAATGTAATGTGTGTATGAAACAGTAAGTACAAGTTTACACCACTGGTTCAAACACTGTTGTGATTCTCATGTGATAGGAGAAGATCACTGTTTTGAACAAGACGACGGTTCATGAGATGGGAGAAGATGACTGCTTTGAACAAGACGACGGTTCATGTGATGGGAGAAGATGACTGCTTTGAACAAGACGACGGTTCATGTGATGGGAGAAGATGACTGCTTTGAACAAGACGACGGTTCATGAGATGGGAGAAGATGACTGCTTTGAACAAGACGACGGTTCATGAGATGGGAGAAGATGACTGCTTTGAACAAGACGACGGTTCATGTGATGGGAGAAGATGACTGCTTTGAACAAGACGACGGTTCATGTGATGGGAGAAGATGACTGCTTTGAACAAGACGACGGTTCATGTCATGGGAGAAGATGACTGCTTTGAACAAGACGACGGTTCATGTGATGGGAGAAGATGACTGTTTTGAACAAGACGACGGTTCATGTGATGGGAGAAGATGACTGTTTTGAACAAGACGACGGTTCATGTGATGGGAAAAGATGACTGCTTTGAACAAGACGACGGTTCATGTGATGGGAGAAGATGACTGTTTTGAACAAGACGACGGTTCATGTGATGGGAAAAGATGACTGTTTTGAACAAGACGACGGTTCATGTGATGGGAGAAGATGACTGTTTTGAACAAGACGACGGTTCATGTGATGGGAGAAGATGACTGCTTTGAACAAGACGACGGTTCATGTGATGGGAGAAGATGACTGTTTTGAACAAGGAAGGGAATGGTTACCAACAACTACCCTTGAGCTTGTACTCGTATTATGCCGGGACGACTGGATAGGATATTGTATAGGAATAGAATCTAATAAACAACGCACCATAATATTGTATAAGATTTTACTAACACGACACATTAAAAAACAATCACATTACGAACATTAACTATGCATCTATTTTACAATAGGATATTGGGATAAGAAAGTATAGTCACATGTAAGGAAACATTGATTTTCTCGGGAAATTCACGTTAAAAAGTCGCTATACACTAGTTTTACAATTAAACTGGATAGATATAGGTATTATTCAATATATATTTGATAAACACAACTATGACAAACTCACTCCTATTTTATTCAGGTAACTGAGCTCTTAAACAAGCAAAGATTGGCCAAACTAAACCAACTTTTCAGAGTGCAAAACTTCCAAAGAAAAGTAACTATACGTAACAAAAAAATAGAGATTTAATAAAACAACCAGCATACGTTGATCGCATTGTAATGTGTTGATTGTCTACGTTTTTTACCAGACTGACTTCAGTCTGACCACGAACAAAAACAAATACAAGTAAAGTAATACAATATTGTTGTTGGCTATACTCAGTCATAAAATAATTTAAATTACGTAACTAATTAATTTCTAAATAAGTTTGTAAATAGTGCCATATTTTTTATGCAAAGATAAACCATTATTTTAATAATACAACTAAGGGTTAAGGTAGAAAAATCACAGAATACAATTCGTCTATATAGACACTAGACAGTAGACACCACATGTGTGTCTAGCACACAATTTTCCATTGAACCACAGCATGTATATTAACAGGACACTCAACATCTCAAGTGTGGGGCACGGAAAATAATTGTTAAAATCACAGCAACCATTTGATCATACTAATACTAATGCGATACTTATTGCAACCGTACAACACTTCAGATCTCTATAATATATAACTAGTAGGCCTACTGTACTAGCACTACAAATTTACTTTTAGTAATATAAATCCATTACCGTTTATATAATCCTACTAATTTTTGGATATATGAGGCTAGACTCTTATAAATTACTTTCATTTTCAGAGGTGCAATGAACACATAATCTAAAAAGGAAAAAAATGCTTCCCTTTGGTATCAATCGACAATTTTGTTTTCTAGGGTATATTTCTCAGAGTGTAAAAGAGTGCTGTTATGCTTGTGAGGTTCATGGAGACGAGACCCCCCCCCTAGTCAGCAGGTTGCCTACATGGCCAGTGTGATGTCACGAAAATGACGCGCGACTAGTTGTGTTATACAACCGGGTAGTTTTACAAAAAATCTCCCCAAAATAATAACTGCAACTGCAAGGGTACCAAATTGGTAATACTTTATATTAATAGAACAGTAGAGCCTATTCACTGTTCTTCTTTAAACAATTGAAATGCAATATTTCTAAAACTCCTCAGCTTTCTTTGACGGGCACAACTCGGAAGATGTCGACCCCGTCGAAGAAAGCCGAAGCGTTTTCAAAATATAGCATTTTCATTTTTTTAATTGGGGAACAGTGAATAGTCGTATGAGGCCTAATAGTCTACCTGTTCTACTAGTTCTGTTTTTTAATATGGTCCCAAATTGGTTTGTGTACTAATGGGTGATGTTTAACATAAACACGGATACAACTTTTGTAGTCTGCAGCGTCTGTAAGTTAAGAGTCTAGTGTGTTACGCATGGCACTGCCATTACTTACTTAGAGAAGACCATTTCATACAACACAACATTGTATAGTTAATAATATTACACTGCTAGCTCAACATGTATTGGACCTACACATCTAATACTTGACTTGTTTTGTACATGCATTGTTAATACATCACGTACTGAGTAACAAATATCTCTGTACAGTACATTGTGTCTACAGGAGAAATATAGATAGAGCTAAATAACCATCCTTGCTGCATTACAAAGGCCTGCAACAGCAGAAAAATACATGTTTCATTAGTTAGTACGAGCAATAACAATACAGGTATATATATGTATGGAGCATTTACGTTACAAATTTGCATAACAGTATTATCGAACTGCTGACTACGATCTAACTACTGTGTAAACAAATCAAGCAACTTGTTATAGACACAAACTCCATCCAATTATATAGCTTACATATTTTTCACTCACACGTTATTTTGAAAAACCGATCTCTTGAAAAACATAGAAACCAAGTTCCCCTACTCACGAGGTACCCTAGCGTAACAAAGCAAAGAACAAGTGGTAATATCGGGGTTTGAGTCTTACCACAGTCCCTCGTCTCACGACACCTCCTGGCGCGAGCTGGATCGAGCCTCGGAGGAGGTGTCTGCGTAGAGCCCCGCCCCTCGGAGGTGGTCCGCGTGTGGGTGGGGATGGGGGTGCTGCCTGAAGAGGGCGTCGTGAGGGGGTGGCAGACCGTGGTGCGCCAGGTGGGGGTGGGAGTGGGGGCCAGACATGTGAGTCAGATGGTTCATGGGCAACAGGTGTTGAGACATCGGGTTGTGCTGGGAGAGCCCGTGGACGTTGTTGCCGTGACCCGTTACGTTGTGTTGCGGTATCGATATGGGCGGAATCGACTGGGGAATAATGTTATGATGGGAGATGGGGATGCTGGAAAGAGATTGGGAAATTACATTGTGTTGGGATATCGGTATTGTCGACGAAGTGTGGCCATTCGGTTGCATCTCGGACCGAGATATTGGGGTACCGGGAGAGCCACGGAGGTCGGACTGTTGACCGGCTTGCGACCGTTGCATCTCAGGCCGAGATATCAGGGTAAGAGGAGAGCTATGGTGGTCGGACTGGAGACCGGTTTGCGGCCGAGATATCGGGGTACCGGGAGAGCTACGGAGGTCAGACTGGAGACCGGCTTGAGACCGAGCTATCGAGGTAGTGCCACGGAGGGTGGATGTGTCGAGGGCGACAGGCTTGTCGGGCAGGGAGGGAGGGGGGGAGGGGCTGTCGGGGTTGGAGGGGGTGGACCGGCTCTTGCGAGTACGCACACGGACGTCGGGCCGGCCGGCACCAAAGTGAAGCAGCTCCAGGTGGCGACGCAGGTTGCGAGACTGTTTGAGCGTCGCGCCACACAGGGGACAGGTTGCCGGCTGGTCCGATACACTGTTGCGCTTGGACCCTGCAAACATAAATCAATCGGTATTTATTGATATTATTGACCAACACAGTTACAAGAACTGATTTTTAGTGGGAGACGTACTTTTTATGATGTCCCTTGTAGTTACGACTGCTCCAATGTCACGGCTTACATACGTATACTATCAACAGATATGTCAATTTCCACCCAGCCCAAACAGGGAATCGAACCCTGGATGTACCGGGTACACTGGAAGTGGGAATAAACCCACAAGACCAACAAGCCACACACAACACACTTCAATTTGAACATAATTTTCAATTTAAAAATGTAGAAATGCTCTCCGCACTTACCTCGAGCTTTTATCACATTCAAACAGTAAAAACTGGAAACGTATGGTGCACAATATGCCTTCTTTCAACTGGCCTCCCTTCAGTTATTTACACAAATTCTTTATCTGTATGTCATGGTCGGTGTATCTGTATCTGTCAAATAGTTTTCCTTGGAGACATCAATTATTAATGCTTAAATGTTTATCAAATAATCAACACTGAACTAGTGGCTCAGCCTAGGCTCAATTTTGGATCTTTCGATCTGACCAAAGAAAGATGAAATATACATCTCAAATGATATGTGGCAATAGGATGCAGTTAAGAAAGGCCCGTTGGTATTAACCCTCTTTCCTGGTTTAAAAACAAAGGAGTTTGGAATGCTAACATTCATATTTAGACATGCCAGTATGGGTATGGTAAACCATTTATTTAAATCTTACAAACATGTCTACCGGTACATTGAATTAATTACACGAAGTAGTTCTAATATATTGTTATAAAAATAAATACATATTACTAAATGTTTGAATAAGCCTTGAATAATACAAAAACACAATATATAGTTGCAATTGTAACGCACAGCAGCAATGCAATTCCAATTTGTATAAAAATCAAAATTTAACATGTCTAAATTAATAAAAATACTGTATTTACTCTAGCCTGCTTCAATTTATCTGCAGACTATTCGGCACTAAATGTTGCAGATATGATCTCTGGCGGCGAAATTGTGAAGTAATAGCTTGAGGGCAACAGAGCCGCTGGATGTCATTTGTCAGTGTCATTTGTCAGTGTTTATATGAGAATGGCAACGATTCCAAAGAAACATAAGCGATATTGTTGCGTCAGTGAATATCCAGCTTTGCTGGATATTCGCTGGTTGCGTTTTGTATCCAAGATGCCTTTGATATTATGGGGATTTTGGACCAGGGGACACACCAAGTATCCAAAGGTCCGAAGTTCATGTTCTGATCATAATGTTAATTAACCACATGCAATTAAAAGGCCACCGATTAACACTGCCTCTCTTTCATTAAGGTTCCTTTGGGCTCTATTTGCTTTCAAATATATGTATATTTCAGAATAAAGTTAGAAACTTACTTTGCGCAATAACATGTTAGGCGGATCAATGCTCTCCTGTCAGTTTGTTACCCTCTAACTGTCAGCCATGTTGCGCAGCAGTGGTGCTATCTCTTGACACATTTAGTGTCGAATTACAAAAATATAGCTGCATAAAGATGCCCGTCTACAAAACATGTATAAGCCTACTTATTTATTTAACTCTAGTAGAGTATGGCATTCATCATTAAATACATGTACAGTATGCTATTGCTATATAAATACATTTGACAATTGTTTCTGAGATCATGATAAAAGGATAAAAATGGAGATCATTATGATTCTGTTACTACAATAAAATTCCGTCGGGGCTCAAAATAAAACGCTTATTTTGAGCACTGAGCCATCATCTCGGATGCAATGATGAAATGTGATTCGTGTTTGCCACCTCCATTCAGGAAACTATGTTTAAATTAGTGTATATGGTTTGGTAAATCTGAAGTCTCCTGTGACTTTGTCTAGTGAGCATAATCCTGTCTTAGTTAGGTAGGTGGGTTGTTGACTCTTTTACCAAGAGAACAAGTCGTATTTATCACCGCTCAAGGATAATCCCATGGATAAGCGTCGTAGCACGAACGAGACACGCACCCTCCACAGCTCTATTATATTTGCCGGTACAACTCCAAAGCTTCACTCGCTTGCTATCCCTTTGGGAGAAAAACATCGTCGTATGTACAACAAAGATGGGAGGTATTGCGAACACGGCACAACAATTGCGCTCGTAAGAACAGGCAGGAGTTCAGGCGGGAACCTAAACGTTACGACTAGGACTACAAAATGGACACACAAAATACTTTCTCATGACTAGATAAGACACTACACTACTATACACGGAACAATGCTAGCGATTCATTGATGTGGTTTATTATAACGGCTGTAATGCTTCCTGCTTTCATGAAAATAGCAGCACAAGTTCACGTTCTAGAAAACCAGACAATGTACCAAGTTGTTCACACACACAAATCTGTTTGCGCAACTCGAAACACGCTACTTTGCGGAACTTTGCCAGCGATTCATCGGCGTGGTAAATGGCGCCGCCGTTCTGTACTCTGCAGTTAAGTCTTCAGTACATGTTCAGGTGCTAGGATTAACTACAGTTCTAAATACACTGTATAAAACTTTACACAAATAAAATATTTTTTTTCAAGACTAGAAAGAAACACTTCACTGCACCGCATTTTGCAGTCAGCAAGTTTTCGTCGAAAGTAGAGCAATGCTCTCGCACGTATACCATCGATGTGCGGATCTGAACGAGAGCAACAGACTAGAAACACGTCACGAACTATGTCGCGGTAAACTCTGGAGTCACATGTGTGGGCGACACTTTGCACACGATCTGTTCCGACGTGGTGGGGCTCCAGGGCTGGTGGAGATAGAGCGGGACATTGCCGGGCGTCGAGAGGGAGTTGCCGGGCGAATGAGGGGTCATCCGGAACTTGCAACTGGTGAGCAGGTGCCGCCTGAGGTTCCGAGCCTGGCGAAGGGTCGCGCAGCACAGGGGACAAATGCCGGGCTGCTCCGAGGGGCCGCGAGACTTTGATGCCGTGCGGGGGTCTAGCGCCGCGTTCGCTGCCGGCCACACAAACACACACACGTTAAACCAATACTCGGGCACAAACTAGACACACTACCGTCGGTGAAGTACGGAAAACACTATCAAGAAAGTTCATACTACTGTAAAATAAGGTAGGACTTTTCGAAACTGGAGAAAATGCAAGTAGCAAGTGTTTCGGTTACACCTGTTCATGCAGCGAGACCGGATGTCTCCTACTATGTTCAAGAAAAGGTAACAGTCAATAGAGTTGAATTTTCAATATTTTTCTTCTCCCACTGCATGAACCAATGAGGTTTGTCGTTGATACAGAAACGGTTTTCGTACCCTCGTAGACAGCTGTGATTTGTTAAGTTTTTTGCCTGAATACCCCTTTAAATAGTGCTTCCAATCGACCCCTCAAATGCACGGTACCTCTTTCGTTACCGACATAGGCCTACTGCACGGCAAGACTGAGCTGCAACGAGCGACAGCTTCATAAGAGAACACTGACGTGGGCACGGCCGTATCAAGGCACAGAAATGTTCACTGTCGTGATATCGTGAGACACGATGCTCGTCAATCATCGTGCCTTGACGATACGGTCACGTCTGCTGAACACTCCAGAAGCTTCCCAACGCAATGATTGTGTTCGAACAAGGGTCACAACACCTTTTGGTACCTCACTACAGTTCCGGAAGTCATGTTGTGTGCGCTCTCGAGATCTGCCGTTCTCTCTTGACATGGAATAAGCGAGGTCGCCAATATCCATGTACGCTATGCGAGTGTGACTTACGTAAATCAGAGATACACAAGGACACGTATTTACTCTAGAACAACTGTTCTGCTCTTATTTTTGTATCCAATATGGTTATCTATTATTATTTCTCAACAACGTATGTTGTCTATTCATTCGTAAAAAGATCGTGCCTAAAACATAATGAGTGAGTGCAGGAGAGTTGCTATAGTAAAGAGATGGTCACGAATTTGAAATTATTAAAACATAAAACAAAAACATAAAAAGTTTGGTGACATAGAGACTGTGGTGACCGATGGATGTAAAATATGTTTTTACCTATGCTCCAGCGTATACCGGCATATATCCCTTAAACACCACCAACACTAAGGGCTGGTATTTAAATGTTCTGTTATTTATTCACCCTTCAGTTATCTTGTTTTCACCATGACAACCACCAAAGAAAATGCACGAACATGGCCGTCTTAGCTTTACTCGACACTTTACTTGGACATTGAAATGCCGGGCATGAATGTCCCTCACTGAAAACCAGTTCTCGTAACCGAGTGGGTAGACAATGTTACGCAAGAGACCGAGATGCTCACCCGCATCGTCCTGCTCTTCGCTGGCATCCTCCGTCTTGGCGGGGGGCGTGGCCACGTCGGCAGGCCCCGCCCCCTCCCCCTCCCCCTCACACGGCCGGTTCTCCTCCCCGCGGGCCCACTTCCCCTCACTGCCCGAACCCCCGTCCGTCGACGAGCGGCGCTTGGCGCGCTTACGTCGGCGCAGCGGCAGGAACGAGTTGATGACGTCGCGTGTCAGCGCTTCGCTGCCCGTACCCGCGTCGTCAGACTTCTGCAACACACGACGCGATAGGTTAGATAGACAGTAACGTTTCAAAACTCGTTTAATTTATAGTGGATACATTTTATTTGCAGTTCAGTGCACTAAGGCTATAAAGTTAACAAGTACTTTTATAGGAATTCTGGATTTTGTTAAAACAAAACCTCACACTAAATGGTTTTGTTTTAACAAAGCTCTTTGTTAACAAAATAAAGATCAGTTCCCTTCAAGTTTGTTGAAACTGCTCTTGACTGCACAGTATTTACAAAACGTTAATTATTATTTGTATGAAGTAAGCAATTAATTATGGCTATTTAAGTTTTTACATCTATAGGGAGCTTGCAATAACGTCATTTCCGGTATCGTACGGTAGCCATACTGAGGTACTCTGTAAACATTTGTTTACGTTCTTCCGACACTTCATTGTTGCAATATTGCAGATGTCTTTTGACTGACACATCAACTGTTTTCAAACAAAGGTTTCGTATTATGACTGAAAACAAAATAAGAACGCGTAAACTCTGTTTGAAAACAATCATTTGCATGTGTTATCATTTTCTTGAACTTTTACCTGCACACATCAATCTATACGGCTTGGAACTGTGATCTATCCTGGATAACCTATGTGTCTTCTATTGACAGAACAAATGTAAACAAGCAATGTGTAGGCCTACCTCATAATGGCCACCACGTGACGTCTATTGAAAGCTACCTTCCATATAACTAAGCGTGGTTTATATTAGGGTTGTACACTAGCAAACACAAGTAGCCTAAATCAAGGGTCGGACAAAGCATATCTTGACTCTCTCCTGCACTTACCGCATTTTTCTTGGCTCAATATTATTTACGAATGAATAAGTAACATACATTGATCAGAAAGAATGATCAATAACCAGATCGGATAGAAAATGAGTGCAGAAGAGTTCACCTACCCTTGATTTACTGATTGGCATCTTATACCGTATATTAGTGTGCGAGTATTACACCGCAGAACACAAATTGTCAGGAATCCGTTCATCAAATTTGGAATCGATTGGTATATAGTAGGATGGCCAGAGGTTAGAACTGTAGTAGTGGTAGTCTATAAATTACATGCCATAATTAAGATAAGGTAAGATTTTATTCTTCATCAGACAAGAATGTATTACAGTCAGTCTTAATCTCTAAGGAGATGTGCAAGATGTACATTGTCAATAGAATTTGAAGATGAATGCTGAAACATCTTTACGGTTCGATGGAAGTAATAAAAACCACAGGTACGTACCTCGGACCCTAAGGGGCCTTGAGCCAGGCCTTGAATGTTCAAGCAGTGGGCCGCTTGAAGTAGAGAAGGAAGTTGATTGGGGTCTACGCTCACTTCCCCCCTGTAAACAAACTCCAGGAGGGCTTCAAGGTCGTTGGCTGCCACGCCGGCCAACAGGACCACTGGATGTTTGCAAGGCGTGCTCTGAGACAGAGAGAGAAAACGTAATGTTAGGTTACTAACAGTTCACAAAAGAACTAAACTACGGGGGTAACATGTACAGTTTTACGACCGAGAATTCTCTTTATAAGCCCTAACGTTTACAAAGTGTTAGAAACTATTGAACCTTGGGTAAAATGTAAAACTAAAGGTGAGGGAGGGGCTTCATGCCATCAAAACTGATTCTCAAGTAGAGTAATATTTTATTTCTTTGTGGTTCGATTTGGAACAAAAATTTAAGGTTAACAAGTTCTCTCCTCTAGGTCTATAAAGTTAAAATTGTGTGATCTCTTAGAAAAGTAGCTTGAGCCTAGATGTATAAAAAGTTAAGTTAGGCCTACTGTAATTGTCATTAGAGACTGTTAGCCTACTAAGCCAATAGTTGGTACACTTTATATGTACATACTTTCAAGAGTTTCAGAAGGAACGGACTGGCAGCGCCAAGAACGATCTTGTGAGCCGGGAAACTTCTCCCGCCCGCCGCCAACGTCACGTCGACCATATCGCCGTGGCAACGCAGGAGTTGAACTGCCGAGATGAGCGACGTGCCGAACTCACCCCACGTCAGGCTGTACAGCTGACTGGTGCTGCCCATGTCGGTGCGGAGGGGTGGGTGGCTTCCAAGTAGAACGACCTGTGCTCTGTTCGAAGAGAGACGAAAAAGGAAGGGAATAAATAACAAACAATAAGATGTTCGAACAGACCGTTACGGTACGGTAGGCTACGTTTTATTAGTTGAAAATAAAACTTAAAAGATCTTGTAAGCCAAGTCATCAGCAGTTTTAAAAATAATGGTCGGTGCACAATAGCCCGGGAAGGAGCTTTCGGTTACCGTTAACAGGCAATGTTAAATTACAGCGAACTTTCTCGTTACCGGAGCTCCTTCCCGGGCTATTGTGCACCGACCATAATCCACTGACAATGTAGACTGGACCTAGTCCTAGGCTTAATAGGCCCTAGACCAGGACTGGTCAAATAGCCTACCAAATTTATGTGTCTGCCCTACATAAGCCAAGACCTGTCAGTTAAATTAGGCCTATATGTGGAGGCCCCCGTACTCTCATTCCAATGCTCTTAGTTCAATCATACTTGCAAGTTTAGGCTACCCTCGAGCTAAGCATAACCATTGGACAAAACCAATAACGTAGGCCCTAAGGCCTAAGCCTCTAGCTAAGCCTAGGCCTAGGCCTAGGGCCTAGGCTAGGTAGGTACACTCCACAATTAGTTTATCATGGTAGCCCTATGGCCTAGGCCTGGACCAGTCGGCCTAGAAACTTGGTAAGCCCAAACCTCGAGCCTACCTTAATTCATTCTGTAGTAGCAGAGGTTTTTCAGCTTACCTTCGCAGAGCAGGAGCAGAGTGGCGCTGGTTGAAACTTCTCTCTCAGCTTCTCGTCAATGTGTCACCCTAGATGTAGGGCCTAGGCCTATACAGCAACTAGCAAGTAGGTTACTGTAGGAAGACGCACACGAAATTTTCAATTTAACATTCTAGTAGGTAGAATTAACACATTTAAAAACAAACAAATTGCACAAACAACGCTTTCTGTCTCGAACCAAGGACCAGCTATACGCGACAGTCGGGAAACTGGAAAACTTTTTCTTCTTTCAAAAGATGTTATTGATCGCTTGTCGTAGTTATGACATAGGTTGGGATAGGCGGGAATTTTGATAGTTTACTTCTATTTTCAAAGTGTCTGTCTCAAAAGATAGAAAGATATCCTGTCGGATGCTCTGCCTACTCAAATTTATTTTAAAATTTACCAAAAATGTCGTTTGCATCGATGAACATGACAAAGAATCATAATATCACACAAAATCCATGATGAGACGCAGTGGCGTATCCAAGAGGGCTAGTGGGAGGACAAAACTTTGCAAAAAAACAAATGGAGATTTACTTTATACATTTCAATGTAGACAGTATTTTTGTATCGAATACCAAGAACGATCTTAGAAAACAAACATACTTCCACAATAAACTGATGAATAATTATTGTGAAATTGTTGCCATAACTTCACTTGAGGTGTGCTATCACAGAAACAGAATATAACTAATTAACATTTCGTTCTTATCTGTGGGCCTACAACCAGGTAGATAGACACCCTAAATGTTTGTTGCCATTATTATCAAGAAGACAAACAAAACATTTAAAAATTATTTTAGCTACAAGAGTGCTGAAGTTCCTTTTATTGGGGAGAGGATGTGTTGATAATCATTTTTCTTAAGAAACCTGCTCAGGGACAATTTGTGTCTCATCGCTCTTCAGGTGACTAGCTAGGTACTGTGGTATTCGGAATAGCTGCAGGAAGAAGAATGTGAAACAAAAATTAAATAAAAACACACGAGAAAAGAAGAAAGTCCAAACCCTAAAGGAAGTAAAGGATGGATAACGTTATCGCGACATTGAATGCATTTCCTATGAAGAGATAGGGTTGCAAATTTTGGAAAATAAAATATTGGGGTCGCTATTTGGCAGCGTTGATTTGTGCCCTACCCATTTCAGAACCCACGAGCCGCCACTGAGTTATACATAGTTCAAAATCATATACATTCAACTTACTTACAACTTAACTTACATAACACTACTAAACAGACGGAATGAATGAGAAAATTTATTTATTTACTTATTTACAGACCGTTACATGTGTAGGTACTACTCTTGAGAGAGAGTGAGTGATTACAGACTTAAAATTAAAAGCACAAACAAAAATTTATAACCAAAATTTATACATTACATTTATATAACATCCATCCATCCATCCATCCATCCATCCATCCATCCATCCATCCATCCATCCATCCATCCATCCATCCATCCATCCATCCATACATCCATCCATACACACATACATACACACATACCCGTAAGAGCTTCCTAAAGTGTCTCATCTTCGCTCGGCGTTCTGTGTAGACCAGTCTGTCTGTCCACTCTTGGTTCAGGGTGGTAGAGTGGCCTGGTGACGTCAGCGGAGCGGTACACGGGTACGCGGAGTGCAGGGGGTGCAGCTAGAGTAGGGGCCGGGAGAGTGGCCTGGTGACGACACCGGAGCTTTACACGGGTACGCGGAGTACGTCGGGTGCAGGGGGTGCAGCTAGAGTGTAGAGGGGGCGGGAGAGTGGCCTGGTGACGTCATCGGAGCGGTCTGTGCACACGAGGGACGAGATGTGCTGTTCGAGTGCATGGTGTGCAGCTAGAGTGTAGAGGGGGCGGGAGAGTGGCCTGGTGACGTCACCGGAGCGATACACGGGTACGCGGAGTACGTCGGGTGCAGGGGGTGCAGCTAGAGTGTAGAGGGGGCGGGAGAGTGGCCTGGTGACGTCAGCGGAGCGGTACACGGGTACGTCGAGTGCAGGGGGTGCAGCTAGAGTGTAGAGGGGGCGGGAGAGTGGCCTGGTGACGTCAGCGGAGCGGTACACGGGTACGTCGAGTGCAGGGGGTGCAGCTAGAGTGTAGAGGGGGCGGGAGAGTGGCCTGGTGACGTCAGCGGAGCGGTACACGGGTACGCCGAGTGCAGGGGGTGCAGCTAGAGTGTAGAGGGGCGGGAGAGTGGCCTGGGGACGTCAGCGGAGCGGTACACGGGTACGTCGAGTGCAGGGGGTGCAGCTAGAGTGTAGAGGGGGCGGGAGAGTGGCCTGGTGACGTCAGCGGAGCGGTACACGGGTACGCCGAGTGCAGGGGGTGCAGCTAGAGTGTAGAGGGGCGGGAGAGTGGCCTGGTGACGTCAGCGGAGCGGTACACGGGTACGTTGAGTGCAGGGGGTGCAGCTAGAGTGTAGAGGGGCGGGAGAGTGGCCTGGGGACGTCAGCGGAGCGGTACACGGGTACGTCGAGTGCAGGGGGTGCAGCTAGAGTGTAGAGGGGGCGGGAGAGTGGCCTGGTGACGTCAGCGGAGCGGTACACGGGTACGTCGAGTGCAGGGGGTGCAGCTAGAGTGTAGAGGGGGTGGGAGAGTGGCCTGGTGACGTCACCGGAGCGGTACACGGGTACGTTGAGTGCAGGGGGTGCAGCTAGAGTGTAGAGGGGCGGGAGAGTGGCCTGGGGACGTCAGCGGAGCGGTACACGGGTACGTCGAGTGCAGGGGGTGCAGCTAGAGTGTAGAGGGGGCGGGAGAGTGGCCTGGTGACGTCAGCGGAGCGGTACACGGGTACGTCGAGTGCAGGGGGTGCAGCTAGAGTGTAGAGGGGGTGGGAGAGTGGCCTGGTGACGTCACCGGAGCGGTACACGGGTACGTTGAGTGCAGGGGGTGCAGCTAGAGTGTAGAGGGGGCGGGAGAGTGGCCTGGTGACGTCAGCGGAGCGGTACACGGGTACGTCGAGTGCAGGGGGTGCAGCTAGAGTGTAGAGAGGGCGGGAGAGTGGCCTGGTGGCGTCACCGGAGCGGTACACGGGTACGTCGAGTGCAGGGGGTGCAGCTAGAGTGTAGAGGGGGCGGGAGAGTGGCCTGGTGACGTCAGCGGAGCGGTACACGGGTACGCCGAGTGTTGACCCATCTTGGCTCTGAACATGAGGTTGTCGATGTCGTTCATCACTATCTCACGAGTCTTCTCATCCAACGCTCTCAGTTTCCTCGCGAGCAGCTCCACGTACAGCGAGCAATCGTCTTTTACCGGAGTCTCTGAATATGCCGCCTTCCCGCCCGTTGTCGTCAGCGCCATTCGCTTCCTCGCGCTGTGGAGCGCATTCAACTTGCGCTTCTCAAGCGTTTTCCTTGTGAAGACCTTCGTACGTGGTTCTGGGTGCGTCGTCTTTGAGCAGGGAAGTACGGAGATGCCCTGCTCTAAGAGCGTAGACTCTAAAGATGAGAAGTGGTCGCTGGGCTGCTCGGGGCTTCCTGGGGAGTGAAACAGTGCATGGTTGAATTCAGCGCCCGTCACAGCCTCTCTTACAGCGCGGACGCCGGTTCGATTCCGGCCACCGGCAGTCTTCACTAAAGGTTCTTCCGAGGTTTTCCTCGGTCACAAGGCGAATGCTGGGATAATGGGATTGAGTCATCATATTACAGACATTGCTTCCCAAGTTTTTCAGAATTGATTTAGATGGCCGATTTAACGTATTTACCACGATAAAAATGAATATTAGAGAGAGATGTAGTCTCTTTTAAGTTTTCTATATTGTATGTAGATGATAATGTTTCACAGTTACGTTAGGCAAGGCCATAATGTCACAATGTGCCAAGTAGAAGAACACTGATCATAAACAATGAAGAATTACGATGGAATAACCAAGCGATTTATTGGAGATCTTTCTTTGGGTAGATGGTCTACATTTATGTTCAGTTCCGGGGAAGGGAGGGGGGGGGAGTCACTGGCTGTGAATACATTGTATGACAGTGGGAATGTGAAAACTGAAGACAATGTTTGTTTCTCCTGGGGGCGATGGTCACAAACGTATTTCTTTATAGTTATGGTTACATTCCTTTTTGGGGAGGATTCCCCCCCCCCCCCCTCCCCATTATACACTGCACTTACCTCTCATTTCATCTGCAACGATCACGTGCTCGAAGTTTTGCTCGGGAAGATATTCATCCCTCGGTTCATCCATCTCCTCCTTTATGTTGTGTTGGTAAACCTCGACGACAGGGCTCTCAACGTACTCCTATAAAATAAACATGTTTGAGCTTCAACCGACTGTTTAGGAACAAGAGAACAATTAATCTTAATTAATGGAAAAGGGACCCGGACGCAAATGTTCTGTACGTCGTATACGTTTCCCTTCCATATGTTGCACATTTGCTGTTTATAAAGTACAGCAGTAGTAAAGTACGCGTTGTACAATGTACGCCCATCACAGAGAAGTAAAGAATATATTGATAAATTGTCATCGTCTTCGTTATTATTATTACTATTACTATTGTTTTTTAATTGAATGAATAACTTCAACTATGTACATTTTTATTGGAATAAACAGTCTTGCGTGTAATTAGTTGCGAAATCCAGAAATTACAAAACCAACTCCGACTGGGTCGAACCCAGGTCCCCCACTTAATGTTACTATTAATAATGCACTTCGAATGGTGAGGAAGCGACAGCTCGAGACTCACAGTTACGGGTATTATTTATTTACTTCAAAAACATTTCAAAATAAAAAACCCTGAGCATCTGGTTGAAGAGGAGGGGGGTAAGTTTCTTGCTTGAAGAAGCGACCATGCGCACATTTTCTTGTCCTCGGCAGGAAGTAATAAAGCCGGTTTCCCACGGAGCGAGGGTGGTCGGGCTAGTCCGAACTTGGACACGTGCAAGTTGGCAACCCGTGACTGTCCCCACTGCCTGCAATGTGTCAGATCTCTCGTCCGCTCACGCCCCCTCGAACTTGCCAGATGACCTTTTTCCTCGACCCCCCCCCCCCCCCCCCCCCCCCAAGGCCCAAACACAGATAGCTGATTATTTGTGCGCCAAAGCTAGATAGATTATTAAATTGCAAAGCGCCAGAGTTGTTTAAAAGGGGCAAATAAGGTAGTTTTATTTAAACCGGGTATTTGTGAATGTCTTCAGTGTGTGCGTATGGAGATGTGAAAATGCTGTATTTACCCCCTCCCTCCCACCACGTACACGTACACGCACACGCACACGCACACGCACACGCACACGCACACGCACACGCAAGTATTACCTACAACATTCAAACAAACAATTCCAGACAAAGTTTAAGAAACAAAATGCACATACCTCTGAATTTTTTGTTTCCCTGGGTTTATAAATACCGTGAAGAAACTTTGCCATAGGTTCGTACGCAAACCAGTCTGGCTTGAAAACGTCGTCAGCGCTGCTGCCCGTTTTCATGCTGTTTTTCACCCTACATGTTAGCTTTCGAAAAGTTGACATGAGGCCCTCTTTCTTTTTCTTTAAATCTTTCAGAGAATATGTATTGTTCAATTTTGCCTGGATTCGCTTCCATGCATCGTGCACCGAGCTTCTGTCTTTATGATCGGGATGTAATGGATCCCAAATTGAAGGCTCACATTCATAGTACTCAATAAACTTCAAAACTACAACGTACGACCACTCCATAGTTAAAACTTACACCCTCACTCGAAGAATGTCCGAGGCAAACTCATGTGGGGCCTGTTGGTCGGAGGGAAATGGAAGTCAACACGGACAAGTTGGGACCAAGGTCAAACTAGCGGGGGCGGGGCGCGCGTTTCTTTGAGGCGCGAGGGTTTTTACCGACAACCGACGGGAAGGACGCGCCTGGGCCACAAGTGTCGCACCCCGCTGTTCCCACTGTGTGTGGTGCGTCGGCAACCCTCGCTGCCATTCAGGCGTTGTCTGTTTTGAGTCCAGGCCGGGCGCAGGTGGCCTTGAAAAACCCTCGTCTCCCTTTGTCTCGTGCCAGATTTACCGACTTCCGATGGGAAACGAAACCTCGCAACGCAACACGCAATGACTGCGTTTGCCTCTATATTAAAAACATCGCCTTTGAAGTGCATTAGGGAATATTGTAATATCTTTGGTTTGATGCGCGCGCAAATTGTACTTTGTCTCAGTTCAACCAGTTCAGCTGCGACAGATGTGAAAGAGATGGTAGATAGAGAGAGAGGAAGAGAGAGAGAGAGAGAGAGAGAGAGAGAGAGAGAGAGAGAGAGAGAGAGAGAGAGAGAGAGAGTCATTACTCGCCACTCGCGATGCTACAATTCTCGAGTCATTTGTGCAGAATATTTCAACAAACAAACACTACAATAACAGAATTAAAAGGGTAAATTATTTGCAAAACTGGACATACGTAAATGAAATAACATCAATACCAACAAAGTTTAGCATGACAATTTCCTGTCATGTACTATAATAATGCTCATTAAAAATATAAAAAATACACGTTGATAGTTTAAAGCAATTAATTGACAATAGCTACCTCTGAAACTGGTGTTATTCGTGGTTTGTAAACCCCCTGTAGAAACCTGGCCATGGTGCTGTACGCAAACCAACCCACATCGTCCTCATCCACCGCACAACCCTTCACCTTGTTCGAGAGTTTGCGAAACGTGGCCATAAGCGATTCCTTTTTCTTCTTTAATTCTCTAATTGAGTATTTAACACTTAGTTGAACCTCGATTCTTTTCCATGCGTCGTGTACTGAATTCCGATCCCTGTGATCGGGGTGCAAAGGATTCCAGATTTGGGGTTCACTTTCGTACAGTTCCAGAAACTCGATAATCAAGTTGTTAGACCACTCCATTTTAAACGATTCTAAATAACACAACTGGTTAAATGAATCGTGTTCGTATGAACACAAGCACGCGAACCCGATGTTTGTCACTCTTCGACTCGTACTTGTGATGCTACACTCACTTTACCCGACGCTCCGACGGGAGCCGAGCCGAGCCGAGACGAGCCGAGCGGTCAGTACCCACGGCTTGTGGGCGTGGCTTGGCGCGGCTGTCTGTCACACTCGCCAAGCCACGCGTGGAGAGAGAGAGAGAGAGAGAGAGGGAGAAAGAGAGAGAGAGAGAAAGAGATGCTCGCCGAATACGCAGACATCAGATCAATACTTGTTCTTACAAAGGAACCGCGCTAGCGACAGAAATGGGTTTTTCACGTCGTACATCCAAATCTTGTGCTATCGTTGTCATAACCGATGTGTGTCCATATATTTTGGAACATGTGTAAAGAGCAGCAATAAAATACTTATTTGTAAACAGTCCCACTGACCCACCGCCTTGAAGGTTCTAGAACTGTCCGTCAGATCGCCGCACTATTGCCAACACAGGCGTTCGAGGATTCCATGTCAGGGTAAACGGAGAACAGCTGTTGTACCGACATTTTTCGGGTGTTCCATTCAACCAACATTCAACTATTGTACCTGTGATTGTACAGTACGGTATTTTACCATATTTTTGCTTATTTTGTGCATTTTGTGCTTGTGTATTTGTTATGCAAATTTTTAATGTAGATAAACTATTATTTTACGTCACAACTGAGACTTTGCCAAAAAGGCAAAATCGAAATACAAAGTCATTCAACCGAGAACCAGGCGCGGACTGGCCAGGGATGCCGGGATGCGATCGCATCCCGGGCCCCTGGGCAATTCCGGGCCCTTTGGCAGTCCGGGCCCCCGGGCTGCTACCAGAAAGTTCCTATGATGTAAATACTTCTCTGTATATTGCTAAGAAAATCAAACCCCAATCTATAAGTATTATTTTGAAATTATAATTGAATTTATTGTAATTAATTGAATATAATAGAAATTATTTTGCTACTAGTAAGGTGTTAGGTGCATGGCCTCTGTTAATCGCGCCCTAAAATCGTATTTTAAGCCATAAAATTCAATGCAACCCCAACCAATTGTTGGCGCCTTCAGCGTATTTGCCTTCGGCGGCTGGGGCTTTGCCCCAGACCCCAGCTGCGCCATGCTACCTTGTGCGCCCCCTCCCCCCCCGAAACCCAGCACCCCAGGCCTTTTTATCCCAGTCCGCCCCTGCCGAGAGAGTCCGATCAAGTTGAAATTTCGATATTTTTTTGCAGGAAAACTGTTCGTCTGGGAGTTGTTTTTGGCACTTCTGAACCTCTCTACACTTTGCCCTGAGGTCTTAATGAACCCATATTATGTTACATACTTAGTTTCACTGATTGATGACATATATAGGAGACGTTATGGTGGCATGGGGTAAATAACACTCTTAAATATCCACAAGTTATCAAAATAAAATGGGAAGAGAAACCATGTGCTCAGTACTTACCGGTACCAGAGTGGTATTATCGGTACCAACATTTCCTATGAGGAACGGTCGGTTGTCGGTGTTCAGTGCCCGCTGACCCTCAAGCAAAACATCTTGAGCTCTTGCGGGCAGAGGGACGAGATCTTTGTTGCGCGCTGTGTAAATCTGAGACTTGACTCTTGTAAATCGAGGCATTGAGGCCTCTGGATGGTCCGCTCGTAGATTCGCTACTTCTTCCCTAAAAGGAATAGGGAACACGCGTATGAAAATTTTAATCGATTTTTAAATACATTGTCTCTCATTTAACAATTTTGTGTCTTTGGATTTTGAAAAACGGATCAGTCCATATCTCTATGATCAGTCGATGCCTCAAAATAATTAGTTTAAAAAAATATAGTTTAGTAGCGATGAATAAATGGGGGCGAAAAACGAACCGCCGCCATGTTGATGGGATTTGACGTCATGGTTTGTGTCTGTGTACGGTCACCGCCTCAGCGATTGGTCTGTTACGCCTCGCCTACTGAATCTTGACGTCACAGCCACCTGTACGCGTTTCAGATCCCCGAGTTGAAACTTCAATAAATGCGTCCACATTAAACCTATTTCAAAATTTATTTTTTACTTATGGGCTTGCATTAATATACTTTTTGTATCTGATACTATGAAACTAAGTGCTTGGTTTAACAAAATATCGTACGCGTGTTGCCTATTAGTGAGACAGTAATGGAGTAGGCCTATTATCATTAGCATAGATATGTTTTCCGCATAATACAGAATACTACACTGACACTGACATTAGCGTTTGAAACGGTCTATGTTATGTTCTATACTCCAGTGCGCGCGCTGGCAAACTCGGGCACAACAGAGAGCCGAATTGGAGGCGTTTTCGAGGGGTCACCCAGTGGCCATGAAACGTTATATAATTATGAGGTTGAAAATTGTCATAATCTGTGGGATTTATAGGGGGGGCCTACGTGATGACAGCAAAGCGGCAATTTTGGTTGAAGTAGGAACATTTGACCCTGGGTGAAACATGTGTAAAGTAAAACACACTCAAAATCACTTTCCATGGTGTTTTTTGCTCCTGCTACTACTACTGCCACTACTAGTATACTGCCACTACTGCTCTACTGCCTGTAAATCGACAATAATTTCAATTTCCCGAAATTCCTGACCGAACGGATGGGGTTACAACGTTTGTATAGGGATGCACTCCAGCTTGACCTGATGTGCCCCTCTTCAGCTGACGAACTAGGTATTATATAGTTTTCAGTTATGTTGGGAAGGAACGTCCGAGGGCTGTTTGTAGGACTCAATCCCAGCTTTCGCCTTTACGACTGAGGAAGCTCTAAAAAAAAACCTTCCGTCAGGACTGGCGGTGGCCGGAATCGAACCGGTGACCACCCGACCTAGGGTCCGTATGCATAGTCCCACCTCAAGCCTTCCTCAACTCAGCCTCTCCTCAGCCTCGCCCAACCATTAATCACGAAACGGCATTGCCAATGCGGACGGCTCTGTGATTGGTGGCGAGGTGAGGCTGAGAAGAGGCTGAGTTGAGGAGGGCTTGAGTGTGAACTTAAGTCTCTTGTCTAACCGCTGAACCACCTCTATCGGTCAAGGATACATGGATGGAGTATGTTGACTTGACTCACTTGTAAATGTCGGTACATGTCTGCAGATGTTCCGTTGCACAGCGCTTCTTGATCGTGTCCATTGTCCTCATCGCAGCCATCTCGGCCGCAGACTTAGGAGGATGGTTATGTCGATGTATGTTGTTCACCTCCATCACAACATCATTGACCACCACCACACTCGGCCCGCGACACTTCTCGGTCTTACACTTGTAATGAACTCGCCCGTTTATCCGGCGGTTTAATCTGTACAGGTAATTATTTAAAACTAACGATTTCCCTCTCTTGGAACTAACGTACAATGCTGGCTCCATTTCTGCACTTTACTACTGTAACTGAGTTTTGACTAGCTGGGATTGACTACGAATATTTCAAAACGTTGTAGTAATATCCTTTTAGCACGTGAAGTTCAGTTATTTGTGTGCAGCAGTCTTCGTACGTTCGCATAGCCGTGAGCAAGGCTTGGCTGTCATTGGCGTAGGCGAAACAAGAATATCCTCCTGAACTCCGCCCACGACTAAATTGATTCTTGGTAGCGAGCGAAGCAATTACCTCTGACATTCCACCGGTAATTGGAGTAGGCGAATCAAGTATAGGCGAAACAAGAACTCAGTCAACGCACCCAGTAAGACTGACTATATTGATTGCACAATAAATGTCCTCTTTACCGTGAGTTCTGCAGCGCATGTGCCCCTTAATCATCACCTCCCCCCCCCCCCCCCCACCCCACAAACATTCCTACTACAAGAATACGGTTTCCCACCATAATACCGCAAGAAATTACCGTGTCTACACCATATACAAAAAAGTGTTAACCAGACTCGAAGGCCTAATTTGCCCAACTTATCTTATTATTAGTAGCGTTATATTAGTTATTTTCAATTCACTTACAAATTCCTCAACATGATAAGTATCAAAACCCCGATAAGTTATTAATTGTATTAACATTTTATCCAGGCCACGAAAGCCTAAGGCACGAATTGTAGTTCACATTCAAGCCCTCCTCAACTCAGCCGCTCGTCAGCCTCACCTCGCCACCAATCACAGAGCCGTCCGCATGGCAATGCCGTTCCGTGATTGGTGGTTGGGCGAAGCTGAGGAGAGGCTAAGTTAAGGAAGGCTTGAGTCTGGACTATGCATACTGAAAGTGAAATGTAATAATATATTGCTTTTGTCGAAGAAGTACCTTCAGATCCCCTTGTTTAACTTGTCGCACCCCTAGCGGACATTTAGTGGACCTTGGGATAAAGCCAGGACGTATACAATAAACACAATAAATATTTTTCATTTAAATTGTTTATTTAATGACTAGTCATCAAACCGTTTGCACTAAATATATTATATAACACCATTTAATGGTTCGATTCCAGTGTGACACTTTTCAGCCATTGATGTGAGTTGAGCAGTGATTCAGCGAGGTAATCCGACCCCATTCTAAGTCACAAGTTATAGTGATTACTGATTTGTCTATTCACAACCAGCACTGTACGACACGGCAGAATGCTTTGGCCTTTGGGGGAAGTTTTTAAACAACACTGTCACACAATCCCACAGTTACCTAAGTTGCTTATAGAGGAAACACAACTTGTTTATTAACAATCGAAATTCACAAAAAATAGTTTCTTGAACTCTTAAAAGTCGCATAAACATTTACTAAATTGTATTCTTTATGTATAATCAGTTTTTGAAAACATGCGCTTCCCCTTCAGAATGCAAAATATGACTAAATACTTGATACACAATGCAAATGTACCGCACTGGCCAACCAAAGATGTATTAGATTAAATTATCTAATACAAAATTTGACACATTTGTAAAGTTCGCATACATCTTAATGGTTTCGATATTTCGAAACACACTTAACGCATTCCATTTCCATAAATTAAAAGTGTATTAACTTTTAACAGTCCATATAATCACTTGAAGTTCATTGTGCCAAGTATTTAAGAAAACTACGATTGAATTAATTACTGTCCCCACCAGGTAAACCACTTTATATCACAGGAAGTCTATATGGCATAAACAAACACACACAAGGTTCCTTTTCCATGACCAACCTTGGTGTCACCACGCGTAGTATGACAACAATGTCACTAGTGGACATAGGAACGATTTAAGGCAATCGCTCGTTAATACAAACTTAAATTATTCTAAGTCCTAATCCAGATTTTTTAAGAAAATCATCAACATGCTTTCAACTCTTGTATAAGTCAGGTTTAAATTATACATATTATTTACCCTTTATTTTTCTCCATACCACTATCACATATACATTCCAAATCCTAATACCTAAGATACGATTTAACCTTTCTGTTGTGATATTTAATCATTTTATTAATACAAGTATATCCTAGTCACTAGTCCATCATTTCTATTCATTATGCACTTCGATAACACTGTCTCAAATTTCCTAATTTGTATCTTTCAAGTACCAATTATTAATCTGGAGCAAGTATGCCCTTGTGTTATGCCCTTGTGTTAAACCAGAATAATGTTATAATATTCTACGACAAAGCGAAGGGTTTTCACTCGGTAGCTCACTCACGCATTCACGCACGAATAATTGATACAGAACACGTATTACAACTTAATTACAGTCCAGGCAATAATTTAACACTTTCAAGGTTAGAACAATAAACATGTTTGAGAGATAGAAACCACGTATTAAAAATAATAACCAAATATTTAACAACACCATTTCAGTCCATTATCTTCACTGATATCTAAAAATAATAATATATCGGTAATTTGGTAAGTTTGGAAGATTCAGTAATAGGAAGTTTGGTATGTATATTGCAAGAGGTAAGGACGGAGCTCGCTTTGGTATTCTGTTAGAAATCGAAAGTTTAGAGTAAAATGAATGAGTGAAACTATAGTTCCCCCACTGTAACTATTCTCATACTGATCTCACATCCTAATATCAACCATCCGCAGATTCCTGTGGTTATTTCATACATTCGTAAAAGCGGTAGACCACTTAGAGAGTGCACAAGCTTCATTTCACTAGTCATGCCCAGCCCACAGTGTTTGTGGTTTCCATCCTGAATTCCAATACACGGTCGAAACTGTTGACTGTTTCATGAAGAACTGGACCAACATTTCACCCGCATGAGAATATTAGTTACCTTGGCAGAACTACCTATATGAAGTAGAAAAATACTGCGATAATGCGGGGATTGGCGTCTTTATTGATTTCGGAAAGATGAATCGATGGGTGTATAACAAGAGAGTAATGCGAGAGCAGCGCTGCTAGCGGTGTACTATTCAACAAGTGCCTACGACGACTGCAGCGCTGCTAGTGGTACTATATTCAACAAGTGCCTCCGACGACTGCAGCGCTGCTAGTGGTACTATAGGGCACTAGCAACACCAAAAGACAACAATGAAACAAATGAATTGAATCGATGGACAAACAACAAGCTGTCAAAAAATAATTTCTTCTGATTTTGGAAAACAACACAAAAAACAAACAAATACACATACAAAATTTCACTTAGTTGTTGTCTATCATAAAAAGTTTTAAATTACGAGCAGTTACTATTGCTACACTTGTTTTTATTTCTATGGTTGCAATTTTATTATTTTGACAGCTGATTGTGTGTCCATCACTTCAATTCATTTGTTCCATTGTTGTCTGTTGGTGTTGCTAGTGCCCTGTACCATATTCAACAGGTGCCGCCCCGCACTGCACACATAACTCACTTGTTCTTTGCTATTCAGATATCTTATTTCGAGACAAGATCACAAGCAGTGCAGTACAGTACTTGGTATTACTTAGTAAACGTACGGTCAGCTCCATTACAGATTACCACCTTCTCAGATTTGTCAACACATTTTAGAGAAAAATTTCCCTATTCTGTCAATCTGCACACACTGCGTTTCATTAATTTGTTTAACCAAAGTATATACATAGGATCATGGTCGATGGCTCCATAAGCCCCCCATGAGGGTATGCGCTAATTGTGCTAAGTTCTCGAACACGCAATTGTATAATGGCCTTTTAATGCTAATACTGCTGCCATTAGTTTCAACCGAACAGCAACGTAAATCACAACAACAACAACAACATCACTAACTCAATAACAAGTGTTTTTATTTGAAATCATTAACTCGGTTCTGTGGATGAGCTGATCCTCTGGGTCTTGTAGATCTGTAAGAACTCTGCGACCGAGAGCTCGGCGGGTTTGTTGCTGATGACGCTTTCTTGCGCTTCCGCCATTTTTAAGATGGACGCCTCGCTCAGCTGACGGATCTGACGCAGTTGCTCCAACGCCTCGTCGTAGCTTGGCAGTCCCGACACCAGGGTGTAGTTCGGTAGCGCCTCGCTGTCCATGGTTGCCGGATCTCCGCCAGACTCCAGCGACCTGGCGTGCTCGAGGGCTGAAACATAGAGCATTGCCATCATTTTCTCTGGTTTCTATTCAAAGTCAGTAAATCCCCTGGCGGGGGGCTTGTCGAACTTCCAAGATAAACCTCCGCTAGGGGGGGAGGGGAGATCCGATGAAGTTGAAATTAGAAACATCCATACACTTCGATGTGGATAGAACGCTAATGTTTGTGACAAATCAGTCAAGCAGTTAATACACACCAGAGCAGTTACTTCAAATATTAATATTTTCCAACAATACGTCCTTTTGCATAGCACTCGCAGATCACAGTAATAAATAATTCTTTAAGTATCTTACGATATAAGTACATTCCTATTTAAAATTTGATGCGAACTTGTTTGTATAATTAAATATTCAGTGGCGTTTCCTGTTATCAAAAAAAATGTGGGGCAAACTAGATCCAAATGGATTTGAATGAGTTTATTGGGTGAAAAAATGCAGAACTATTGTAGGGTTCTTTTTACAGAACTCTGTAAATGTCAAAATACAAATGCTTATATTATGTGATCCTAGTAAATAGAACGACCATGCACTCACGGCGCTGGTCTGCGGAGTGGCGGACCACAGTTTGAGCACCACTGGCCTAGTCTCACCGAGTGATAGTTCACAATCTGATTCACGTCGGGTCCAGTGACCTTCACTTGTCGTGACCTTCTAGTGTGACCTCCCGTTCAAAACATCGCTGTTCTTTCTCTGCGCGGCCGATACAAGTATATGAATCATAACTGCGCGCGCAACATTCAAGTCGGGATCTACTCCAGATAGAAATACTACTGATAACACTGGGATTCATGGGGCGAGGCGTTCTTACTTGAACACAAGGGTCAGCACATAATAAACTTAGTAAAGGGGTCAGCGATTGTATTCACATCACAGCTGCCTTATTATTTTCGGTAACTACATTATATAAATTGAATATTCATTTCTACAAGCCCCAACGTAACTAGTCTCGATCATGCCGACCTCAGATCCTCTTTCACGCACACTCTTTCAACTATCATCAACAGATTCCCGGCCCGGCGTTCTCTCACGCGTACAGACAGACAGTAGAGCACAAGCACAGGCACAAGCCTTAGCAGTGATAATTACGAGGGCGTGCTGGCCGGCCGCATCGCTTCGCCCTTCATCGTAATTCAATGAAGGTTCCAGTAATAATAATAATTCGCCTCACGTATTAACCGCTGATCACTATGAATACGTTGCGTAACTTTCGATACTGTTTAAGACCTTTACAAGTTATTAGAAAAACGATCGACTTTAAAACCGCTAACCTTGCTCGCTGACGAGTCACACAACATGGCCGCCACCCAGCACGGCAGCATAACGTAACACACACCGCTTCTCTGAGGGGCCAATGACAATTGTCGTACAGTGTTGCATGTTGCACGGCAGCATAACGTAACACACACCGCTTCTCTGAGGGGCCAATGACAAGTGTCGTACAGTGTTGCATGTTGACACTAATCTCAGCTCCCTGCCAAGGTCACAGCTAGCGCCCTACAAGGCTGGGACTCCCTATCCGCGCCATATACAGCTGTGATACTTGTTGCTCTACGTAACACACACCGCTTCTCTGAGGGGCCAATGACAAGTGTCGTACAGTGTTGCATGTTGACACTAATCTCAGTTCCCTGCCAAGGTCACAGCTAGCGCCCTACAAGGCTGGGACTCCCTATCCGCACCATATACAGCTGTGATACTTGTTGCTCTACGTAACACACACCGCTTCTCTGAGGGGCCAATGACAAGTGTCGTACAGTGTTGCATGTTGACACTAATCTCAGTTCCCTGCCAAGGTCACAGCTAGCGCCCTACAAGGCTGGGACTCCCTATCCGCGCCATATACAGCTGTGATACTTGTTGCTCTACGTAACACACACCGCTTCTCTGAGGGACCAATGACAAGTGTCGTACAGTGTTGCATGTTGACACTAATCTCAGTTCCCTGCCAAGGTCACAGCTAGCGCCCTACAAGGCTGGGACTCCCTATCCGCGCCATATACAGCTGTGATACTTGTTGCTCTACGTAACACACACCGCTTCTCTGAGCGGCCAATGACAAGTGTCGTACAGTGTTGCATGTTGACACTAATCTCAGTTCCCTGCCAAGGTCACAGCTAGCGCCCTACAAGGCTGGGACTCCCTATCTGCGCCATATACAGCTGTGATACTTGTTGCTCTACGTAACACACACCGCTTCTCTGAGGGGCCAATGACAAGTGTCGTACAGTGTTGCATGTTGACACTAATCTCAGTTCCCTGCCAAGGTCACAGCTAGCGCCCTACAAGGCTGGGACTCCCTATCTGCGCCATATACAGCTGTGATACTTGTTGCTCTACGTAACACACACCGCTTCTCTGAGGGGCCAATGACAAGTGTCGTACAGTGTTGCATGTTGACACTAATCTCAGTTCCCTGCCAAGGTCACAGCTAGCGCCCTACAAGGCTGGGACTCCCTATCCGCACCATATACAGCTGTGATACTTGTTGCTCTACGTAACACACACCGCTTCTCTGAGGGGCCAATGACAAGTGTCGTACAGTGTTGCATGTTGACACTAATCTCAGCTCCCTGCCAAGGTCACAGCTAGCGCCCTACAAGGCTGGGACTCCCTATCTGCGCCATATACAGCTGTGATACTTGTTGCTCTACGTAACACACACCGCTTCTCTGAGGGGCCAATGACAAGTGTCGTACAGTGTTGCATGTTGACACTAATCTCAGCTCCCTGCCAAGGTCACAGCTAGCGCCCTACAAGGCTGGGACTCCCTATCCGCGCCATATACAGCTGTGATACTTGTTGCTCTACGTAACACACACCGCTTCTCTGAGGGGCCAATGACAAGTGTCGTACAGTGTTGCATGTTGACACTAATCTCAGCTCCCTGCCAAGGTCACAGCTAGCGCCCTACAAGGCTGGGACTCCCTATCCGCGCCATATACAGCTGTGATACTTGTTGCTCTACGTAACACACACCGCTTCTCTGAGGGACCAATGTAGGGTTGCCAACTATTGAATAGAAAAATACGGGAATTTAAAAATTGATGTGAAATGTAGAGGGAAAGAGGACGGCGATGTCTCAGTTGCCGAAGGCCAAATTGCCGCAGACGCAAACAATTTTTTTCCTATAATAGACGTTAGGTCCCAGATAATGAGTTTAGGGATTTAATATTAACTTTGCAGGTGTAATTTTCTCATTCAATTAATGTTTAATTTGGGTGGGTAAACGGAATTAATATGTATCGTTTAAGCTGGTTACCTTCTACATTTTGTCAAGCTATTTTGCGTCATGTAGAAGCTTTTTATCCCGTTTTAAACAATCATAAAATTTTTACACGAAATTGAGAATAAATATCAACAACGGAACTCAGATGCGTGATCTGTTTCTATTGCCTAACCATTTTATGTTCCATTAATAATGAAATAATTGTCTCAACATTAGACTTTAAGTTCAAAATGCTTAAATGCTAAAAACTGTGTACTGTTTTTAGTAGGCGGAAGTTTAGGAAATTCGTGTTTTAAAACAAATTGTGAAAATACGGGAAAACTGATTCCCGTGTAGAGTTGATACGGGAAGCGGAAAATCACAGTGGAAAACGGGGTTTCCCGGGAAATACGGGAGAGTTGGCAACCCTAGACCAATGACAAGTGTCGTACAGTGTTGCATGTTGACACTAATCTCAGTTCCCTGCCAAGGTCACAGCTAGCGCCCTACAAGGCTGGGACTCCCTATCCGCGCCATATACAGCTGTGATACTTGTTGCTTTACGTAACACACACCGCTTCTCTGAGCGGCCAATGACAAGTGTCGTACAGTGTTGCATGTTGACACTAATCTCAGTTCCCTGCCAAGGTCACAGCTAGCGCCCTACAACGCTGGGACTCCCTATCCGCGCCATATACAGCTGTAGTACTTGTTGCTTTACGTAACACACACCGCTTCTCTGAGCGGCCAATGACAAGTGTCGTACAGTGTTGCATGTTGACACTAATCTCAGTTCCCTGCCAAGGTCACAGCTAGCGCCCTCAAGGGTGGGACTCCCTATCCGCGCCATCTACAGCTGTGATACTTGTTGCTCTACGTCTCTATCATCGCAATCGTGCAGGCTGTATGCAGGTTCCCCACTTAGTGGTTGCCTAAGAGTGCTCGACACAGATAGCTTCTTGTCTTTACATGACATTCAGTGTCAACATTTTGATAAGGGTCTAGACATTATCAAGGTATGCGGTATATGTTCTTAAATAATGATAAAAATTTTAATAATTGTATCACACTTAGCTTTTGGTTACAGATGTTGCTAAAACACAACTTGATTTTACAACGCAATATAATACACCACTAACAAATTAGTTTTGAATATCTTCTTTTATAGTTCCCGCATACTCAAAATATATATTTGTATGGATATTTAGGTAACACCAATTCGATCGGTTTGGTATCGTAATAATGTGTGCAGTTCAGTCTTTAGGGAACACACGTGACAAGGTATCACGTTTCATTCCCCCCCCCGACTGTTTGTTTATACAGTTCGCCTCGTGTAATTTTAGCTGTCAATTACTCAATAATTCAAATACTGTTAGTATTTATGTCTATCTAATTAGGCAGACACTAATGGGTGTTCGCACCATCCAATTATTTCCGGTAGGTTATGCTAATGAGTCGAGACGGGATTTACGCGGGATAAAAAGCGGCAAATATGTTTACGCGCCGATATATAAACTACTGTGTTGATAATCATTCTGCCACGGTGAGAGGTAAATATAGTTGTGATTTTTTACCTTAGGATTACCGCGGTATCCGTTCCATTATAAGAAACCTCAATAGCTCGTCATGTGAATAAGACTAGCAAGTAAATGTAATTGCTCTGAAAACATGTTATTTCTTCAATGTTTCAAAAGACGTAGGTAGCTTGTAAGGTATTTTTCTGGATACTCATATACATGTTACATATTTTCTTCTAATAAGGAACCTTACATGGCAACGAAACGTTTCCTTGGTCAAATACATGTAGAATGTCATCTGCCATCATCGTGAAAATAAAATATTACTGCATATAGATGAAATGTAATAGTTTATGCAATTTGTTGGGAAATCAAATATGAAATGAGTTTTTTAAATCATAAAATTGTGATTGTGTTTATATAAGAAATGAAGTCGTTATAGGCCTAATCTATATTAGATGCTTCAGTGGTTGAATGAATCTGATGCTGAAGACTAGAGGTATACTTGCACAGAAAACCTCTATACAGTAATTTACCTCCGAAAGCCGCTTTTAAAAATACAACATTTTTCTTCTACTGAATACTCTACATATTTCTATAAACATGTCTATTTACATCAATCTCCACAGTCGTTGGTCTTCCGGGAACTCGAGCTAAGAAATGCACAATACATTAAGTTAGTACTTGACTTCTATGATAATTATGATCATCACGCCTCGGTCAATTACTCCAATATGTGGCTACAATAAAAACAAATAGGTAGAGTTACAGTTCAATAGTTTTGTGTGTTTTATAATAATTATTAAGGTGATGTACAACAGCCTTATAGCCTTGACGGAAGGTGTTTTGTTATTGGTTTGGTTGTACAACAGTTTCAGAGCTTCAGAGGGCCCCGGGCGCGTAGCTAGAACACTTGTTTGAAGCTTAAAGTAATTAGATGAGAGGACTGTTAACAAGTAAGTTCCGGTAGAAGTAATCAACAGTAGCCACAGTACACATTACACAATGTCTTAATTGTAAAGGAAACAGCCACACTAAGTCAAAATTTAAACATGTGTTACTACTACCTACATTGTTGATGTTATATTAAATAAATAAATAAATTTTCATTTAGAGTCTACCCACTCAGTAACGAAACTAATTAATAAATATTGATTGTCTGTTTTGTTGTGACTTCTAACCCAGATTCTGTTTGACGCAAGAATATTGAGCAAAACATTTCGTGATCGATCACTTTATGGACCAAAACAACAACAATGTTATCGATGCCAAAGTCTGATCTTTTTTAAAAGTCGTGTTTTTTGTCGTATTTTAATGTCATAATCTAGGTTAAAACAAATTCCACTTCATAAAAAAATAATGTTAATAGGTCACTGTTAATTTTTTACTATATTTAGAAGCTACTGAAATGTTGTTTTTAAGAACATTTTTTATGGATTTCATAAAAACGGCTAGAAACTATAGTATATAAATTATGTATATATTTCTTTTCAGATCGCTTATGGATTGTCCGACGCCGGTAGTGGATATTGAACCAGCGACCTCGCAAATAAGAGCCTCGGTTGCTTCCACTGAGCCATTTTGATCGGTCTGTTTTACAATAGCTTGAGATTATTATAAACTAGACTTTCTACCTAACGTAAGATTGTTGAGAAACATATTTCACATTCACAGATGGACCAAAACAAGAAAAGTCTTATCGAAGCCAAAGTCTGAAGTTTTCTATGAAAAAAATGTTTAGGTCTACTTAAATACTGACAAGAATTAATAATATTTAAATTAGAAACAACCCACGTAATTGGATATTATGACGTATGGCGAGAAGATCTCCATTTTAATTGTGTAGAATTGAAAAGACTGCCGGAAAAGAGGTACAAGAAGTTTCAACCCAATCAACAAGTTGGTAACATAAGAACATATTTCCAATCTGATTAGTTTTTAAAATATTTCTTTTCTGCACGTCTGTAATTCTGTGCATAGCCTACAACACCCGCACACTGGACTATCTCTTCGCAACCTGGCCTTTCAAATATACGTGACCCACCTATACTATTTCCCCACCCACTTTCTTTCATAAATGTGCTAAAGTCGTGCCTCAAGATATGTGCAACTAAATGAGCCCTTCCATTCATTTACGCTTTTTCGCAACTTTCATTTACTTGCTATTTCATTCAATTAGCTAAAATTTCAAAACTCGTGATTCATGGAGTAATCTTAATTTAATTTGAATTATTAAGCTTCAAGTACGCAGATTGAACCAAAGAAGTTGGATTGCAAATATGCAGATTGAACCAAAGAAGTTAGATTGCTTGGGCTTAACGTCTCATATTTTTGCAACGTAGATTGCAGATTGAACCAAAGAAGTTAGATCCACTTCGATTGCAAATAGACAGATTGAACCAAAGAAGTTAGATCCACTTCGATTGCAAATAGACAGATTGAACCAAAGAAGTTAGATCCAGCCAGCTAGATTGGAAACTAGCGAGCACAAGCTGTAGGTGCGTGTAAGATCGAGCCTGTGAGTCACGGATTGCCGTTGGCCGGTATCGAACAGCCGACCTCCCAAATGAAAGTATACTTAGTCTCGATAATCGATTTACAACGATATAATCGGTCTAAATGGCCGTGAAATAGTCGGTAATTGTTAGCGAGACTGTTGTAGACCATGGAGGCAGGTTATGTGGCTTCACCTTGCAACGTAATAGAGCACAATTAGGCCTATGTGTCGATGGCCATTGTGTGGCTGTACCTGCAGATACATGTTGACGTATGGTTGCTGCCTCTTAGTTTGACCATCAGGCTTGAGTATCTAACTAAAATCTTTGACACTTTGTAGTGGTATAACTTATACGTACAACAATACAAGTTTTCCTTTTTTTTACAATAAATTACAGATGAAATTATGAAATAAGGCCGCTTTTAAA
The DNA here is from genome assembly GCA_945910005.1 of Isoperla grammatica. NCBI lineage: Eukaryota > Metazoa > Arthropoda > Insecta > Plecoptera > Perlodidae > Isoperla > Isoperla grammatica. Next base: position 133,834,479 of record OX246737.1, read on the forward strand.
GCCAAGATTATTCGCGGGTAAATAATTACACAGATTATGAAGTTAGAACAATACCTTGGCCTAGGTATAAGTTTGGCATATTTAGCTTCGCTAAACTCCCTGGAACTTTAGCGCAGAAGAATTTCAAACCTAGAAGTAAAAAATTGACAGCCAATGAGAGGGTGCTAGGTTCACACAACCAGGAATTCACGAAATTACCCGAAGAGCTTTACCACCGTTGGTTTATAAATGTAAGCGAGTGTACTTTTTCTATTATTTAACTTCTATTTTGCTACACACTACACAGTTCATAGATAGAGAGTACAGTCAATTTGTTAATGTTGGTAATTGTTTTGTTTTTAACGCTATTGGTACGAAACGTTATGTTGCTTCAAGACTAGAATAGTCATAATTACAACAGCACACTGAACTATACTATCAGGGTCATTCACTTCATTGGTGCCATATTTGTACGCTCTGTTGTTTCTCTGTGCATTGGGCAATGTGACCTCTCATCGCAACTAGAATCAATGTTGAGTGGCCATATAATCAGTGAGCAAACACTAAACGGAGTGTCTTGGTCAACGGATTTATTTGGTTATATTCAATGGCAAGAGTGTGTAGGGTAATCGTTTGCTTGCGTTTGTCAGACAACAATGGGATCGTGGTCAGGGTTTCGGGGAAGGGGAAGGGGAAGAGACAATACAATTTAAATTGATATTGACACATTTTACATCATGTGTACGTTTTTTCTTTCTTAAATTACATTATTTCTTCATGAGATCAAATTGCATTTTAAAATATGTTAGTTATTTATACTGTTTGTTTGATCTTTCCGCGAATGTGTTCCCTGTATGTTGGTTTTAGGTAATGAATAAACAGTTCAAATGTCCACCTCACATAGAAGGACTAAATTAATTGATTCTCATTAGAGAAATTGATAAAACTACAAAGTGAAAACCAGAAATAAAAATCGACCCCTGCCAATAGAAGACCTAGGTTGTCGTGTAACTAGTGAAAGGGGTGGGAGAGGGCGGGGGGGGGGGGGGCGGGGCGTAGTCTCCGTTTGCCATATAACTTACTTCCAGACAAAATTCGTGCATCGATGAGGAACATACATACCACAATAGCGATTGCGATTGAACGAGTTGATTCTACTTGAAATGAATTCCACAGCATCCATCCGTCACTCATCGTTCAGTTGACCTTGTTGCAGACGTCAATCATCTCTCCGTGCATGATGTGATGTGACGTAACACAAGACAAGACAAGAGAAGCTACGCGAGTGAGTCTATAGACGTGAGCGTTGCTCTTCGTTCAGCTCCTATCTGTGTCATTGTAAACTGGCTCCATTACAACCGTATACGGTAAAAACACGGCCTGCCGCATCTATACGCCCAAGGACGCCGGAGTAATCTTATTTCGTCAATAATATCTGCTACTTGTTGCGAAGATGTGCGCCAACGACCTTGGCTTGACATTAGCAACAGGTAGGCTCAGTTTTAGCGCGACGAGTTCATTATGTGTGGATGCGCGTGACACATGTGCGCACTTGTTGACAGATGGCTCAGTGCGAGACAAAGTTCAAATAAATTAGAGGAGAAACTAAGCTGGTGGCTAAGTCACTGTACACGCCGGGTGCACGTGGAGCGACACGATTGAGAAGGCTGTGGGGAAGCTCCGTCGCGTTCGCCGGCCGTGTGACGTAACATCATCCTGACCAATAGCGCTCCCTTTTATTGAAATATCGCTTCATATTTCCTGGAAAATTGTATTTTGCTTATTAATTAGTTACCAACCAACCTGATAACAAATTTTGAGACTGTTGGTAGTTTATGTTTTATATTTTCCTTTAACAAATATAACTTATTGAACGCATAGGTTTCCACTGAGTCACGTATTTTGTGACTACAGTAGCTTTAAGCATCTAATAGTGTTGAACCTTGAAGAACCTCGCTGATCATCTGGTATACGCAACCTTGTTCTTAAAAAGAAAAAACAAATTAAAATCAAATTATTCACATGTATACCTCTCTCTTCTCGGTGCTCGCCATAGAATTTTGTATTTAAAGTCGGTCGATCTACTTGCCTTGCAACCAATATCATGTGATGTGATCATTATGCCTTACGCAAGTGCATCTCTTCAAATCTCTACGAGTACGAATATTTGGGCACGTATAATCGTGTTATTCACATTAGTATGAATTATTAAAACATACATCTAATATTATTTTACAAGTGAAATGATAAGAGCGCTGGTCAGACGAAGTGAGACGAAGAATTCTATTCCCAGATATATCAAATTTCTATTAGTTCTACTTCATTATTATTATTACTTCATTTAGGTTTCTATTCATTTAATGTCTATCCGTATCCTATCTAGCTATAAAGCTACTGATTGACAAGTTAGAACAATAAACAAAGCAAACGGAAAACAATAATTTGGATCACGAAACAAAAATCATGTAAATTGACCAATCCATGGACGGAGAAAACATAGAGATGACAAACAAGAGACAGAGGGCTAACGTTTACTGTAATAATTGCTTATTGGTGACTAGAGAAAATCAAACTTTATTGACAAAAACTGATGGCTGACCAATATTAAAAAATACATTTACAAGACAAAATGTAACTATTACAATTAACATTAAGTATATAAAACAAAAATACGAAATTGACTAAAATGTTGGGGGGGGGGGGAGGGGTGACAGAGTGCTACGTTATGACCAAATACTTCTTCACCTACGTCATAGCGAGCACTTGTAACGTGAGAAGGAACACAGCCAATAAGGAAACAGGAACACTGACAACTCTCATTTTATTCCAATAACCTTCTGTCCCTGACCCGTGTCCCTTGATCCCACGCACTACGGAAACAGAGACAGACAGACATGTCTCCTGCATGTTTTGCGCAGAACAAGTTATCTTGGTTGCGCTGATCATGCCAAACCTTGGAGTAATTTATTGCGATATTTTTCTGCTGCGCGGAAAACATTCATTCATCAAATTAATCATACAATAACACAGTTGTGTGAATTAATGTCGAGTCACTTTTTTCCAGGAGGAAAACCTGGTTGATAAAAACTTGAGTTGAGGATATTGTGCACACGTTAAAAAATTGTTATTGAATTAACAGATGACGTATATTTGATTAGGCCAACATATTATGATATTTGGCGTCGGCTGTTTGCACCTTTGATCAATATATCAATCAACATTTTATTGTTGTTTATGTATTACGTAAACTTACGTCATCAACTTTTTTCAGTTGTTATAGACACATTTTCGTGCGCTTTCACGGCCAGAGTCGGTTATTAAACTTGACAGCCAAGACACATTTTATTTTCTCTTGAAAGAAATAATTAGTGTGTTTAGCACAAAAAACCGTTTGAGAATAAGTTAAAAAGTAATCCACATTTTTAAAACTAGATACAGTCAATGCCATCGTTCTTCAATAATAATTATTATCGAGGACAGTATTGGGTTTTTGTGTTTTCAAGACCGGGAGTATATCAAGGATTAATTGTATCACAATGTCCCGGTAACTATTTATCCTCCAGATAGATAACATGTTTTCACTATGAAAACAACCAATTACATAAGTTGTTGGAAGGACAATCAAGTTATTAAGACAGTTAAATAGTTGGCAACAGCTGATCTGATAGACTAGGTGGCTCAGCAGTAACACGCGAGAATCTGATTCGGGAGGTCACCAGTTCAATTCCGGCCACCGGAAATCCTGCTGAAGTTTTCCTCAGTCACCTGGCGACTGATGGGATTGAGTCCCTCAGACATTTCTTCCCAACTATCCTCACCATACACAATCATATAGTCAGTGATCTGATCATCTGAAGAGACGAGGCACTTCAGGAAGCTGGTGTCACTTCACAGTAGGAACTGCTACGATGCATCACTGTAGGTCTCTCACAGCAAGAAGTAAGATAGTATCAGGACCGCCCACATTTAGTTTCCAACTTAACAAGCGCGAATAACTAACGTTTTTCCCGATTATCTAGTTCAATTTGGTTGCGGTAAGTTTTTTGACGGTAACGTACAAGAAAATATGCAAGCAGGTTTTCCGTTGGGGAAAACATAGATAATTGTCTTTGCATGTCTGTCCCCAAACCTGTCCCGCCAATACGCGTAGGCCACCTTGCATGTCTGTCCCCAAACCTGTCCCGCCAATGCGCGTAGGCCACCTTGCATGTCTGTCCCCAAACCTGTCCCGCCAATGCGCGTAGGCCACCTGGCATGTCTGTTCTGTCCCCAAAGCTAGGACGGGCTATGGAGGCGGAAGCAGGAAACAGCGTCTACCCGCCAAGGTGAAGCCCGGTGGACGCGCGCTAAGCTCGGTAGCTGAAGACCGGGCCGGACACAAGGGCGATACACTTCATCATACACATCTCTAATAGCCTCGTGGCTACAAGACAACACATAAAACGATTGCTAAATGTTCAGGGCTCTCATGATAATTGATGTGTTGTGTCCACCTGTTTCACACAGATTATCAGTCATAATAAGGTTTACTGTATTCCTAAACAATAACAACAACTAATATTTGCATTACAACCTACTGATTAGCTTTACATCACCTATTTTGGCAATGATGCTAATCAAGACAACGATTAACTGATTATGAATCGATCAACAAAATGACATCCAAGCCAATCCAGCATACAGAAAAATATTTTTGCAATCGCAGGTCTCGTCATTGTTAATTATATTGTATCATCATTATAACCCATCTTATGTACTATTGAACTCTTCCAAGGTTCCGTTGCTGGTGAATAAAATCCATTAGCTAAAACCACAACTTGAGGCGAAGGAACGATCAACCATCAACCATGGGGATGACGTTAACACATTCCGGCGACACTGAGCGTGAGGCAATGTTGACATTCGTAGTCTGAGCACTCATTGTACTCTCAGACACTGAGACACTGTACCTGGCTGTACAGCCTATCGGTAAACACGCTGGTCTTGTTATATATTACAGAGGAGAGCTACAATAATACGCGACACCTTCTCATAACCTTGTCTTTCTTCATTTGCTTCGGTACAGTCCATGGTCTAAGGATAGCCCACACAGTAATATCATTGTATCATGGGTACAGTCAGAGTAACGTTGTTTGTCTAGTTTGTACAGCGCTCTATAGACACGGGTACCAACACAGATATACAGGGATGGACATTACATTCACAAGGTGATGAAACTTGGCTTTACGTCTCGTATGTTGGCAACGGTGCTATCGGGAAAAACGAAACATGACATCCGTGCCCAAGCCAGGATTCGAGCTTGGAAGGCAGAGATCGCAGTTTACTATAGACTGGTGACCGGGGGCAGCTGCAAATTTTGGGTTCAATCACGGCTGGTGTATTGCTCTCTTTGCACGAGGTTGTAATTACTTCAATCACGTTGACAGTTTCTCCGACCAGCAAGAAGGGTAGATGCGTAGCTTCCAAAATCAAGTAACCTCCGATTATTTTGTTCTCGAAGTGAATAACCAAAAATCTAAATTAACATCACGTACCGAATTCGAGGATTGCTAAAGTTAATAATTAAAACTAAAACTAATAATTCTGTTTAATAAGTGTTGATACAGTGGGGTTAGTAAGGTATTTTTTGCGCTGTCATTGGAGGCCAATATGGTTTGGAGCTGCCTGTACTACAAGGGATGGTGAGTACTTTGCGAAGAAAGGTATGATTGACATTTATGGTCTCTAAGAACACTAACAACTTCTTTTGAGGTTTGATGTTACAACTGTGTAGGTTGAAATGGAAAATACAGACGCTGGCCTCGAAGCAACCTCACAGATGCCTGCGTCATAAACGAGGGATTCGTCACCAACCAGGGAGACCCAATTTGAAATACCGATCGTTGATTGGTCGCGAGTGCTCTCTTAATAATAATACTAATAATTCTTAGTTAGAGTCCCTGTTTGAGGGTACATATGCATCAGTGTGTCTGATATGCATCTATACAGAGTACAGGTGGCTAACTAGGTGCAAGGGTATTTACATATTCAAATTCAGATATATTTGTATTCTTATTCATTTTCAGCAAAACATTTAAACTTCTGGAACATCGTTGTTACACCATGCTAGACACCACTAGCTAGGACAACTGTACATGTCAGATAACAGCGCAGATAACTTATTACCATCAGTATGTTAATTAGTTATCTGTGATTGCAGTGGTTATGAAACTATGCCGAGCCGAGTAAGACAAGTCATTGCCTAATATTCGCTACGCTGGGTCAATGAATTACTGGTGACGTATTTGGCTTGGGCGGGTTTTCAATACCCAATTGCCAATCGACACATTTTGTAGCCTGGCGTTAGCAAATGGTCCTTTATTACTAACAGTTCCCCCCACTAAATATCATGATAAAGACAGTTCCTTTGCAAATGTTACCACAGTGGTGGCGAAACGTACAGAGCACATACAAACAACTCGGGAACGACGCGGCGAAACAGCCCGAGTAATGTTTCAGTTCCATGACCACATCCATATCACTAATGCCGCGAGAGTCTTACAAGAGTGATAATATATATGTTTCAATTCAATACGCCTGTTTTCAACATAAGTCGGGTTAGGGGGTGGTTATAGCCACCAGTATTCTTGGGGCGCCTTTCTTCTTCTCCCACTAGTTTTGCCACCTTCCCCTGTCTTCCCACAGCTCACCATTCTCCTCTGTAGATATATCATTTTTCATATGATCCTACCCACTTTATAACAATATAATGTATAATGGAATAAATAATGATACTAGTGTATTGTATTTATTTCAATGCAATGAGGAAAAGTCAACAGTGACCGCATCCCACTTGTACGTCTTCCTATCATATCAGAGACCCAAGTTCCCCATGTGAGTCAACACTGCATTGACGTAGGTTAGGCTACTCCTGATAAGACGCACAAGACCAGGATACTGATTCATGCGTCATCTGCGTTGACTGTTGTATCCACACTTTCACGCATTATTTGTATAAAACTTCTGTTAGGCTGTTCCGAAGAGGTTTTTTTTATCAACTTTTTTCCCTCATGTTATATATGAATTGTCCTTTCGAGTTATCCACTTAGGAAATTATATGAAGAATGTATGTAATCCTGCTTTTTTATAATTTAATAAATTGTGTTTCTCATCGAGAAAAAAAATGTTAGGCTGTGTTATATAATAATGTCGTGTGTTCATGAACAATTGCTACCAGCTTCAAATTTGAATACAACACGATTTATATTATTTTAACGGTACATACGCAATATGAATAATAATTACAGAAACTGTTTAGCTATAACAAACATAATTTAAAAATTAATTTAAATATAACAAAACTACAAAATAACCTATGTTCATTCAGTGTGTCTACACAATATATTGCATATTATTGAGTTTGAGTTAATTTCACAGTGACGATACACATGCTGACACACCACGAAGTGTGTTTACCACGGAATGCACATTCTTCTTCACAACATTCTATTCTTGTTTATACGCTGTACAACGTACGTGCAACACGAATAAGACAACACATTGTTGCAATTGCAGGTCATAACACCTCAAGAAGGAGTAATACGCAAAAAGATAATTTTGTAAGAAAAGTGGTTCATATATTTGTATTTTGCCGAGGGATGAGTTACGATTAGTAACAATTTGTACACCCAATCATAGCCCTAAAAGAGATCCAAAGTTTCATCAGGCTGAAATATTAACAGGAGCTGGGAGATCAACCAGGGCATTATTGGCGGGTGATTCGTATGGGTTTATTCATTAGTTTTTTTTTCCCGCAAAGGACCAAAAAAGATGCAAGTAATTTTTACTACAGCAATTAGAGTTAAAAAAATATAAATGACCAGTTATTTGTAAAAAGACTATTTCGGATGAAGAAATTTAAATAGATTGTTCCGTGTCGGAGAGTGTCGAACTATGAATACTGTCTAGAAACACGAAACATAACGTACGAGTGAGAGGCAACAATGTCCCTCATATTAAGTACCGTGGCCGAACAGAATGTCTGTGACGTCACACGCATATCTCATGTCGGACTTGCAGTCGACTGTTTTGAAAGCGCTGACCGACATAATTCTTGCAATAAAACGTCCATCCTATTCTTGACGAAATAGCCATGGAAATATTCTAAGTGTACTTTCAAGAAGTGTCACAATAGCACAGATAACACATTCACTACAGTTCTCATACGAACACCGAAGTTAAGCAACCTCGGGCTAGGTCAGGAGGTGGATGGGTGACCACTCTCCTCTGAAACACTAGTTACCGTTGGTTAGAGCAGATTGGAGGGTTCGAAAGTTTGTGTAACAGCTTCGTTCTTCTCGTCAACTGCTCGGCAGTCCAGGTTAGTGGAGGAACCTATATGACTGGTCAAAGTTACACCGTATCCTTTCGGATGAGACGTAAAGCCGATAGTCCCCTTGATACTTTTCGACAGGAGTAGGCTACGTGCGTTATCAGGCTTCCCCTCCTACCTTCCTCATTATCATTCATCAATCATCACTCATCAGGCTAAAGAGGGCATTGTGCCCTACACTGGCCTTGATTACAATAAAGTGAAGTAAATAGTCAGTATTATCGTTTACAACTTAGCAGCACTCGTGTTCAAACACGGACAGTGAAAATATAAACTGTTGAGAATAATAATAGAATTGTTTTCGAATTGAGCACGTGAAGTGGGTATTACGTCATACCGGGCTATGGCTCTCAGAGAGGTGTGAATGAACGCTGGTAAGATTCTTGTTGTTATGTCTTATTACACAAGAGAGCTTTGCAAGTGACATGGCATAAAGTGTATTCTTGTTAAGAGCTTTGCAAGTTATATGGCATAAAATGTATTCTTGTTAAGAGCTTTGCAAGTGACATGGCATAAAGTGTATTCTTGTTAAGAGCTTTGCAAGTGACATGGCATAAAGTGTATTCTTGTTAAGAGCTTTGCAAGTGACATGGCATAAAGTGTATTCTTGTTAAGAGCTTTGCAAGTGACATGACATAAAGTGTATTCTTGTTAAGAGCTTTGCAAGTGACATGGCATAAAGTGTATTCTTGTTAAGAGCTTTGCAAGTGACATGGCATAAAGTGTATTCTTGTTAAGAGCTTTGCAAGTGACATGACATAAAGTGTATTCTTGTTAAGAGCTTTGCAAGTGACATGGCATAAAGTGTATTCTTGTTAAGAGCTTTGCAAGTGACATGGCATAAAGTGTATTCTTGTTAAGAGCTTTGCAAGTGACATGGCATAAAGTGTATTCTTGTTAAGAGCTTTGCAAGTTATATGGCATAAAATGTATTCTTGTTAAGAGCTTTGCAAGTGACATGGCATAAAGTGTATTCTTGTTAAGAGCTTTGCAAGTGACATGGCATAAAGTGTATTCTTGTTAAGAGCTTTGCAAGTGACATGTCATAAAGTGTATTCTTGTTAAGAGCTTTGCAAGTGACATGGCATAAAGTGTATTCTTGTTAAGAGCTTTGCAAGTGACATGGCATAAAGTGTATTCTTGTTAAGAGCTTTGCAAGGGACATGACATAAAGTGTATTCTTGTTAAGAGCTTTGCAAGTGACATGGCATAAAGTGTATTCTTGTTAAGAGCTTTGCAAGGGACATGGCATAAAGTGTATTCTTGTTAAGAGCTTTGCAAGGGACATGGCATAAAGTGTATTCTTGTTAAGAGCTTTGCAAGTGACATGGTATAAAGTGTATTCTTGTTAAGAGCTTTGCAAGTGACATGGCATAAAGTGTATTCTTCTTAAGAGCTTTGCAAGGGACATGGCATAAAGTGTATTCTTGTTAAGAGCTTTGCAAGTGACATGGCATAAAGTGTATATCGTGCACGCAAAGTGGCATTTGTGGCATCACCGGTGTTTATCATGGAAACAACTTTAAGGTGTCTGTCCCCACTTTAATGCTATACCCAGGAGACATTGAACGAGCTGATACTTGAGGTGACCAGGATCTATTCGGTAGGTCGCCGGTTCGATACGCGCTACTGGCAATCCTGACTGAATGAAGGTTTCTCAGAGGTTTCCCTCGAGTTTTAACTTGTCGGGGATTATTGATGGAAGCGTTGATTCTGGCGGGTTTGCTCGAACAAAATACGCCGAGTAATTTGCCAAGTGAGTGATCCTTATCGAAATTTTACCCTGTTCAGGGGTGATATGACAGGGGTGTTAAGATTAGGGTCCGTAGACGAAATCTTTCAAATAATCTAGTAATGGCTTTGATATTAAAAGTTATATACAATTAAAAAATTACATTTTTGGCTTAAAAAGAATTAATTTTATTAGTCTTGCTAAATGAAAGGTGCAATTTTTGAACGGGGTGCCCAATATTTTAACCCTTGACCTGAAGTCGATTAATGCTAGTAAATTAGCCACGTAGTAACTCCAATGAAAGGGATTGAAGTTAGTCAGTTGAAGACGAGCCTGAACTGTCCCTGTTCAGGTTAGTAGCTTACCGGACATCTTCCACTGCTGGAACTTATGATAGAGCAGGAATGAGCACATGCAGCAGATGCAGCTGAGCACCATCAGCGTGAGCACGATGCCGACCCAGACGTCCGCCATGAACTGTTCGTACTCGCGGTCTCGGGGGTCGCCGCCGGTCGTCACCACGATCTCTTCGTCGCGGAGGAAGACGGTGTAGTTGCGGGTGAGGGCCATTCGCTCCATGGCTGAGGGGGTGAGGGGTGAAGGGTTGACGGGGTGCTCTTTGTCACAGTCAACGGCGCGTCGTACCGTCACAGACTAGTAAACAACGCGGCGGTAAGCACTTCACAATCAACGGCGCGTTGTCTCTTATAAGAGAAGATCACAACGGTATAAACGGCGTCTTATTATAACCCAGTCAACGACAGGTTTGTCTCGAGACACTGTTAACGACGCGTTATTTGATACAACTCAACGACGCGTTGTCCCGCACTAGAACGAAGATCACAGAATGGTATAAACAGCGCGTTAAGATCGGTAACGACGTGGGTAATATGGTACAACAATCAACGGCAAGTTATTCTTATCACTCGTGTTAACGACGCGTCATACCTTAACAGAGAATCACTACTGTGTGTTATGTATTATCAAACAAGTTGACTGCTTGTTGTATTGTTTACAGGTTAACTCACGGCGAAACGATTAGTAGTTGAAATATAAGCACTCGTTCACTGAAAATACTTCTTCAATATTTTAACAAATCGTGCAATAATTATTTTTGTAACCTTGTTCGGTTACAATAACGAAATAAACATTCACAACTAAAATAGTTTCTAAATTATGTTTCGTTTTATCCTTTACGAAACGCCTCGAACGTTGTATTACAGTTTGAGAAACATCAAAATGAGAATCAATTATTTGAAAAGGTCATCAAAATAGTTTCTAATATTCAGTCACTTATATGTTCTTCAAAACTTGCAAATCACAATTAGTGAAACATTAAATAATTGTATTAAAATCAATGTCGTTTTTTCAATATCAAAATCCGTCACACGCAGAAAAACTTTGGAACACATTTTGTATTATATTGACCGTACACAAATTCGTATAACAAATTGTATAAAATGTGCATCTCTTCTTAAAAATTTCAAAAATTACAATTTGATTACACACTTACAATTTGATTACACACTCAAATTTAATTAAAATTGTTGAAAAAAATTAACGCCAATTAAATACTTTTCGAAATGTCTCACTCACACGTACAGAAACACAGCCGTCTGTGAATATCAGTCGGTCGTCCGTATGTCTTACGAGACGCTCGCGCGGTCCGCGGTGACCGGGGCAGACGAGGTCTCTGGCTTGACTGACGCTCGCTCGCCTCGCGCTGTCGTCCCACTGTCGCACTGACACGACGTCGCGACGCGTTGCTTACCCGAGCGTCAAGATTACATCATCAATTCTCTATTAAAGAAGTTAATTAAAACAAGTAATATTGAACGCACAGTTTTTACTCCGTGTTTTGCTCCGGCGTGTTATTCGTGAGAACGATTACGTTGTTTATTTATTTAGCGCACGTTCGTTGGTTGATATCGTCACGAGTACAACCACCGCGATGACAATGGTTGTGTTTCGCTTCTCTTCTTGATATTCCCGTATTACTCAGTCATTTCCTCGGAGACGGTTTCCTTTGATAAGTCAGTCCAGTCACGAGTTGTGTCGCTCTAGCAGGATACTTGTCAGTTGTCAGCGCTGCTCGGGATGTGCGGTCGTAACGCGAGGCTCGGGCGTGTTTGGGCTTGCCCGGGGAAACACGTGTCGACATGCAAACACACGTGCTTAGTACCGAGTCTTCAAATGTTCCCGCCGTGCCGAAATGTAAACACACGTGCTTAGTTCAGAGTCTTCAAATGTTCCCGCCGTGCCGAAATGTAAACACACGTGCTTAGTTCCGAGTCTTCAAATGTTCCCGCCGTGCCGAAATGTAAACACACGTGCTTAGTTCCGAGTCTTCAAATGTTCCCGCCGTGCCGAAATGTAAACACACGTGCTTAGTTCCGAGGCTTCAAATGTTCCCGCCGTGCCGAATGTAAAGACACGTGCTTAGTACAGAGTCTTCAAATGTTACTGCCGTGCCGAAATGTAAAGACACGTGCTTAGTTCAGAGTCTTCAAATGTTCCCGCCGTGCCGAAATGTAAAGACACGTGCTTAGTACCGAGTCTTCAAATGTTACTGCCGTGCCGAAGTGTTAACACACGTGCTTAGTACCGAGTCTGCAAATGTTCCCGCCGTGCCGAAATGTGAACACACGTGCTTAGTACCGAGTTTGCAAATGTTCCCGCCGTGCCGAAATGTGAACACACGTGCTTAGTACAGAGTCTGCAAATGTTCCCGCCGTACCGAAATGTAAACACACGTGCTTAGTACAGAGTCTGCAAATGTTCCCGCCGTGCCGAAATGTGAACACACGTGCTTAGTACAGAGTCTGCAAATGTTCCCGCCGTGCCGAAATGTAAACACACGTGCTTAGTACAGAGTCTGCAAATGTTCCCGCCGTGCCGAAATGTGAACACACGTGCTTAGTACAGAGTCTTCAAATGTTCCCGCCGTGCCGAAATGTAAACACACGTGCTTAGTACAGAGTCTGCAAATGTTCCCGCCGTGCCGAAATGTGAACACACGTACCTAGTTCAGACAGACACGTGAGTCTTCTATAATGTTCCCGCCGTGCCGAAATGTAAACATGCACGTGCTTAATCCAGACACGTGAGTCTTCAAATGTTGCCGCCGTGCCGAAATGTAAACACACTAGCTTAGTACAGAGTCTTCAAATGTTCCTGCCGTGCCGAAATGTAACACGCGTGTCTCGCTGTCCAAGTGTTTTAAAACTGCACCGGCGTCACAAACTAAAACTGATAGAAATGAGTTGAATCGCGTCTTTCTAATATTTCCATTCGATTCAAGGCGATCTTCTATTAAACGGTTCGCGAAGTCTCAAGGATCTTAAAAATTATTCAACCGCTGAAATGGCTTCATTTCCGGCCAACTTCCTCGTTGAGACCGGTACAGCCATGTGGTGGGACCGGTGCGGTCTCTATTATATAGGACTGAGGCGATTAGGACCGCTGGTAGGACTGGTAGCACCGATGTTGTAGGTCGGACTGGTGTCGTTGTTCAACTGGACCATGCTGTGTCGCCATGCTCAGTGTCGTTGTTCAACTGGACCATGCTGTGTCGCTATGCCCAGTGTCGTGGTTGATGGTTGTACCGGGGTGTATCTCTGGTCGTACCGGTGTAGTCGCGACGCCTGGCCAGCGTAGACTGACCCATGCAGCGACGCCGCAATGTCTTTCTCTTCGGTGTAGCCATCAGCTGCGGCCAAGGCTACGCACCACAACACAGTACCATATCAGTATCACACATGAGGGACCAGCTTGCATCTCATTTTGGAACAGGCTAAAAACTATGCGGAACTGTGAACGATTTTAGTATTTCGGGCATCCCCGGTAGAGTCGTCAGAGAGGATCACAGGACATTGTATTGTACTCGGTCTTCGAGCTAGCTCTGACGATGTGATGGGTAACTTACCCGAAACGTCGGCCATTATACTACCAATCGATATGGCGATACTCGAGAGTCAAAATTCAAGAATAATTACTAAAGTTTCCCCGAAATTGCCGAGCCCAATCTCTCCGAGTCTCTAGTTTCTACAATGTACTTGAAACAGATACATTAGGGATAGTATACGACTTGGGTTGGTTACCTGGAAATTACTATCAAAGTGGGCGTGACTATTGAGACGTGTGAAAGTGAAAGAACGCCAAAAATCTGTTGATTTTCGTTAAACAGCGTGCACGAAAGGACCAGTAAGGATCTGTACGTTGGGTAATGATCATCTTGGTTCACGACTGAAGACTTGCGGTTTGGTTCTCCCCAGCACAGCAAAGTCGCCCTGAGGAACCCACCAACTCAACTGCCCGTGATGCAACGCAACATCTCGCTGCTATATAGTTGCAGTGACGCAACACTGGAGCGCGCCGTGGGGTGTGTAACCCAGTTCGACTATCACTCCCACCACTCGACCAGGGGTCTGCAAAACTACTTCGAAACAAGTAGACTTGAGGATTTATTTTAAATTTAGCGCGACAAAAAGATAAAACTAGATTAGTATTCATTTTTACAAACATCACCATCCAGACACAAACTATTATAGATTTGGAGAGATTGTAGCTGCAGAATCAAGATTTCCTGAGACGCTAATTAATTTTGTCCACCCTCTGTGTTTGAGCTGTGCTTCATACAAACTGTTGGTCGGCTCGTGACTTGCACAACTTGTCTGCTACACCCATACTGTTCTCTTGTTGTTGTTCTCGCACTTAATTGGGAGCGAGCAGTATTAGCATAGCCGCATCGTTACCTGGGTAATCAAAGCGCCCATATATGACACATTCTTACGGCATCATCAATAATTATTCTACGTTCCACTTTTATCAAACACCGATCTTTAGACATTGGGATAGCGGTTACCCAACTTGACTCGGTTGGGTCTATTAATTGTTAGTTTATTGGGTATCATGGGTTTGGTTTGGATATTCACAACGTAACTTATCTAACCGTGGTTTTATTACCAAATACGACAGCAGACAGCTCCACCCACGCATAAATGTTGTTGTAACAACTTGGTCTCCAACCGAACATATACGTCGAAATGCAAACAGAAATATTATTTAACTCTTGCATTGTGATTTTAATTAATTTTGTATGAAGACTAAATAATATATCATCCATACTTTAGTTTGGAGAAAATTATATGAATGAACAATTGTATGCATTTAATTAGTTTTAGTTAAAAATAAACATATCGAAGAATGGAAGTGCTTGACAAAATTTTTTGTTCGTAACCATAAAACGTTTTAACACCAGTTTTGCCGAGTATGAATGTATTGCCATACAATACAACACAATACAATACAATACTTTTAAAATCTCTATGTTTATGTATTTTACACTCTGTGGGGTAAAGATGGGGATTAAGCGAACGCAGTTTCACGATTAGTTCAGTAGTTGTAGCAGAAATCAACGACAACGAAGCACTCAATAAATTCAAAGTTGTTCTGAATCAGCCTTAATTGTTGATTCTGGCATTTGTCCGCAGGTGTTCGCACTGTCCAATCACTGATTCATATGTTTCGTATTTGAAATATCGATCTTTGATTGGTTATCGCTCACTCGTCGATGGTGTTCGAAGCCTACAGGGTTGGTTTAGTCACTTTAAATTAAAGTCCCCCACTGCAAATCAGTTTAGTTACTGAGTGGGTAGACTCTAAATGTGAATTTATTTATTTATTTATTTTATTTATTTTATAGAGCCACTGTTCATATGTCACAAAAAATATCGTTCACGTAAATACTTATTGGAATTATTCTAAAATTACATTTTATAGCGTTTGTTGAATTCTGGGATTCGGCTATGTACGCAGTTATGCCAAACTGGGACCGATTTAAAAACAATATAAATGATTTATGAGTTATTTTAGTCGTGTAGCCTATAAAAGGTAGAAACTAGAGATTGAAATAAAACTTGTAAATGAGATGTTCACAAGATCGCGATACCTTGAGCGAGGAATTAAACATTGCTTTCACAACTGACCGTAAGGCAGACAGCCAGTTGACATTGACGGGTCATACTCATTGTCCGAGCTGGTCCAGGTATCTAGAGTGGACTAGAGGCAGACAGCCAGTTGACATTGACGGGTCATACTCATTGTCCGAGCTGGTCCAGGTATCTAGAGTGGACTAGAGGTAGACAGCCAGTTGACATTGACGGGTCATACTCATTGTCCGAGCTGGTCCAGGTATCTAGAGTGGACTACGGCCACTGCAAATGAGCAAGGCAGACAGCCAGTTGACATTGACGGGTCATACTCATTGTCCGAGCTGGTCCAGGTATCTAGAGTGGACTACGGCCACTGCAAATGAGCAAACTACACGCGAACACCTACTGGACCAATCAAGAAGCTTGTATCCGCACGAACAGGAGAACGCCGCTCTTTTTACCGTGGTCGCTCGCTCTTTACATTCGCTTGACGCCGTTTATACACTAACCAGCAACACAAGTGTAAGAAGAAAATGTTTGTACCATTAAAACACATACAACCGTTAAAGTCATATCCAAAAATTAAAAAAATAAACTAAAATTAAAATTAAACCGCTAAGAAAATTGCAAATAAAGAAAGAAGTATTCGCTCGCGCCAAGCTGCATAGAGATGCCAGATAGATACGGTATAGAGATACCAGATAGATACGGTATAGAGACACCAGAAAGATACGGCATAGAGATGCCAGATAGATACGGTAAAGAGATGCCAGATAGATACGGCATAGAGATGCCAGATAGATACGGTATAGAGATGCCAGATAGATATGGTATAGAGATACCAGATAGATATGGTATAGAGATACCAGATAGATACGGTATAGAGATACCAGATAGATACGGTATAGAGATGCCAGATAGATACGGCATAGAGATGCCAGATAGATACGGCATAGAGATGCCAGATAGATACGGTAAAGAGATGCCAGATAGATACGGTAAAGAGATGCCAGATAGATACGGTATAGAGATGCCAGATAGATACGGTATAGAGACACCAGATAGATACGGTATAGAGACACCAGATATATACGGTATAGAGATGCCAGATAGATACGGCATAGAGATGCCAGATAGATACGGCATAGAGATGCCAGATAGATACGGTATTGAGATGCCAGATAGATATGGTATAGAGATACCAGATAGATATGTTATAGAGATACCAGATAGATACGGTATAGAGATGCCAGATTGATACGGTATAGAGATGCCAGATAGATACGGCATAGAGATGCCAGATAGATACGGTAAAGAGATGCCAGATAGATACGGTATAGAGATGCCAGATAGATACGGTATAGAGATGCCAGATAGATACGGTATAGAGACACCAGATAGATACAGTATAGAGACACCAGATAGATACGGTATAGAGACACCAGATAGATATGGTATAGAGATGCCAGATAGATACGGTATAGAGATGCTAGATAGATACGGTATAGAGACACCAGATAGATACGGTATAGAGACACCAGATAGATACGGTATAGAGATGCCAGATAGATACGGTATAGAGATGCCAGCTAGATACGGTATAGAGATACCAGATAGATATGGTATGGAGATACCAGATAGATACGGTATAGAGATACCAGATAGATACGGTATAGAGATACCAGATAGATATGGTATAGAGATACCAGATAGATACGGTATAGATATGCCAGATAGATACGGTATAGAGACACCAGATAGATACGGTATAGAGATACCAGATAGATACGGTATAGAGACACCAGATAGATACGGTATAGAGACACCAGATAGATACGGTATAGAGACACCAGATAGATACGGTATAGAGACACCAGATAGATACGGTATAGAGACACCAGATAGATACGGTATAGAGACACCAGATAGATACGGTATAGAGACCAGATAGATACGGTATAGAGATACCAGATAGATACGGTATAGAGACACCAGATAGATACGGTATAGAGACACCAGATAGATACGGTATAGAGACACCAGATAGATACGGTATAGAGATGCCAGATAGATACGGTATAGAGTCACCAGATAGATACGGTATAGAGATGCCAGATAGATACGGTATAGAGACACCAGATAGATACGGTATAGAGATGCCAGATAGATACGATATAGAGATGCCAGATAGATACGGTATAGAGTCACCAGATAGATACGGTAAAGAGATGCCAGATAGATACGGTATAGAGACACCAGATAGATACGGTATAGAGATGCCAGATAGATACGATATAGAGATGCCAGATAGATACTGTATAGAGACACCAGATAGATACGGTATAGAGATGCCAGATAGATACGATATAGAGATGCCAGAAAGATACGGTATAGAGTCACCAGATAGATACGGTATAGAGATGCCAGATAGATACGGTATAGAGATGCCAGATAGATACGGTATAGAGTCACCAGATAGATACGGTATAGAGATACCAGATAGATACGGTATAGAGACACCAGATAGATACGGTATAGAGACACCAGATAGATACGGTATAGAGACACCAGATAGATACGGTATAGAGATGCCAGATAGATACGGTATAGAGTCACCAGATAGATACGGTATAGAGATGCCAGATAGATACGGTATAGAGACACCAGATAGATACGGTATAGAGATGCCAGATAGATACGGTATAGAGACACCAGATAGATACGGTATAGAGATACCAGATAGATACGGTATAGAGATACCAGATAGATACGGTATAGAGATGCCAGATAGATACGGTATAGAGATACCAGATAGATACGGTATAGAGATACCAGATAGATACGGTATAGAGATGCCAGATAGATACGGTATAGAGATACCAGATAGATACGGTATAGAGATACCAGATAGATACGGTATAGAGATACTAGATAGATACGGTATAGAGATACCAGATAGATACGGTATAGAGATACCAGATAGATACGGTATAGAGATACCAGATAGATATGGTATATAGGGGATATTCACGTGACAGGGCAAAACGTGTGTTGACATCGAGGTGGAGAATAAATGTCCCGACTGAGGATCAAGCCCTGAACGTAGATTATTATTACTATTGTTATTTGCCACCCACACTCACCCATGAAGTAACACTCACCCATGAAGTAAGCATTCACAGGGTCGCTGTGCAATGAAACACCTTATTTCAAATGCCTCCACTAATTCACTACGTATGTTTTAGGGCAATTTATTATGTGTGCCTTTACATTTGTCACAATCGTCTAAAACAAGACATGTCAACATTATTGTGTCTCTATTTATGCAGCAAATACTCGTTTAACGATCCGATTAGCTTCAATGCATTAAATATCAGACCCAAAACAAACAAGTCAATCTGTATGAGACCTTGATCATTTGATCACTTTTTACGGTACACAACACACTAATAGATTTGGAACAAATAAATTGATTTGGCTTTGAATGGGACTGTACCTTGGAGCCGCTAATTAAAGCTAAAACTAAAGTAATGAAACGACGGATCAATCTGACAGCTAGACCTCTCATCAGGAGCCAATGAGAAGTCCTTGAGAGTTGGGACGTCATTGGTTGGAGCTGCAGGAGTTTAGCCATCATAACCCGCATCTCAGAAAAGGTCACCATATTAGGAGCAGCAATAAGAAGTAGTGGACTATATATAAGTGTCCCGGGACAGTCTTACAGATGCTTTAGTCATTGACGAGTGGTTCGGGGCCAATTTTCAAATACCGAAATCATTGGGTTTGAAAAACCCAATGCCGAAATGCTAAAGTTGCCCCATTCTCATTTCTCATGCGTGCGAAATAGCCTACTAAAATGGTCCTCCTCTATTTCCTACATCCACTGGAAACAGCTGTCCATTAGGGATAGGCCTGCGCCTTCGGGTCGAAGAGTGAATTCAATGCCAGCGCTCCAAGCATTGACATTAACCTGGTTTCGGTTACGTCAGCCGGGCTGTCACGACCACCACGAGCATGGCGTCCAGCGGCGTACCGAGCAGGGCGTCCAGTGGCGTACCGGCAATACGGTACACTAATAGTCTCGCAGGTGATCTAGCGGCCGTTTTTAATGCCTTTTATCAAAATTCAGTTATAAAAATTACGCACGATTAAAAATTCAATTACATGACTTTTGTATTCGTTTGCAGTTACACTATGAAGAGATTCCTAGATCATCGGTATAGACAGGCCTGGGTTTCTTGTAGAAGGTTTCTCTGCTAGTGAAGATCCAACATCAGCAAAGAAGTTGTTAAATCGATTTGCTACCTTCTCTGCGTTGCTTGCAGATGCGAGCAATCCGAGCATAGTGCCAGTTTCATCAATTATTTTAATATTTTGTGCTTTGTTGACTTCCTTATTTGTTATTTCATTTACAACTTTCCACATTTTGGATGCACTGTCACTAACAGAGTTTATTTTGGCTTTAAAATAATCATTCTGCGTACATTTTATAAGGTAATTAAGTTTGTTTTTATACTGCATATAATATTTTAGAAGTTTGTCATTATTAGGGTATTTAATAGTTTGTAGCCTCAGCTTATCTCTTTTTCGAATTGATATTATTAAGCCGTTTGTTATCCATGCTTTTATAGTTTACGGGTTTTAGCATTATTATTGTACACTTGTATTATTGTAGAGTTTAAGCTTTGTTGTTTAAGCGTTGTTAGCATCAGTTTCCTGAATGCCTGCCAGCCAATCTTCATTTCCAAGATACGTTCATTGTAAGTTTAGTGTAATCTGTTTTTTCCGTTACGTAATAGGAAGAATGGGGCCTATCACTGTTCAAGTAATTATTAAGTTGTTTCATATTAATAATAGTGGAAAAGTGATCAGTGATGCTCGTTGTCAATATTATTGAAGTGATATTGGATTTTTGATAAACGCATGGTCGATACAAGTTTTTGATTGTCCTGTTACCCTTGTGTCCCCATTTATGCATGATATATAACCTCATATAACTTTGTTCAGGAAGCATATCTAGATATTCCTCGGCTTGTTCATTACTGGATTTGATTTATGTCTCCTACAATTATTGGCCTAGTTTCATTATTGCACGTATTGATATGTCTATACCAAGAGAATTAACAAAGTTGGTCGGGTCGTTATATGAAGGGGATCTATATATACCTGATATTTATTTTTTTATTATTTTTGGGGTTTTCAATTTCCAAACAAAGACTATTGCAATCATTAATGTCAGCGTCTTTTATATTCGTAATATATCGACGCTGACGATTGAATCGTGTCGGTTCGGATTCAGATTCAGATTCAGATTCATTTTTATTGCATTTTTAAGTTTACACTGCGATCGTTTAAGTATAATAGTACAATTATTATCTAGTAACTTATAGTAAAGAGCTAACATGTTTTAAGTGAAATTAATGTAGGCTATACAGAATATGTACAGTGTAAACTTGTTTTGTTGCTGTCATAAGCAGAAGCTTGAGAGATCAGCAACAAAACATGCCTCTTTACTTATTTTGTTTACAATGAAAATTAAGATTAAGTTTGGTCTAGAGCTAGGACTATGTTTAATGCTTAATACTATGAAATGAGAAACTAATAGAGAATTAATAACTAATAACTAACTTGCTCTAATATAACTGACTTGCATAGAAAGTTATAACCATGTTATAACTAATATATATATATATGGAAGAATACAACAAACAAAACCATATAAAACACGCCTTGGCTTTCGACCATCCATATTTTGGAATTTGCATGACATGAGAATATGTGACAAATTAATATGAAAAAAAATGTTGCTGAATTTTTATATAATCGAGTGATCGAACATATCTCATTCCATCACATTTTATTCGACCTTCGATATATATCGCTGTCAATACTCCTTCCTGCCATCAGCTGTTTCGCGTTTTATTGTCCCATCCGGGTCCCATCTATAGGTTATCTTGGGTACACAGCCTTGACCCGTCGAGAAGGCTGTGCTTGGGTACCATTCTGCCTCTGGTCATTCTGGTCCCGTCCCGGAAAATGGCTTCCTAAAAATATTAAATTTCTGTTTTTAATTACCACATTGCCCATTGGTAATCATAATCACGTATCAACTATTGTGAATCATAAAAAAAGTTAGTAGAACAATTTCTTATTAATTATAAGTAGGCCTAGACCTAAGTCTAGCCTAGGCCTACACATTTCTTGTGGAAACAGGTAGGGCCTAGGCCCTAGGCCTAGGCCTAGTAGGCTAAAACGTGGTTCATGTTCTTGTTCATTATTGCACCATTGAACTTTGACATATACAAGGTATTTTTGTATGACTCTTTTAGAGAGAAACACTGGAGAAACTAAGTGAATAGGCCTAGGCCTAGGCCTAGTGATGTTACATAGTGTCGGTTAAGGTGCATTCACAATCTTTACTAGTACTATGGTTTAGTGATTAAGACTAAGCCACAGGCTTCTTTCATTGGCTAGGAGGGAGAATACTGCGCTCTGATTGGCTGTGACTAAGGTTTGTCTTGGTCTTAATCATTAAACCATAGTACTAGTAAAGATTGTGAACGCACCTTTACAAGCATTAGCCTAGGCTGTTGGATTTGTAGGCCTAGGCCTACCTAGGCCGTAGGTCTAGGCCTAGCCACCAGCAGGTGGTAGGCCTAGGACCTAGGCCCAGTGTCGTGTCTTATAAGTTAAAACAGTCTCTAGTGTAGGTAGCCGCCACAACAATGTAAGCTCAGTAAGCTGCCTACTAACTAGGTCTAGCCTAACATACTTGGTAGGCTTCTAGGCTTCAAGCTGTAGGGCCTAGGCCTAGGCCTAGGCTAGTACATCAAATGCAGGGCCTAGGCCCTAGACCTGAGCTGTAGCCTAGGGCTAGGCTTAGGCTTACCTAGGCGTAAGTCCAACGCAACTTTTTGTTGATCTTGGCTACCTACCTAGGCCCTAGACCCTAGGCATAGGCCTAGCTACTCTTCCACACTTGGGAAATTAGAGACCTACGGTTGCTGATTAATGAAAATAAATAAGTTGATTATAAGTTGATAGAACAACGACAACCACGATTGATAGACGAACATTAGATGGACCCGGTCAAGGTGGGTTCCAGTGCCGTAGACAGTTTCGTGTGCACTGACTGCAAAGTGATGACACTTCGTGGGTGAGATCTATATTGTGCGCTTACCTAATTCTAGGCAGTGGAGCACAGGTGTGCCCTGGTCAGGTTTGGTGGTCACAGGTGTCTGACGACTGACGAGCCTCTTGACCATTGATATCATCTGTTGACAGGTGGAGGATGGAGTCGCCAGCGAAATGTCAGATCGTGACCTAATGCTGCGCTAGCCCTGGTCCTTCAGGAACCCCACGAAGAGGACTGGACCAAGAACAGGACCCCTATTCTGTAATTTCCCGATATGGATCCGTGCCGATTCCAAAGCGTGTATATTAGTCGTTCCCATAGCGGGTTTGGAGAGAAAATAAAAAAATAGCGATTCTATAGCGTAGTCCGATATGGGTAGGCCGATATGGGACTGCCGTGCCGTGCCGAGCCGAACACGTCACACAGAGACGGAGCTGCCGAAGTCGTAACCAATCAGAAACTCAGCTCTTCCGAGTGCTTCGCAGTTCGCACAAGTCATGTTGTGATCGTCTTTTGTTTTTGTTTATAACCTCAAAATGCCATCGACCGAAAACGTTGTGTTAAAACATACTAGGCCTAGCATTCTGCTGCCACTATGTGTACATATGACTAGGGCTAACGCTGTGAAGGTCTAGGCCTAGACATACGACCTTTTGGGGGAGGGGATATTTAGGCCTAGACCTGCATTGAATATTAATTTAAAGCTAAGTCAGTAAATACGTGTATAGTTTGACATAACCTCAACAAAATAATATTTAATACAGTATATTATAGAAAAGAATTTCAACTTACGAGGCACAATATTTCTTCGTTAGAATCTAAATCGTCTCCTAGTTTTCGCTGAAAACAAATGCTAAAAACAACGTTTAATACGCATATCGGCCTAGAAAGAGGTGCTGATACCGTATCGGGATTTACGCTTTCATTCCGGGTTAAATTTGGCGGTATCGGGCATAAAAAAGTTACATAATCGCTCTCGCCCGCTTTCGACCCATAGCGGCCCGAATCGGTATCGGGAGTTTCATAAAACAGTTACCGAATAGGGGTCCAGAGCCCTGCAGTACGGCCACCCCACGAGGACACTTCACATATATGGACACGAACTTTCAAGCTGGTACGTTTATGAAAATTGATTCTTGCAATTACTGATTTACCCTAAGCAGAATGTAGCTAGTCTAGACCTAAATGATAAAAATCGTTTGGTGTAGATGCTCTAGGCTAGGGCTAGCCCTACAGGGACTATGATATGCATGCTTACTGTGTAGGCCTACTGCTAACCTAAAAGTCAAAATGCTTATTTGTTCAGCTTTCATTTTTTACAGGTAGCCTAACTAAATTCAGCTATTTCTTTTGTTTCAGAAACATCAAGATTTTCTTAAACCCTGGTCACTCATTTCTGGTCTGTCATCAAGAAGCTAAGATCATAGGATAGGTTTTGATATCAGCATCAAGACTAACTTCAGTGTTCTAAAAGTAGCCTAAATCCTGAAAAAATATTCATTTATATTTTAAACTTGTACATAATTCCTCAAGAACTGTGGCAGAAATGGACTGATAATATTATTCTGATCCATATGAATTGAAATTGATATACTGTTTGTTTAATCAAATTGTAAACCAAATCGTGTTTGAAACATAATTTATTTTTAATCGACATCAAGACTAAACATCAAGACCTCAAGAACTGTGGCAGAAATAGACTGATCATATTCTTCTGATCCACATGAACTCTAAGCTCGTGTTTTACGTGTTATATCTGTGCATGTTTGTATTTTCTCTCCTAGCAGGTTATGTTCGTGGGTCACTCAAGGCCTGGCCTGGTGTCGTCGTGGGATTTCTGTATGAGCCAGCAGGTGCAAGTGGTAAGTTACTTTTGGGTTTTGAAACGAAATTAATTAGTAACAAGCCTGCCAACAAGTAGTACCTTGCTCATCAGGCATCTAAAAGCTAGATTATTTTCAGTGTGTTAGGCCTGATTCATTTCATTTTTCATGTCCAGTAACTTTATAAATTATTATTTCACAATTTCTTATTAACTGGACAGTCATAGTAGCCCTAGGCCTTTATATTTTTTTAAAGGTTATCTTTCATCAAAATCCTACACAAAGAATTTGCTTAATGCATTGCATTTTGTCTAGGTGATTCCGATACTTAATTCAGTCAATTTGCGTTGGTTTTTTAAGTTATGTTTACTTAGGTCTAGGTAAATATCTATAATACTCTCTGCATTGTATTTCACATTTCAAAACTGCGTCATATTTCATTCAGGAACACTGCAAGACCGTCTGCAAGTTTCGTACACCGACATCAACTTCAGTTGACTCTGCGTGTATTCGAGACCGCGAGCATCGACATCGACTGCCAGCGTTGGACATAGACTGAGGAAACATGTGTGAGCCGGTCGTGGGACCACATCATATTATGGGATGTAGAAAAGACCTGAGCCCGTTCCGTTATTGCATGCTTGGTAGGATAACGGAGTGGACAAGGCAACTTTTAACTCTGTGAAATTGTCAACAATGAAAACAAACAACTTCCAGTAGGTTCTTAAGAATTAAATCCAAATTTAATTTTAATTTAATTTTAGTTTTAATTTAATTTATTTTTTAACTTTAATCCAAAAGTTGCGTTTCTGGAGGCAAGAAAATAAGTAGTAAATGTACAATGTGTTAATTTAAAACCTCTGCTAAAATTCTGTCATAGGCCTAACACAAACTTCTGTCGAAGTTTTTATTTAATCATATCATTTTTGAGTGGTGATCGTTCACATCGATTCAAGCTCCACGTTTAGACTGCGCCTGTTTCAAGTCTGTGATTGATGATTTCATTGAGTTCAGAGTTATGACAAAGTATGTCATAGTAGTTGATACTATATGTGGTGTACACTAGTCCTACTCCACAGTTCACAAGAGAGTAATGACACTGGTATTTATAAGCCTAATCCACTTTCATAAATATTAAGTTATGGTAACGTTTTTCTTCGTGATTGTCATCATTCTAAAGATGGCTCATGGCTACATACTATTTCATCAAAGCACAGAATCACGAAAGTCGTTAGAACCTATTTTCATCACAAGTTGTGCTTATGGGCGTCTTGCCCCTACAATGGTCACCGTCTTGCTAGTTAGCTCAAGGGTAGTTAGGATATTTTCTATACCAACACCTTTGTGTGGTTGTTAGTGAATACTGCCGACGTAAACCAACAATTTCTTAAGTCCTGTAGCCCGTCTACCTACCATGGCATCCCACAGGGACCCTCCATAGACTCCCTTACAATACTTTTTAGTGTCTGGGAGGCATATTAAGGCCTATTTATATTATTTGTAATATTTTTATTTTTATTTGTATACCCTGCATCGTAGAGGCAAACGGAGCTTATTCTGGCATCACTCGGAAACTTAAGAAGTACGACCTTGAGCGTTATAGCCTACTAGAGATATGTTTTTTAGCATTAACATATCTATTTTTTTGTATAACATCAAAAGTTCAAAACCTTGGATATGAGGGGGTTTCTTGCTCTTCTAATCAAAAATTATGTAGAGATAGCCTATTTAATAATAATAATAATAATTTAATGCAGTTGTTAACTACCTACGTAATGCTCAATAGGAATGGGAACTCTTTATTTTTTGTAAAATTAGCAATTTGTAGTGATTTCAAAACTATATATTTACACCAATTTTGCATCTAAAACCTCAAAACGCGAGAAAAAAGACGTATTATATGGTAGATATGTCGTGATGAAACATTTACTTAAAAGTGTAAACATTTAGATGACTCGTCGACGTCCACCCATCTTATCCTAGCATAGTAATCCCCCGTTCATTCCAACTCAGTTCAAATTGGGTGTTCGTATTTTAGGATCCCTCAAGCATTGGATGATGAAATTGTAGCTTTGTTTAACCCATCCAGACATCATGAGTTCTGCACGTACATCCAGGGTACAGGGCTGTAAAAATATGAAAGGCCATATAGGTATTATTATTTTGAGTGAAATAAATTATTTTTGAAGTTAGGAAAAAAGTAAAATAGATTACGTAGATTAGATTAGATTTGATTTAATTAGATTAAACACTTCAAGGCTGCAAATGGGCCATAACTGGCTGGTGGCAACCTGTCTAAACCTTCCCCCCCACACCCTCCCTCATCACTTCGTATCCCTCATTCTATTTCTAAATTCCCTTACTGATTTGCACTCGACAACCTCCTCGGGTAACTCATTCCAGTCCCTGACTGTTCTCTCAACAAATCCAAACCTACCCAGATCACTTCTTACCACCTGTTGCTGAAACTTCCGTTTATGATCCCCCTCCCTCTGTAGCCTATACTCCTTGCAATCTGCTAAGAGTTTCCCCCCACCCTCTTTTCCCCCTAGCTGCTTAGTATAGATTACACATCCTATCACTCCACCTCTCCTCTAAAGAGTCCCAACCCAGCTCCCCCATCATTGCTGTAACGCTATCATAAACCCTCATCGCATTCCCTGACATCTTCCTCATACCTCTATCCCCTAACTTGTCCCGTAACCTTCGTTGCCGCCCTAGGCTGCACCTTCTCTAGCTCTTCCTATATGAATCCCACACTGCCCCCCTTTATTCCAAAATAGGCCAAACCACCGTTTTATAAGCCCTATCCTTTATCTCCTTACTAGTTCCCTTCAGATTTCTCATAACAAACCCTAGGGTTCTATATCCCTTCCTTACACTCTCTTGCACTTGGTCTGCCCATCCCAAAGCTTCTGCCAATACAATCCCCAAATACTTATACAGTATACTTCTTTACCTTCTCTAGAACTAGCCCTTCAAGAAAATACTCCCTCACATTCCCTTTTAATTTACGTGTGAACCCAACCACTTTACATTTTCCTGCATTCAATCCCTTCCTGTTATTGGTAAACCACTCCTCTATCCTTCTCAAATCAACCTGCAACAACTTGGTATACTTCCCCCCCTTAATCACCCTATACAGGACGCAATCATCAGCAAACAACCTTAATCTTGACTCTATTCCCCTACCGTACCTATAGCATTAATAAACATTATAAATAACAGCGGCACCCCCGACGTGACTTCAATACTTTGTTGATACATACAATAAAAATGATGCACATCTTATGATTAGTAGGTTAATAATATTGAGGATTCAAAATCCGGAAGTATAATAAGAACAGAAGAAAGATAAATCCAAGAAAGTTCTGGTTATTTCAAGATGTTGTGCTCTTAAAATTTTGAAGCTTAATAGGCCCACATGAAAAACAAACCACAACAAATCGAGATAAAAACATTCTTTCAAGATTGGATTCAAAAAATGAATATAATTCTAAAATCTGGGATTCATACCAAATCCAAAATTTGCCAGAACAAAAATTAAAAAAATATTTTCTAAAAAAATCTATATCCATTTGTATCATTGTGATTAGGGATGCACACGATAATCGATATTATCGATCGATAATCAATATTGGTAAAATTTTAGAGAATCGATAATGAAATCTCATTATCAATAATCGAAAAATCAATAATCACTTGAATGTGGACCGAAATACTTAATTCGTATTTTCCCGCGCTTGGAACTACCTCTCGCTAATACAGCCACGAACGTTGACGATGATTGTCGAACACGCCCGACGCCATCCACCAAGGCCATCCACTTCAGTCGGCATTAGATAGTCTTGTCGGTAGGTCAAGTAGCACGCTCACGTTTTGTTTTGATCGCCGCTGTAAGTGTCGAGTTTGTTTTTGTTTTCCTAGCCGCTGTAAGTGGCTTCGTTCGCGGCCGCCGTCATATGACCTTTGACTGACAGTTTAGTGTGTGTGTAGTGTTGCCTAGTTTTATTTTTCATAGGCCTAAAACGTATTTTGTCTATACATTCAGACAGAATGCCCCGCAAACTGTTTAATTTGTCTAATAAACGCATTGTTTGA
This sequence comes from Isoperla grammatica, assembly GCA_945910005.1. Taxonomy (NCBI): domain Eukaryota; kingdom Metazoa; phylum Arthropoda; class Insecta; order Plecoptera; family Perlodidae; genus Isoperla; species Isoperla grammatica. Next base: position 133,863,553 of record OX246737.1, read on the forward strand.
TATCTATGTAGTGTGTGTACGCATAACATAAGCCTTGCCTACACTTTCCTGCTACAATCCTCACTCGAGGTATTCAAGGCCAAGCAAGGTCAGCCGGCCATCTGCTGCTGTCACTTGACCCAACAGCAAATGTTCGTTCGGCGCTCGGGCCTTCGCCTGAGCAGGTCTAGGCGGGCAGTTGGGGGGGGGGGGGGGGGGGGGGGGACAAACCGGTCGGCAGGCGCAGAACAAGACGAGATCGGGAATGAGAGCTCTTGTTACGGCTCGCACTTGTCACACGCTTTGAGGTAGGTTCCGCTTACCTCGGAACAAGCTAAAGTTTGATTCGGGAAGTCGGGGGGGGGGGTGGCGATTGGCAGAGGCAGAACGAAGACAAGAGCGACAGGTATAAAGGTATTAACAGCTTGTTTATTTTAATTTCCGATTTTTTTTTTACCAGCTGAAATTTGCTTATCAATGTATCGATATTATCGATAATATCGATTCGATAATGACACTGCCATTTCGATAATCGATAATGAAAAAAGTATCGATGTGCATCCCTAATTGTGATTGCAGAATTTAATTTTCTAAAAGGAAACAAACGATGTCTGAATGGGTTAAAGAACATCGTGACACAAATCTTAGTCCGACACAGATCCGACATAGAGATCCGACATACAGACCTAGACCTAATGCTCTCTTGTGAACTGTGTTGTGTTGCCTAGTGTGTACTGTGTAGTAGTTGGTGGTGGGTATGCCAGCGGTGCAATACGGATACACATTCTAGAGCTGCCGTGAGTGGAGTACATACACACAAGTAAAGCTAAACCAGTATGGAAACCAGTCTAGCATGTAAGGTACTTGCATATATTTGCCTACCACACATTTATATTGTAGGTAGGCCTATTGATTTGATTTAAAGTAAATTCAAAATTGTCCTCCTTTGTAAATCGGTTTCATTACTGAATAAGATTAAAGTTAAATAAATACGTACATGAAATATCTGGGAAGGTATCGGGGAGAGGTGAAAGGGGGAATCAGCGTATGAGAATCTTCTCTTGAGGTGAGGCATGATTAGAAGCTGCCGGGAACAAGCAGAGCTTGATGTAGGATTTAGATCAAGACGTTGTCATACGTTTATCTGGTTTGTGGTTAACAGGGGGTTTCAGATGAGTTTCAATGCTAAATGGGATTGACAAAGAATTCAATGTAGTACATTGCTCGCATGTTTCCATACTGTTTTAGTAGGGGCCGGTCTACACTCAACCTTCTATTTCACAGTTCTGGATGGATCACAAATTCACAAAAGTTCACTACCGCTACTCTAGTTATGTTTTCAATTTTCATCGGTTTCATGTGTTGTGTTAAGCCACCGTATGTGTGTGGGCCGAACTAGATAAACTTGCAGCATCTACTATTACCTCTCAGGATTACAAGTCTACTGTTTTTGTACTTGACAGCTAACAATTATTTACAGTGGGTACTTAAAGACAGGCAAAACATTTTTTGATTTTGTAATCCATCCATGACCGTGTTACCAGTAGCCTACATAATGAGCATAATACGGTAGGCCCTACATTACACAGTGAACTATGTACGTGAACAGCATCATTCATGCGCAAGGGTGTCGTATTGGCCAGTTGAGAAGCAAGGCAAGGCTCTGGTCGTTCTGTAAGGGCGCGAAGCAGACGTAGCTTCGTGAGGGAGACGCTGAGCCGTGGTTTGAAATAACGAGTTCCCGATTAATTGATTAGAACTAAAAGCCATATTTTACTCAACCTTATCTATCGTTCATGTATTTCTTATTTTAGCTATGTAACTACTATCGAGTATCGATATCAGGGTGGATGATTTTTTTGATTTTAATTAAAAAAATCAAAAATCATGATTTTTTTATTTAAATCAGATTTTTTGATTTAAATCGATTTCTTGATTTAAATCAGATTTTAATTGATTTAAATCAACAATAAGAAGTGTTTCACAAAAGGAATAATCAACTAGTAAATTGCAATTGCCAATAAACAATACTAATTGACAGGAAATAAACAAATAAATTTTCATTTTTCATATAATATGCGATTACGGTCTTCGAGGGAAATTGAAAATGAGATATATGCCTAGTTATGCTGGTAAGTTTTTTTGTTGATTTAAATCAATGATTTTTATTAAAAAAATCATTTGATTTAAATCTGATTTAAATCAACGATTTAAATCAATTCCACTCTGATCGATATTCACTTGTGCTGGAAGCACGCAGATCCCTTGCCGGCTTACATTCTGTAGTATTACTCATGGACCAAATTTAAATCTATCTTTTTAAAGAAACGTAATCTTGGAAGCTTTTAAGTCATTGTGTAAAATTTGTGAATTTTGTTGTTATCGTTCATTTTATACCAATTTTGTAGATACTGGTAATGTTACTAAATTTTGCTATTTTCTGGTTTAAAATCAATAAATCCATTCTCATTTTGTGAGATTAATTCCTTCGTATGGTACGCCATGGGAGTTTTATTTTTTGAAGCCCCATTTGAACCGATGTCCACAGTTTTCTTTAATATCTAACATTAGCCGTGACTGTGGTTGTTCTCTCTCGGTCTCTCGCTGGGGCTGCTGGCATCTCTTGTCTCACTCTCGTTTCTGGCACTCTGCAGAATCGCGCGCTGCTGCGTATACGTGACACTTTGTTCTCTTTGACGTCAGTCGTCACATTAACAAACAATAAGAAATAACTTAATCAGTGTTCAAAAGGGTTTGAAAGTCAAGTGCACAGTTGGCCGTTTTCCCCTCAACATCACTCAGTTCGTTTACATTTTTCAGTTTTATCTTAGTTCGCTAGCGTTTCTCACAACCTTGCTGTTGGGCGTGTCGTGAGAGTTGTAGTACAATTTGGTTGCAAGACTAAAACCTCTTGATGCTGTTCACGTAAATAGTTCAATATTTCTCTGCAATCATGGCCATCTGGAAATCATGATGCGGACTTGCACAAATGCACACAAGTAAAATTAAATCTCGTGCTTTCTCACGGATTTTTTCCGCATGATTTTGATTTGCACATGGCCATGGTTTCTCTGGCGGCTCTTATGTTTGTGTGTCTAGTGCCACTGGTATACTTAGAATAGACCTGTTCATTTTGGCTGCACCAATTTTTTACCGGTAAAATGTTTAAAATCTAACTGAGAGGGAGGGGAAATATACAGATGCATATCGCGATAGATTGAGGAAAGTCAGTGGCTGTTGTTGAAGCTGATCAGCTTGATTGCATTGTCTTGTAAACCTGTGCCGGCAATATAGTATTGTTTAAGCTTTTAGCTTAACTTCGCCTAATAAAGACCATTTATTATTATTATTATTATTATTATAAGGCCGAAATGAAATTTATCCGCAGTATGGCTGGAATATCAAAAATGGACAGAGTCAGAAGCAGTGAAATAAGAAAAAAGGTAGGAGTGGAGAGTCTGATGTTTAAAATGGGGAGAGACAGATTAAAATGGTTTGGCCACCTTAAGAGAATGAATGAAAAGAGCATACCAAGACAGACATTTGAGAAAACTTATAAGAAGAGAAGAGTAGGAAGACCACGGGACAGATGGCTGGACCAAATAATACAGGACGTGGAAGCAAGAGGAGAAGAATGGACGGTGGTTGAGTTGGAGAGATGGTGGGAGGACAGAGCTAGATGGAGAGAGCTGGCTGGACGAAAGGAGAGGGAGGAGAACAATTGGTGATTAGGAGCTGAAGGAGATGAAGAAGATGATGCATCAAGACTGGCAGACTGGTGCTGATTCCTGAATGCCCTAGTATTTGGTGGCAACACCCCCTTACCTGACAATGTTGGAACAAGGTGTACAGATAAAAAAAAAAAAAAAAAAAAAAAATTATTATTAATTTACTGTAAAGAGGGTGGCAAAATAACACTCCAGATTAAGTAAAATGACAAATTGTGTTCTTAAATCGTGTACACAGTATATTATCACTGCTATCGGCGTAAGATATAAAGTTTTGTCATCATGGATTATGTAATTAATAAACGATGACAGGTATCAAGCCGTTTCCCCTCCACCTCCACTCAGTACCAGCTAAGCGCTAGCAAAAAAGGAATGCAGGGACGACTGCGGTAGACTGCAGACCCATTAAGCCAGTTGTCATTGTTAAAAATAGCAATCTTTTGATGTACAGTAGTTAAATCTTACAATTTCTCAATTACTTTTCAGATATATGGAATACTGTAATCACAAAAAATTGGTATAAAATTAACTTAGAATTTTAAAAATAGCTGAAATCCGTAAATTTTATAGCAATGGTCTCATCATTATTATAATTTTCAGACTAAGTCAAAATCATTGATATTCAAGCTATTTTTAAATTCAAAGTTAATTTTATATCAATTTCTTGTGATTATTCCATATATCTGAAAAGTAATTGAGAAATTGTAATGTTTAACTACATCAAAACATTGCTATTTTTAACAATGACACCTGGCTTAATGGTTCTGCGGTCTACGGCAACCGTCCCTGCATTCCTTTCTGGCGAGCGCTTAGCTGGTACCGAATGGAGGTGTAAGGTGGAGGAGAAATGGCTTTATACCTGTCATCGTTTATTACATAATCCGTGACGACAACACCTTGTATCTTACGCCAATAGCAGTATAGTCCTGTATGTGCACAAGTACAAAAGTACTAGCACTCATGACATCAAAGTAAATATGTAGTCATTGGTTTTAACTTTTAAGAAATGAATGGGTAAACATTGTGCTGGATAAGCTTCCAGTGGCTACTGACTCTCAATTCTGTGGGTAGCCGGCACCTTTCCACGCAGACTAGGACTCGGGGTTTGCACAGCCTTTAAAGGTTTGTGACAGCTAGGAGTTTCAACCCAGGATTAGATTACAGAAGAAAAAAAAACGATAAGGTCATTTACGCAGTACTGAGTTTACTAAGATCCTCTATTTAAAAGATGTATAAAATGAATTGGTGTTGCCAAAATGAACAGATCTATTGTTGTACCCTACAATTTTGAGCATAAATACATTTGGAAGCACATAATAGTTGGCCGCGATAAGATAAAACGCTTTTTAACCAAATATGCAACCCTCGAAAATTTGCTTCTTTTTGACATTGGTGCGAGAGCGAGATAGAGTCATCGGAACAGATAAGAATCAGGGAAATGTTTTTTAACCCAGAGTTTTGCTTATTGATTAGTGATTACCTACGAACTGAAAGGAACCTTGTAGAGCGTAAACGTCATTCACAATTGGCATGGGGGGATGCTTTTATCATCGTCATTAGCGGGAAGGATAAAATAAAAACTAGCCTAAATTCAGATTCAATTCATTCAAATTTCTTTTTCAATTGAACTAGTGGCGCGGGATAATTAGAGGGTATTGGGACCGTGTTAATCCTCTATTAGAATGTAGAGTCCTTCTATTTTGATTAGTAATGTTCAGTCGTCGCCGTGACGCAACAAAACTTGTTTTTAGTATCGTTGTTTAAACCGTCTGGGCAAAATAGAAATTCAAATTTTGTACTAGGTCTACTTCTAAAAATTGAGTAGGTAGTGAAATCTTGAATTCCGTAACAGTTTAGAACGCATAAGTTGTTTCGTTTCAGTTGTGAACAGGAAAATTGCATTCAAACTAGATTCTATAGTTGACGTCAGTCATTACTCGCGAGCACCAAATTTGTGATTTTCGAGAGTTGCCTATTCCTGCATTCAGTTCACAATTCACTGTCAATACACTTTGGTAAATTAGGTCGGAACTTCTAGATGAATACACTCTTTGTGTTTGGAGTGGTGCTCTTTTATGCCAACACTGTTAATTATTATTGTATATAATATGAATAGAAACATTTAATAAATAAAGAAATACTAAGTCCATAAACTAGTTCACGTCTATTAATTAGGTCGCAACCTCTATATGACCTTCAAAAAATATACTAAGTCCATAAACTAGTTCACGATGAATTTGTTGTCTGACCTGTGCTTCCAATTATTCATGCTCATTGTTGTATGCGTACGTAGTGTGGTGCTGGTATCTTTGCATGCGAGCAATCCTCTCGCTCAGACAGGACTGATGATGGAATTGTTGGAAAATATTTCGATTTCCATCGTCAGTCCTGTCTTTGCGTTGGGGTGAACACTCTGTGAAGCTGAAAAGTTTCGATGCTAAACCTGGTCGCTTGAAAAATGCAAAAAGACTTAGGGTATATAAAAGGGCTTTTTTGGGTCATTTTTTCCTATTTTTTGCTTATTTTTGTTGTTTTTCTTGTATTTTTCCTAGGTTTTTATTAAATTTTATAAATATTTGTAATATTTATAAGAATTGTATATTATTTATATGAATTGTATAATATTTATTAGAAATAAATATTATTTGAAAAGAAAATGTTTTTGATTGGAATGAATAGCCTTGAAAAAGTAGACTATCTCCATAAACTAGGTCACGAAGAAATACTAAGTCCATAAACTAGTTCACAAGCTGTTCAAGGTCAGGAACTCTTCCATTGCCAGGAATTGGCCGTGGAAGAGTTGCTGAGCTGAGCAGGGAAGGAAGGCAAGGAGGCAATGGGCATGCTGTAAGTAAGGAGCTATGTACAAATCAGTGTATACTACAAACGGCATGGATTGAACAATATTTATTAGACATCTTACAGAACATGGCAATCAAACAGAGCAACAACTGGGAAAGAGAGCAAAGGGTTAAGCCTAATAAAGTAAACACAACAACATATGGTTAGTTAGCATATATTGAGCAGGCATGTACATGTGATGCAGGCTATCTCCAACGGCCTTGAAAAAACAAATGGTTAGGGACTTGCATGTAGAATGCTTACAAGTTCATTGCTTCAGTGGTGTGCATGACATGTTGTCGAGAGGAAGTGTGGCCAGCAGATCGTTGTCGAGATGGTCGAGGTGGTCAAGGTGGTCGAGATGGTCAAGGTGGTCGAGATGGTCGAGATGGTCGAGATGGTCGAGATGGATGGCAGTAGTGAAGTGGTGCATTGGTGACGGACACAGACATATGTCGAACAACCTGAAACAGAGAACATTGTAAGAATGTTGACAGAGTGCTTGTTTAGGCCCGATATTACGACGGCCCGCTGAATATTCAGTCCGCGAGCAACGTTTTCTCCATGGCAACTACATTTTGTAGTTGCCACGGAGAAACCAAGTTAGTCGCGGACTAAATATTTAGCAAGCCGTCGTAATATCGAGTTTTAGGCAGCCAGATGGAGAGAGTTACAAGTTACACAGCATTGTGGACATGGCATTATATAGATGACGTTAGCACAACTGGGACTTGAACCCAGACACAACCATACAAATTATGTGGTTTAACGGTTTTGAAGCACAATGAATGAATGTTTCTGCAGCTTCTTTTGATCGTAACATTGAACTTTTTGTTTCCAACAATTATGTTTGTATGTATATTTTGGAAGGGATTGGTAGATGACCAGATTCCAATTAGTAATTTACGTATTAATATCGCTTACGTAGCAGATATACTTGTAAGGTAATATGGCAGGGTTACCGTTTTTACGGATTTTATCCGTTTTAACGGATATTGGGGGTGCAAAACGGATTTGCGGATTTTTTAAACTTTTTTTAGCTGATTTACGGATATTTCAACTTTCAATTTTTTTTTTTTTTTTTTTTTTTTCAACTTTCCTGATGTATTTCGTAAATTTGAATTTGCGCGCGCTATTCGTTCCCGTTGTTTGCGTGATTCCCGCGAGATCGCGTCAAGTCGACAATGGCTGGGCTCATGAGTGTAGTGGGCGGAGCCTTCAGGCGGGGGCGGAGCCTGCCGCTAGCGGCTAGCGGTTGTCAATACTGCCTGTAAGAAGATCGCGCCCAAGGTCGGTTCGCGCCTGCATAGACTGGTAGTTCCCCTTTAAGTCCGATTCACACAACGTTATAAGAATGGTATAAGGTATAGGTATAGTCACAAGCCGAGTTGGGCCATAGGGATTACGTACAAGGGTTCACACAAATGTGTCATTGCAATAGCAATAGCAATTGGTATAAGACTGGTATAAGATTTCAACTTTCTTATGACGGACCAATCATACGTTGAAACGTCACTTATAACACGCCAATGGGATGCTAGCAACTTGAATCAATGTAACAGATGCTTTCATTGTAAATTATTAGTCAAAACAAAAACTCACCGTATACATCCGGATCACATCAAATGGACCTTGCATCCGGTGACTACGTGCAAAATATCTTCTCCCATCGGCGTCATTAATGATTTAACAACACAACAATAATGAATAATAATAATTATTGTTTTTCTTATTATTTTTAACTATTGTTTTTAATTATTGTCAATAGATTCGATGCCGGTTTAAAACGTAAATAACAGCTGCGGGAAGTCAGCTGATTGACAGCCAGCTGTAGTTACTCAAACTGCCGCCAGAGCAAGTCAAAGAAGTCAACACAAGAATGTAGTATCTTTTCAGGAAAGTCTTAGGCGTCCTTAGCTTATACCTTATACCACTTTCTTATACCCTATTCTTATTGCTATTGCAATACCTTATAACTTTGTGTGAATTGGACTTTAGTTTTTTGTGACAGATCTTGTTGTATTTTACTCGTGGTGTTCCTAGGCCTAGTTAATAAACACGCAGTGTCGGGTGATTCGTTCGTTAAGATGAGTAAGAAACGTAAGTTGTCGCCTGTACGCTCGCAATATTATCAGAAATATAAACATGAATGGGAAACCGAGTTAAAGTGGTTAAAAGAAGGCAAATCTGATACCACGGCGAGGTGTGTTTATTGTAGCACGGAACTGAACATTGGCAAGGGTGGGCTTAAGAGACACGAGACGACCGAGTGCCATCAGAAAAATAAACGAGCGGTTGGAAGTAGTGCCAATATGAGCAGTTTTGTAGTTGTCCACGATCATGGAACTGTAGATGCGGAACTTAGATGGGCGAATTTTGTGTCTGAAAATCATTTGTCATTAAAGTGACGAGTTGTTCTTATGCACTGTTCAGCTCGGAAGAATGTTGTGGAATTCCAGCGGACTAACACAATGAGGGCAAGAGCAAAACATCTCAAGAAGTAGGCCGTAGTTTAGGAACATGTAAGTTAATAGGCCTAGGCCCATGCACCTATTTTACATTGAACTTAACATTGTTAGTACAGTATTGTCACACAGATGAAGGCTCAGATAAAGTGCAGATGATAAAACTTTCACTTTAAAAACACTTATTTTAAATATATGGCAAATTTTGGCATTACAGGATTTTCAAGGATTTGAATGTATTATTTAAGGATTTTTAAGGATTTTTCATGTGCTCCAACAGGATTTTTATTTTTTCTTGGTGGTAACCCTGTAATATGGCATGCTATCAATATCGCACAGGGCATTGAGTTATGCACCGAGTGAATTGTTTACAATGGAAGTTTATGGAAAAGAAGTTAATTCTTAGGGCCTTTGTTCAAATATAAATTTTGTTAAAGATTGTTGTAGTATCACAAATTATTTATTGCCGTTACATGCACGAAAGTATACAGGTCTAAGATCTTTACTACAGCCAACATTAAAATACTGCATAATTAATCTTCTTTACTAACATCTCAAGAAGGTAATATATAAGATGAATTCTGTAGAACGAGGGTCAGCAGTTTCCAGTGGTGTCATGGGAGGGGGGGGGGGGGGGGGGGAAGGAGGGGACTATACAGAGCAAACAAAAAATGTTTTCCTCCTGCAGTGTATGAGGGGTGTGTCCCATGGTTTTGTTTTATAGAGGGAATTTTGAAACTATTCGCAACTTTTGCACGAGGGATTTAGTTGTGAAATGTTTAGATATACTATAGTGTTATTCCGGGTGGCTTTGAAACTACGTGACTTGGATTGAATCTCTTGAAAGCATGATATTATGCATCTACACTAGACAAATTGGAAAGATTATATTGGTTAGTAATAAAAGTGTCCCATCATTTGTGCTTTTCATTACCTACTAAAAACATGACTAATATCATGTATTTCGATGTTACCTGCCTATTTTGACCAACTTTGGTTTTGGTGACGATTCTGTGTGTGTGTGTAATTTCAGCTTTGAAATAGGGCCATTCATGTCCTCCATTGTAAAATTTAATACAGTGAAACTTCTAACAAACGTTATCTATATAACAAACTGTTTTTGAGTTCCCAAGAGATTTGTATGCATGTAAAGGTAGCATCTTTGTAACAAAATAATAATCTGGCCCCCAAGAGTTTGCTGTAAAGAAGTTTTCCTGCAATTCCTAGTTTAGAGATATGTTATTTTAGCATTTTAGGTTTTAGATACTTCAGAGCGAAGGATACCTCTACGTCAAAAACCCCAGAAAATTTTCATTTTTTAACTATATCTCAAGATTGAAACACAAAATCGAAAATCTAAGAAACCACAGTGCTATGATTTCTCAGATTTTTTATTTTGTGTTTCAATCTTGAGATATAGTTTTTTTTTTTTTTTTTTATCTGTACACCTTGTTCCAACATTGTCAGGTAAGGGGGTGTTGCCACCAAATACTAGGGCATTCAGGAATCAGCACCAGTCTGCCAGTCTTGATGCATCATCTTCTTCATCTCCTTCAGCTCCTAATCACCAATTGTTCTCCTCCCTCTCCTTTCGTCCAGCCAGCTCTCTCTATCTAGCTCTGTCCTCCCACCATCTCTCCAACTCAACCACCGTCCATTCTTCTCCTCTTGCTTCCACGTCCTGTATTATTTGGTCCAGCCATCTGTCCCGTGGTCTTTCTACTCTTCTCTTCTTATAAGTTTTCTCAAATGTCTGTCTTGGTATGCTCTTTTCATTCATTCTCTTAAGGTGGCCAAACCATTTTAATCTGTCTCTCCCCATTTTAAACATCAGACTCTCCACTCCTACCTTTTTTCTTATTTCACTGCTTCTGACTCTGTCCATTTTTGATATTCCAGCCATACTGCGGATAAATTTCATTTCGGCCGCTTGTATCTTACTATCTTCCTTCCAGCCTGTTGTCCACGTTACTGCCCCGTAGGTCAATATAGGGACATAATACAGCTTATATAATAGTTGTTTGCACGCAAGTGGAAAGTGTTCATCCCATAAGAGCTTTCTTATCTTCTGGTAGAAACCATCTGCTATTTTTATTCTTCTTTCTATTTCACTTCCTATCTTTGCTTTACTAGTCATTAAACTACCCAGGTATGGGAATTCTTCTTTCGCTTTAAGTTCTTCACCTCGTAATGTTATTATATCTCCCTTATTCTTCTTCCGCCTTTGTACCACTACTGACTCACTCTTTGTCTCACTCACTCGCATTCCATACTTATTTGTCTCCTTATCCCACATGTCAACCTTTTTTTGTACTTCTTCTTTTGTGTCCCCCCATGTCACAATGTCATCTGCATATATCAACGTTCTTGTATCTTGTTCTTTTTCCGGTTCCACTTTCCGAAGTATTTGGTCCATTATCACATTGAACATTATTGGTGACAAGACACTCCCTTGTCTAACACCAGTATTAATACTGAACCAATCTGTGTACCCACTGCTCGTTTGTACTCGACTTTCACATTTTGAGTACATACTTTGTATCCTTTCTATCAACCTCTCGCCCACTTGTTTTACCCTCAAACTCTCCCACACTCTTTCTCTTGGTAAGTGGTCATACGCTTTTTCGAGGTCTAGGAAAACCATGTGTATGGTTGCGTTTTCTTCCCATGCCCTTTCCATGACTTGCCTCAGAGCAAATATAGGATCAATAGTTGACCTGCCCCGTCTGAACCCATATTGTTCTTCTCTTAGCGATGGTTCAACAGTATTCCTGACCCTTTTCTCCATGATGCTTTCATACACTTTGGCAGCTTGGCTAAGAAGTGTGATTCCTCGATAGTTTGTACATTCTTTCCTGTCTCCTTTTTTAAATATTGGTACGATTATTCCTCTTAACCAGTCCTCTGGTACCTGGTTTTGGTCCCATGCTGCCTTTACCACTCGATGCATCCAATCAATACCGACTGCACCACCTGCCTTGATCATTTCAATCGCGATTTCGTCCACCCCTGGTGCTCTTCCATTTTTAAGTCTTCTAATAGCCTGACATACTTCCTCACGTGTGATTGACTCATCCTCCTCGTTTGTGGTTGTTTCCTCTGTGGTTGTCCCCTGTATGGGGCTCGGTGGGTCTTCCGTCACCTCTACCAGAGTTCCCTGTTCCTGTTGATCAAGACCTGGTTTATTTAACAGGTTACAGAAATACTCTTCCCACATTTTCTTAATCTTTTCTGGTTCTCGGGTCACCTCGCCTCTATGTTGCATAAATCTCTGTTCCTCCTTATCTCGGCGCTTTTCCTTTATCATCCCATATATCATTTTCTTGTTTCCTTCCAGATCTTCCTCAAGCTTGTCTGCCATTTCCAGCATTGTCCTGATCTTTTCAGCTTTTACTATCTGTTTTACTTGGTATTTTATTTGTATATAGTTTTGTATGTTGTAATCTGTCCTGTCCATTTCTTTTCTTTTCCATGCCTGTGTTTTCATCTTGACTACCTTCTTGACCTCTTCACTCCACCATGGTGTTTCCTTTCTTCTTCTCTTGTTCTCTTGTCTTCCACACACTTCCTCTGCCACCTGTACGAGAGCATCTTTTAACTCTTTCCATTCTTCTTCTACGCTCTTGATACTACCCTTTTGGGGCATTTTTTCCTGTATCTTCTTTTTATATGCATCTTGGGTTGTCTCTTCCTGCAGTTTCCAGACCCTAATTTTTCCGAGTTTCTTCCACTGGGATGTTTTAGTGATTTTTCCTGGTTGCCACCTGTTTACAAATGCCACCAGTAATCGATGATCTCCATCCAGTGCTATCTCCGGTATTACTGCCACGTTTCTTACGTTTCTTACACCTTCCCTGTTAGTGATTATATAGTCTATTACTGTTTCGTACTTCCCATCCCAACTGTATCGGGTAATTTTGTGCCGTTTTTGTTTTTGGAAGATAGTATTGCATACGGTTAGATTGTTTCTGGTACACAGCTCTAGCAACCTCATTCCATCCTCATCTCTGTTTCCATATCCGTACTCCCCTAGTACCTCTTCGTAGCCTCGTCTATCTGTTCCAACCTTAGCATTAAAGTCTCCAATCAGGAATATATCGTTTGATTTGCAGTTTGATATCACCTCTTCCAGGTGCTCTCGGAATTCTTCTTTCTCGTTCATAGGTCGGCCAGCCTGTGGCGCATAAACCTGAATTATGTCCATGGACCTCTGCTTATTAATCTCCATTTTAACCTTTATAATCCTATCACCTAGGTTTTGTACTTCTATCACATTTTCCTTCATGTTTTCATTCATTATTATGCCGACTCCATTTTTACATTCACGTTCCCCTGACCACCACATTTTATATCCTTGCCTCAGGTCTTTCGAGCCCACCCCTTTCCATTTTGTCTCGCTTACTCCCATTACATCAATCTTTCGCTCCACCATTATATCAATTATTTCATGCAATTTCCCATTTAGCGTCATTACATTTAGGGTTGATAAAACCATTTCCTTTTCTCTTTTATGTTTCTTATGTTGCTTTTTCATCTTTATTGTTTTCTCTTTCTTCTTTGTTATGGTTTCGTTCTCCACACCCATCTTGTGTGAAAAACCGCTTTTTCTTCTTGGTGTGTCCTTGGGACCGTGGTTTGCACTTCTTGACTTCTTTGTCTATGGTTCATGCTGTTGGATCTCACACGTTCTCCCACTTGCGTTTCTTTCTTCCACCGCTCTTGTGTTTCTATTCCTGCCATGTTTATATACATAATGTCTTCTTGTTTGCATATATGCTCAATGTCCTTGTTATAGCACATCCCCCTTCCAAATGTTAATCCACAAAGTCTGATGTGTGATTTATGGAACTTATTCTTTACCAAGATCACTAACTTCTGTAGCTGATGTAGCGTTTCTTCCTTATTCTTCTCTGTCCAGTTGTCTCTATTACCCACACATAGTGATACTTCCTCCGGTACCTCCTCCTTGTATTCTTTTATCTTCCTGTATAGTTCCGGTATTGTTATTCCTGGATAGACCCTAGCTCTATATCCTTTGTCAATGCAAAATTCCCCAGCAGTTCTACCACTTACATCTCCTATTAACAGTGCTTTGGTTTCCTCTTTTTCACAGTGATTCTGCGTGCTGTCCGTTACTCGTCTTAGCTCCGTCTCATCTTGATTGTTAGTCCTTGCTATTTTCTTCATCTCCATTTTCTTCATCTCCATCCCGGTGCTGGTACGCCTACCACTGTCGTGTGTCGTATTGATTTTCTTCTCCACCTCTTTCTGTTGCCCATGGTTAGTATGTAGTCCCCCCCTAACTTTGTCATCAGCAGCTAGGCCTACTTTTTGTCTCTCCTGTAAGTCTGTCCACATATTGGTTAGTCTGTTTTCTAGTCTTTTTCTCTCCTCCTGTTCCTCTTCTAAGTCCTTGCCAAAGCTTAACAATTCCATTTTTGTGATTCCAACTTCCCTTTCTAAGGCGGTATATTCTTTTTCTATGTCAAGCTGGATGTTCACCACCTCTGTTGTGCAATCATCCACCACCCCTTTCATCCTACTGTACACTCTGTCCAATACGCCTGCCTTTCCTTCTTCATTATCTCTTGCCGTTTCTAGTATCTCTACTTTCTCATTCAGTTGTTCTATACTGAGGTTCAGTTTATGTATTGTCTGCCAAGCCACCTTTAACATTTTATCACTACACCAGCACCTCCTAGTTCTTATGTGCTCCCTCGTCTTCTTCTTCTTCTTCTGATCTAGGCCTAGGCCTAGTATCTTTTCTATCTTCCTATGCTTACTTGCTACATGCCCTGTCTTCTTTCCTGGCTCTAGTGTTAGGCCTGCTAGGTCTACTGGTAGTCCTGCTGCTGGGCCTGGGTCTAGGGTTAGCCTTGTCTGGTCTTGTTTTATACCAGTCTCTTGTCCCGATCCCTTAACCTCACTTTCACACCCATACTTCTGATCTAGGCCTAGGCCTAGTATCTTTTCTATCTTCCTATGCTTACTTGCTACATGCCCTGTCTTCTTTCCTGGCTCTAGTGTTAGGCCTGCTAGGTCTACTGGTAGTCCTGCTGCTGGGCCTGGGTCTAGGGTTAGCCTTGTCTGGTCTTGTTTTATACCAGTCTCTTGTCCCGATCCCTTAACCTCACTTTCACACCCACACTCCCATTCACTTTTTGTCTTACGTCTATATTGTTCCTTATTAACTCCCGCACATTTGAAATGGCTCCAGACGGCACACAATGTGCACTGGACACCGTACCGGACGCCTTTTCCACATCCCCAACACTTGGAACCTTCTTTTTGTTTATTTAAACATCTAACTACATGATCAGCACCATCACTGTCGGCCATCTTGCCCGATAGTTAAATATATAGTTAAAAAATTAAAATTTTCCACGGTTTTTGACGTAGAGGTATCCTTCGCTCTTAATCGGTGAACATGTCGTATTTTTGAAAACGCTACAAAATGCTAATTTTACAAAGATAATGTGTTCCCATTCTTATAGAGATTGAGTTAAGAATTCCATTCTAACCCTTTAGTTACAAATTACAATTGAATTGATTTTTAAATATCTTCACATAATTGTCTTGGAAGTGTAAGACAACCCCTCATATTTAAGAGTTTGATGTAAAGAAAAAATAGATACTATAAAATGCTAAATTTTGAGAAAATGTATGCTGAAAAAACAGTTCCGTATCTATATTTGTTTATTTTTACTCCTCTACTCAGTATACCTAAAAATATATTTGTGGTATACATATATTATCTAGGAAAGCATGCTCAAAATAAATTGCCACCATTTACAATGAAAACTCCCCCCCCCCCCCCCATTGTATGAAAGTGTGTGTTTTGGCCTTGGAAAGACTTGTATATTGTTTTAGGATGACACCACTGGACTGGACAAAGAAGTTAGGGCATATCTCACTGCTCTATTTTGACGCTAGTCAACTAGCCTAGTAGACTAATACAACAATTGTAATTAATTGTCACTAAGGTTGGAATTCATAGTCGGCCCCTACACCTAGGGGCACCCATTGTTGCTATGGATTTGTTTTGTTTATGGGAAATAACATGCAAACAATTGTTACCTTGGTAACAATGGGCGCCCCTAGGTGTAGGGGCCGACTATGAATTCCAACCTAATTGTTACAATAGTCCACTAGGCTAGTCGACTAGCGTCAAAATAGAGCATTAAGATACGCCCTTAGAGGGCACGCAACAGCATTGCTGTCAGCGTCCATCTGAACTAGTACCCTATATATATATATATATAACAGGCTGGGATACGCTATTTACTAAATGGATGTTTTTACGTTTTATTTGGTTTATTTCAATTCTTAGCTAATTCCAGAATTTACATCAACAGATCATTTTATTACCAACTAATTAGCATCAAATGTTCTTGAGATGTATAACAGGAAACCATAAATTCTACTAGACTCTCATATTGGCTGTAGTAAGTTATCAATTAGCTTTTATACAATCGTGCTAGAAGTGATAAAACATTCATTTTGGCATAACAGATTGCAGTGTGGGACATTTATACAATTCATAATGTGCTTCATTGTCATGGCAGTACCAAAGTTACTGTTATCGTGTATACCAGTATAATATAGATCAATTAAAGTAAAGTTCCAAAGTTTAAAAAACCCTATCCCTAACCGTCAATCGAACCCTGGACCTCCTCGAATCGAAGCATGAATAAACACATTAGACCCGCGAGCAAAATAATTCTAATTAATTAAGCGAGCGTCTCCATTAGACCTTTATGGCACTTCGTTCTGTTTGTATTTTTTGTTTTTTTATGTCCGTCGATAACGGTCGAACGGAAAGTCCGATCAAGTTGAAACACAGTAACGGCAAAATGTAAGGCGGCTATATTATAGTAAATTTTGGTCCGGACTTAAATATACAAATCTAATCATGATGTGATACATATTAGAGGTAGAAATTACATTTCTATTGCTGTCAATAAGTGTTAGTAACTGTGGCGGACCGTGTCGAAAACACTATTCGAAATGACGATGAAAAATCTTAGCAACGCACTTTGCAAAGCGTTCAACAATGTCGGGAAGTATAATAGCTATAGATAGAGATGCAAGTTTTTCGCAATGCGCGGTAAAACGAAAAGTGTAACAAAACACTCTAGAGTGCTGGTTTCAACATTTCGTTACGTTATGCGTCACTGGGATTCAGATTCAAATCGCGAAATAACACCATAAAATGCTTATAAAACGAATTATGAGTTTATTTGCGATATAGCACCATAATTGTCACTTTCTAGAAAAATAACACCATTATTAACAGTAATTCGTAATTTTGTATTCCCTTCCGTTCAAATCTTCACAAGAATTACGAGATAAAAAGCGAAAATAAGCAGTCCGCATCATCACCACTTACTTCTCTGCAGTCTAAATCTAATCTTTGATGCCCATCACTATGTATATACATTTAGGGCCATACACATATAATAGTTTAGAAAATGTAACCTATTTTAGTTTTATCAATGATTTTATGTAAAAACATGATTTTCGATTAAAAAAACAATAACACCACAAAACACCATAATTCTCAATTTCTCAAACGAAAAGTGAAGAAAAATAAAACCATTTTCTTGCATCTCTAGCTATAGAAATTAGAAAAATTTTGCAATGTCATTCTTGAATTGTTGTTAACTGTTGTTTTTATTAGCTTCGAGATCTTTTCGCCAGAAAGTTCGTAGATATGGACGCGTCACACAGAGCGTTTTTTCTAGTTACGTTTAAAATGATAGCTAAATAAATAATGTCATGTATAATTTGGTTACTAATTTTGTTATTGGAAACTGAATGATTACCGGGCATATTTTATTTTTGGTGAATCCAGTTAGTAATTTTTGTGAATGTCAAAAGATATCGAAACATCGTAAGATCATACGTATCGCGCAGTATACGCAAGGAAGTACAGTGGAAGAAGTAGCAAGATGAACGTAGCCAGTAATATTTAATATTTTGTATTTATTTAGGCAACATTTAAGTGACACGTGAACTTCGATTATTGGAGTTTTCAGAGTTTGTCCTGAGTAAAATGCAAGTTCTAGATTTTGTGTTCTTTTTTTGTTTAATATAGGAACATTGTTATGTGCATGTGACCAAAATGAAAAGTTTCTGGACGTTAATGCACTGGCTCTATACTGTATTACAATTTAGAGACATTATTGGTCTGATAAATATTGTGTATCAACAATCGAATCTTACTTCTTTTAACATCCATAGTAATTACTAATTAGTAATTAGTAATTACCCTTAGTAATTACCCTACCATAAATTTTGGTCTTGGAACAAATCTTACAAACACCTAAGGTAACTCCTTATATTTCCATGCTGATCCTACGTTTTAGTCTTACTATGAATCTTTCAGGTACCTAGTATGAAACTAGCATTACAAGCCTTCGTCACTACAGCCTTTGTAAAAAATCTCGCGCTGAATTGATTTAATTTATTAATGTTAACCAATTTTAATTTTTATACGACTTTACATTTTAATCAATCCATATAATACTGGTGTATATAGAGGTTAGACTTTAAAGCAGTCATAACAATGAGCCACACAATAAATGGATTAAATGGTTTAGCTGGTATCGAATCCCGAATCTTCTGCATTAAGCGGGAATAAACCCACTAGACCTACGAGCAATACATATGAAAATAATTAATATATAGAGGTCCGTGAAAATCATTTTATTTTGGAGTAAATTCGTTTTGCGATAAAATTTGGGTTTATTCAGTAAAAGGTGTATTTCAAAAGTACTTCAATCATGACTAAGGGTGGCTTGTACACTCGATACACTCAATAGTGTATTATCACGTGTTCACACCGGCCAAATTAATAAAGACATGGCCTTTGCTATAAAATGTATGATTTTTTAGATTTTATACCATTAACAACACAATAACGTGAATTTCAGAGTTTTTCACAAATTTCGCTACAGTACAACCTTGTTATTACGTCGCTCAATAAAACACCGTCTCTCACACTAATTACGTCGTTTTGATACATTCTCGGTGAATCCCACATAAGGAGCAATGCTATTTTTCTCTAGATAGTAAATAATAATACTGTAATAATAATATGTCCCCTGATGGAACCTCGAATGTGATGTAAGTGTCCATACTCCCTACAGCAGTAAAATGATTCATATTTCGTACAAAAACACTTTTTTATAATGAGCTCTTGGGGGCCAGATTATCTATATATGTATAAAAACGAAGGTATGAATGTATGTTTGTGTGTGTGTATGTGCGTGTGTATGTCCTTCATACATTTCTACACCATTCATCCGATTGCGATGAAACTTTGGCAAGTTGTTGTGCGCACGCCTGCGATGGTTTCTGGATGATAACCCCCTCCCAACCCCCCTCACCCCCACTGAGACACCAACATGCAATAATGCTTTTCTAATCAATTCCTAAACCATTCATCCGACTGCGATAAAATTTTGGTGAGTTGTTGTGCCCACGCCCGCTAAGGTTTCTGAATGATAACCAACCCCCCCTCCCCATTGAGACACCAACATGCAATAATGCTTTCCTAAACCATTCATCCGTCTGCGATAAAATTTTGTTGAGTTAGTGTATGCACGCCCGCTAAGGTTTCTGAATGATAAACCTCTCCAAACCGCCACCCCCACTGACACAACAACATGCAATAATGCTTTCCTAAACAGTATGTTACACAGATTATTTTGTTATAAATAAGTTTCACTGTGCTATAACATCGTTTCAGATAACTTCAGTTTAACTCAACTTATTCCAGTTGAATGGAATTCTATACTCCCCCTCCCCCCCCCCCCCCCTCTCCAAACCCCTGCCTGGTGCTGGCAAAACCAGACCCACAATGATTATGGTGTAATATCAATTACGAAGAAAAGGGTAATTTTATTTTATCAATGAGGATTAAACGAAAACCCGGGAGTTGCTGACCTGGTTAATTTTAATGGGTCTACAGTATACATCTGTCGACTGTTCCTCTCAGCAGATCTGTAGCCTCGATCGCCTATGTTCAATTATCGCGGCCGTATGCAAGTTTCTGTGTATGTTTATGAATGTGTGCGTTTCACTCTCCTAATTACGTTCACCTCGAGCATTGAACGATGGTATATGCGTTTTACTTGTTTAGTATCTATAGGCTACTAGCAACACCAAAAGACACCAATGAAACAAATGAATTGAATCGATGGACAAACAACAAGCTGTCAAAAAATAATTTCTTCTGATTTTGAAAAACAAAACAAAAAACCAACAAATACACATACAAAACTTTCACTTAATCGTTGTCCATCATTAAGAGTTTTAAATGCCGAGCAGTTACTATTGCTACACTTGTTTTTATTTGTATGGATGCAATTTTATTATTTTGACAGCTGATTGTTTGTCCATCAGTTCAATTCATTTGTTCCATTGTTGTAGTTCGGATGTGACGTCAGTTGCGAGTTCCTTATGGGAGACCGTATGACAGGTAGAGTGCGCTGTGAGCGATGACGTTCAGTTTACCTATTATATCTAGCTCAGCTACAATTTAGTGCTCCAAATCTGATATTCCTTATACATTATTTACAGTAATTTTGATTATTGACACACTTCAGCACTTAAAACTTAATTCTTAATGAGTTTTATATAACTAAGTACCAATCAGCTGAAGAATCCAAAAAACAAGTGAAACCTGGTACAATGGTTGATGGAATAACACAGTCTACCACACTCTTCGCGCGCGGGTTAAGTTAAGCCGTCCCACAGCCATCTGTATTTACACGACATCATAATTGTATGCGTCAAGTGAGGGTCATACTGACATTTGTGTGAACAGGAACGCTCGCAGCGCTGATGTCATACGGTCTCCCATAGATTAACGCGTTATATTTGTCGAATGCAGGTGGACTGGAATCCTGTAATATACTGCACTACATATAATTAGAGATACGTGAAAACAGCGTTTTGTATATATAGATGCTACAAAGTGCTACTTCTTCAACTGAAACTAAGGTTTTTCTGTTCTTATTTTACTGCAAATTAATTTTAAAATAAAAATGTGAGAAAACTTTACTCTCAAGTAGCCTATTTTAATGTTGGCAAAAACTAGATGCTATAAAACTACAATTGAAAAAGCTATTTACACAAGTCTCTACACATAATATATCGTCTCGAACTATCAAAACAAGAAGAAACCAGTTCATCACTCGTGCGATGTAAGCTTAGCTATACTTGACAGTTGTGTTATCTATTCCTTGATGTGAGCAGCAAGTGACAGCTGACTGACAAAAGCGTTGGCAAACGCAGCGTATGCGCAAGATAAGGGGATTTAAAAACGGCTAACAACCCTCCAAACTGTAATTTATGCGTAAATTTAGTACGAATTCTGTAGGCCTACTTATCCTTTTTTGGCGGTCATTTATGGTTGATTCTAATATCACCCAATTTTTTTAAAGAACATACACGTGTTGATTATCTGAGTCAAGATTAGTTGCGTTCTATTTTACAAATTGCACGCACGTCACATATGTGCACGTGACTGCCACATTTGTGATCAAACTTTGACGTTGCCATGGAGAAACAATGGAAGCCTGTTGTGGTAGAACACAAATCCTCAGTTCTTTAAAATTCAACCTGTCTGGTAATTTGTGATTTTGTTTATTACGCATGTTAACTTTTTAAGTGATAAATTATGCTTATTTAGTAAATTTTACTAGTATTCAGTGTTCACCAATGATCTAGGATAGGACTACTTCAATTGTATCTCAATCATGGCCTCTGTGACGTCACGTGGGAACTGTGAATAGTTTTTTGTTAGGTACCCTTAATTCTTTACTCTACAACAAATCTTATGTCACTATTTTATTCCCTTCGTTATTTAGTTGAATAAATAAATTCACATTTAGAATCTACCCACTCGGTGAAATGACTAGGTATATATAAGACCTAGTAATTGGACTGTACACCGTTCCTAATTGTCACATATAAAAACAATTTAAAAACGCAATATTTCGAACCCTGATCAGAGCTCTTCAACAGGCGAAAACACATATATATAACATATATTATCACAAACATATATATAAGACCTAGTAAATGGACTGTACACTGTTCCTTGTCACATATAAAAACAATTTAAAATCGCAATATTTCGAACCCTGATCAGAGCTCTTCAACAGGCGAAAACAACGTTGTGTTGAGTGTGTTTTCGCCTGTTGAAGAGCTCTGATCAGGGTTCAAAATATTGCGTTTTTAAATTGTTTTTATATGTGACAAGGAACAGTGTACAGTCCAATTACTAGGTCTTATATAACGTTTTACAAGACTGATTTCCAGTGGGGGACTTCAACTTCAACTCAAGTGGGGGGAAAGCAACTAAACCAACCCTGCAGGCTCTGCGGATATTATAGAGTTTATGTGAAACATTGTGCTTGATATTACCATAGAGTATATTACTTCCAACTAAGCTGTTAAGCAGTTATTATAGAGCTTGTGTGAAACATTGTGCTTGATATTACCATAGAGTATATTACTTCCAACTAAGCTGTTAAGCAGTTATTATAGAGCTTGTGTGAAACATTGTGCTTGATATTACCATAGAGTATTACTTCCAACTAAGCTGTTAAGCAGTTATTATAGAGCTTGTGTGAAACGTTGTGCTCGATATTACCATAGAGTATATTACTTCCAACTACGCAGTTAAGCGGTTATTATAGAGCTTGTGTGAAACATTGTGCTTGATATTACCATAGAGTATTACTTCCAACTAAGCTGTTAAGCAGTTATTCTAGAGCAATTGTGTGAAACGTTGTGCTCGATATTACCATAGAGTATATTACTTCCAACTACGCAGTGAAGCGGTTATTATAGAGCTTGTGTGAAACATTGTGCTTGATATTACCATAGAGTATATTACTTCCAACTATGCTGTTAAGCAGTTATTATAGAGCTTGTGTGAAACGTTGTGCTCGATATTACCATAGAGTATATTACTTCCAACTACGCAGTTAAGCGGTTATTATAGAGCTTGTGTGAAACATTGTGCTTGATATTACCAGAGTATATTATTTCCAACTATGCTGTAAGACGGTTATTTTAGAGCTTGTGTGAAACGTTGAGCTTGCTTTGTCGACAATCAATATTCCCCCAAGCCACATTATATCAAGGTTGTACTGTATTTGGCAGCGAGTCAATTTCGACATTCCCGATTTAAAATTTAATCATTTATTTATACTCACTTTGTGAAATGAAGGATGCCTACATATTTCGGTATTATTGTAATTTGTAACTATCCACGAAATTCACGGACCTCCATAAATACAATAAAGAGTGCCAATAAAATCATTGCAGATTTGTTAAATATGTTGAGAAATCACGCAGTGAGTCTAGCGATACGTTTTTTTGCGATTAAGGTTTAAGAAACCAAATAGGAGAACATATTTTTGAAAATCTTGCAAAGTGCCCATTTTCATCTAATTTCTATTGAGACGTAATTAAAAATTGCATTCTAACCCTTTATGTAGTGAAATTGAAATGATTTTAAATACCTGCACATAATTTTCCATTATAAATGCAAGAAACCTACTTATATTCAAGGTTTTCATTTCAGGTTTCCATTTCAAGAAAACAAAGATGCAACAAAATTTTGAGAAAACTAATCGTTAAAAACGTATCTCCAGCCAGTGACCCTAACGTTGTGTGTCAAAGTAGACCGACTAAACTCACCAAGAGTAACACGAGACGTGGCGGAGCGGCTGCCTGCGGTGCGGGAGACTTCGAGGTAAGCTGGTCTTAGTGATGGCTTCAGTCTTGAGTGGCAGACAGCTTCCGTCTTGAAGGTGATGCAGCGCCGTGAGACGAGCTGACATTCTGAAAACAAGAACGTACACGTCAGTCAAGAGCTACAGTCAAAACAAACCTCTGAGGACCAATTAAGGGATTGTTATTCATCTATTGCTAAAGACGTCAAAACTTCAACCCCTACGGCACCTAAAGCCACTGCTACCAACAGCTAATGCCAGTTAAAATAACAAGATATATGAAGGAATCAATACCTAGATTGGTTTTTATCTTTAAAATATTTATGCTTCTCTCTTCCCCTCAAACTATGTATTACGAGTTAATTTTGAGTGGTAGACATTACCATAAACTTAATCTCTTATCACCTGGATGCAAACTTGATACTAGTTGTGTTCCATTAAACATTAATACTCTATGTACTTGTAGATGTAGTCATTTCTGTAACTCAATAGTCGGATCTAAGAATCGAACCCAGAATCTTCTACATTAATTGAAGGCAGAAGCAAACCCATAGCACAATTGAGCTGTTCATTTCTTTTTCTAATAACTTCCCAAATGTGATAAGACTGTGAAATGGATAACTTCAAATGATCGCAAGCTGAACGCAGTACAGCACTGAAGGTGAGGCACCCTATAGCACGCAGGGGCCTTTCATTCTTTTTCAACCATCCTTTCATCCTTCAGTTTATAAAAAAAATTATAATTTGTTTCCATCGGTTTTTTTAAAATAAATACGTAATTAAGATGTAAAACTGTAATTGTGTGGAACAAGATTCTCTGGATATCTGCATATTAAGTGTGCTGCACTACATTCAATTTATGGCCGGCCTTATGCCGTGTTTACATCCTCTCACGCCCACAAATTGAGCGTGTACAAATCATATTCATATGGCTTCGTCTACATTGAAATTAGGCTAACGCTATGTACGCCAAGCGAAGATGTGGCGAAAGTTCAATTGAATCCACATTTTTCTAAGATTTGACGACGTTAATTAATAATTACTAATAAAAATTTGACGACGTAAATTTATTGGTTCTAGACGTCCATCCTAATTTGTTAAAATCATGTAATTTGCTTATGTAATTTACGAACGTTAAGTGGATGTAAATGAGGCGTTACTGTGACAGTAGTTTACTTACCAAATAATCTTTATCCGAGTGCTCTTCAACGTAGTCTCGAGGCAAGCTGGATGTCTGCGAAGGGTCCGGTGACAAGTCTAGACGTCTCTTCTTACGGCGAGGTATATCAGTGTTGTGAAGCCGTTCACCAGTACACTCACCTCATCTGGAAACAAGAGATTCAACGTCAGTCATATTCACAACGGAACTAAGCCTATGCATATGAATCTATGGTTAATAGAAATATTGTTTGTATCATACCTCAGCCACTAACTAACATGGGATGCAATCATATTGACTGTGCTAGTTATGTAATTAAGATTAATACTGGTAGCCTAACTTTATAAAAGACTATTTATTAGATGACAAACTCATTAATATTAGTATACATAAGGCTTCTTTTGTAATAGTTGGCTTGTAAGTCACACAGCATCTAATAAGTTGACTGTAAAATAGAATCCTCCCTGAAATTTCATTATCATTTCATATCAAAGAAGCAAGTTTATATTTTTTGTATTTAGCTACATGTACTTATGCAAAACTCTTTCAATAGTGCTATGCTGCTGTAGTGACATGTTCTATACCAATTAGGAATACAGTTCAAGTACTCACCGAAACACTTTTGACGCTCGTACAGTTCAACGCTCCAGGAAGCTCTCGAGGTAAGCTGGCTCTCGGCGATGCAGACAGGCTTGTGGGGCTGTTCTCTGGTACGATACCCTCATCTAGACGAGAAACAAAGAACAAACATTAGTAATTTGCATTACGGAACTATGCCTGACGATTGAAGGAGATTCATCGGTGTAATGAAAACGGGATTCAAGATAATAAAAAAATGCAAAAAATACATAATTGAAGTGGGGTTTGAATCCACGTCAATTAGTGTTTTAAAATTTCAATGCATTAAAATAATAATAATAAACAATGTAAAATAATATGTATAATAAATGATACTAAATAAAATATAAATATGACATATAGAAATAAAGCAGTCCTTCATTTTAGGATAGTTTACTCACTGAAACATCTGGACGCAAAGTACCACCCAATGCTCCAGGAAGTTCTCGTGTGAAGCTCTAGAGGTAAGCTGGCCGTCGTGTCGGTCCAAGAAGGTCTCAAGGTAAGCTGGCTGTTGGCGGCTGCAGACGCTGCTCCATAGTCTGGAAACAAACAAAGAACAAACATAAGTAATTTGCATTACGGAACCAAGCCTTTCAGAAATATGAATTAAAAATAGTTTTTAATTTACTGCGATAAACTTGTACTTAAAAACTGTTTTCACGATTGGTAATTTTATTGACTACGTTAAACAGTTCTAATTCAAATTTGATAACTGAAGGAGATTCATCGGCGTAATGAAAACGGGATTCAAGATAATAACAAAATAAGAAAAATACATAATTGAAGTGGGATTCGAACTCACGTCAATTGGTTTAAAATTGAAATGCATTAAAAAAAAATAATAATAATAAACAATGTAAAATAATATGTATATTAAAAGAAAATATATAAAATATAAATATGACATATTGAAATAAAGCAGTCTTTCATTTTAGGATAGTTTACTCACCGAAACATCTGGACGCGAAGTACCGCCCAACGCTCCAGGAAGCTCTCGTGTGTAGCTCTCGAGGTATGCTGGCTATCGGCAGCTGCACAGACTCGGCTGCTCCATAGTCTGGAAACAAAGAACAAACATAAGTCGGAACTAAGCCTTTTCAGAAATACGAATTAAAAACATGAATAGTTTAATTTACTAAGTTAAAATTGTACTTAAAAACTGTTTTAACAATTGGCAATTTTATTGACTACGTTTAAGTTCTAATTTATACATGATAATTGAAGGAGATTCATCAGCATAATGAAAACCGATTCGAGATAACAAAGTATGAAAAATACGGTACATAATTTAGCGGTATTGGAACCCACGTCAATTCATTCAATTTCTCGAACCTTTGCCCGAATCATGAAAGTCACATTAAATGGTTTAAAATTTAAACGAAATTTAAAAAAAATAATAAACTATGTATAAAAAATAAGTTTAATAAAAGAATTTATAAAATATAATATAAATGATGTATTGAAATAAAGTTGCCTTTCATTTAAGTTACTCACCGAAACATCTTGTTGCGAAGTACCGCCCATCGCTCCAAGAAGCTCTCGAGGTAAGCTGGCTGTCGGCGGTTGCACAGACCCTGCTCCGTAGTCTGGAAACAAACAAGAAAACACATCAGTTATTTATATTACGGAACAAAGCCATTGCATAAATACGACTTATTTACGCAAATAGTTTTTAATTTAAAATCGTACCTACTGCACCAACAACAGTCAATTTTATTGACTATGTAGTCAATTTTATTGACTATGTGGAACAATTTTAATTAATGTAGTTGTATTCAAAGATGAAAATTAAATGGCTTGTAAATTTGGGACTCAAGATGGCAACAAAATTAAAAATTTTCATAACTGAAATGGGATATTTGAACCCATCGTCAATTTGTTTCATAATCGTCAAACCTTTATCTGAATCATGTGAGCCAGGTTATGGGTTAAATCTATTAAAATATAGTATACATTGAAGAATTGCATTTCACTTGGTAATAAAAAGTTGACTCACCAAAACTCGTCGACGGTTGTACCGAACAATGCTCCGGGAAGCTCTCGAGGTAAGCTGGCTGTCGCGTGAAGTTGTCGAGGTAAGCTGGCTGCCGGCGACGCAGGTATAGCCTCGTGGAGCGGACCCCTTCTTGCAGGCGACCACACAGTCCACCATGTACAACACCATAGTCTGGAGACAAACAAAGAACCCAAATCAGTCGTTTATATCATGAAACTAAGCATTTGCATGAAACCTTGTGATTTTTAAATAATATTACATGAAAAAAATACTTTTTTAAAACAACGCTTATATTTAAATGTACTAAAAAGTAAAAAATGAATTTTTCCCCGACAAGTCTTTGCCTTACTCGGAAAATAAAAGCGTTGGGTGCTCACGGTATTGATACAGATTACAGAATATAGTTGTTCATGGAGGGAAAGCGCCCAACGCTTTTATTTTCCGTGTAAGGCAAAGACTTGTCGGGACAAAATTTATTTTTTACTTTTTAGTACATTTAAATAAAAGCGTTGTTTTAAAAAAGTATTTTTTTCATGTAATATTATTTGATACTTTATAGTCTTAACGAATGTTGTAATGTTGTAACAGTAGTTGCGCTGGCACCAACTCCATCCGATCAACTGTGAGGTCGAACCACACGATAGGAATGCAACTATGCGTACATGGTGAATGACACCGCACGAGGTCGAACTTGCAAGTGGAGCGTTGAGCGTTGTCGCCGCATAGCAAAAAAAAATAGCATAATTTCTTATGCTTTCATCGGGGATATTTGCGTCCCGAACAACCAGCGGGTGTGTAAATCCGATGCCTGCATCTGGTTAGCCCATTCTCACTATACAGCTGTGACCAATTTCCCATGAAGCTTTGTTTGATTAATTATGATTAATTAATTAATTAACTAGTGAATGTGATACATTAATTCATGTATTGTCATCAAAAATATACGCCTGTGTGAAAACTTTCAGCTTGATCGGACGTTGAAAAATGGGTGAAATATCGATTCCCATATAAAACGTTGATTAATTAATTATGATGGATTAATTAACTATTTAGTAAATCTGACAATTGATTCATGTATTGTCATTAAGAATACGTCTGTGTGAAAACTTTCAACTCGATTCGACGTTGGGAAATGGGTGAAACATCGATTCCCATATAAAACATTAATTAATTATGATGAATTAATTGACTATTTGTAGTAAATATGACAATTGATTCGTGTATTGTCATTAAGAATACGTCTGTGTGAAAACTTAAAGCTAAATTCGACGTTCGGAAGTGGGTTAAACATCGATTCCCATATAAAACATCAATTAATTAATTATGATGGCTTAATTGGTTATTTAGTAGATATGACAATTGATTCATGTGTTGTCATTAATAAGAATACGTCTGTATGAAAACTTTCAGCTCAATTCAACGTTGGGAAGTGGGTGAAATATCGATTCCCATATAAAACATCAATTAATTAATTATGATGAATTAATTGATTGTTTAGTAAATATGACAATTGATTCGTGTATTGTCATTAAGAATACGTTTTTATGAATACTTTCAACTTGATTTGACGTTGGGAAGTGGGTTAAACATAGATTTCCATATAAAACATTAATTATGATGAATTAATTGACAATTTAGTAAATATGACAAATGATTCATGTATTGTCATTAGGAATACGTCTGTGTAAAAAATTACAGCTTTATCGGACATTTAGAAGTAGGGGAATATCGATTCAAAGATTTCGTCCAGACAGACAAACAAGGCAAGCTAATACAAGCGTTGTAATAAAAAATTGCTGAGTAAACAATTGACTATAAGAGGAACGACGAAAATTAATGAGATGCTTCCCCCCCCCCCCCCCCCCCCCACTTTAGATATTTTAATAAAATGCCTCCTATCGTTTCATTTTCTATAATCCCCCCCCCCCCCCCTAAAATAAATCAATTCACGGGAAATACTAACATAATTTTCACGGATCACCAGCAAGAATTATAATGACAATCTCACTCACTATTCTTTGTGTAGTTCCGAACTACATTCGAGCGTGTAGATTGTAAAGCAAACAGGGTGTGGCACGCCACAAGTACGATCAACCACATGGTTGCGCAAATTATGGCATAGAAAAAGCAATGATAATTAATACCTGGTAACAATATTGGACTGAATTGGGCGATCGATATTAATACACAAATAGCAAACAAAACAAAACAACCGAAGACAAAGAATTCAAAAGGGGGCAGACGTTTGAAATAAGTCACACTTAAAACCACGATGAAAGTAACTATAGCCTAATAATAATAATAATCATCATAATAAAATCAATATGATTACTATTGAATATGAAAGAACAATAATATTGGAGCCGAAGACAATAAAGTCAAACGGGTACGAACAAAGCATTGACGAAAGGTATAGCTCAAATTAATTACATAAGCACATAGAATGTTCGTTTCTAAAACCACGAAGCGGCCGTAAATAATAATCTAATCAACAGTATTATGTGAATAAATACTTATAGTTTAAAAAACATTTATAGGAATTGAACAATATTACACAGAAATAGCAAACAATGAAACACAACAGGCAACAATATCAAAGCGGACAACTGGACAAGTAATGCCGAGGCTTACCTGGTGATGTGTTGACTCCACAATGTCTGAGCAGCGAATGGGACATTCCGCAAGGGCGCATCAAAGTAAATAGTCTCGCTCGCATCGCGTCATCGTCAACCAATCATTGTCACAACCTTGTTGCTATGCGGACAGTTCCAGAACTACTACTATCATCAGACAAGAACGAGGTACCCGTATCGATTATTTTACGTCAGAGGACTATAACGCCCCACCTATGCTACGATGATGACGGCACATAGCCTACTCCTGCCTAAAAGTAGTGTACCTAAGTTTCGTGGAGGGTTTGAGGATTTTTTTTTTATTTTTTCTGGTTTAAAAAATTTCATATTTCTTAAAAAAAAATATTTTTTATTTCACGTACTTCTGTTGAGAATGGACTTTGTACAGTTCGATTTTTCAAGTTTTTTCTGTGTGGCAAAGACGCGTAGCATGGCATAAGTTATGTCATGTACGGTAGTATTTCTTCTTATACTTTCTTTGAGGTGGGGGGGGGGGGGGGGGGGGGCTGTCCAATCTTCATAAATGATGTCACACAATTTTTACCCAGACTAGATCCCCCCCTTGTCACAACATGTGTGATTAACCCCCTTTAATGATGTCACATTGTGTCGCTTTGTGGACTATTACAGAACCACCAGATAAAAAAAATACAAATATCACCTTCACCATCATCATCATCATCATCATCATCACGAGATAAGACGGAGGTATATTGATTATCATCACCACCATATCATATATCATATTATCATCATCATCATCATCATCATCATCATCATCACGAGATAAGAACGAGGTATTGATTATTTTACGTCAACGGCTACGAAGCTAATCGAGACGATGATGGCAGCACGCAG
The DNA here is from genome assembly GCA_945910005.1 of Isoperla grammatica. Taxonomy (NCBI): domain Eukaryota; kingdom Metazoa; phylum Arthropoda; class Insecta; order Plecoptera; family Perlodidae; genus Isoperla; species Isoperla grammatica. Next base: position 133,894,589 of record OX246737.1, read on the forward strand.
CCTACTCTTGCCTTATAAAGTGGGTGTACGAGTTTTCATGCATGGTTTGGGAAAAGGTTTTAAAACATCTCTGTCTTGAAGTAATTTTACCAATTTTCTCGCTTGTTTGCTCTTTTTATTTAAATATATAACATATAATACCGAAATTAAAATTGATTGGGTCGCTGTGACCCAAAATATGTCTATATAAGAAAGGTGTACTTGTGTGGGTGAAAACCTCTGATTTGACTGATCTGGGCAGACCCGCACAATCGTACATACAGCAATAGTTATAAGTATTTGCAATGAGTCAAGTGCCCTATGGATAAGCTAAGATAAGATTGTGTTTATTTAGCTTCATCTGCTATTATTGTCGTACATAATATGTCTTACAACTTACCCCACACATCTACAACAACAAATAGGTGTATTTGTTACTCCCTCTATAGAGGTAGATTACAATATTCTATTATTAAATATAACGTTTACGTATTCATTCTGAAATTCCGTTTTACTTAATGAATTCCGTTTTATAGACAAACTACAACTTCAAATAGTTTGAGGACGGTGTAGCTTACCCTATGGGTTCCTACAGCAACCAGGATGCCCCACGGAGCTGCCACACAAGCCACGAACCCTCCGCATGTACGGGAGCGGTCACCCACCATATCCTGTCCTTGGCCAATGTTGCTTAACCTACACGCTCGCAGGCTGATATATCTGTTTGTGTAATCCTATTCACTTATTAAAATCATTTGCTAAGGGCGTCAGCTATAGCGGCTGGTACCCGGCAATAATAATAATATTTTTTCGTATGAATACCCGTTCCGGGTGCGCACACCAGCTTTACCTGATGTGCCCCTCTTCAGGTGACTAACTAGGTTATTACGGTGTTTGGGTAGTACGGAAGGAATGTCCGAAGGCTGTTAGTATGACTCAATCCTAGCATTCGCCTTTTCGACTGAGGAAAACGAAAACCTCGGAAAAAACCTTCAGTCAGGACTGCCGGTGACCGGAATCGAACCGGCGACCTCCCGAATTAGAGTCTCGCGTCTTACCGCTGAGCCATCTCTATACAGCTCTGCCTGTCATACGAGCGTCGTACAACGTTCTCTAATTTCCGTTCCGTTTCCTAATTTCCCTCTCCCAATTTATTTTCATCTGTTAATCTGAACAACAACCGTGATCCACGGTTTTGGTCCGTGGAAGTTAAGATTATTGTATTATTGTATTATTGTATGTATTCTATTTCTTGGGAATGTGCCAGGTATTACTTATGAATTATGATATAACTGCGATACAATTTTTAACTAGTTCATTTTTTAACTGTTCTTCTTGTATTTTATGTATTATTGTATGTACTGTTGTATGTAGTATGTATTTTGACGAAACCTAAATTATAAGGTGACCAGACTTACCGATTTGACCGGTACAGTACCTTTTTCAGAACACTTGTACCGGTGAACCGAGAAACACATTGAAATTACGTATTTGTACCGGTTTGTAATTTGAATTAAAAAAAAAAGTGTTCCGGTATTCTTTCAACTAACGACAACCCTGTCGATGGCAATAGCGCTTGGGGAAGGGGGGGGGAATTATATATTTAATGTATAGGCATTGAGTTTAAAACACAATGGTATAGGCTAGATTGCAGAGCCACCGTCTGTGCGGAGGCTCTCTTCAGCCGTACAGTTATGTTACACATATAAATATAAACAAAATTACAAACCATTAAGTACAATCAAAAAGTACAAAATACAAAATCGGTACAACCGTACAACCTATTTGTACAGTAACACTAATACAAAATACATTATGAATAGATATAAAGAAATATGAAATAATACAATGAAATAATGATAATAATATATTAATTATGAGGAACTAAAATACATTAATGAATAAATATAAAGAAATATGAAATAATACAATGAAATAATTATAATAATATATTAATTATGAGGGGAAGAGGAGATGGTGCAGTATGAGCGCGTAGCGGGTGACAGTGACTCACACGGGACTGCTGGCGCTGACTCACTCACTCACTGTCATGCCGATAGGCAGCATTTTCAACGGGCGGCTGGCGAAATACGACCGTGCATAACATGGCTACAAAACTGTACATATTCAATTATTATAATATATATTATTTATATGGGGCTCTGCCCCAGACCCCGCGTCCGCGGAGTTCGTATCCTTACACTTTGGTTGTCCCGGTTTGTAAACTTCAAAATATGGTCACCTTATACTAAATTAATGTAAATTGATAATGGTGAATAAACTTGATTTGATTTGATTTTATTATTGTTTGTTTTGTTACCGGAACTTGTTGTGTATTCATTATTTACATTTGCAAACATTTAACATCGGGTATAATCTTGTTTAGGGTCGGGGTAGCTCTGCCTGTCATACGAGGCGACTAAAACAGCTGACGCCACATCCAGGGGCGGACTGGGATAAAAAGGCCCGGGATGCTGGGTTTCGGGGGGGCCCGCACGAGGTGGCGTGGTGCAGCTGGGGTCTGGGGCGAAGCCCCATCCGCCGGAGGCAAATATGCCGAAGGCGTAACATTTTTTGGGGGGTTTCATTGAATTTTATGGCCTAAAATGCGATTTTAGGGCGCGATTAACAGAGGCCACCCTACCAGCAGCAAAATAATTTCAATTATACTCAATTACAATGAATATTTACAATAAATATTACAATAAATTCAATTATAATTTCAAAATAATACTTATAGAGTGGGGTTAAGATTTTTTTAGTAATAAAAAGAGAAGTATTTACATCATAGGAACTTTCTGGTGGCAGCCCGAGGCCCGGACTGCCAAAGGGCCCGGATTTGCCCAGGGGCTCGGGATGCGATCGCATCCCGGCATCCCTAGCCAGTCCGCGCCTGGCCACATCACAGTGTTAATTATTTATGACGTCGTTAAAAATTAAAGTAATAATAATTTTGAATATCCCTAATCCAGCACACTATAGCAAAATTCTGACCTTCCCAAAATCAGTAATGTTTGAAGAAGTAACTTTCCCTATGAGGCCAAAGTTCAAATACCCTTATACCCCACACAAAATGCAACCATTGTAACCGCGAACTTTATCATATTCATAAGTATCTTACAAATTCAGTTGCTTCAAAATTAATACATTATTATACTTATTTCATTGTATTATTTCGTGTATTTCATTGTATTATTTATAAAAACTGTAAAAACTTTAACGAACCTCCACACAACAAAAATAATATTCCACTCACTCTTTCAATCTGTACTCAGATATGGAATAACCTTCTGGGGAGTTACTTCTGAAGCCAACAGACTACGCACTTTCAGAATGCAAAAGCGGGCAGTCAGAAATCAGAATTATGTGTGGAGTTGACAATCGCCACCCTTGTCGGGAATTGTTCAGGTTGCACAGCATTCTCACTGTCCCATGCCTTTTTATTTTTGAAATAGTCACTCACACGAAAGCTAATATTCACCAGCTCACATCAAATGCAGACATTCATTCCCACGACACCAGGTCAAAACACAATCTTCATGTCCTCCCAAAGAAACTGTCACTCTCAAAGAAAAGCCCCCACAACATTGGCATCCATCTATATAACCTTCTTCCTAATCATCTCAAAGCCGAAACTAATATGTATTCATTCAAATTACAACTGTCCAAATTTCTGATCTCCCATTCATTTTACTCTGTGAGTGAATTTGAAGACCTAAAAACATATAGCCTAGCATGGAAGTGTCTGTTGGACTTGTATATGAACTAGTATACACTGTATTTTAATGTGTTTCACTTGTTATTACCCAGTATTTATGTACATATCTATCTATTAAGTTCTTATTTTTATATGTATTTGTATCTCTTTGACAATTCCAATTTCCAAACTGTTTTGGATCAACGGAAGCTACTATACAATAAACAACAATAAACATATTCCTTTATAACTATATTCATAATGTGTTTTGTATAAATGTTACTGTACTAATAGATTATACCTATTTTGTATTTTGTACTATGTAATTGTACTAAATGTCTTGCAATTTTTGTTTGTATTTACATGTGTAACTAACTGTACGGCTGACGAGAGCCTCCGCACAGACGGTGGCTCTGCAATAGCCTGTACATTAAATAAATAATAAAGGTAAGACGAAAGACTCCAAAACTCGGGAGGTCGCCGGTAATTCTGACTGAAGGTTTTCTCCTCAGTCAAAAAGCGAAAATCCTGGGACTGAGTTCTACTAACTCTACTAGCTTGTCTTGTTGCCTCGGACATTCCTTCCCAACTATTATCAATGTTATCACTTCACTAACCTTATCAACTTAGTAAACGGTACATTGAAGCATATTCTGTTTTCAGTTTGTAGTTTTTACTCACTGCCATGTAGTAGTTAAGTCTAGTAACTAGTTTTAATTACATTATAAATTTATTCGCTCTTTTTACAAAGAGTTTAACGATGTACCATGTACCTTGCAAAAGAATAAACATATATTCTACTATTCTATTCTATTCTATTCAAACGCCCTGTGTAGTGTGTACCTAGTTAGTCACCTGAATAGGTACAGCAATTGTATGTACCCTACAACTGGGATACCTATGAAATATTTGTGGTATTACCTTAGATTTGGAACAGCATGCGGTCACCCACCCGTCTGCTGACCTGCACTTGTGACCCCTAACCACCGCACCGTGTACAAAGTACGTACGGGACCCGCCCCAGCTACAGTGAGTGACTCGGTAAGTCAACCTTATCATGTTCACTGTGAGATCATCTGAAATTATCGAATGACTCAATACTTGAAAACAACAAGACCTCGGTTGCTCAGTTTGAATATTCCAAAACACGTTACTGATTGGTTGTCTATGAAGAGTGGGACCCAACCGGTGGCTCGCGGGCCATCAGTGACCCGCGGAGGGGTAGTCAAAATATCAAAACTGCGCGAAATACAGTAATATATCAGTCATCTTATCTCAAGAACAACACCGATAACATTCATTCAGTGTTGAATTCAGAGTTTTGTCCCCGGGGGTCATCATCGAATAAGGGGGGGGGGGGGGGGGGGGGGGCAAATTTGCATAACCCTCACTGCTTCCGCATTACATTTTACTAATAAACTGTCAAGTAATCTGTATATGCTCAAGAAATGTGAAAGTGTAAGAATTCCATGTTGACATGTTTATTCACAGCTGGATGTCCAGTTGAATTTGAAAAGTGACAGAGTTTAGATAATCCTGGCCCTTCTCTGCTTCTTCTGCTTGTTTCAGGTCTCTTGTTACCTACTTTTGTGACCCACACAGAGCTTTATATAGGAACTTTTAATTAAACATTCAAAACAATATTTCCGTGTAATATATTATTAATCTATTATAGAGTTTGTAGCCAATTTATTTCCGGAAGGGGGGGGGGGGGGCAAATGACAATCCCCGAGGGGGCTTCGCCCTCCCGGAATCATAGCTGAATTCAAAACTGGTTAATTCAATTCAATTCTTATTCATTCACTGTATCCTATCTATCTATACCCTTTTATGTAGACTGATTATGATTATTTTAGTATACCTATACCTATTATAATATTATATCAAAGATTAGACACCCCTACTGTCTAATCTTTGATTATATGTTGATGATGTCCATATACATGTACATGTATCTACGGAACTGATAAATAAGTACACATGTACAAAACATTATAGCTATAGGTATACTAGCATTGACTCACCCCGACCTCAGATCATTTGCTCTTTTCATGCACGCTGTTTCAACGATAATCAGCATCCATTTTAAATTAAATTAATAATTATAATAATAATAAAAATAAAAATAATAATTATAATAATAATAATAATAATAATAAGTAGATTTTAATAAGGTAAACACATGGAAATACTTGACATTTGTGTCCGTACAACATGTTTATGCCGGTTTTGACCGAGTTTGTATGTATTGCAACAATAAATAATAATAATAATAATAATAATAATAATAATAATAATAATAATAATAATAATAATAATAATAACAACAAAGCATATACCACTCTTGAGTTTCCCAAAACGAACGAACTCCCAAGCTGGGAGTTCGACGAGCCTCCGCTAGGCGGAGATCAAGGTAGACCTTGACTTTAGTCACCAACTTTCTGATATTTATTTGCAGCCCAAGGTCTACTTGATCTCCGCCTGGCGGAGGCTCGTCCGTTAGGCGGAGATCAAGTTGACCTTGTTTGCAGCCCAGTGAAGAATTCGGGAGGTCATCGGATCCCAGCAATCCTGACTGAAAGTATTTCCTCAGTCAAAGGTGAATACTGGGATTGAGTTCTACTAATATTAGTTATATCTTGAGAACAGGTGATTACTTTTAACTGTGATATGGTGTCAGAAGAACTGAAACCTGGATTAACAAACTTTGATATTTTAATTGTTACGGTTTATAGGTAAAACGTTTGCTTAATTTCCTCAAACGAATGATATACGGTACTTTTATATTGAATTAATCCAGTTTCTTGTTCTAACGAATCCACATTGCAGGTATTCAAGGTATCTTATAAGGGGAATAACCCTTAAACATCAGATGGGAAATTTCGTAGTACAGGCATTGAGTTTAAAATACCTAAGGTATTTTAAACACAATGGTGCAGGTGGAACAAACAAGAATTCAAGAATGTCTTTTGCATCATGAGTAGGTTTTAATTAGTCCACAAATTACTTCAATGATACATTCAAAATAATTGATAAGTGCATAATTATAATGAAAAGTAGATAAACCAGCATATATGGCACAAATACAATCAGGCAATCTTAAAGGAAATTTAAATTTACATATTTGATGGAAAATATGAGAATTAATTAGTTTTAACATTTTAATTAATTATGCTAATTAGGGGTATCGGACAACAGTAGTTTCTTATGCGAATGTAGGTACACATAAGTAACAAACAACTTCTGACCAAAAAAAATTCTGTACCAACTAGTTCCGGGTCCAACTGTTGGTTGTTGGACTAAAAGCCAAGCCCGAACCGATGCTGTAGAGTGTAGAGGTCTGCAGTGCACGGACCTACTTCTAAAGCCCCGGTCCCGGCATAATGGCGAGCCCTGCCTGACCGGGGCCCTTAGTGAGTAATCTAATCGAAAACCGGGCATTGCTCGAGCCCGGGTGAAGTGTAAATTGACCCGTATCAGCCTGGTCACCTGCAAATATTAGCTCGCTCAGCTGCCAACAAGACAAAATATTATAAAAGCCCGATTTGATTATAGTCTATAATCGTAGGCACGAACCCGCCAAAATAAAGTTGAGAGAGGGCATTCAACAGAAAACGTTGTAAAACATCATGTTTAGTATTGTCTGTGGTATTGTATTCGCAAGTGGCTAGTTCGAAGAAACTGTTCGTCAGTGTCTGGCGGGGTAGTAAAGCCATTAAAGGACTATCAATAGGATGCCAGCCTCTCTCAACTCAGCTGACTCAAACCCACCCTGCGGTTGTATGTCACCACGAACAAGCCGAGAGAGCGTGAAAGAAACGGACTTCGCCTTCGACGTCCAACCTCAGACTGAACACAATACCTCCCGGGACCAGGTTTCGGTTACGTCAGCCGGGCTGTCACGACCACCACGAGCAATGTGTCCAGCGGCGTACTGGGCAAGGCGTCCAGTGGCGTACCGGCGATACGGTACACTATTAGTCTCGCAGGTGATCTAGCGGCCGTTTTTAATGCCTGTTATCAAAATTCAGTTATGAAAATTACGCATGATTAAAAATTCAGCTACCTACATGACTTTTCAAACTGTCTTGTATTCGTTTGCAGTTACACTATGAAGAGATTCCTAGATCATCGGTATAGACAGGGGTTTCTTGTAGAAATATACACCTATACCCAGGGCATGGTTGTAGAGTTGTACAAACATTCTGTACCAGCTTAACCAGCCGGCAAAGGCGCTGTGATCGATTGGTACTTAAATCCCTTTGGCATCCAGGGTGTCAGTATCATGTGGTGGTGGTGGTGGTGGTGGAACATCTTCATATTGTCACTCGTTTAGCAGACTCGATTAGCACAATGAAATGAGATGTAAAGCCCAAATCATCATCAACGTAATCAACAAATTGGAAAGGGTTGAAAAATAAAAGTGAAAACAGTACATGTTACAACATCATATTTTAATACATTTACAATATTGGAATTTAATTACACATCCCATTTTTTAAATAGTATAGTAATATTAAATAATATTATGTAATTATAATTTACAATATTAATAGTAATTAATAATAATAATAATCAAAATAATAATGATAATAATAATACAAATAATATCAAACATACCTCACAATGATTATGTCTCGTGCTCCCCCAAAAAAATGAAGTAATTCGTACACACAATTGTCATCTACTACCGTACATTGCTATTTCCAATAGAGTTCATTTAAACACAGAGCCTACCCATATATGAACAACCATGCAATTGATTACCTAAACATTTCATTTATCTTGGCCCCTTGTAATTGAACACCGAGATCTTGAATGTCTTTGAAGTGAAGTCAAAGATTGTCGATCTAAGGTGGCACCGATTAGACACGAACCCACGGTCCGCTGACAATACAGAACGCTTTGTGGTACGACCCGATCCAAACTCACTGACCTCCTATCCGTCGAGATGGACTAACATAGATCTACTGATCGCATTATTATAGCACAGGTTTACGTCACACTCCCGGCTCTACCCTATTGGTTTCCCTGCCATCCCAGCTACCAGGGCCATTCATAGTTGAATCCTAGCCCATTAGAAAGTCAACGTTAATACCCAATTGTTTTATGCATGTCATTGTTCATATAAGAAACAAAATCCCTATGAACAATGTGTGGTGGTATACAATGGGTCGCCTGGAAATATGAACCTTACTCTTATTTAACAACGCATTGGACGTGTCGGTTATCGTAGCAGCCTGGTACGAGAAGCAGAGCTACGCTAGATCGTTAGTCCATTCAAACGCAACATCTCTTTGTAATTGTAGGCGCGCAATGGATCTAACAACTTACGCTCGTTCTGTGTCATGTTTTAACTACTGTAACTTCAACAGTACGATCTCATGTCTATTGATTTATCAATAGCAATTATAATCTGTCATGAAACTGTAGTCACAATCAAATTATCATAAAGTAATATGGCAGATAAATGAGAAATTATTAGCATTACCATTAGCAACCTATACTGATTTTCTCTCCAAGACCAAATTTGTTTAAGATTTTGCTCACTGTTATACAATTGCTGATCGATTGAAAAACATACTACGCTACTGAAGTATGTTTTGATGTTTAACTATTAGAAATAGTACAATACATCGTACAATTGACACGTCAAACAGCCTAGCAGTGGTGAATTACTTCAAGGTATATAACGCTCCGGATGCAACCACAGTTCACGACACGAGAATGCTTTCGTAGTTGAGAACGGCAACCCTTAGCTTTTCGTAACCCCCACGAGATCGGTCTGTACCACGACCTTCACACAAACCAATGCACGTCTTGATTCGCGCCACAGTAGATCGGCATTATTATTTTTTTACATTGCGTTCTGATATCTTAATAGTTAATCAGACTGGTAAGGGAAGCAAGATAAATTACTAGTCTTAACAATATGTTTAATATTTAGCTAGGTGTATATACAATGAATGGAGTGAACTATGCAACGGTGAATTGATGTCACTATAAACTATAGGGACGATAAGTAGCATCTTATAAAACGAACATAAAACGAGGTATTCATCCTGAGTAAAGAAGTATTGCTCTTAAGAAAGGAAAGTGATTAAAAATGGGATTATCGGTCTCTGCCCATCGAGAGCCAACGAGAGAGAATTCTGTAGCAGTACAATTAAACTGGGGTCACAATGACTAGGCTCTACAATTCACTGTCCTTCTTAAAAATGATCCAACTTTAATGCTACCATCTTCAGATTAACCCACAAAATTTACACATACTTCATGAATATATATTATGTAACTGAAATGTCCATATTTCATAAATAGACAATGTGATATTGAATAACAGTCAGATTTAGATTTAATTTCTATGTCAAAGTACATAACGATGTGAATAAAGTAGGTGGTTCCGAAACGGGCCAACATTTAGAGATATGTTTGTTATGTACCCAGCCCGGTCCACTAAGCCAGTAGCTTGACCTATCAAGCGCCACGTACTATCATTGATTGTGTGCTACAAACCCCAAAGTTAAAAATTAAAAACATAATATGTAAAAAAAGTTCACATGCAAGCATTTTACCACTTCCAATTTCAATAGCATTATGTAATGACTTGTGTGATTGAATACAATGACAATTACTACTAGCACTATATTGCATTAATGTATAACCACTGTTGGAAATGAGAAAGCATGTTTATAACATTGAGCCCCAGTTTTCAGATGTACCGCAATGAAGAGTGATATCGACTCCCTGCCTGACAACCAGAGCAGGCCAGATCAAGAAGCTAATTTGTATTGGATAGCAAGAAAAATGAATGGCTGAAAAGTCATCATCGCATAAGAAAAAAAAAAAAGTTTCCAAGCACTTGTTAAAGCATACCATTAAATGTGATAGTGTCAATCCAAAACCTAACTTTGATGTTATGCTTTGTTAACACAAAACCATTCCTTTTCCAAAAGCATAAAGACCATCTAAGCAAAAGCATTATAGCGTTTGATATAGTCATGTTCTAACGAGTTGTTAAGTGCGTATATTTGTCTTGAAATATAGTTAGGTACGATTATTATCTCTGGCTGGATCTAGCTAGTATAGTATCGCTGCCTGATTGGCCGAGCAAGATTGCATTTTATTTTAACCCATACTGGATGGTACGCAAGCCTACGATTGGTGTATAAGCCTATCCAATGTTTGTCCAAAACAAATCAAAGGGAACTTGGGCACGCGATTATTCTTTTAAATCGTAACGAACGGTGTTCACTCTATGCAGTCAACAAAAACAAGGATGCAGGCTTCTGTAAAGAAAACGATTGACAACACTGGCCAGACGATCCATGGCTTTTATGGTCGCAATGTAAGAATTTGGCTGGGTTCTGAGGTAATATGTAACACATACATACAATGAATGATTTGTCTAGTAATATATACAACATGGCTATTTCTTGATACATGTACACCACTCATTGTTTCGATGCTGCTTTCTTTGTCAACAATTATGTATCTACTATAAAATCGTAATCAATCAATAACATTGTCAAGGTTTCATTATTGTGAGACTTTTATCTACAAGATGCTACCAAGCAATCCCACTTATTAATAACATGTAGCCCATGTGGCCGCGTGATATGACGTCTCAGAGGAATGTTCACGGCTTGACAGGGACTCGGATCGAACACATGTATTGACTTTATATAATTGCTCTCAAGTCTGTGATCACACGTGTCGAGAACGAAATCATTTGTGCATTTTATTGAAGCTAATTCATTCTACTTTCAAAAAATGAAGAAAAAATACAATGAAATGTCGGTGAATAATAGACAAGGGTAGCTCCCTAAACTGTTTCGCTCTGCTGTGTCCAGCATTTGTATTGCATTCATGTACGTGGACAACTTGGTAACTTCAAGTAGGCTCTTCTCTTCATCTCTTCCCCAATACAAGGAGTGTGGTTGCAAGGTACAAGTGTACACAAAGGTGAAGATTAACATGTTACTGTCAGTTTAAAGAACATCGGCATATCGACATAATATCAGGTGGATTAATGAAGCTTCTTCTGCTTGGAGGTAAAGTTAGAAATACCCAAGTCTACCGACATTTCATTGCACTTTTCTTGAAGCGAATCTATTGGGTACACATTAGTATTTTCCATGCTTGCTAAGTCTTTATGCAATTCTACCACTCTTCTATAACTGGCTATATTATACTTGAAACATCCATTTCAGCATAAATAGTGCTACAACACAACACAACTTTTAGACAATTGACAAGCCACTGATTTCAATTACTGTATTGAGGCAAGAGTTTGTACATCGTGCATGTGTGTATTTGCACAGAGCACAGAGCACAGAGCACTGAGCACAGAGTACAGAGCACCGAGCACAGAGTACAGAGCACAGAGTACAGAGCACAGAGCACAGAGTACAGAGTACAGAGCACCGAGCACAGAGTACAGAGCACAGAGTACAGAGTACAGAGCACCGAGCACAGAGTACAGGGCACAGAGCACAGAGCACAGAGTACAGAGCACAGAGTACAGAGTACAGAGCACTGAGTACAGAGCACAGAGCACAGAGCACAGAGTACAGAGCACAGAGCACTGAGCACAGAGCACAGAGTACAGAGTACAGAGCACAGAGTACAGAGCACAGAGCACAGAGTACAGAGCACAGAGCACAGAGTACAGAGCACAGAGCACAGAGTACAGAGCACAGAGCACAGAGTACAGAGCACACAGTACAGAGCACAGAGCACAGAGTACAGGGCACAGAATATGGAGAGTACAACATATACACCTCACCTCGTTCGTAACAAGAGATCAAACAATTTGGGCTGGAAGAAGGTCGTGGAGTGAAGACTGTCAAGATTTCAACATCACACGTTAAATTAATTAATAAACTAATATGTATACAGTATATATATAAGTATCACTTGTTGACTACACCAGCCATAAGCCACCCTACCCAACACACAGATGGATGGTCCTCCACAGACAAGAATGAATGACACTGACCTCATACTGTTTACGCCAACTAGATACCACACAGTGTGAAGTAAAGGGATACACTTTCAAGCATTCATAATACATTTATAGTAATAATGATAAATACTCTCTTTTATTCAAATTGTTACCACAATGTAGCAGCTTGCTGTCTTTCTGTTAATTTGAACTTATCAATAAGTTGATGCATAGGCTCCAGTACCGATAAAAATGGGTCCTTAGATAGGGTCAATAGAAGTCGATAGTGAACATGCGCAAATGCACAAAACCGATTCAATAAATACAAACAAGGTTAGTTGTTACTACCTAAAACATCGGTACAGATGTACGTAGCCCTGCAAGCTAAGGTGCGACAGTGAGTGAGTCAATCATAAGAAAACACTTTCAAGAGAGTTAACCTTATGTTAAGACTTAATTATCCACAAGAACGAATGGGTAAGCAGATTTGTATGAAATGAAATAACAACTAAATTCTCGTGAAGACATGCTCACTCACAATCAACACTCGGTTACATAAACTGATCTTCAGTGGGGGCATCACAGCTCCAGTTATTAGTTACGTACCTTCTTGCTGCGAAGCAACGTAAAGTCACCGTTGACATTGTGTCTACATTACGGCCCCAGCCCGAAACAAGATCAAGAAAGCGTGTGATGCGCAGGAGGTGTGGGCGTGATACGTGATTGGTCTTTCCGTTCATGTCTTGTTGACTACAACTCACTTCGTTTATAAAAATAGTTTTTAATAACACAACTGAATGAATAACTAAAAGTGTATTAAGATACCTTTAGAAATGATATGTGGCAGAGTACAATATATAAAATCTGTTGGATTTATTTTGCTAGTTACACAAGAAATTTTGCTAGTTACACAAGAAACAATTTTCAGTAACATCAATTTTATCAAGTTGTTTACGTGATTCTACCATCCACGTCTGCCACATTGCCCCCACCCATTCTCGAATTAAATAAAATTCAACAGTTAAAATGCTGGTAAACAAAATTGTTTAGTAGCAGGGTAGTTGATGTTATACACAGAAATTGTGGTACATATAGTCTTCAGGTACAATAATAGTACTGAACATACGGTTCATTCATGTTGAACTACGAAGAAAAACAGCATTCTGCAATTTGTTTCTGATAGTACATACTACATATCAGCCTTATACAATAGGTATCTTATTTTTCGTGTTAAAAATACTGTACAGTGAAATGTAATTTAAATAAATTTTTCACAGTCTAGCAGCTTTCAAAAGTGTACTTAGTACATGATTAAAAATATAATAACATGATTGTAACATGAAGAGCACTCAAAATAGACTAGATGCATTCTGGTGGCAAGAAAATAAACTTCTATTAGGAGTGGTTTAGCTGTCATTTTTCATTGTTGTTTTATTGTTACTATTCATCAATGGCGCTGAAAGGAGGTTGCTTAGCAGCGCTATCTATGTAAGTTTTGAGTCCTCTATACCTTTTTCAGAAATGATCTAGGACCCTTAGATAGAGCTAATCACGGCCCTCTAGATCTTCAATGACAACAATGCACTTTAACATAACTATCAAGGACCCTTAGCTAGATAGAGCCCTAAGCAATGAGCTCATTTAAAAGAGGTATAATTTCTAATTGTTAATGGTAAAAACGTGCTAGAGAAAAATGGTACATAACAGATAACTGACATTTCACTGTACAGTGTACACTAATACACAAAACAGACATAAAATGATTCATACACATTGATACATGATTCTAATAAAGGCATAAAAAGCATCAAGTATAATTTTAATACATTTACAATGAGAATGGATGCAAGTAAAGTACATATTGCATCTAAGCATGTGGTTCGTTGTTTTTTAACATTGGGTGTCAAGTCAAGTACAGAGGGATTGTCCGCAAGTACCTACTTCCTTTCCATTACCGTTATTTCTTAAACGAAATAATGCAATATTTATTTCTGAACTACTATACTTTTTTCTATCTTTACTTGATGGTACTAAATACCATCTATAACAAACAGATTTGCTACTTGTTAACTATGCAAAAACATTGGCAACGATCCAACAATAACACTGAATTTGGCCTTCTATCAAACTCAAGTACATAGAGCAATGAATGCTAGGGATGACATCTGGATCTGAAACATTTCCTCAAGACTTGTCTAGTAGCCAATGAAGGAGGCTAGAATGGTAGCAGCCAATACAGCCAACTATAGATGTTACAACATACAGTTAGCTCCTCGCTTGCACTAAGCGACAGGCTAAAACACACTGATTACAGTCACGAATGTTGACTTGGTTCTACATCTCGATACTATTAGTGCGTCAGACTGTACAAGTGACTGACTGCCACGGGGATATACCATTTGCAGTCTCAAAACAGTACAGTGAGTCCTAACTGAACACAATACTAGGAATCAGGTCAGGAATTCTTGTTCAAATTTGTGTGTGTATTTTGGTACCCGATGTCATCCCTACTAGACCTATGTAATAAATAACACGAAATAATGTTGAACTTATGAGCAAAAAGAAAATCTAGGCAAATAAAAATTTGGTTAAAATTTCCTGATGATCTATTAGTATTACAAACAAAAATGTGCATAGAAAACCAATAAGCTGCCTTTACAATGACAAATCTATCAGGTACAACAGGAGCATAAACCAATAACTTTATCATCAAACATACTTTACTTGTGTGGAGTGTGCCAATCTCCATATTTAACTTGAAATTTTCCCAAATTCCGTTATGTGATTATTTTGTCTTTGTTTGAGTTTAAATCCTGAACATTTATTAATCCCTAATAATTATTGCTAACGGTCAGAGCCGACACAGTCGAAAAAGTCGTCGGAAAGGCAAGCCAACAAACGCTCAAGCTCCTGTTCCTATTGTACATACTGCATTTCACTAAGGTATTAGATTTTAAAACGTTGAGGTTTCAACGGCGGGAAGCCCGCGCTATGCTACGTGCACGCAGCACCATAGTTCATCCTCTCACCACCGAGCGAGCGGTCAACGTCCTAGAGCAATTTGATATGAGCTGCGATAACAATACAATAAATTAACTACCGTACATACTGATTAGAGTGGCTAGTGTGTTGGGGTGTCAGACGCCAGAGTCGAACGCGGCGGTGGGGGAGCCGGTGAAGCTCATTGGCTGGGCGTTGTCGACAAGCGATGACTTCATGCCCTGTGGCTGGGCGGGCGCGGGCGTGGGCGCAACGGTCTGGATGGCCGCCGTTCTCATCTCCTCAGCCGACGCCCTGGAAACACAACGCGACACTCTCAACCGTGCTCATTGCAAGGTGGTCGGACGTGGAGGGGATCCCAGGACGAGGCTTTCAGGCGGGAGAGGAGGAAAAAGAAAGGTAGGAAGGCCAAGAGAGAAATGGGGAAGATTAATTGAAAAACAAGATAAATCATGGTAGGATGTGGCAAGAGTACAACTGTGGGAAGACAGAAAATAATGGAACAAATTGGTGAAGAGGCAGGAGAAGATGATGACAAAGAAACACTTGAGTCTGGCAAGCTAAGTACATATCTAAAAGTTTCATGCTCTACATAATGGTGGACAACCATCACTCAACCGGACACAGTTGGAACTGAGTTAAAGGTTAATATTATAATTATTATTATTATTATTATTATTATTATTATTATTATTATTATTGTTGTTGTTATAATTATTAATATTATTATCCATAAAACTTAAAATTATATAGACTGGAACTAAAAGAAGGTATTGTCAAATGTTCAAAACTAATTTTAATATTTTTATGTGGGGTATGAGTGACCTACTACAGTATTACCTAATCTCAATTTACGTAATGTAAGTACTGTTAAGTAAGTAAGTACAGTAAGTCTACAACTGTGTGTCATATAGTAACAAAACGAACTAAGCTACATTGTCATTTGAAATGCAACCTGTTTTCTGCTTTACAAAACCATAATTAGGTATTTGGCAATGAGTGCTAAAAAAATATGATATAGCAAATCACATTTTGGCAATGTGTGTCAAGCAAGATCCAGTTGAAAGCCCTGCTTGTATCAAACGATAAGAAACGATGGGAAAAGAGAGAGTCCGTGACAAAGTCCCAAAAGTCAAATTTGAGGTCACTTCTATAACCATCGGCTGAAGTTATAGTTTTAACAGCGTAAACAATAAACATATAGGTACTATGTAAAGGGGTCTTTCGAAATCAATATGGGACGAGATATGACATGCTTATCAACCAGCAAACTGTAGCAATTGTTTGCTTTGCCTGCTGATAAGATTGCTGTGTATGTGTCGTCCCAAGTGTTGATGGGGGACAGATGCCGGGTCAACATCCATCGTATTTGTCAGTCAGTTAATTAGGGTCAAAGTCTCTGGTCAGAATTAATAGTGACCCTTCGTTTACAAATGCCCACGGTTGCTAAGATGACGATGATATTGTGGCTCTTCGTCTCACATTTTGGCACTAATGCTATTGAGACAATCAATGTACAATTCAGGATGCGAACCTGAAACCGCGATTTTTTAGAAACCCCTTATTGATCACAACCACTATGCCGGCTTTGGATTTAGCATTAAATATACTTTGTTTACTTTGATTGATACATATGACTTACTGTGAGATTCTCCCCTCCCCCTCCCCCCCAGGGTGCTTGATTTCCGTGTGGCCAGGCACACAATGTATCAACAACATTTACCTGTGCCATGAACATTATAAACGTTTTAAACGTTTCGTCCCTAGCTGATGCAGGACTGATCTTTGGTTCAGTTCTATTTGGGTACTCGCCATGTAAAACTAATTTAACGGTTATTTATTGCCATGTAAACACAATGATGGTTAGAATGTTTACATTGTTTGTACATGTTATCTTGGACAAAGTCAAGGAAGCCCACAACTATTTACAAGTGTGGCAAACTGGTATGTAGATGCGTGGATGCCATCAGATCAGCACCAACATCAACCAGACTGAGAACTACAGTAGGCTATAATAGACTACTTCTAGTGCTACTACATATTCCTATTTATTTATAAGACCATAGTATTGATAGGGACTCAATGGATATGTTCAAATCTACTGAATGTACATTGGGAAAAATGTCATATGAGATTAATATTAAATATATACTAAACTAATCGACTGGTATGTAGGCCTACAAAAAGATTGCAGACTTATGCTAAAACGTAATTGACTATAAATCTAATTAATATGTAAATTGAAGTTGAGATATTCCAGCATTCATGATGTACATGCTGTACTAAATTACTATCTATCTAGTATACATACTACCAATAGAATAATATACAATATCTAACGATAAAACAAAAATGAAATAGCACAGTAAAATAAAAGCAAATGCAAATTAACATTAGGATCCAAATTGGCTACAAGAATGACAAAATACATGAAAGACAAGGTACAAACAACTGTGCAGAAGTAAAACAAAATAGAAAATTGTGTACAAGAATCTTAGCATGATCTTCTTATCTCCTTGTTTCATAGTACTGTACAGAAATGTGAATGTAAAAAAAGACATGTGAAATGTGTCATGTATTGGATGGAGCAGCAATGACTAATTTAGATGTAACACAAGTGAGCACATTTTATCTCCATGTATGTGTGTTCAATATTGCAATTGTGACTATTTAATTAATTATTAAAACCTTAGTTATAATCAAAATATTAGCCATACAGATAAGAATATGTATTTAAATCTTTTTCATACAGTCGTTCATGAATACAAAACCGCATGACAGCTTATTTTACACATTCTCTTTGTGATGTGTGTTGTTTACAATATTGATATTACTATTATACTGTATACAACACCATTCCACATCTTTAATTTAAATTTATTGTAAACTGACATCATCAACAACAAAATAAAACCCTCGTACCGTACAGAAGCACTCCGAGCGAGAGAACGGCTGAAAAGAAATGTTACAGCTTGCCAAGCGTTGTCTACGAGTGCTGCGTCATGCAAGCGTACGAGTGCAAGGGCATGCGTATGAGTTAGTGTGTTTGCCTCTCTCTCTCTAGTTATGTAGGCCCTTAAGTCGGACGCCACACGTCGGGGTCTTCCATTAGGGTCGTGTGGTGGTCAGGTTGGCCCCCCTGGGGACTCAACGGCTGCGGGGAAGCCATGGCTGCCATATCCTGTTGAGAGCCTCTGCCAGACATACCAACCATTCATTTAACCACACCTACACTGTGTTCTACCATTATGTACACTTATCTACACGCGTAATTAATATTAGTAATTACTAATTACAACTTATTTACAAAATACTATTACTATTAGTCCTACACACAATATGTGGATTTGCAAAACAGAGAGTACCTAAAGCTTAGAGCATGATTCAGTACTTAATGAAGTTCATTTTAGCCTAGCAATTACAAAGTATATCATGAGAAAATAAGTGTTATTCTTGTTTTCTGCCCTAGATTGTCTAGCCAATGCTTCAGTGCGCAGTACTAATACTTGTAGGCTATGCCAAGTGTTTGAGTAATGTGGTTGGTGGGGTTGTTAATGTGACCGATGATAAGGAACAAAGAATTGACTCCCCCTACAGGCAATATACGTATTTGAAACATGTACAGTGTGTTTATGTAATTGTAAATTTGTGTCAGTTTTATACTACACTGTACACTAAATAGTCCTAATCAAACACTTAAACCCAAAGTTCTTCAGGAGAGGGGTGAATACCACAAAACAGGCACAGTGAGCTAGCACTTATTAACATTTTCAAAAAGTATTGGGTGATTATAAATTTTCATTTTATAAGAAAGTAAGTATCAGTTTACAGTGAAACAATAGGCCTAATGGAGAATTAACAGGAAATTCAATTGCAAAATTTGTTTTTAAAGTAGAAATACTAACTAGTACAACACACACAATACTCCTATGTACCGGTACATGTGCAACCAACAACCACAATAGGCGTAATTAACAAGAAACGAATAATTTTATCATGTTACGGATAACAATACTAAAAAATTGTAATGCCAATCCAGTTCTCCATTATATAAGCCTGAAATTATTTTTTGAGACTTGGCATATTAACATTGTTCTCAGATAATTCAGCATTGTGCTTTTAAATACGAGCCCAAGGCAGCTTGGTAATTTCCAACAACACCCATTGGGCTACACGGCAGTAATTAAAAGTAATTTATATTATTATTGTGTACCTATGTGACATTAATTATCTAACAGGCAACAGAACACCAACCCTCTGATATTTTCAGATGCCCAGAGCAGAAAGCACAAAAACAAATACACAAAACATTTACCAACACCACCACACTGACACCAGCCGTTAGTAGACAAAGCCAGATTGTGAGTTGTTATTTAAGGGTTTAAGTAGGCCTACATGTATTTAATATATTTATTTTACACAAGTTACATAGGTAGACCTACTAACAATTATAATTAGGGATGTCAAACGATTAAATTATTATAATCGATAATCGAATTCACTTTCACCTCCATAATCGATTATTAATCGATTTTAATCGTTTTGTTAAATGTCGGTATAGTAGCAAGTTTCTTCCAAACTTCGGTCTGGTTTCGGTTAGTTTGAATTGCCCGCGCAAGCCACGAGTTCGCAATTCGACTTCTTTTCGACTATCGATATATTTTACGTCACGGAGTATTTTTGTTATGTTCTGTCCAAGATTTCGACGGTAATTTCTGTCCTAGATAGGCCTGAAGGGCTATAGTTATTCACTTCCCGTTTTTTTTGAACCAATAAGTAATTAAGTATGCTGAATATGCGTCGTAATATTATTACTTTCATGTGCAGCGTAATTAAAATTTACGTGATGTGAACTAAAAATCGTAGCGACTTTTCTAACCTTACTTCTCTTGTTATTTGTGAACAAACATAACAACTCGTATTTTTATAGATCGTAGGCGTCGAATGCTGGGTGTAGGGTAGGCGACTAGACACAGCTATAGGCCATATCACATTAGGTTCCGAACTGACAATTGCAATCGTAGATTCGAGCTTACGATTGGCGGCGCATGCGCAGTAGCTGAGTTCGGCCAGTCTACGGTTGCAATCTTTTTATAGACCGAGCTCTAAAATAAGATTGGGAATCGTAGATCCGAGTCACGTGAACCAATCAGGAAGGAGAACGGTTAAATACGAATTGAGCACTGTCACAACATAACCTCAAGCAACAACTACTTTAATGGAAACAAAGAGCCAATAAGTTTAATTATTTATTTGTTTGTGATTAAGGCTTGTCTTATTAGTTATTATTATTGAATTTATTTCCTAGTTGAACGATTTTAGGATTTACAGCTGGTCAAGTGTGATTGGATAATTGTAGATTGCGATTGCAATTGGCGACTCCAGTCTACGATTCCAATTGTAGTGTGATATGGGCTTATTCAAAATATGACTGGAAATTCGGCTCAAATTATGACGCAAAGTTATGCTGTTGCTGTTCTTAGGCCTACTGTAAATGAAACTGAGCAATAGCGATGCTAGCGCTAGCGCTCGCGCTCGAATAGGCGGCAGATCTTGAGAACTAAATTTAAAAAAGCGCGAAAATTTAAAATCGATTTTTTTTTTAAATAATCGATTAATCGTTTTCGATTAATAATCGATTAATCGAATCGATTTAATCGTAATCGTTGACATCCCTAATTATAATGGTGTGTAGGCCTACCTACCCATTATTAATCTCAGTAATATACAGGAAGAGTTATTTTTGACAGCTTGGGTATAAAAAACAACATATATTAGGTAACGATAAAAATTGTCGCTGTTCGAGCGCCTATTCAACAAATCTAGCCAAATTGGTTTCATCAATTCCATCCATCAATTATCTATAATAGGGTACCGTATAATATTAGGTGCTAATAGACATAATCACTTACTTCTTTCCGAGACCCATCAGTCCGTAAATGATGCCCGTCGTGAAAATCAGCCCACTGCCAAATATACTTGTCAAACCGGGACACAAGAAAATAGCAGGCAGAGCGATGATACAATACAAAGCTGCTCGATTCCAATATGGCCTCTTGTCTACAAAATCGCTAAGATTCTGAACGAAGTCAATGAAGAGGCAGCAACAAGGAGCTTCGATGACGATGACCAGAAAACCAGCCACCCTAGAAAATAATCACGCAAAAGAATATGAACACTACGTTAACACCTTGTACGAGTTTTCGAAAATAGGAAAGTCTTTTCATGTAGGTCTATGGTGTGTGCATCAGATGCACTCTGGTTTACCCAGAAGTCACAGGAACATGACTGTGCAGTGCAGTGGTGAATGGAACACAACAATGAGAGAACAATAGTAATCCTAAATAGGAACCCTACCTACTGGCACCATCACAAAAAGTAAAAAACAATAAAATAAACAAATGTATTCATCACTGAGCATGAGTGTTTTATTT
Organism: Isoperla grammatica; assembly: GCA_945910005.1. Classification (NCBI taxonomy): domain Eukaryota; kingdom Metazoa; phylum Arthropoda; class Insecta; order Plecoptera; family Perlodidae; genus Isoperla; species Isoperla grammatica. Next base: position 133,916,646 of record OX246737.1, read on the forward strand.
CTTAACCTACATGTAAATTAGATAGCACTTAATTCTAAATAAATACAGCAAAAAGTGAGACTGGATGGATGGATGCTTTGTAGACCTACATCAAGTTCAGTTCACTGAGTTCAAGCAAGTTCAAGTAGGCCCTACATCTCTTTCTCTATGTAGAGGTAGGCTAGAAGCTACACTGTTTTTCTATGACAATCGGCATTGAACGCAAGGAACAAGAGTGTCATCTGTGCTGGTTAAAACTACAAAACAGACTATTAGGCCGACATAAATAATGCCAAATGTGGGTTTACGAAAGGAAGTTTTACTAGTAGGCCTAATTATATTGGATAGTAAGACAAAAGAATGGCTGAAAAAGCCATCTTGGCACAAGAAGAAAAAAAAAAAAAAAAAAAAAAAAATTATGACAGTTAAATAAAGAAACAGATATTTCTACAAGCACCTGTAGGCCTGCAAACCTCTAAATCTAAAAAGAGACAATCAAGTCTAAGACCAGACATTAGGAGGTAGCTTAGCCTTGAATTTGTAAACCAGCCTATTAGGATCACCTAGAGGATAAATAAAATAAATTAAGATAAATAAAATTGAATTGAAAAAATAGGACCTAGCCTACAACCAATGGCCTGTCAAAAGAGCATTTCAGAGTTTGTTCTCTTAACTCTAGGGAGTCGTCTAAAGGCTCATTCACAATCAGTTTTAAGGCATGAGGTCTAAGGCGTAAGGCGTATGGTATAATATTGCCAAGCGTATTATTCAATGTTACTGTTCACAACGCGTCGTATGTTGTAAGGGGCAAGTTGAAGTGAATTGCCCAAAATCCAATTCTTACGACGAGCCAACCACAACAAGGTATCTCCCACTCCTACCATACACAGCTGATACACTGGTACTCATGGAAGTTTTACAAATTTTAAAGCGATTAATATTAAGGTTTTACGCAAAATTGTGTTTTCTTTAAAAAATACAAGCTCAGTAGATAATGGTATAACATTGAAGTTACTGAAGAAGTCGTTTAATATATGTGGCTATCCATTGCTCAATGTAATAAATTTGTCGCTAAAGACAGGGAAATTTCCTAGTGAATGGAAAACTTCTTGTGTTATACGGCTATACAAAAAGTGTCAAGAACAAACAATGCTACTGAGTACAGGCCAATAAATATGTTGCCTATTTATGAAAAGTTTTAGAGTTGGTAGTTCATGCCCAAGTAGGCCTACTTGAATTTTTTAATTGTAATAATTTGTTTTATAAACTGCAGTCCGGGTTCCGTCCAGGGCATTCGTGTGAAACATCTCTTCAATTGTAACTTAACAACTGGAAATATGACTTAGATAAAGGTAAATGTATGGCGGCCGTTATTATTGAAATAAAAAGGGCCTTTGAAACTATTGATCGTCAGTTGTTATTAAAAAAACTGAAAACTTGTGGCCTGGATGGGAACGTATATAACTGGTTCAGGAGTTACCTTTGTAGTCGTAAACAATTTACCATTTTTAATAATGAAAAATCTACTGAATGTGTTAATGACTATGGTGTTCCGCAAGGGTCAGTGTTAGGACCTTTGCTGTTTTTAATTTTTATCAATGATGCTCATGTAAATATAAATGTTAATGGTGTAGTGCTCAATCTCTTTGCTGATGATAGTATGATCTCTATTAGTGGGTACAGCATTAAGGAAGTTTGTGAGAAACTGAATGACGCTTTGGATAAAATAAATGATTGGTTTAAACATAATAAGCTTAAATTGAATGTTAAAAAGACGAAAAGTTTATTAGTAACGTCATCACCTGAAAGAAAAGATAAATTGTTGAGTGAAAGTGAGTTCTCTCTCAGTATTAATGGCAAAGACATTGAGGTAGTTAAAGAAATAAAATATTTAGGTTTTTTGATTAATGAACATTTACATTTTAGTAACCACGTGATGGCAATGACAAATAAGATAAATAAAAGAGTGGGATTATTGTAGCCTATCGCATTGGAGGATTCCTCTCACCTTGGACTAGGAGACTTTTATATAATGCAATCGTAATGCCCGAATTTGAGTATTGTAGGTCCATTTTATTTAATATTGATGACAAAGATATGCAAATCCTTCAACGTGCTCAAAATAAAGCTATGAGAGCTGTACTAAGATGCCATAAACGTACCCATATTAATGATACGGTATGTTACGAGTTGTTAACATTTTAAGTGTTAGACAAAAATATGCTTTAAAGGTTTTAAAAATGATTAACAATATTTTAAATGATATTGGTCAACCATATTTAAAGGAATTGTTAAAGTTAAATAAAGAAATTCATTTTCATGACATCCGTTTTTCTAAAAATATTAATGTTAAAAAGGTTTGTAAAACTTCTACGCAAAGAACGTTGACTTTTAATGGTTTTAAGCTCTATAATGAATTTGTAAAATATCTTAATGATATTAATTAATGTTAATTAATGTTCAGCAAGCAAGTGTAAAGAACATGACAGAATTTGTTAAAAACAAATTTACCATATGAGTTGTATATGTACATTATGTATTACATTAGCATTTGGCTAAATAAAGAATTATTATTATTATTATTATTATTACTGCCATGCAGTCGTTGTGTCCAACACCGTGGTCGAACATACAAAAGGCTGTGCATCGTCATCGCCGCGTCCGTCGCGCATGCGTAGAACAACGGGGCGTTTACAAAATATTGTCATTGTGAACGGTTGGCTTTTCCTACGCCTTGCGACATAAACCTTACGACTTACTCCTTACGCCTGATTTTGAACGATGCTTAACATAAGCTTCGGAAGCAATATAGGCTTACATAGGTTATGTAACAACATAGCCTAGGCTAATAGTCCGTCCAATACACGATTGGTGAGTGGAGGCTTTCTTTAAATATTCAAAAGTTCAGGATAAGCATTCTCTACACTAACTCTAGTGATAACTAAATAGGCCCTAGAGAGTAAAGATGCCCTTGTCCCTTACAGTATTAGATCTAGACCTAGAGGGCCTAGGACCCTTTAGCTCTGAGGTAGGCCTAGGTAGGCTACCTAGGCCCTAGGACTAGGGCCTAGGCCAAATCCTGAGATAATAGGCCTAGACCTAGGCCTAGGCTAGGCCCTAGGCTTACTCCCTACATCCAACCCAATAATAAAATCTAATACAAGTTGATGTGAAAAGGTCTGCAGTAGACTAGAGTACTAACATTTGCCACATGCCACTGATGAGACATCCAACTTGACCAAGCAGAATTCCAAAACAGTTTGAGAATCCCAGTGCGATAGCAACTGAAAACAAAAAGAGTTGCCATAATGTAAATAATAGCCTTATGTTGCGGATTAGAAGAATATAGGTATAGAGATACTCCAGGCACAGAGTTTAATCAGTTTACTTACTCATGCTACCAACAGTTCCTAACCCCCTGCCTGCATATTTCATCCACCATGGGACATCATCTTTTGTGGCTCCTTCCTCTCCCGGCCGCTGCATCATTGACCCTAACTTCTCTGCGAAAGCCTAGACACATGACATAAGTTGGATAAAGAATGTAGATATATAATGAAAGATTTTTAAACATTTAAATCGACTTTTAAATTGTTAACTTACCATATTGAGTTGACTCCTCTAGACTTAAAATAGGCCTAATCGACGTCTGCACACCAGCTGACAACCCGCTGACTGCTGACAGCGGAAGGCGGAACCGGAAAATAGCAAGTCGATCACCTTTACTGTCACTGCACACTGGATCATATGGTGTTTTTGTCGTACAAGCACAGTCTAGACATGGGTTGGTACAGGGGGGCGCGGTTTATCCATGTTTATATTTACATCTCAATTGCGAAATAAAATAACTACTATGTTTACAATGAAATTAAGGGTGCACTGATAAATTTATACAAACATACAGATAATTTAAGACAAATAATTTATAGGATCTCCATGTGACTTCATTCAATTTCACCTGTGACGTCAAAAAAATCCCTCCGCCCATAATCCTAGGTCTTGTCGTTACTGTGGATAGTGAGACAGGATGACAGAAAAATGACAGTGGTCGACAGTCTTTGCGTTATGTTGAATGTTCATGTGTTGTCATCTTTGTTGTAAACATCAATAACCACCTGACCAGCACTACGCGAAAACTTAATTTGATATAAGTAGTGTTTCTTATGAGTGCTTCATATTATATTAACTTAATACAGTCCTTTACAATACTCTTTTAACTAAAAGTGCAATAAAACATTAAAGGTAAGTCAACCTAGATTCAAGCCTGCCTAGGCCTAGGCCTAGGCCTAGTGTCTGCTAGGCCTAGGCCTAGTCTAGACCAAATACTTTGGTCCTTTCTTGGTAACACCAAATAAAGCTAGGCTTTTGTCTGTGAAATAAGCATTGTAAACTTAAAGCTATCTTGCTACGCGTAAACTAATTGAAATGTGTGTTGTCTTTTAGATTGACACTGTGTGGGGCTGGGCCTCACCCCCATTGCGCCTGCATTTGGCCCAGGACCCCCATAGCAGGATGGGAGAAATGGTAATTGGGGAACGTCCCCCTTCACCTGCTCGACTATCTCACACATCAGAAAAACACCCTAGGGGTACATTAACGGAACTAAATGTACTGAGGCGACATCGGGAATTGTGCGATGTTGTCCTCAACGTTGGCACACGCAAGATATTTGCCCATCGAGTAATATTATCTGCCTGTAGTCCATATTTCCGGGCAATGTTTACAGGGGAACTTGCGGAATCACGACAAACAGAAGTCACTATTCGGGATATAGATGAATTGGCGATGGAACTCCTCATAGACTTCTGTTACACATCGTACATCGTTGTGGAAGAAAGTAATGTGCAAACACTTCTTCCAGCTGCTTGTTTATTACAGCTAGCAGAAATTCAGGATATCTGTTGTGAATTTCTAAAGCGACAGCTTGACCCCTCTAATTGTCTTGGTATTAGAGCTTTTGCTGACACACATTCATGCAGAGAATTACTTCGTATAGCTGACAAATTTACACAACACAACTTTCAAGAAGTGATGGAAAGTGAAGAGTTCCTTCTACTTCCTGTTGGCCAGCTGGTGGATATAATCTCGAGCGATGAACTCAATGTCCGTTCCGAAGAACAAGTTTTCAGCGCAGTTATGTCGTGGGTGAAGTACAATGTGTCAGAAAGAAGACAGCACCTTGCACAAGTTTTGCAACATGTTCGTTTACCACTGCTAAGCCCCAAGTTCCTTGTGGGAACCGTGGGGTCAGATTTGTTGGTGAGGAGCGATGAAGCTTGTCGCGATCTGGTTGATGAAGCAAAAAATTATCTTCTGTTGCCACAAGAACGACCTCTTATGCAGGGCCCACGAACACGTCCAAGGAAACCTACCAGAAGAGGGGAAGTTCTCTTTGCAGGTTAGATTATTTTCAAAACTTGTGAGTAAATAGGTTTGATGTCAAGGCCTACGGTTGCTGCTAGTTGTAGTCTGTGCCATGTAGCTTAGCCTTCAGTAGGTTATTCATGGTTTAGTCTAACTACAATGATGATGTTAAATGGTGTAAGTGGTGAGCTGCATGTCTCACATTATGGTAACAATGCTAATATAGATAACCTCAGTTTCTTATATGCATTATGACGTAGGCCTAACCATTGATGAAAATTTTCACTTAGGCCTAAGTAAAATGTAAAACAATTTGCTTTCTGAAACTCATAGTCATTGCTTGTTCGAATGTTAAGATAAATTATGGCTCTAAAAGTAGGCCTACATAAAGACCTAAAATATATGTAACCGAAAAAATCCAGCCCTGCTGCTGCCTTCCGCTAAAGTACAGCAACTTGGTATTTTATCAAGGGTGGCATCCAATATCACGGCTCTCAGTCTTGTGGGTCTATGCATACCTTACTAATACCAATTTAGACTTACAGTAGGTATTCTTATTTTAATACTGATAGACCCACAAGTTCAAGGAGTTACATGTACAAAATGTTAACGTTATAAACATTGCAGTGGGGGGATGGTGCAGCGGGGATGCCATCGCATCTGTGGAGCGTTTCGACCCACAATCAGCCGATTGGAAAATGGTGGCACCAATGAGTAAGCGGCGTTGTGGAGTGGGCGTCGCCGTACTCAATGACTTGTTGTATGCAGTGGGTGGTCATGATGGGCAATCGTATCTCAACAGGTGAGATTATCACTGCGTTTAGGTTAGGCCTAGTTTAGTTATCTTAATTTGATGATCAAATACAAAGATAAAATAATAGAAACTTCAACTTGATACATAGGCCTAGGCCTACAGTAGTTGATTTGTATAGTTTCCCCGCCATGACTAAGTGTGGAATTTTCAGTTTTCCTTTCTTGACTGAAAATGTCTATGAAAATGTAAACAAGGAGAGAAGGCCTAGCTAGACATGTGGTTTGAGAAGTGGGATTGCAGATATATCAGATATTTTTAGTTTCACATAATTTGAAGCTCCACCCCCTAGTAATGTGACCATAAGATAAGTAATGTGAGCATAACGAATACAACTGATAATAAATAATATAATATGAAATGAATAAATATGATATGGTTGTCGAGTTGTCACGGGGGTGAGGAGTGGCCACGTCGCGATGGTGGGGGCGTCACACTAAGAATACCTCACTTGAGTCTAACCTTTACGTCCACCTGTTGCGCAGCATCGAACGGTACGACCCGCAGACGAACCAGTGGTCGTGCGATGTCGCACCCACCACTTCCTGTCGCACCAGCGTCGGGGTGGCAGTCCTGGACGGGTTCCTGTACGCGGTCGGGGGCCAGGATGGGGTCCAGTGCCTCAACCACGTGGAGAGGTACGTGCAACACTTTCTATCCTCGTCCTAGTCTACAGGAGTAAATTATGCAACTAATTTTTTGTTTGACTGTTAATCATATCAAGGTACGTTTTTTGGTTTCCTTCGTTTCTTTCATATCATTCAAACAATTTATTCCAAATAGCTTGTGAATGTATCTTCCACATAAATTTATTTGGTAAGTGGGTAGGGTAAGTGTGCAAAGTGTAAACCGATTTCCTTAATCCTTACTGTATCTTAAACCCGTGTGAAGTGCGTAGTGACGTCAGGCCAATGCTTGCGTGTCCAGGTACGACCCCAAGGAGAACAAATGGAGCAAGGTGGCCCCGATGACAACGCGCAGACTCGGAGTGGCGGTCGCCGTGCTCGGTGGGTTCCTGTACGCGATCGGTGGCTCCGACGGGCAGTGTCCACTCAACACGGTAGAGCGCTACGACCCCAGGCAGAACAAGTGGTCGCCCGTCTCTCCCATGTCCACCAGGCGCAAACACCTCGGTACGTCGTATTGCAAGTAGCCCATGTAAACGGTGACTTTGGAGCCGTCATAGCGACCAAGTGCATAATAATTGGTATAAATGTACCCCATTGAAAATCAGTTCTTGTGACTGAGTGGGTAGACTATAAATACAAATTTATTTATTGAATTTGAACTAAGAATATGAATAAACATGTTCCAGTGAGGGAAAAGGTACAGAAGGACGACGGTTCACCTGAGGGAGTAGATAGGTTGCATCAAGAAACAAGATGAGTAGACAAACAATTAAATATTTAAATATTCCGAGACATTTCAGCCAACTAGTGGTCTTGATCACTGAGTGTGAGTAGAATAACTATACTGAAAATTAGGATATAAACATAGCATATGCTGGAGTCATAAGGTAGAAAACAAAATCATTTGGGGGGTTGGAGGGCGTGTAGGTTGCAAAGAGGGCTGGCATAAATAAGGATGATAAGAGAGACGGAAACAAAAAGGGAGAAAGGTGAGGCAAGATCATGAAGAATGAGAAGTAGGGTGATTAAAGAATTTACGCACGGGAGCCCTCTATGAGGAGGGACCCACCGCGATGGATTTTCATCGGTAATGAAACTCGTGGTGGTGCCCCAACGATACGTGTTTTATTTGGAGCTCGTCCCGTAGGTTGCGCTGTCTTCAACAACCTGATCTACGCCGTGGGAGGGCGAGATGACTGCATGGAGCTGTCGAGTGCCGAGCGCTACAACCCTCACAACAACACGTGGTCGCCCATCGTGGCAATGACGTCCAGGAGAAGTGGGGTAAGTTTGTTGTTTGGAGGTCCTGCGTACAATGTAGAAATTATATGTCTAGAACAGCAACTTTTTAGTTGGTTCATGAAACTTTGTGGCCAATTCTAGGTACCCGACTATTATTTTCAAGAGTCCTTATTGTAGTGAACCTATTGTCATGTCATCATCCCCGTCTCTTAAATATAAATCATTCCTCTCATCTGCTTGGCGATGCTTTCCGCAGGTTGGGCTGGCTGTGGTGAACGGACAGTTGTACGCGGTGGGAGGATTCGACGGCACGGCCTACTTGAAGACGATCGAAGTGTACGATATGGAACAGAACCAGTGGCGCTTGTGTGGGGCCATGAACTACCGCCGGTTAGGAGGGGGAGTGGGAGTCATGCGTGCACCACAAACGGAAAACTACTTCTGGTAAGTGGCAACTTAATCTGCTAGTTTTGTTTGTGTTTGTTAAATGCTTTGTTTTCATTGTTAAATGATTCTTGTTGTGTCTACATCTTATTTCAAGGGAGGGCCTACTAATAAAAGAACGTTTTTATGTTGCAGTAAAAAGAAGATAACCGTATGAAACGCTTGCTTAGAACATCGCTACGTATTAATCTCTTGCAATATTTTCAATGCAAAGTAATACATAATTGTATCTTGAAGTTATTGAACTTCTAGCTTTAACACATGGTCCCATGTTAGGAAGAAATGTACAATAAAATGCAGCTTTACATCTTGTGGGTTGAAGAATCAATAGTAGGCCCAGCTTGCTTAGACAGAAAATCTGCGGAAGACTAGGGGCTATTTAACTTACCAAATATAAACTAGTTCAAGTGTGGTCAGGGCTGTCCAAAAATGTAAAAATTAATATATTACCAAACCGTGTATGTAGGCCTACTAATATTTTAAAAGTATTTATTGGGCACACTTTTTAAACTTATGAATTTGTTTTAGGTATGAGGACAGATAGGTTGACACAAAACGTGGCGGCCTCATGGGGCTGAACATGTAGTTTCGCATGCTGAAGTCTGTCACAATTATGCCGTAATTGATTTACTGGCAAATGACTCAGTGTCATTTACTATCAGATCAAGTGACAAAATGTGATCATTCAAAATCCAAATACTATCGTGAATTGAATGTTTTTTATTCGATATTGATGTACGGTGAAGTATCAACACTTGTTGATTGGTTCAATTATTAATCATTTCACATCAAAGTTTATAAGTTATACAGTAGTGTAACAGAAGGTTAGGAAGGATATTTGTGTTTTGTCATTCAAATTCTTTGCCATTTGGGACTTCAAACAGGACACGATTTGCTTGGAAAGCACCTACATCAAATAGGAATCACCAACAATAGTATGTGCAGTCTATGTGGGAGGGAGGAACAGAACAGAGAGCATCTGATGAGATGTCCAAGTCTTAAAGATTAAGTAGATGCCCTTCCACCTGGCATGAGCTATGAGGAAAAGGAAGCCTGTCTCTACTGGAAAACCAGAAAATGCATGATGGCCCAGTAAGCCAAAAATGCGGTCATAGGAAAAGAAGAAGATTTGGTGTGCAACTGTGGATATAGTAACGTAGTATTTAGTTTAAAAACAATTGCCAGTATAAACAGATACAATCAAATATAATACCGGTAATACAGTATTGCATCATGGAAAGATTGAGGCGGTTGTGCTGTGCAGCTGGTGGCTACGTAACGTGGATGACGAGACGAGGAGAAAACACGGGGCTGGCCAACTTGCTAGTCGACAGGTTCATGCCAGCCTGAGAAGCCATTACTAGCAGGACTGAGATAATGGGGTATTATTTTATTATCGTAATATCGAATGGCTTGAATAGTTTTAAATATTAATGTTCAAAATATGAGTATTACTTAAACGAGGTGAACAGTAGCCTGAAAAAGAATCTTAATTTTTCACAAGAATATCACAAACAATATTATTGGACAGCTCGACCCCTAGTATTTTAAATTGTTTTGTATTATATCTGCTGCTAAACAATCCTAACAGTCGTATGTCAGTGCCTGAGGGTAGCTTAATCAGTAGTTTCATGACTGGAAAAAAGATATGATAACAAAATGAATGTTGAAATAAATTGGATTGCCCAATAATAGAGAGAACTGTTTGTTTTGTGTAAAACGAAATCGCATGCGGGTATTATATATGTATATGTTTATCTGATGTGTATGTATTGTATAGTCTTAGTAATGTCAACCAATATTTTACCGAAGATCAATATCGTTGCCAATTTGCAGTTTGTAGTATCGCAGTATCGTACCATAAAAGTGCGTTTGTAAATCAATTTTATAACTACGGTAAGTAGAATAGACTTTAAAAAAACAAGTGGTCATCGATATTGCGATCTCCAAGTTTTCGCCCATAAAATAACTGAGCCACAACCAGTGAATGTCATAGTTGAAACCTGCAAAAGTTGCACTAGAAATGAAACAACTGCAAGATATTGTGGATGACTATTAATTGCAATACATATTATGAAAACATTTCATGCTTGTTACTTGTGATTAGTTTCTTCAACGGACGCATACTCAGCTTCGTCACTGTCAGAAAACACTGCCACCTCATGACAAAACACCAAATATGTAATTTTATTTTTAAATATGATTACTAAAATAATACATGTAGGTATGCACATCATTTAAAAAAATTAACTGGTACACTACATCTGCTCTATTTAAGTGCATACCTCACAGTATTATGCAATAGCAATCATATGGAAGAAAAAACTAAGATGAATTTGATGTTTCTGATTTGCAATATTTCCAATAATATGACAAAAGGTTTCTTCGTTTGTTCTGCCTCAACCGGAGTAGTTTATTCCAGGAGTAATCCGTAAATACGCAATTGTAACAGAAATGGGGGTAGAAATCACAGTTACTCCTATTTGGACAAAAAAGCAGAGTTGTCACAGTTGAGTCATTCCGATTGTTCCTACTCCTACTCGAGAAGCAGGTGTAAAAACGTCGCTCCCATCACAGTTGTAGTAAGCTACCACTGGACAAAAAACACCTCACGGTTACTCCCATTGCACTTAGGCCTACCCCTGGACAAAAAACGGCGTTTTGTCAATACCGTACTTCTGGAGTAAGGATCACAGGACAAACGAACAAACCTATACACTACAGTACTACTGTGTTGTTTAAAATACATTTTTAAAGTACATCTATAGGTAGGGATAAGTTAGTATGTATAAATAATCTAGCCTCTCATGGTCAGTGCAGGCCTATACTAGATACCCTAGTATACTTAAAAAAACACCTAACCAGCATTACATCTCAAAAATGGATTATTTATGTAACAGGTTGAATGGAGATTCTGATAGGTCATTCACGCTAGTGACAGCTAGCAGTAACCTTTTGGTTACTTTGGAGGCCTCAATCAAACAGATCCCTCATTCATGTTTGAGTAAAACAGTTTATGATCCTAACAAGCCTAGATAATGTTTTAATGAAATGGACAATTGGCAGTATTTAACAAAAATACTAATTAAACTCATTTCATGCAAAGTACCTTTATTTATCCCAACATGTGGGGTCTAGAAGTGCAGGTTTAAAATATTTCAATGTGCCTAGATGCTTTAGATATCTAGATTACATGTTATTATAAACAACATATAAGTATTGAAACTAAGCCAATATTCTCATGATATCATTGCAAATCAATACCGTATCGCCATTGGTATTACTATAGGTGTTAAACAAATTACCCCGGTAATATAGAAGCTGAAATAGGCTTGACCCGGAATTAATTGGTACAGAATTTTTTTTATCACAAGTTGTTTGCTATGTATACCTACATACACCGAAGAAAGTTTACCGCCGTCCGACCCCCCTAATTAACGTTATTAATTAAATTGCTAAAACTAATTAATGCTTATATAATCGTTATTTTCAAAGATTTTTCTGATAGTGTATATTGAATACATTAAGTAAGGACTTCTGTAATAAGAACAACATTGAAAATTTGTATAAAGATATTTCGGCAAGCATTAATTAATTAATATCAATATAATAACATTTTTTATAAAATGGTTCCCGTGTATGATTGGTATAATGGAATATATTGTTGATAGTTTTAAATACATAAGTAATAACATATAAAACTACTGTAGAAAGTTTACCGAAATAAAAGTAATATTCGTATGATAAATCAGCATAATTAATTAATACATTAATTACCGATTGTTTAAAAGGAATACATATTTGAATGTATGCCTTATGGGTATCAAAAGAAAGCTGCCGATACGTAGGTTTTAATGTCGGTATCTCCGGGTGAAGTATAACAAAAAAAAATACATTTTTCTTTTGGTGGGGGGGGGGGGATGCAGGTATTTCGTCAAACGTATCAAATAAAAGCTAATACCTTGCTTTTAGGAAAAGTACTTCAACAGGGCGATTAAAAAATTTTACCCTTGTGCTTGGCTTATGTATTGGGGAGGAGGGCGGTTGGGGGTGACGGCGGGGGTGGCGGCGGCGGGGGGGGGGGGGGGGGGTAAATAAAAAAGGCGCTTTCGCAGCGCCGTACTGGTACTTATTTGAATACCAGAGCTTACTTACTTTTTATGTATATACATCAAATTCTAGCAATAACTTACTTGTTTCGTATGTTTTAAAATACCAGACATAAATATCATTTCAAAATAAAGTCAAATAGACCCGATGTGAAATAAACTCAAATTTAGCTAAACGAACAAGTATCACTGACACACTTCAACAACAGAATAGTAATTTCACTACCTTCAGATTATTTTACTATTTTAGTGTTCCAAGGCAAGATCAAAATTCTTCTCTTGTGCATACTGTTTAGAATATAAAGCCCCAACCGCAAATGTCGGTATTGGGATTGCAATCGCAATTAAGAAATCATAGAAGAGTTTACCTACATGGTTCTTATGGTGCTGTTCACAATACAATCTTAATGTCGTAATGATTTAGCATGAGAAAATGTACTGTAACGATCCATCCCGACCCCGATTATGAGCACGAATATGAATATGAATACGAGAATATGGAATATGGAATATGGAATATGAAAAAATAAATAACAATTGCTTTGTATTTTATGGAGGGATTGACTACATCGTTTATACTTTGGTCTAGAGACAAATCTTATGAAGAGCTGCTATGCAATATGCATGCTTAGTACATCAAAAGCAAATACTAAAATACCACTGTAGTAGTTGATGGTGACTATAATGGGCTATCAACAATAGCAAAATAAACAAAAAATACATTTTAAACGGAGTGGCATGGTAATAAATGCACTACAATCCAGTTGAGCCAAACATGACTGTTTGCTTGTTGTTTTTTCTTGAGCAGCAAACAAACTTTCTCACCAACCCAATCAAGTGGCCATATTATTGGTGTGTAATTAACAAACCAAGATTCACTAAGCTTCCTTCATCGGGTCAAGACAATAACCTATATCATAATAGTACTTCAAGCACAAGATGATGCCGCACGTAGAGTCAGCTAACCATGAGAATTCTACCCTCATTGCATGGTGGATCACTGCTAAGTGAATCTTGGTAGACGGGTCTAGAATTTTGTATTGGATTATATTATTGGCGGTGTTTAACGACGTACTCGACCCCTTGGTCATATGACGTCTTCCAAATCAGGTCCATCTACATCGCGAGGTCGTCAATCGTCATAAAGGGAGTCCAGCAAGGGAGGGCAGGGACAAGTGGGAGAATAAATCATCAGTGGGATAGTGGAGGTGGAGGAATATCACTGGGTCTCCTTTCGTCCCCTCTTCCGACCAGCAGGGTCACTCTGGGCTTATTCTTACCCAGGCCGTGACGGGTCGTTTGTATCGGAGTAATGGAACCTCATATCCATGAAGTCACATCAATTAAATTGGGTAAACATTAAAATTGAGTTTACAAGGTGCTGTTTTACTTAACCTCACCCCTCCCCCCCTCTACAATATATTAGCAAAGTACTAGGGTACATTTTCTTTTTTCGCCCTGTTGAAGTACTTTTCCTAAAAACGACGTATTAATATCTTTCGATTGAAACGTTTAACGAAACATCTGCATCCCCCCCCCCCCCCCTCCCCCTAGGATTTTTTTTTTTACTTCGCCTAGAGTTACCGATATTAAAACCCATGTATCGGCAGCTTTCTTTTGATACCCATGATGCATATACATTCAAATATGTATTCCTTTTAAACATCGGTAATTAATGTATAATTAATTATGTTGATTTATCATACGAATATTACTTTTATTTCGGTAAACTTTCTACAGTAGTTTAATATGTTACTACTTATGTATTTACAACTTTTAACCATATATTTCATTATAAGAATTATACACGGGAACCATTTTATTAAAAATGTTATTATATTGATATTAATTCATTAATGCTTGCCGAAATATCTATACACAGGTTTTCAATGTTCTTCTTATTACAAAAGGCTTTACTTAATGTATTTAATATACAATATCAGACAAATCTTTGAAAATAACGATTATACAAGTATTAATTAATTAAAGCATTTTAATTAATTACGTTAATTAGGGGGGTCGGACGGCGGTAAACTTTCTTCAGCATATGTAGGTATGTATAGCAAACAACTTCTGATAAAAAAAAATTCTGTACCAATTAATTCCGGGTAAAATTGCTATTTGACCGGGGTAAATAGCAAACATGGACATCTGTTAACTGGTGCTGCTACTAAAACTAGTATTATTTCAACTTGATAGATCTTACACGATAACAAAAAAGATTTGACTATACCAAATCAACACATTTTCACCTACTAATGATCGCTGCTAATTGAAAGTTACCTTAATGCACGATAGATGAATAAGGTTCAGTAGTGTAATTATTAGGGTTGCCGTTGATAATCGAAATATCGATCGATAATCGATTCAAGTCATGTGATATGATAATCGATTCAAGTATTATGATATGATTTGATTATCGATTTGAAT
Organism: Isoperla grammatica; assembly: GCA_945910005.1. NCBI lineage: Eukaryota > Metazoa > Arthropoda > Insecta > Plecoptera > Perlodidae > Isoperla > Isoperla grammatica. The sequence continues at coordinate 133,931,654 of OX246737.1, forward strand.
AATATCATCAATGTTTAAAACTGCCGCGCTGCTGTTAGAATCCTGATTGGGCGGTTCGTAGCGGTGCGCGGAGCTGACGATAGAATGCGCGCTCGCTAGGTTGGTAAAATGGTAATTACTACTTTACCGACGGGGGGAGCGCGCTCTCTAGGGGTTACGAGCAACTATTCATCCACGCATGCGCAACGCATTCCATAGCAGTGACAGTGAAACGTGAGCCAGTTTGTCACGCACACGCCAAGAGTCGTAGTCTTCTCTCGTAAAGTTGTGAGCCGGTATGCCATTATTGCGCTGTTGGGGGGGGGGGGGGGCGTAGAGCGATAGCGATAGCTGTCCCATATAATGGCAGCTGGGATAGCGTTATCTTTCTCGCCCCCTTACGAAATGTGTTTATACCTGACTCAACCCTCGCAAGGCACGTCCTTGTACAATCAGTACGTGAAAAAAGTGGCACCCCAATGACCAACCAAGCAATCGCATTGCCTTATAATAAAAAGTGCGTGGATTAATAGTCCGTGATTTTAACACATTTCTATCCTTAAAAACTCCTTTTTATTATTTTTGGGATTGTTTTCAGTTTGATTTCATTTTTTTGGCATTTGATTTGATGATCGATTGAGGTCTACAATATCGATATATTTTGATATGATTATCGATTCCGCTCGATTATCGATGCCGATTTTCACATCGAACGGCAACCCTAGTAATTATCATCAGCAGGTGATAAAATGTTTTTTGTGTATTTATATTTATTTTTCCCACCCTATGACCTCTTCACTACTCTTGTTTTGTTTTGTCATTTTATTTCTATTATTGGGCCATCAATCATCAGGTTAGAATACTAGGTACTGATGCATTTCACCTACATCACTTTTCTTGATTATCGTATCAAACTACTGTACTATATTGGCAAACAAAAATTGTTTTTGCTATACAATGTATATTTTTTCCGCTCAACATAGTTTTGTTTAAAGGCTGGGGCATTTACGTCGTGTCCTAAGCCAACAGATTAGATTAAATACAAGAAGTTTCTCTATTGTGTTATATGTATATGTATTTTTTGGGGAAGATGTTGTACATTTTGTTTTAAAAAAAACATGGTCACTGCGATGCTTTGTGGAAAGTGTTCTGGTTTTCTTTTAATTATGAAATTAAATGTATTTGTTAGTGATATGGAAATTAATTGAACTTCCCTTCTTCCTTACTTTAAAAAAGCTGCAGTAGCCTACAGTGAAGTGAAAGTAACCAGTTATATATCTGATTCATTTCCAAAGCTAAGTGGGAACAACAGCACGGATAACATAAAACTCCGTTGATCCAGACCTGTTGGCATAAGCAATGTGGAAATAACACAGTTTTAATCACTATGGTTTTGTGGACACAACGTGCAAGAAGAGGAAGAATTACCGTATGGCATAAAATATTCAATCACGAACGAGTAGGGCTGAGTCGTTTAAACGTGTAAACGCCCGCGAGAAAATATACGTGTACAAACATTCATACACGTTTAACCGTGTCAAAACCCAATTCACAGATTTTTCCGATGTAATAGTTCTTCGACGAGCCGACGAGGCATAGCTTAGTGTGTGGAGTCAAAATGACTGTGGACAGTGGACATAACGGTGGGGAACACAATCAACAATGAATATTATAATAAATCAACCGTGTTATTTCGTTGAACATGTTTTTTCGCAACATTATAACTCACTTTTTTGTTATCATTTTGTGAACTGGAGGGTTGTTACGTTTAAACGCGAAAAATTCGGAAAAATAAACGTTTACAAAATTAACCGTTTTCTCCCAGCCCTACGAACGAGTTTGGATGTTGTCTCGTCTTATGAAATTGTAAAGTAATAAAATCTAACTCCTTTCTATTATTTTATGTAGCTCGGATAATGAAGACCAGTAAATTGAGGTCTTACTGTATTTCACTTATGGTAATAGGAAACAGTGAAATGAGATTGCAGGGCCCCTGCGACGAGGTTTGCCAAACCTCTCCCTGGAGATTGACAGACCTACTACAACCAGCAACAGACAAGCTTGTTGGAAACAGCCAGAGGTGACTAGAGAAACCCAAAATCAATGTTGAGGACAAAGTGAGGAAAGGGATTGATAATATTAATAAGGTTGGACAAGGGTGAGGATTGCAAGAGTTGAACACTAGCAAGAAGATGTGTATTACCGAGGACCGAGGTAGAACAAAAAAGCTGATTATGTAAAATTAATAAAATGTGTTAGCCATCTACGTATATAACGTATTATTAATCATATCGTGGAATCTCTGGTAAGCTTGAGTGTTGGTGTTGAATCGTGTACTCAACCGTTAGGCCATACGACGTTGGGGGTTGGAGCAAAAGGGAGGGGGGCTCTTCCAGACAGGTTAAAAGACACATCAGTAGGTACTAGGTAGAGAGTAGGGCCCTAAGTTAGTCAACTTGTTCAGTATCTGTGACAGCCACATATGGGAGAATAAAAGGATACAACCTACTTTGAATTATGAATTGGAGATTCAGAATATATTCGAAATAAATGAGAGGACTTGTTAAATGCATTTTTTTTATTTCTGAAATCACTGCGTTTTATAATTACACAAAAATATGCATGTGACAATAATGATACTAATACCTAATATATAGAGGATGTATACAGGCCAGCATAGCAGACGCTGCAAGACAAACACCAAGAAGCTCGGACAAGAGTAATTCTAGGTGTTTTGTCTAGCTAGCGTATGACATTAATGCAGATCAGCAATGTATGGGCACCCTGCTTGGGTCAACGCAGTGAAACATCTCCTAAATGTTTATATAGCAAATTACTCAAATTGAGTAAACAAAACTAAATAAATGTTTAGAATTCAAACTGATTTTGAATGATTTACAAAATTACACTGTGCTGTGTAATATACCTGCAGTTAGCCCCCATTCTCACATAGAAAGCAGCATACCAGCTGTCAGTTACTTCCACAGTCACTGAAAACAATCTGGTAAAGCTACCTTCCCTAAAGTGCATCTAGATTCATGACCAACATATCTACATCAATTTCACAAGGCTTATATCAGTATCACATATTTTGTTCATTTGTTTCTGTTGATAAAATTAATAGCATGTATACTTGTAGGCTAGTGCATTCGTTGGTTGAACAAAAATACAATATCGAGTAGGTAGGTATTTAATATATTTATGTTGATTGTTTGACAGTTAACCTTTGACCCATAAAGACTTGCAAATTTTAAGGATAATATTACATTCTAAAGAAAGCCAATTAGGTTCTTCTACAACTATGCCTAGTTCTTACAGGCTCAGTTAAATTAATATTTAAAGATTGATATTATTTTTTTCCATATTGTTTGAAACAATAAATTTAAATTCGAGTCTGAACTTTAGGTTTTAGTGTAATAACATTGCTACATTGATCCAGACTCAAAAATGTTGTTTCTTTAATTTCTCTCGCTTTTACTAATGCATCATTCAGAATTAGTCATTGTATGCAGGACTACAGGTTTTATTTCCAGTTTTTAGTTTTTACAGTAACATACCAGATAATAACATTGACCCATAGAAAAGGGTATTTGGAAAGTCGTAGCCCATAAAGTTGAAGGTGCAAGACATATGAAATATAAATCATTCACATTAACCCAGAGCTACATTTCACTAATCTATTTTAATTTTGTACCGTTTATTTTTATTGTTTTTTTTCTACTGTGCTTATTACCTTCCTGGTATTTGTAGCTATTATTATTAGGCCTAATAGCAGTTTGGTAATAGGCTACATTTAAATGGTGCACAGGAGGCCTGTTGTACAAGTCCCACTCGTTGGAAAAGTCCCGTTGGATGAACAAGGATTTTGCGCAGTTCGTTGCGACTTGGGACCATGTCTTGCGAATTAGGACAAGTTGTGAACAACACTTTGAAACAAAACTTGGCTATTCACTTAAAAAACATTATGTCTTACACCTTATACCTTATGACTGATTGTGAATGATGTTTCAAATAATTTAGCCTACCTAATAACAGAGGAACTGTATAAAATATAGTATGAATTACAACTTAACGGTGAAATGAAAGATTGTATGGTCGAATTGCAGACATCCGTACTCTACGGGACTATCTTGCAAATGCTATTTTGTGACCGATCAAAAGAAAAACTTGTGACGCTCAAATACCAAGTAAAAACACAAGATTCCAAAAGTTCACTAGGCCTATTGCAAGATTTACAACTCTTTCAGCACACAACAAACACTCAACATAACATAGCAAGAAATAAAATTAGCCTATAACAAGTGGGTCTAGGCCTAGCCTGCCATCGAATACGAAAATTCAACATAGGTAGGTAATAATCTGTACAGTATCTTTATTTGGCACGATAAAATAGCCAATAGAAATTCAAACACTGACATTGTAGACTCATTCAATATAATATGCAAATACAGGTCTAGTATTTAAACAAGATAAAACGGAGTGGCTATTTGCACCCAAGTTGGGTGAGCGCAACATTTAATATGCTATTTTTACCCAAGTTCTGCGCATGCGCGGGTGTGTCCAGCATTTAAAATGCTATTTGCACCCAAGTTGTTTTCACCCAAGTTGGGTGTGTCCAACACTTAAAATGCTATTTGCACCCAAGTTGTTTTCACCCAAGTTGGGTGTGTCCAACATTTAAAATGCTATTTGCACCCAAGTGGCTTACACCCAAGTTGGGTGTGTCCAACACTTAAAATGCTATTTGCACCCAAGTTGTTTTCACCCAAGTTGGGTGTGTCCAACACTTAAAATGCTATTTGCACCCAAGTTATTTTCACCCAAGTTGGGTGTGTTTAACACTTAAAATGCTATTTGCACCCAAGTTATTTTCACCCAAGTTGGGTGTGTCCAACACTTAAAATGCTATTTGCACCCAAGCTATTTTCACCCAAGTTGGGTGTGTCCAACACTTAAAATGCTATTTGCACCCAAGTTATTTTCACCCAAGTTGGGTGTGTTGAACACTTAAAATTCTATTGGCACCCACGTTGTTTTCACCCAAGTTGGGTGTGTCAAACACTTGAAATGCACCCAAGTTGGGTGTGTCCAACATTTAAAATGCTATTTGCACCCAAGTTGTTTTCGCCCAAGTTGGGTGTGTCCAACATTTAAAATGCTATTTGCACCCGCGTTGTTTTCACCCAAGTTGGGGTTCACTTGGGTGCAAATAGCATTTTAAGTGTTGGACACACCCAACTTGGGTGCATTTTAAGTGTTTGACACACCCAACTTGGGTGAAAACAACGTGGGTGCAAATAGAATTTTAAGTGTTCGACACACCCAACTTGGGTGAAAATAACTTGGGTGCAAATAGCATTTTAAATGTTGGACACACCCAACTTGGGTGCATTTCAAGTGTTTGACACACCCACCTTGGGTGAAAAAAACTTGGGTGCAAATAGCATTTTAAGTGTTGGACACACCCAACTTGGGTGCATTTTAAGTGTTTGACACACCCAACTTGGGTGAAAACAACGTGGGTGCAAATAGAAATTTAAGTGTTCGACACACCCAACTTGGGTGAAAATAACTTGGGTGCAAATAGCATTTTAAATGTTGGACACACCCAACTTGGGTGAAAACAACTTGGGTGCAAATAGCATTTTAAGTGTTGGACACACCCAACTTGGGTGAAAACAACTTGGGTGCAAATAGCATTTTAAGTGTTGGACACACCCAACTTGGGTGAAAATAACTTGGGTGCAAATAGCATTTTAAGTGTTGGACACACCCAACTTGGGTGAAAACAACTTGGGTGCAAATAGCATTTTAAGTGTTGGACACACCCAACTTGGGTGAAAATAACTTGGATGCAAATAGCATTTAAGGTCTGTTCGTTTGTCGTACTCTGATTGATCTAGATCAGTCAGAGCAACTTATGGCCGTTCTTTTGTAAATTGGTACTCCAGATCAAGATGAGGCGTGTGTTCGTTTGTCCGAAGTAAGTTACTCGAAGTAAGCTAGAGTTCGAATATCTACTCTGGGTCTGGAGGAGGTGTAAGTAGAGTAGAGTAGGGAGAGTAAATACAAATGGCGGATGAGCGGCAAGAAGCAATGTCAACAAAATATGGAAATGCGTTGATATTGAAGGATGAAGGGGGGGCTCACATCATTGTGGATGATTGTTTCGTGCCGAATAAGTATTAATTTAACGTGATTATTTTACTATGCAAAATGACATGGAGCAAATTATTATAGGCCCTAGCTAAGCTAGGCCTAGTCTTATATATCCCCTAGGCAGGGTATATAGCTATAAGTCTTTGCCCTAGGCCATCCCAAACCTACATTTATTGCACCTAGGGCTGGTCTTTGCATATAAAGAAATACTGGGGCGTAGGGCCTAGGGCTTACATCTTCACAGTACTTCTTTATGGTATTTCTCTTATTTCTCTCTTGATCTATTTCTACAATTCTCATAATCATCTCAACGTCATCGTCGGAACTTGAGTCAGAACTCGATACAAGTAAACTTTCATACTCGTCATCGTTAAACAATTCCAACTCAAATGCATCATTCATTGCGACAAAAAGATGAAAAATCAGCAGAACTGTCACGTCGAAGAGGTTATGTTGACAACATGCTTGTCTATCTGCTAAAAATGGCGTTCTTTTGTCATGATCTGGAGTACGTACTCCAAGCAGCATAGAGCAGGTGATGACGTTTTTACTCTGACTCTGAAGTTATCGGAGTTGCTCTACTCTACTCTGGAGTAAGACAAACGAACAGACCTTTTAAGTGTTGGACACACCCACCTTGGGTGAAAACAACTTGGGTGCAAATAGCATTTCAAATGCTGGACACACCCGCGCATGCGCAGAACTTGGGGGAAAATAGCATTTTAAATGTTGCGCTCACCCAACTTGGGTGCAAATAGAGGCAGCCAAGATAAAAGCCTTACCTCATGTAGAACTTGCATATATAGGCAATAATGTATAGGTAGTATGACTAAACTCTCAAAATGCCCAGCATGGCTTTTATTGGCCCTGTTCCTTCAGAGAAATAAAAATTTTATTTTTGTTATTAAAGTGATTTAATGAACAAAAACCACAAATAAAATAATATAGACATATATTTTTAAGGCCTAGGGCCCAGAGCTACAAAACCAGTAAAAATATATATTATAATTTCCCCACTGGGGTGTTCGTGTTGCGATACGCTGTTTGGCTCTAGCCTACCAAGCCTGCCTTTTGTCTGCACTTATGCATCAACGCTCTTAACATAAACTGTTTACGGGACAGAGTACGAACTTGTTTCAGAAAAACATCTAGATCGATGACTCCTCGACGAAGTGCCTCTCCCAAATAATATACTGCATCCTCCATTGCTGCCTCTTCAGCAAATGCATTTAACAGTTGCTTGTAGAGTGGTGCAGTTGTCGTAACAGCTTCATCTACGTCAATAGGTTGCTGTTCAGACAAGCGACCAATCGATTCCTCAAGTTCTTGATTTTTATCTTGGAGAATGGATATGTTCTTGTCAAGCTCAGTCTGCTCCTTATCTAGCTTGGTTAGGATTGCTTCGAGTTTCGTCTTTCCCTGGGCCAACTCGTGTTGCGTTCGACCTAAGGTGTCCAGCTCAGCCTGCGTCTGACTGAGCTGCTCCCGAAGTCGACGACGCAACTTGTCCTCTACCGCGGACAACAACGACGCACGTATGTGTTCCTCTGTAATCGTGCCCGCAGAGCCAGGTGACTGAGACTGAGTAGCAGCAGCTGGTGGGTATTGCTGGTAGGGGGGATAGACTGCACCAGGAGTGTTTGAATACGGTCTGGCAAAGTGTGATAAATTTGAGTTGTATGTTGGATATGGGGGATAGCCAGGTGAGTTTGTAGCTGGAGGGTAAGGATAAGAGTTAGTAGTGGGAGGGTAAGGAGGATAAGGAGTACCTGACGACACCCCACTGCTAGGCATGCCACCACCAGGTTGTGGCATGTACGACTGAGTTGGATATGGCGCGGTGTTAACAGTGTCTGAACGAGGTCGGGCATAAACCGGAGGCTGCTCGCCAAACATTACAATCATCACTTGTATAACGCCCAATAGGTCTGACGAATTAGGCACCCAATCATGCAAATACGGTAAGTAAATTTTACCATTGTGATCTACGAACATCGACACTTTTATCTGCATGTCAGCTGTGGGTTTGACGTAACACATAGGTGCATTGTTTGGATGTGTATCCATCAACCAAATGCACACAGGTATATTATAGATACTTCCCTTATAATTAACTGGTATCGTTCCTTGTAAATTGCAAAGTTCCATACGAGTCCCATCGTTAAACACAAATGGTTCTAGTTTAGTTGTGAGCCCACGGTACTGGGTCAAAGTGCTCACTATATCGCGCCGAGTAATGTCAGGATTTTGGTACTTGGTTAAGTATTGTTTTATCTTCCCTTCATCCGTATGTAACATGATGATTGTGATACTTACAAGTAGTCGCACAAAACCGTCAAACCACTGTAGTTGGACTCAACTAGGCCTAGGCCTATACAAATAAATTGCCCAGTTCTACGCTAGACAGGAAGAATTTGCAAGTGATTCACTGAATCCCCTCCCTCGCAATCACGATTCAAGGTTAATAAACAACAACTACAACAACGACTCGACGAGAGAGGAAACGGAAATGAACACACAGTTTTGACAAGGTCTCGGATAAAAGCGGAATATTTCAAATTGCTATTTATTCATTACAAAATAATACATCAAATACTTGCAATAATATATTATGAACTAGTTTAGTTTATCATATATCACCTATCCATGATCCGTAAATTACAATTAGGCCTAAGTTATCTCAATAATAATCTCACAGAATAAAACTGGAGCTCCATAACTCGAGAACGGGTACGAGAAGAGATCAAAATTGGTAATCTTTCCAGTTATCGATCCCGAGTTACGGGAAAGGCATTGAGTGTTTCAGGAGTTTTTTTCGGGAGTGTTTCAATAAACCCCCGAGTGTTTCAATAAACCCCCGAGTGTTTCAATAAACCCCCGAGTGTTTCAATAAACCCCCAAGTGTTTCAATAAACCCCCGAGTGTTTCAATAAACCCCTGAGTGTACGATATCAGTATCAGTAATCAGTAGCTATATTAGCTATTTGTCCCAATAACTTGTTTTCACTACGGCAGGTCCGCATGTAGCAACCGCCAATCAAAAGCTTCTATAAATTTTGCTTTTCCCGAGGATGCTATCTCTAGAATTGTATTATCAGATTAATCTTTTTACTTTGGTTATTTCGTTTTGACTGTTTGAAAACCAAATATCATATTACAGTAATATTTATTCCAAACAAAACGGACACAGCGTGCGGATAGTCGGACACAGCATGCGGATAGTCGGACACAGCATGCGGATAGTCGGACACAGCATGCGGATAGTCGGACACAGCATGCGGATAGTCGGACACAGCGTGCGGATAGTCAGACACAGCATGCGGATAGTCGGACACAGCATGCGGATAGTCGGACACAGCATGCGGATAGTCAGACACAGCATGCGGATAGTCGGACACAGCATGCGGATAGTCGGACACAGCATGCGGATAGTCGGACACAGCATGCGGATAGTCGGACACAGCGTGCGGATAGTCAGACACAGCATGCGGATAGTCGGACACAGCGTGCGGATAGTCGGACACAGCATGCGGATAGTCGGACACAGCATGCGGATAGTCGGACACAGCATGCAGATAGTCGGACACAGCGTGCGGATAGTCGGACACAGCATGTGACAGGTGTCTCCAAGCTCCGTTCAAAGGACTAAGTTGATCGCGGGGCTGCGCATGTCTCACCGACTACTACTGATAAGTGATAATGCCAATTTATTATAGCAAAGATCACGAATGGAACTGTAACGCGCTTATATTCCCCCTCCCCCCCCCCCCCACCCCGTACCACCGTTGGCTCAAACTTGGGGTGAAGGGGGGGAAGGGAGGGGGCTATGCCCCTCTTTCACTCCGGTTCCTACGTCACTGAGTGAAATAGTAGAGAATTATTTTAAACGATTTTGCTACAATTACTAATTTGAGTAGCATTTCATTGTAATTTCCAAGTCAACGGACCCTTCAACTGCTGCATGCTGCAATTATTACGCTCATGCAGTCATGCGTCAGACAAAACCCCATCGGGGGCCCCGAACACACAATTAATATGCACATATTTTCACTAATCTGTAGCCCAACTGTAAATAATTACGTTGAAGTAAAAACTTGCATATGGAAGGTTGAGTTGAAACTACAAGAACACGCAACTAGCGAGCATTCTTCTTTACGTAAAAACGCACTCACAATCACGAGGCATTATAGGGCACACAAATTAAAATACTCACATTTTAGTAGTCTTGTTGAGAGTTAACAGACAAATGAAACGTAGGTACTCATTCTAGGAGAAATCACGATATACAAGTCAAAGACAGCATTACTCATGTATGCAGTACCTTTAGTCACTTCTCACTTTATAGATTTCAAATTGAATTTGAATTATTTCCTTCAACAAAGAATGTTTTATTCTTTTATCATTTTGTGTTCAGAGAACCGTACTGTTGGCTAGAACTAAAAAATAAATAAAAGAACTAAACGATTCTTAAGAATAAACCAACAAGTGAAACTGTAAGATCTACTCCGATCCAGCTGTGAACAGATGCAAATGTTAGCCCAACGTGTTTCTGTTTAGAACACAATCTAATAAATATAGAATGTTTATCATGCAGATATATATTAAAGTGCAGAAATATCGCGTGTTTATCCCTTTTGCTGCGTCATTAAAAGCTTTTCGTTCGATGTCTGGAAAATTACATAAAAACACCCCAAAAATGAAATAACTTTGTTTGACCTAAAATATATGTTTTATTGTTTTTATTATTTCGAAGACCCCCACAATCCAGATATTAATGTTCACACATTATTTTCATTGTTGCAATTTCTCAAAGTTAAAAAGCGTAGGTAAAACATCCCGAAACTTCGTGCATAGTTCTATACGTACATACATGCATGCTGCTGCGCTGCGGTCTAGGGGTGAAAAATGATCTTTTTTAAACACGCAACTCGAATTTCGAATTTGAATTTTTTTCCCGGGTTACCAACCCCTAGATACGGCCCTGACCTCGCCTAATTACGAACGTGTAGAACAAAGCGCGTCGGGGATCTGTTGTTTGAGACTGCACGAAAGGGGCGGAACATTCATCTTGGAATGTTCACAGTTGCAACTAAACACTTGTGTGCTATCATGATTGTTCCCCCTGTAGTTAAACGGCTTGTTTTTAGTTCTCTTGGTGACGTCTGTAGCTGGATAGGCCCTATCATAAGAGGAGGTCCTAGGCAGCAATACTGACCATCAGTCAGTCGTGGAGCTGCTACAACATGAGACAGGTATGTTGTTCAACAGTTGGTTTACACCCCACACATTATAACTAGCGATGATTGCAACAGTCATCTTTAGCGCATCTAAGTGCTTAGGTCGATGTGTCCTTGATAGCAATCAGCATTTGTACTTTATAGGGTTTTGAAATCAAGGCTCAGCGTTGTTATAAACACACTGGTCATACTAGTTCGTTTACAATAGATGATTTTCAGGATCTAGAGAACCGTGATCCGTAACAGTAACAGTATGGTTTTAACCAATCATATTGGCTTATGTGAGCCCATTGTTGCTATGGTTAAAACTTTCTGTTACGTCTGCGTTACTGTTACTGTTAATTTTCATTGTGGATTGACCTTAAGGGTCCTTGATAGTGGTGCATTTTTCACTGTTGTGCAATGTTGTCATTGCAGACCTAGAGGGCTGTGATTTGCTCTGAAAAAGGTATATTCTTTTTTTGTTTTAATTCAGGAAATTGGCTTGTGAATGTAAAACCATTGCTTATTTGTATAACTCTTTACGAGATGACTCTCGAATGTTTAAAATATTTGAAGAGATATATCAATTAAGACTTCTTGCAAATTATGCTATTGCGAAACAAAAAAAATTGCCAAAAATATTTCGAGAACTATTTATATATAGCTATGGTCAATTAGTATTAACAGCTAAACAATGAATTGAAAAACACATTTAATATTGCACTCGTTAAGATAGTGATTTTTTAAATTAATTAATTCATTAATTAAAATTATTGGTTAAATTCAATATTTTGTTTTGTATCGTTTAAAAAGTAGCCTACCCAACAAAAATAATGCTACCGTAACAGTTGTTATTTAATGAATGAATGATAAATTAATTAATTAATAAAACAAACATTTAAATAAAAACAAAAAAATAAATTTTATGGAATAAAATCGGGTATGAATGACTTCTCAAGATATCAATGAAGACCAAGTTAGACTGTTGTTTTCTTTGCAGAGTGTAAAGAACGTCGAGGCGGCTGTGGTAACACTTACCTGCATCCTTCTGGTCTCCGTCTCCTGTAAGCCAAGTCAACCAGTGGCAGAGACCCCTGAATGGATGTCAGAGCCAGGGACAAGCCCAACTATCGTACAGAAATGGCAAGTATTACTTTATACATACAATACTGTTAGCTGTGCTGTTAGCCTCGTAATGAGACATAATCCTCGGTTTAGATCTCTACGCTATAGAGATTTCGTTCTGAATTAAAATATTATATTTAAAATTTTAGAAAAGTTTCAATTTATTATTTAGTATTATTATTTACATTACAATTTAGCTAGAAATTGTGCATATCATTATGTCGTGATTGACATCATACAGAGGATTCACGTCTGGGGCCCAGGGTGACTCTGCCAGTCGTAAGAGACGACACAATTATGGGGACCCTGTCGCTTGTTTCACCAAACAAACACTGCCAACTTCAGACAATCAAAAAATTAATATGGAGGCCAAATTAAAAATCTGCTTTCAATTTATTATGAACATAGTTTCTATTATACTATTACAATAAAAAAAAAACTGAGCAGACACTTGAAAACAGAAAAAAGTAGAATTTTAACAAAGGTCAGTTTTTGGGGGATGATAAAAAATGAAGTAGGTACAGTATACAGTAACAATTTTTAGAGAAGTATAGAAATTACTATCTGTAAGTCTAGGCCTATGTCATTGATCATTCTTATATTTCTCAACATTGAATAACATAATATGCTAAGTGTCTGGAAATAAAACTTCCTTACTTATTTATCAATGGGGAAAAAGTTGTTTATTTTTAAATAACCAAGATTAATAATGTGGTTAATAATAATAGCGTAGTGTGTATAGGTTGAGGTTGGATGGTTCTGGATGCCACAAAGTTGGACCATCATGCGCAATCTGTTGCATGGGCATTATTACATATGTTGTTGTTATTTCAGTGCCACCCTAGGAGGATCAAAGCTAAAGGTTAACCACACTAATTCAGGAGATAAGGTTCTTATTGAAGATATAATAAGGGACAGCCAAGGACAAGGTGATCTTTACCGTGATAAAGAACTAACAAGAATGTTTGACATCATTTTCTCACGCTTTGATGACATTTCTAACAGACTAGAGCAAAGCGAAGCTTATTCGTGTCAGCTGTTGACGCAGCTGCAGGACTCCGAGGCTCGATGTGCACAAAAAATAGAGAACACCGCAACTGATTTTACCAATAAACTTCAGAAAAGCGAAAATGAGTTTCAAAGATATAAACAGTATATTGGTGGAATTATTGACCCTAGTAGAAATACAAAGATCAATGTTACAATGTTACTTAAACGGTATCATGTTAATGAAGAAAGTAATACGATACACACAAGACGTCCCAAGGACAAGACTGAAGAAAAGGAAACCAGAAAAAATGTTCAACTTAAACCGACCGATTTACGAAATGACACGCAAACACCTCTTCATAACAGTACAACCTTAACTTCTAACGATGCAACAATAGAGTATATTACTTCTAACAATGCAACATTGGAGTATATTACTTCTAACAATGCAACAATAGAAGATACTTATTCTAATAATGCAACAATGGAGTATATTACTTCTAACAATGCAACAATGGAGTATATTACTTCTAACAATGCAACAATAGAAGATACTTATTCTAACAATGCAACAATGGAGTATATTACTTCTAACAATGCAACAATGGAGTATATTACTTCTAACAATGCAACAATGGAGTATATTACTTCTAACAATGCAACAATGGAAGATACTTATTCTAACAATCCACTAATGGAGTATTACTTCTAACAATGCAACAATGGAAGATACTTATTCTAACAATGCAACAATGGAGTATATTACTTCTAACAATGCAACAATGGAAGAGATTGCTGAAGGTAATGTTAGAATAACAATCATGATAACATAATGGCAGTGATTGACAATTCAAATTACAATAATAATGTGTTTTCTTTTCTAGCTGGATTGAATGGACACGAAATCGACAGAAACTCCTCAACACATAATAATGGCAGTCAGATAAATCAATTTATAGAACAATTACAGTCAAGTATTTTAAGTAACAAAACAGTCGATCAACAGCATAACTTGTACCCCAATGATAAGAGAGAAGCAATGGCTACAATCGGCTTAACAATACAACTAACCAGGGTTGGAGAGTTTCAGAGCAACAAGGATCCGTTAGTACCGAACCTGAAGGTAAAACTGCGAGGTCAGTCTAGGCCCTCGGACGTTAGAGACCCTAACAACACTAATCACGAGGAACATCAACATGGGGATGAAGATTATTGGCAAGTAGAACAAGCCAGTCTTGTTTACTATGTCGAGAACCAGGGGGCACCAAACAGAGCTCAAGGTAAACCTAAACAAATTCAATCATTTATTTTGTCTAAAGAGGGTATGGGCATGCCCATAACCCTACACTGGCCATCCTGTCCTTTCATGGGACAGGAAAACAACACTAAAATTAATTAATTAATTAAACTATAAAAAAGTATTGATTCTTGCTTGTTTTTGGGTAGTGATGTGGTATTGGTCAATTAGATTCTCCTAATGCTATATAATATGTTTCAATATTCAAATAATATTTTGTTGAAATATCTTCACTGTACCAGTACATAACACAACCCTACGTAAAGTGATGTAAACCCATTAGGCATTTAATGTTTCATCGAACCATAAGTTGTTTTATTTAAGTTTGTAAACTCGTAGTATATATTAGTATACCCAGCCCTATTTAAGTAGAGATGCTACATCAAACATGGTTTTATGAAGTATTTTAAGACTTTCGAGGTTACTGGATTGTGTTTGCTCATTATTTTGTTGTTTACCAACCTTCCCTTGGCCTGCTTCTGTTTGGGTCACTTGCTTGGAGCTGTTATCAAAGGTACAAGAATCAAGCCCCAATATAACGTTTGTTACCCTATTTGGTGAAACTAAATCCAAATCTGCTATAGCCACATTATATTGTCCAATGTTATCTTTAACTTTTTAAATCCAACTTCTTCATGAATTATTCAATTATTGAGCAGTGAGTGGGACCGTGTGAAAAAGCTATAATATGGACATTAGCCTTTCACCTGGTAAAGTAGTGTCTTACCTTTCCTCATTCCAGGTCCACCTGGCCCATCCAATAGCGCAACATGGATTCATGGACAAGATACGATACGTGTTGCGCCTGCTGAAGGTCCACCGGGCCCTCCTGGTCCAATTGGCCTTACCGGTCCAACTGGCCTTACTGGTCCAACTGGCCTTACCGGTCCAACTGGCCTTACCGGTCCAACTGGCCTTACTGGCCCAATTGGTCTTACTGGTCCAACTGGACTTACTGGTCCAACTGGCCTTACCGGTCCAATTGGCCTTACCGGTCCAACTGGCCTTACTGGCCCAATTGGTCTTACTGGTCCAACTGGCCTTACTGGTCCAACTGGCCTTACTGGTCCAACTGGTCTTACCGGTCCAACTGGCCTTACTGGTCCAACTGGCCTTACTGGTCCAATTGGTCTTACCGGTCCAATTGGTCTTACTGGTCCAACTGGCCTTACCGGTGACATTGGCCTTACTGGCCCAACTGGTCTTACTGGGGTAGCTGGTGTTGCTGGTGCAGCTGGTGTTGCGGGTGCAGCTGGTGTTGCTGGTGCAACTGGCCCCAGTGGTACAGCTGGTGCAGCTGGTGTTGCTGGTGCAGCTGGTGCAACTGGCCCCAGTGGTACAGCTGGTGCAGCTGGTGTTGCGGGTGCAACTGGTGTTTCTGGTCCACCTGGTATCGGTACAACTGGTCCGGCTGGACTTCCTGGCCCACCAGGACCACCGGGCATTGTTAGGTGGTGTAGCTGGAGACACTGGTGCAACTTCACTACTACGAGAGCTCCGTCTTTGTGCTGCACTCCTGCTACATAATCTACTTCTAAGAGAACAGAACCTTACTTGAGGCCGGGAATGAGACTGTAAAGGTAGGAGAATCTGTGTCAAGGTAAAGGTAAATGTGGCTTTCATTTGAAGATATTATTAAACAAAAATATTTACAAATTTCAATTTGTTGTTGTTTGTTTGTTGCTCACTTATGTGTAGTGTTACGAAACAATCCAAGATGTATCCTGGTTGATTGTTTGACCAATTATCAAATCAATGGAAATATAAAACGTATACTGTTAGCGTTTTCCGATCGCGCCCTGAGCGCTACCCGAGCGGAGCGGTGTTGACGTTTTCCGATCGCGCCCTGAGCGTGACCGAGCAGAGTGGGCAGAGCAGGAAGCTAGTTCGATACAGACAGCGATGACGAGAGGTGGTGTCGTTCGTTGTATCCGATCATATCCGCGAGTGTCTGTAACTATCCGTGTCTTGAACCATTAAATACTCATCAATAACCAAGCTTGCGTTTCCGTCAGTAATTACCCGTATCCGTCCCGTCCTGACATTAACCGATTACAAATCAGAAGTGCGATGAGAACACATCAGTGAAAGCCTACCGTATTTGCCGAAATCACGCGTCCCGCGAATAAGGTACGTCCTAACCTACAAATTACCACGAGCTAATGTTACGCTACAATTACGCGATGCCTGATAACCATCCACCACAGGATGATGGAGAAGCTCAACCACCATTAACAACTGAAGAACTTTTAAGAATGATGATGGAACGTGATCGTGTAAGAGACGAGTTTATGACTAACTTACTACAGCAGGGAAGAGGTGTAGGCCTAGGCCTAGCGCCACAACAGTATCACATAATGCCGGACCTAGATAAGGCAATCGGTAATTTTGATGGAGAACAATCGAGTGGTCAAGCACTACATTGGCTGCACGATTTGGAGAGTTCCGCAAATCTACATCAGTGGCCAGACTCGTTCAAAATTGAATCGGCCCGTTCGCATTTAGTTGGAGGAGCGGCAAACTGGTTTCAAGGCCGTCGCCATAGCCTAACCACATGGGAAGAGTTTACACGCCAGTTCCGAGCTACATTCGTCAGTGAATCGAGCCTTCCAGAACGCTGGAAGAAAATGCAGAACCGAGTCCAGGTGAAAGGAGAGAATACACAAAGTTACTTTCATGATAAAGTGCGACTTTGCAAAAGTATAAACCTGAACTTAGAAGATATGAAACGCCAGATTATAATCGGATTGTGGTCGAGAGAACTCGCGAGTATGTTGTTAGCCAAAAACCATACTACTGATGATGACATCCTACACGATATAAGAGCATTTGAAGAGATTGACCGTGAAAGATTGGAAATGATCAGGAAAGACAATAACAGTAAGCCAAAGTTTATTTCTAATCATACATCGTCTGAAACTACTAAGCGGAATACACCGTTAGAGCCAAGAAGTGAAACAAGTAATCGTAATCAAGAAACTCGCTACGGTAAAAATGAAACCATGAAACAGCCTGTAGGCCTAGGCCTACCACGTTTCGTAAGACCGCCAAGTTACAACGAGAAAGGAGAGCCGAGGTGCTACAATTGCAACAATCATGGACACATATCGCGAGATTGTCAAGAACCTAAACGTATTCTTCGCTGTCAACAATGCAAGCAGGAAGGACATACAAGAAGAAATTGTACGTCGCAGATGCAGCCGCAGCAGCCGAGTATGTATAATCAGTTTACACCTAAATCCGAAAATATGCAAGCAACATTCTCTAATGTCAGTGTAACTGGTGATATTTCGAAATATGTGAAACAAGCGCAAATTAACAATCATGTGATGAGTGCCTTACTAGACACAGGTAGCTCATGTTGCACTATCCAGGCCACAGCTGCAATTCAGTGTGGTTTGAAAATAGGACAGACTTCGAAAACATTGTACAGTTTTGGCAATGCATCGAGTGACCCAATACACCCAATAGGTATTGCAACTGCTGACATAGTAATAGACAGTGTCATTGGAAAGAACGTTGAAGTGCTAGTTGTGCCTGATAAATCACAACTTACTGAAATGCTGATCGGAAGGACGTGGACAGATCTTGCCCACGTTGCTATCTTAAAAATGGGAGAAGAACTTATTATCGGAGATAAGAAGGACGAACCATTCTCGCAAATGGAATTACCATGTACAGCTAACGTTAAAGTGAAACTACTTGCAAGCGCGGACACTATTCTTGCAGCAAACAGTGTTAACTTCATAAATGTGAAAAATAAGGCACCAGAAGATTCTCTGTTGATGTACAATGGTGGTTTATTTAAAAATACCGATGGACAAATCAACGTACCCATAATGAACACTGTGTGTAACGATATGTATGTAGCGAAAAACAAAGCGATTGGCCGAGGAGAAATAGTTACGATTGTTGAAAAAGATGAGGAGTTCGAACCGAAGAGTCCCAAGACATCAAGTAATGAAGAGTACGAGATCCATACCGTTGAAGAAAATAATTGCCGCCGTCCAATTATTGCAGAAGATTTGAAAATAGGCGAATTAATGACGCAAGATAATAAAGAAGAACTGCTGAAATTGTTGAACGAATACCGTGATTGCTTTGCCCTGAACATGACAGAACTAGGGTGTACCAATCTTACAGAAATGGAAATAATCGAGGAAGAGGGAAGTAAACCCGTTTCAAATAAACCGTATAAAACAACCGCATCTGAACGAGAGGAAATCAGCAAAATCGTGACTGAGTGGAAGGAAAATGGAGTGATAACTGAAACACAATCGCCTTACGCGAGCCCTGTGCTACTCGTGAAGAAAAAGACAGGAGAGCAGCGGTTAGTCGTCGACTACAGGCGACTAAATAAACAAACAGTGAAAACAAACTACGCGCTTCCGAATATTGACGATATGCTCGAGCAGCTATCAAACTGCAAAATGTTTGTTGTAATAGATTTAGCTCATGGCTATTTACAAATTCCGTTAAGTGAAAGTGCCAAATCAAAAACGGCCTTTATAACACCCGATACAACAGGTCAGTTCGAGCGGATGATGTTTGGACTCCGTAACGCACCAAGTGAGTTTCAACGTGTTATGAACTTAGCGTTGGGCAAATTGCGCAACACTATTGCTCTTTGCTATTTGGACGATATATTGATTCCTGCGAACTCGTGGAGTGAATTGATGACTAGACTTGAACTTGTACTTAAAGCACTGAGAAAGGCAAGGCTAACCTGTAAAATAAGCAAGTGTGAATTTGGTAAAAGTGAGGTAGAGTACCTGGGATTCGTGATTTCTCACAATCGGTTACAACCAGGTAAACGCAAAATACTGGCGATCGAAGAATTTCCACAACCGGTGAACGTGCATGAAGTGAGACGTTGGTTGGGTCTTACCGGATATTTCAGAAGATTCATCCCAATGTATGCTAAACGAGCTGAAGCCTTAACTCGACTGACTAAGAAAACGTGTCCATTCCGTTGGGAACAAGATCAAGAAGAAGCTTTCCTTGATTTAAAAAGTGCGCTTCTGACAAAACCGAACCTAATGCTTTACAACCCTAAGGCTGAAACAGAAGTACATACAGATGCGTCAGCAGATGGTCTTGGAGGAATGATTCTGCAAAAGGGAAATGATGGAAAGTTCCATTTGGTTTATTGTGTTTCCAAGAAAACCACCGAAACAGAGCGAGTGTATCATTCGTCACGACTCGAGCTCATGGCAATCGTGTGGACATTGGATAGATTGAGACAGTTCCTGTTGGGAATAACATTCACGATTGTAACAGACTGCCAGTCACTAGTTTATATGAACGCGAATAAGACGCGTAACCCTCAAATTGCTCGTTGGTACAATTTAATCCAGGAGTATGACATCGCTGAGATCAGACATCGACCAGGTACTAAAATGTGTCATGTAGACGCCCTGAGTAGAGCTCCGACTGAAGAAGAAAACGATACAATGGAGTCGATAATTGAATCTAGATTTGACGTCTATCTAACGATGAGTATCGAAGACCAAGTACTAATGATGCAGCGCGCCGACAAGGATTTACAGAGGTACATCAATATTCTATCTAAAACTACAGAAGAAAGAACGAGACAAGAAAGATCGCTAATTGAAAACATGGAGCTGAAGGGAGGACTACTGTTCAAAAGGATAATCGTAAATGATGAACCACGATGGTTGTTCGTTATACCAAAAACGATGCGCAAAAGTATAGCTGTGAAATTACATGACATGAGTGGACATTTTGGACTAGACCGAACAATATCAAAAATATACGAACATTACTGGTTCCCTTCAATGAGACGTTACATTAAGCATCATATATCTCATTGTTTTGAGTGTTTACTAAACAAAGTGCCAGCCGGGAAACAGCAAGGTTTGCTAAATCCAATACCGCCAGGTGACCGACCGTTTCAAGTTATAAATGTCGACCATTTAGGACCGTTCGTAAGAAGCAAGAAAGGTAACCAAGATCTTCTTGTGATGATTGATAATCTGACGAAGTACGTTCATTTGTATCCTGTTCGAGATACCAGTGCTAAATATGTAATCAAGTGCCTAGAGAACTTTATTTGTCAACGCGGACTGCCCGATCGCGTTATATCGGATAGAGGTTCATGCTACACCTCCAAGGCTATGCAAGAGTTCTGTCAAACTAATGGAATGAAACATACATTGAATTCCACTAAACATCCACGTGCAAATGGCCAGGTGGAACGAGTGAATAGAACTGTATTACCTGTGATCAGTATGTCAATGATAGATCCACAACATAAAGATTGGGACGTTAAGATGGCTGAGATAGAACGAGATCTCAATAATTCGTTAAACAAAACTACGAAGTTCACAGCGTTCGAGTTGGTGCATGGCTACAAACCAAGGTTCCAGGATGGAATACTGCGACAGTTAACAAGTAAATCCGATAACACACCGTGGAAGGATCCCGAGGATCTAAGGAAACAAGCAAGATCGACTATAATCGATAAACAAGAACAGATGAAGGATCAATTTGATCGTAAACACTGCGCTGGAGATAAATACGAGGTGGGAGAGATGGTCGTGATGCGGCGAGTTCCTACACACACCGGACAACCTACCAAGACGCAAGCTAAGTTTCGAGGCCCGCTTGTAGTGACCGCAGTCCTACCAGCCGACACCTACCGAGTCAGCCAGGTCCGAGGTGCCGAGAACGGACGTTTTTACGTTACCACAGCGCACGTATCGCAACTCAAGTCGTGGGGATCAAGTCACCAAGTCGATGACGGTGACCCCGAGTGTCTCGAAGATCATCATGAGAATTATGTCAATAACGAACAATCTGAGACGAATATGAACCCTAGAGTTCAGCGGTCTGCTAAAAGACCAAGTTATTTAAATGATTATGTTTAGGAATAATATGTTAAATGAGTTATTTTTAATGTATCATATATGTTATGTAAGGCCTTATGCCAGTTGATACAGCTTGAAAAATTGAGGTCAATTACAATAATCAGGATGCCCGAGTGTTAGCGTTTTCCGATCGCGCCCTGAGCGCTACCCGAGCGGAGCGGTGTTGACGTTTTCCGATCGCGCCCTGAGCGTGACCGAGCAGAGTGGGCAGAGCAGGAAGCTAGTTCGATACAGACAGCGATGACGAGAGGTGGTGTCGTTCGTTGTATCCGATCATATCCGCGAGTGTCTGTAACTATCCGTGTCTTGAACCATTAAATACTCATCAATAACCAAGCTTGCGTTTCCGTCAGTAATTACCCGTATCCGTCCCGTCCTGACATTAACCGATTACAATACCTATGCATATTTTATTTTAAGTAACTAAACAAAAAAAATAGATATTTTTTATCTAGATCCAGCCTAGAGAATAGTGATGACATCCGGTACCCGGAAACCGATTTCAAATCAGTTCTATAGCCAACCGGTTCTGACTTTTCAAAACCGGTTCCATTTTTTTATGAGATCTGTCAATGTAGAATGTTGAACTACCGAAATGAGAAAGAGAGAGATGTGTGCTAGTACCCGACTTACTTGTCGACAATTCCGACAATGCACTCATGATTGTGGCTTTAAAACATCAATACCACCCTAATAGGCCTTCTTATCTCATTTCATTTTTTTACGGGTTACCTACTTAAAGAGAGTTCAGTGAGTTTTATTAAGAGGTTGTGATGTACGGTACTTTTGGTTTGTTCTATTATGTATAAGCCTAAGTAAAAAACATCATTTTTTGTTTTAAAATATCATTTTTTTTGTGGTTTTATATTTAATTTACAAAACTTTTTCTTAAAATGGGTATACATGGAATTAAACACATCGTCTGATCAGTGATCAGTCAATCAGAAACGATTTGCATTCAGTGCTGCAGAAGTTGACCAATTAGTCTTTTATTCGGCACAATGTAGGTGTCATAGATAGTGCGCACTTCTCTCCCAATCCTTAGTCATCTTATTTGTATGTACAATTTGATTTTCAATGTATGACCTCCTAGATTTGGACCTTGCAATTCATACAAATCAGATTAGATGTCTAAATCCAGGCCCAGTAATAAAAAGTAAACATACTTCCTATTACACAATTTTAAAATTACGTATTTACATTCGTACGTAGGGGTGTATCTACAAATCAAAACCAGAGATTTGGATGTTGTTTAAGTTACTAGTTAGTGTTGCCTAGTTCGGCTCGCGACTTCCCCACTTGTTTAGGCATCTTCTTGTTTGTCGAGTCTTCAATCTCTTTGGGCTTGTAGTAGTGCGGTGCCACTTCTAGTAACCATTTACTGTCAATCTCCGTCACCTGGAAGCAAAATACACTCTCTCAATAGCTGTCATAGGCTGACATACTGTACACACCATATAGCCTAGCCACAATTTCTAGTGAAACACACAAAAAATTACAAAAGATCTCAGCAGCACAAAATAATCTATTGCATTGACTCAACAAAACAAATTTCAAAGTGACTAGTGACAAATATGGCCAAACAAGGCCTTGTTGCAGTGAACAGAGGGAGCAAGTAGTTTACCTGTCGCATGAACTCCTTGGTAGTGAAGACCAGCTCGTGGTAGAGAACCCAGCGTGGCAGATCCTCAAACATGCTGCTGTTGGGATGAATCATCACCGTCTGCTGATGCTTGACAGTCTTGTAGTGACCCCCCTTAGAGAGGCGGGCTACGTGGTAGAAGTAGCCAGAAGTGATGGCCTGTTGGTAGATGCAGTGAGAACACTTTATTTAGAAATACAACTTGTACTTTGGGCCTGGGGCGACTCTGCCAATCCTAAGACTAAGAGGCAACGAAATGACATCACTCTCCCTTTTTCCTATAATCCCGTTTGTCACTTTTCTCCATTCACTCCCTCCCCACAATGCTATATGACAGCTGTTAAGTATGGCATTAAATAATAACAACAGTAATAATAATAATAATACTAATAGTAATAATAATAATAATAATAAATAAATAATAATAGTAATAAAAACTCACGAAATAACCCGAAGAAGTGTTGATAAAGATGTTTCCTACCCTCGACTTATGTAAGTGAATGCGTGCAGCCAACCCGTACCTTCCTGATGTCCGCCGTCTCTGTCGGGTTGGAGACGAGCTCAATCTCTACTCGCTGCATCAGTCCCGCCAGCTGATCTCGTACGTCTCTCGCTCGCCGCATGGATCGGTGCTGGATGTAGTTCTCGTAGCACCACTGTACACATCACACATGTCATAAGTCTAGTGATGGGAATTTTCATGAAAACTTTTTTGGTTGAAAATTTTCACGAAAATTTCCATGAAAATTTTCAAACTGTTGAAAATTTTCAAAAAAAAATAAAAAATAAATGCAATCAATTGTTTGATTAGATGTAAGTTGTTTGTGTATCACGAAACTAAGCATAACATGTAACAACAATACATGTGTAACGTTCAAAACAAATTGTTGCTTTCTCATACGCAAGGTTAAAAAAACCTTACAACCCTGACGGTGCCCGAAATAAAACATGAGCCACTAATTATAAGGTTTTTATTTTGTAAAACAGTACCTACGGTGTGGTTTGTATAAGCGGTAACCACTAGCAAGTGGTTGAAGGCAAGGCCAGGTACACGCACATACCTATATATTAACAGGTAGGCCTAAAAAGAATGAATTAAGTTTACAAAATATAAATTAAGTACAAAATACAACTTAATAACTATGTTTAACACAAGTTCTTGAACATAGACAAATCTTCAGAAAATGTGTAGGTATAGGCCCTACCTCCCGGCAATCAACTGCTGGTTGACCCAATACACCTTTTATTTCTTCAAACATACTGTTGATGTTTCTTCATTGGAAGGGAAAAGAAACGAATTAACAGGCCCTGGTAGTTTTTTCATGATTTTACTACACAATCATCCATTGTTATTAAACTTTCTACTAAGCAAATGAAGTGTTTGATAGTTTTTTTTGTTGCCATCTTTACAACCACATAATTGACTTAAACCTATTTGAATGTTCTTTGCTTACAAAATATAAACAAAACCAAATATTGAAAATTTTCGATGAAAAATTGAAAATTTTCAATGTTCCATCACTAGTCATAACACTCGACAAGAGTACAAGAGTACAAGAGTACAGTTCTCGTAGCACCACTGTACACATCACACATGTCACAACACTCGACAAGAGTACAAGAGTACAGGAGAGGGTGGTTTGCGTTTTTGCTTTCAGTTAATTTAGCAAAGTGTGCAAGAATTTTCTTTATAAAAATATGTTACTCATTCTTTTACGGCGTGATATTTATACTAATTGGAGTTTCTCTGTTTAAAGTTGACTTTAATTTCCTTTATACTGATTTGAGTTTGGGGAACTTTACCTCAGTTGGTTCCGTTATGATAAGTTTATACTTTCCCCAAAACCTATTAACATTTATAACATGTAAAATTGTTGTACTGTGTACTGGAAATAAAGCACTACTACTATTTGGCTTGAAAAAGTTTCTTAGTTTCTTACCTTTATCATTAAATTAGCCTAGGCGTATTATTATTAAGAATGATTGATGCCGACCCATTTGAGACATGAAAGTAACATTTGAAATAGAAATAGAACGCAAATAAACAAGAAGTTTCGAGTGAGATCCTGGTTGCTAAGAACATTGCCTGTCCGGGCCCGGAGTGACTGCCAGTTGATAGAGACAACAGAATGAGGTCCTTTCCTCCAACCCCCCCCCCCCCCCCCCCCCCCCCCTGCCACCATGTGTGACGAAACCATTTAATTAAACCAAATAATCATTGTCACATCACCGTAGGCTTACGTGTGAGATATTTAGACCTACCTGCGTTGAGAAGTCAGACTCGAGCCACTGGTTGTAGACGTTGAGTAACATGAGGTGGTCCCCTCCCAGACAGAAGAAGTTCTTACGGGCAGTGTCGGCGTGGATGATCTTGTCCTTGGGCCGATAAAAGATGGCGCTGTTCACCGACAACATGGCCGATATCGAGAGTATCTCCTCCGAGCACTTGTACCTGTACACACACACACACATCACGTCAAGAGAGAGAGAGAGAGCAAGATAGCGCAGACGTATGACATGTTTTAAAAACTCTTCCTGTCTGTTTAATGCCGTCATACATATAGGCCTACTGACAAAACTTTACTATACGTTAGGGCTGAGTCGTGTAAACGTTTAAACGTGTAAATGCCCGCGCCAAAATATACGTGTACAAATATTCATACACGTTTAACCGTGTCTTATATACCCCACCCAACCAATCCCCCTCCTTCGCCACCCCCACCCACAACCCAATTCACAGATTTTTCCGATGTCACAGCTCTTTGACGAGCCGACAAGGCATAGCTTAGTATGTGGAGTCAAAATGACTGTGGACAGTTGGACACAAAGGTGCAGGAAATATAATCAACAATGAATATTATTATAAATCAACCCTGTTATTTCGTTGAACATGTTTTTTCGCGAACATTTGACTCATTTTTTTGTGAACAGGACGTTACATTAAACGTTTAAACGCGAGATATTCTGAAAAATAAACGTTTTCAAAACTAACCGTTTTCTCTCAGCCCTACTATACGTCACATTGATAGCAATAATTATTATTCTTACATCTTTATTGACAACAGCAAAAAGTCCCACAAGTGAATGTTGTAAGTTATAATGTACTTGGATGACGAAAACTGTTAGCTGAGCTGTCGTCCTTTCCAATTAACTCGAACAATAAGTGTTCTACATCTACCGCACATTCTCCCCGTTTCAACCTGTCTTGAACTCTTATAACGGAGGTTCGTACTCACTTCTCTGAGGCCAACATCATCTTGGCCATCATCGGGTCGACAGGGAACTCTGCCATCCTCCGTCCGAGCTTGGTCAGCTCTCCGAGGTGGTTGAGAGCTCCGAGAGCATACAGCTGCTC
This sequence comes from Isoperla grammatica, assembly GCA_945910005.1. NCBI lineage: Eukaryota > Metazoa > Arthropoda > Insecta > Plecoptera > Perlodidae > Isoperla > Isoperla grammatica. The sequence continues at coordinate 133,958,310 of OX246737.1, forward strand.
CAGCGCAAGCACCTGCAACAACACAGTGGTCAGGCGGTCGTGTTTACGTCGTACAGATCGAAACAGCTGCTTCCTCCATGAGAACTAGTCTCGTGCTGATGGGACAGTAGAGGTCAATAATACCATCTTAATTTTACTCTTCCCTAGTTGTTAAAGTCCCCCCCCCCCCTCTCCATAGAGACAAGGCCTCCTAAGGGGCCAGATTCCTGAATACTTTTTAACTCTCACTAACGCCATGTTAAAATTACCCCAGGTGAACTCCTACCAAGGCTTCCTCTGTATAATAAGGAGTCAGATATAGTCCTGTCTGATAGTAGGTTTAAAGAACAGTTATCTCTACAATACTAGGAGAGGCTGCCATTTTTTCATTTGCCTGTGTGTAGGGCCTATAGTCTCACTAATGTCAAATTTAATTTCTTTATTGGGAATATCCAGTTTCATGGATACATTATTATGTGTTATTGAAGTTTATAGGCTAAACAATTTTGTGTATTTGTAGTACATTCCATAGCTATTAGCTGGACATGGACCAGTACCAACACTACTCACCAGGGTCTCGTGCGGGGGAGGGTCCAGGAAGTCAAAGTGCACCAGGTCATTGATGCCGAGAGCCTTCAGTGTGAGAACCGCATTGCCCAGGTTGATGCGCTGTATCTCCGGTATCGTGTTTTCCTCCAGCTCGTGCTGGAACGCCCAGGCCGTGTACAGGCGGAAACACTTGCCAGCTGCCACCCTGCCAGCACGCCCGGCACGCTGCTGGGCCGACGCCTGCAAACAGGGTCGTATTCACACTAGCCTAGGGGTACACATGTGTTGGAACGCCCAGGCCGTGTACAGGCGGAAACACTTGCCAGCCAGCACGCCCGGCACGATGCTGGGCCGACGCCTGCAAACAGGGTCGTATTCACACTAGCCTAGGGGTACACATGTGTTGGAACGCCCAGGCCGTGTACAGGCGGAAACACTTGCCAGCCGCCACCCCGGCCAGCACGCCCGGCACGCTGCTGGGCCGACGCCTGCAAACAGGGTCGTATTCACACTAGCCTAGGGGTACACATGTGTTGGAACGCCCAGGCTGTGTACAGGCGGAAACACTTGCCAGCTGCCACCCTGCCAGCACGCCCGGCACGCTGCTGGGCCGACGCCTGCAAACAGGGTCGTATTCACACTAGCCTAGGGGTACACATGTGTTGGAACGCCCAGGCTGTGTACAGGCGGAAACACTTGCCAGCTGCCACCCTGCCAGCACGCCCGGCACGCTGCTGGGCCGACGCCTGCAAACAGGGTCGTATTCACACTAGCCTAGGGGTACACATGTGTTGGAACGCCCAGGCTGTGTACAGGCGGAAACACTTGCCAGCTGCCACCCTGCCAGCACGCCCGGCACGCTGCTGGGCCGACGCCTGCAAACAGGGTCGTATTCACACTAGCCTAGGGGTACACATGTGTTGGAACGCCCAGGCCGTGTACAGGCGGAAACACTTGCCAGCCAGCACGCCCGGCACGCTGCTGGGCCGACGCCTGCAAACAGGGTCGTATTCACACTAGCCTAGGGGTACACATGTGTTGGAACGCCCAGGCCGTGTACAGGCGGAAACACTTGCCAGCCAGCACGCCCGGCACGCTGCTGGGCCGACGCCTGCAAACAGGGTCGTATTCACACTAGCCTAGGGGTACACATGTGTTGGAACGCCCAGGCCGTGTACAGGCGGAAACACTTGCCAGCTGCCACCCTGCCAGCACGCCTGGCACGCTGCTGGGCTGACGCCTGCAAACAGGGTCGTATTCACACTAGCCTAGGGGTACACATGTGTTGGAACGCCCAGGCTGTGTACAGGCGGAAACACTTGCCAGCTGCCACCCTGCCAGCACGCCTGGCACGCTGCTGGGCTGACGCCTGCAAACAGGGTCGTATTCACACTAGCCTAGGGGTACACATGTGTTGGAACGCCCAGGCCGTGTACAGGCGGAAACACTTGCCAGCCAGCACGCCCGGCACGCTGCTGGGCCGACGCCTGCAAACAGGGTCGTATTCACACATGAGGAGCACTTTCTTGGGCCAGTCAAGTATTGAGCAGGTTCTCTTAATTATCTTGTTCTGTTGACATTGGCATTTTTCCCTGTGCGAGTATACAACCCAAGGCCTTTGTCATAGATATGAGCGATTCGAAGCCGACTGGCGAGCCCCAATCGCTGACACTAGTCGCTGATTGGCTACAAATCACTGGCCTGTGACAAATGCATCGATAAGGTGGTTGTGGGGCAACTGTATATGGTCGTTCCCTGCTCATCTTCCTATCTGTAGGTAGGCCTATTAGTTTTTAGATCTTGTGTACTGTATGCATGTATATTTTTGCCGGTTTGTATTTTTTCATAGGGTTTAGTTGTACCTTATTGCTTGGATATTATTATCACATTATAATTGCAAAAACTGGTATAATGTGGAAGTTGGAAAACAAATAGAAAGTAAACACGTACCCTAGATATCGGCACGACAATCAGCGAGGCCATGCCCGTCCTCGAGTTGAAGTTGTTTTGTTTACAGAAGCCAGGGTCGATCACGTAGATTATGTTGTCGATCGTCAGCGAGGTCTCGGCAATGTTGGTTGCGAGCACCACCTGTAACGGTCAACACAATCATTCATTTCACCACAAATAGCTGACGGTTTAACAATGAACCACTTCAAAGCAAAACATTATTTTCCGAATCAAAATCAAAATTAACTGTTAATTTACAATAATCCTTTTAAATTTAACCAACTGACTAGAATGTTTAAAATAAACAGACTGTGTGAAAGAGTGGCATTGTTCGTAGGCCTTCAAACGATAATTTAAAAATGTAAAAATGCCCAAAAATGATGAACATGAAAGATCTGTTGATCAGTGCCCAGTTTAGAAATGGTAGAATTTGGCCTAGGTTAGCTCTGCTAGTCACGTGACCTATCGTTACACTGACCTTGCGGGCTCCAGGCGGCGTGGGCTCAAAGATCTTGGCCTGCATCTCTGACGGCAGGTTGGAGTAGACGGGTAATATCATCAGCTCTTTGATCTTAGAGCCAAGACGACGGACGCGTTCCTGCAACAGTTCGTTACACGTCTCAATCTCGTCCTGACCTGTAACGCAGACAACATTCAACCTTCATCATCAGTACAGCAATCACCTCTTCACCACACACAAGCAAGTAGGTTGTATTCCTCAAGGTACAGATTGAAGAGCGACGAATTTATAAGTTGAAGGTAACATTGAAAATACCCAAAACATAAATAAAATAGATGGATGTTTCAACATGCATGAGGTCTGTAGATTTTTTTTGCATTCTATATAATGTACAGTTATTTTTAACAGATACATTTTAAGTGACATTTCACATTATTGGAAGGTTCATTTAAATAATAATGGCGATTTACGATCTCATTCAACGACCTTACTTAGCGTGGGCTGCTCAAGGTCCACTAGATCGCTTGTAGCGCGCGCGCAGCACTTTGCCGTTCGCAATTACTCCGCTAGGAGTAGATCCAGTAGACCTTGTGAGCTGCTAGTGGTGATTTAGTGGGCCTTGGATCTAATCCACAGCCATCTAGAGGACATGGCCTCTGTAACAAGGCCTCTGTTAGGCAGAGATCAAGTGGACCTTGGCTACAATTTACACAGCACTCTAGAGGGCGGTGGAGGTTTTGTTTTTTATAAGAGGAACAACAATAGAATGTTGATTTTGTATTGACAATCATAGAGGAATAACACAGTGACAATGGCTTCGGGAGTAACGGTGTCCGACGTGTGCAAAACTACCTACGAGGAGATAAAGAAAGAAAAGAAACACCGCTACGTCGTGTTCTACATTAGAGATGAGAAGCAGATAGACGTCGAGGTAATAGGTAGCCGTAACGCTATCTACAATGAGTTCCTAGAAGACCTCCAGCAAGGTGGTGATGGGGAGTGTCGGTACGGCCTGTTTGACTACGAATACACGCATCAGTGTCAGGGGACCTCGGAGGGATCTAAGAGGCAGAAGTTGTTCCTGATGTCCTGGTGTCCGGACACGGCCAAGGTCAAGAAGAAGATGCTGTACTCGTCCAGCTTTGACGCTCTCAAGAAGTCTCTGGTTGGCATTCAGAAGTATATCCAGGCTACAGATTTATCCGAAGCTTCGCAAGAATCGGTAGAGGAGAAACTTCGAGCAACTGATCGGCAATAATTGATGTATGTTCGTAGGGTTGCCAACCCTCGGGGTTTTAAAGGGATTTCTTGTATTTTAGTGGTTGGAACAATCGCATAGGTATTCACATTGGAGTACGTAGTACAGGAACCTTAAATCCTGCAACTTTTGCCTTGTGTCTTTATTTTTTATTCTTTTTGTGCATTTTCTGAGTGCCTTTGGTCCTTTTCAAGCATATGCTAACAAAGCACCATGGCAGAGATTGACGTGCACAATGCACCTAGCACCCTGCTAGACAAGTAAGCTTACATACAATTGGAAAGGGGAAGAGAGAGGTGGGACAGGGTTACTTTTCTTGTTCATTAACAAAATTAAACCCACTCACTCACTTTGGTTGACAAGAAAAAAGAAAATTAAATAGGCTACATACTTTTGAAGTAGGCTAGCTGATTGCTGGGTTCTGTGCAGTGGGGCAAAACTTAAAAAGTTTTATTTTGGAAGTTGGCCATCATAGGCTATAACATCTGAATTGAGATTTTGGCTGGACACAATGTTGTTTTGTTTCTAAAAAAATAAAGATGTTATTGAAGTGAAGTGAAGTATATTATTCAATCAATCAATCAATCAAAATAGCTTTTATTCGTTACTCTGTTTACATTTAATTACAATACACAGTCATATAACATTGTGAATCAACTGTAAATGAGGAAGCGAGTACCCACATGAGCATGGTGCTTGTGTGTGGGTGCAAATTACATTTCATTTAAATTATCATAGATGGCATAAGTGAAGGTATTTGTAAGTTACGTGGCCTTTTGGGTTTTCGTAATAAAATTTCTAATAAAATCACTGTTTATGATACAAATATCTTTTATCTTTCCAATTCCGAAGGGTGGATGTTTCAAATCCCACGTAATTTAGTTTTAAACCACTTTAAATGTGTTATTTTCGCTACCGCTATGTACGGATGTGTTGTGTAGGCATAGGCTTCCATCCTTGCCAGTGCACAGCCTTGTGGATTGTGGATGGTTATACGTTGTTTTTCTAGTCCGCCGCTAGATGGCTTTAAATACCACCAGGTACGCCAACGATTCGAACAAGGAGTTATTATTTTAAAATAAATTTATACCCAAAAAATAAATTACCCCTTCTTCAAGTTTGAAGAAGGGGTAATTTATCGAAAATTCGGTTAGGTTAGGGGATCAGGTTTAGGATTGCCCACGAAAGTTAGTATGGTTATTGGGTTTGCCAGAGCCAATAACCATACTAAATTTCGTGGGCAATCCTCAACCTGATCCCCTAACCTAACCGAATTTCGTGGGATGTCAGGTAGCTGGGCAAAGTCACTTTGATTCATAAGTGACTTTGCCCTGTAAAGTCACTTTTATTGACAAATGACTTTGCCCAGCTACCTGACATCCCACGAAATTCGGTTAGGTTAGGGGATCAGGTTGAGGATTGCCCACGAAAGTTAGTACGGTTATTGGGTTTGGTTATTGTGTCTGGTTATTAGTATGTGTACTTTTCTAATTGTAATAAAAAGGTCTAAACAAAACACGCCCAGCGCCCTACTTCTTTAACGTAAATTGTTTTAGGTTGGTACACCTGCACATGGAATAAAACCAAAGCACTTCCGTTGCCAGATAGTCAACATGGCGCACATAGGCCTAGACATAGCGGTAGCGAAAATAACACATTTAAAGTGGTTTAAAACAAAATTACGTGGGATTTGAAACATCCACCCTTCGGAATTGGAAAGATAAAAGGTATTTGTATCATAAACAGTGATATTTTTAGAAATTTTATTACGAAAACCCAAAAGGCCACGTAACTTACAAATACCTAAGTGAATGTTAAATATACGGTACGTAGTTCTTGTTTTCTATAATTCATAAAAGTTCGACAATAGGCCTACATGGTAGGCCTCCTAGGTCTACCTCTCTTATAGCCTAATGGGCTCATAGGCTGTAGCACGCTGCACGATATATGTAATAATTTAACAATTCGAATGATAATATAAGGAAGAGATTGGATTTGCTAAACGCTCATCAGCCTACAATCAAAAGGGAACGCTAGGCAAAAGATCTATGCAATAAGCTGTAGGCCTAGGCCTAAGAACTGCATGAGCGAGCTCTAGATTGTGATTTTAGCCTAATAAAGAAAAATACATACTTAAAGGCCTAAACATATTTTTTAGTTGAAACATGATTTTATTTTATTTAGGCCTAACAGTGCACACAATAGTGGATTTCTTAAATTGAACAGAATAGTACCTCAAAATCACTAGTTTCATGCAGCTAGTTAGACATTTAAAGTCGTTCCATTGATCAAACTACCAGTTTCAAGCAATAAATAAATAAATAAATAAATTCACATTTAGAGTCTACCCACTCAGTAACTAAACTGATTTGCAGTGGGGGACTTTAATTTAAAGTGACTAAACCAACCCTGTAGGCTTCGAACACCATCGACGAGTGAGCGATAACCAATCAAAGATCGATATTTCAAATATGAAACATATGAATCAGTGATTGGACAGTGCGAACACCTGCGGACAGATGCCAGAATCAACAAGGCTGATTCAGAACAACTTTTGAATTTATTGAGTGCTTCGTTGCTAGGACGGCTCCAAAGTCACCGTTTACGTATTCCTAAGCCAAGAAGTAATGGAACTGAATCCTTAATAGAAGTTAAAAAACTTCTGCCTGAAGCGGGATTTGAACCCGGGACCTTCTGCATTGGATAATAATTATTTCTTTGACAATTATTATGTTAAATTACTATAAAATGTAAAATATATTCAGTAATCAAGTAACAATACTATTTTAAAATCCAGTATTTACACAAAAATGCAGTTATTTATAATGGCATGATTCTAGACACTAGTTTGACTGCAGAATAGCCAATCCCTAAAAACGAAATTAGTTCATCAAAACTCCAAATAGTAGTCAACTTCTTATCTCGCTTTTGGCTTTAATTACACCACAACACATTCACAAATTATAGACTTTATAATGGATACAAATCTAAATTGATTTACAAAGCCAAGGAAACAAAAAACTCGTTTTTAATATTCATCGACAAAGTATTGCCAACCTCCAATATACTTGGCAACGCTGCAAAGACATTGTTATTGTCAGATGGTGAAAATGGCGTCGAAAAAATACGGAATACGAAGCGGAGGACGTTTTATTACGATAAAAGAAAATGATAGGATTGTATATTTTGTATCGTATCATGTTGTTTGTGCAATTGTTTACCTGACGAAGTGATCTCAAGTAACTTAAGTCCATCTAGGACATGTGAAGGCATGCAATGGATGTAAATTATTTCAAATGCATGTAGGGGGGCTACATAAATGGTAGGCCTAGGCCTTGCACATGTCAAATGATCACAAAACGTCCTTGAGTGGCCTTAGGGCTTGGCATATTTTCTTTCATATTATACAGATGCCTCCTGGCATACTATACTTAGCATATCTACATTGGGGAAAATGTTTGCGTTTACGGACGTACAATACATGAATTTCATTTCGGATCAGGCAATATAGGCCTATGCCTCTAAATAAAGGTGGCCTAGGCTAGGCCTCACGTACCGTATTCAGATATATTCCCGTTTCTAACTGTGCCTTCAATTTGAATTGAGTGCATTATTTGTATGACGCAAAATGTTAATTGGAAATAAGCGACAATAAATGTAAATAAGAAAAAGTCGAGTCACGTTGCATCGTGGAAAGGTGACAGCCAGCTCATGTTTTGACGCGAGGCGGACGCGGGCTCAAAGAGAAATGACGTCATCGCACGCAGTGTTGCCATACTTTCACGGCTCGCCCGATTTCCCATCAAATGTTCTTGTAGTGAAGCCAATATTGACCGAAAACGAGTCGAGAGATTGTATTCATACATACATATTTAGAATTGTCGTTTAATTATCTTCAAATTGAGTATAAAATAAAGAAAATGACAAATGTTTAGTATCTACTTAGTCGATGCTTTATATTCGAAAGTGTATGATTTTTGACAGTTTCGATGGTAGGGGATAGGGAAATCGACGGATTTCAAATATTTATATTAAAAAAAGTAGTCGATGAAACTACTTTATTTTTCGCTAATATTTAACATGATATTTAAGTGTATATTCAACATGATTTGTAGCACAATGACAAATAGTTGAAAATACAGTGGATCGACTTTAAGACGCATTTAATTCCTCTAAGGGTAACCCACGATTTTATTTTATTTTCCCATATAACCAAGCATGTTGAGGAAAATTGAAAACATTATTTTATGCTTAAAATGCATTGTTAAATAAAATAATAATAATAATAATCTTTATTCAATAGAACGTATGACATTTATACATAGATAAATACATTTGTTATAGAATTACTTGTTATAGAAAATAAAATCATGTGGGGGAATAGGAAGAGTGCTGGTAAGATAGGAGAAGATGGAGAGGTCTAGGCCTATCTTCAATGCCGACCCAATGCAGAGTAGGACCTGGCAATAGATGATGATGATGACGACGATGATGATGATGATGATCTTTTAGTCTTTACAAATTTTTCCTATAGGCTACAGTAGGTTTTCATACTGGACACTGAAATCACGAAACCCACCCCCCCCTCGCCCAACCCCAAATGCTTTCTCCAGGAGTGTTACCTGTGAGGAAGACGAGTATGTCCCCGAGTGGCTGCGTGGCGTGGATCTGCAGTATCGACACGACGCACGCATCTATGTAGTCTGCCTCGGGAGCCTTGGTGTAGTAGATGTCCACGGGGAACCTCCGGCCGGGTATCCGGAAGATGGGGGCGTTGTCGAAGAAGTCCGAGAACTTCTGAGCATCCAGCGTCGCGCTCGATATCAGCAGCTTGAGCTCGGGACGGAACCGCGTGATATCCTTGACCAGGCCGAACAAGATGTCGGTGTGAAGCGTTCGCTCGTGAGCCTCGTCGATCATCATCACGCTGACGGGGCAGACATGGCATTACATCATGCTGACGGGGCAGACATGACATTCAATCACGCTGACAAGGCAGACATGACATTCAATCACGCTGACGGGGCAGACATGACATTCAATCACGCTGACGGGGCAGACATGGCATTCAATCACGCTGACGGGGCAGACATGGCATTCAATCACGCTGACGGGGCAGACATGACATTCAATCACGCTGACGGGGCAGACATGGCATTCAATCACGCTGACGGGGCAGACATGGCATTCAATCACGCTGACGGGGCAGGCATGGCATTCAATCACGCTGACGGGGCAGACACGGCATTCAATCACGCTGACGGGGCAGACATGACATTCAATCACGCTGACGGGGCAGACATGGCATTCAATCACGCTGACGGGGCAGACATGACATTCAATCACGCTGACGGGGCAGACATGGCATTCAATCACGCTGACGGGGCAGACATGGCATTCAATCACGCTGACGGGGCAGACACGGCATTCAATCACGCCGACGGGGCAGACATGGCATTCAATCACGCTGACGGGGCAGACACGGCATTCAATCACGCTGACGGGGCAGACATGGCATTCAATCACGCTGACGGGGCAGACATGGCATTCAATCAGACAATCAACCACGCTGACGGGGCAGACATGGCATTCAATCACGCTGACGGGGCAGACACGGCATTCAATCACGCTGACGGGGCAGACATGACATTCAATCACGCTGACGGGGCAGACACGGCATTCAATCACGCTGACGGGGCAGACATGACATTCAATCACGCTGACGGGGCAGACATGGCATTCAATCACGCTGACGGGGCAGACACGGCATTCAATCACGCTGACGGGGCAGACATGGCATTCAATCACGCTGACGGGGCAGACATGGCATTCAATCACGCTGACGGGGCAGACATGGCATTCAATCAGACAATCAACCACGCTGACGGGGCAGACATGGCATTCAATCACGCTGACGGGGCAGACACGGCATTCAATCATGCTGACGGGGCAGACATGACATTCAATCACGCTGACGGGGCAGACACGGCATTCAATCACGCTGACGGGGCAGACATGACATTCAATCACGCTGACGGGGCAGACATGGCATTCAATCACGCTGACGGGGCAGACACGGCATTCAATCACGCTGACGGGGCAGACATGGCATTCAATCACGCTGACGGGGCAGACATGGCATTCAATCACGCCGACGGGGCAGACATGGCATTCAATCATGCTGACAAGGCAGACATGACATTCAATCACGCTGACAGGGCAGACATGGCATTCAATCACGCTGACGGGGCAGACATGGCATTCAATCATGCCGACGGGGCAGACATGACATTCAATCATGCTGATGGGGCAGACATGACATTCAATCACGGTGACGGGCCAGACATGGCATTCAATCATGCTGACGGGGCAGACATTACATTCAATGTCGTCGCTTTATTTATTTAAAAAATAGCAGACCTACTAGTGTACTTTACTGCACTTAGCCTATTTAGACTGGTAGTCAAAATACAATTATCAGTTATCACAATTAAAACCAATATTTGTACATAAAATATGGACCTACCAGTTAGAGTAATCTAAATCCTAGTCTTATTCTAACAACTGGTTATAAGCCTTGATGACACAGTTTCAATTTTGGCAGGCAACAATTTGTTTACAGTTACAAGAACTATTTTTCAATGGCTATTCTTACTTATAAGTCCTACTAATCTGTAAAAGGAGGCCAAACGGAGGGCCACTGTAAAGTCAAATGTAAGTAGGGCATACAGTATGGAGTCCAGTATGTCAGTTCAGTATAAGAGTTCAATATGAGAGTTCAGTATGGAGTATTCCAGAATGGAAACTCTAACAACTAAACTAAAACTACGTACCAACTACTAAAGGCGGTTTCACACAAAAACATAAGACATAAGATTTAAGGTTTAACGCATAGTCATAATGTTGGACCATAGGAAACACGTACTGGCATTCACACAAATGCACTAGTTTTAAGACATAGTTTTAATGCATAATTTTCTGTTTTAAGGCATAAGAAAGTTGACCAATGTTCAACTTTATGCTTAGGCCTATGCCTTAAAACAACGCACGAAAAACTTGAGTCAAAGAAGCATCTACTTTAAAACGTTATGACTACCACAGTCATGTAGAGGCCTACGTCACCAAATAATAATAATAATATATGTATAATAATATATACATAATAATATATAGAATAATTATGTAGTACAGTATTCGGCCGCAACCTCCAAAGAACTTCAACGAGTGCCATGCCTTCTCATAAACTCTTTGTGCTTACGTTTTTATGTGTACCAGCGCCCCTTATGTACTATGCGTTAAACCTTAAATCTTATGTTTATGTTTTTGTGTGAAACCGCCTTAACTACAACTGACTAACCTGTAGCTCTGTAGATCCGGCTCCGAGAGAAACTCTCGATGCAGAGTTCCGTCAGTCATGTATTTTATGATGGTTCGCTCCGAAGTGCAGTCTTCAAAGCGGATGCTGTAGCCAACCTACAAGAATAAACAAACGTGTCAGTCATTGCAGGAGCCTTGTATGTTGCAGGAACTTTGTGTCCTTCAAAATCAATGTTTTAGAAAGATAGAGGCTAGACAATTATAATAATATGTATGTATTAATTACTACTATGTATTATTATTATTTTTATCATTTTATTGTTGCAATACATAGCCTACAAACTCTATCGAAACCGGCGTAAACATATTATACAGACATAAATGTCAAGTATTTCCAAGTGCTTACCTTACTTAACTCTACTTAGAACTAATTTAATAAATAATTGTTCATATTATTTTTCAAAGCCAACTGTAGGTGCTATGTACGGTCGTGGCCGATTTGCACTCATCCCAGCATTCGCTCTTTGTATGGTGGAAACCATGAAAACCACCATCAGAATGGCGAACTTTTTAAAGTCTTCAGTCTTTTTAGTTCAAAAATGTTCCCATCGTACTATGCTACATGTGTTCAAAATAACTACTTTTTGCACCTCAATGTAATTATTATTATTATTTTTATTATTATTATTATTATTATTATTATTATTATTATTATTGATATGGTATTCACTTCAGCAATGTAATTATGTGGGACAGATACAATGCCAACTGCTAAACCTGAGTAGAGTGATGGTAAGCCATGACAGAAGAACATAAAATACACAACACAAACAAAACTTAAAATAAGAGGGAGAGAGAGAGAGAAGATAAATTTACATTTTGTTTCGGAGCATTGGAAATCCCTGACCTCGTTCAAGTTTTGAGTGTTTGACAAAGTGCTAGCTAGAGTCGTCTGGACTTGATCTACGTCATTGTCATGCTCGTGAACACAACTTGGTTTTATTGTTAGTACTACTAGTTTGCTTTGCTTCACTCGCCTCGTTCCCGAGCTTGACCCCCATCTCCTCGGCCACGCGGGCGGCTACGCTCATGGCCGCCACGCGCCTAGGCTGAGTGCAGCCGATCTTCTTCTTGTCCTGCGTGAAGCCGGCCTCGTGCAGATACTGAGTGATCTGGGTCGTCTTGCCAGAACCCGTTTCACCCTCGATGATCAACACCTGCAAGTTGGCAAACAGGGTGAAATGCAATTCTTTTTGAGTTTTATTACAGTGCCTGAAGTCAATAATGTAATGTTAGCCTATATAATATAGGTAAGTAAGTAGCCTACACAAGACCACTGTAGCCTACATTATATTATATGAACTATATATAATAAATTCATTATCATATATTACAAATATTGATATAATTAAAAAAACTGACACAAACCATACCAAATAATTTTTAAACATTCTAACTAACATCGGTAAACCGTTCAATGACAACGGACAACGTATGATCAAGTATCTGAAGGCAAGGGTAAACATTACATTTGGATGTAGGCCTAAAATATGCAGAGTAGGCCTACTAAACGAGTTGCATGCATTTCTTTGATCTTACACTTCTCATAATTAGTTTCATGACAAAATATGGTTATGTTATATCCCAACCAATGACATGATGATGTAGAATATTTTCCAATATACCAAGGTGTGGATAACAATTGCAAATGGGATATGGGGCAAAGAGACATAAGAACTAGTAACTACACTGATCGATAAGTCACAGAGACATAGAAAAGTGAAGAATGTAATAAAACCTCATTGACTGAATTCCCTAGTTCACAGCATTTTCAAAATGGTGCCTTCTATCATGAGCGAAGCACGGGGTAGCACTCTGTTGCCAAACGAGACCGACAAGCCCATTTGTCAACCGCAACATGGCTAGACATGAAGAAGAAGAATCTGGTCGAAACCGTTCGGTCATCTTACGAACATGTGAAAAAAAAGGGGCCTCCAAAGCATTGTTGAGCTAGCTCTTCTACATTTCACTTCTGGGTAGGGTTATATTTGAGAGCCGTATTATGCAGACAAAGCCATAGTGAGAGTTAACCCCAGGTCATAACATGGGGTTAGCTACAATTAAGGAAATGTACAGGAATCGCCAAATCGGGCCTCAGAGGGTTTATTACCTGGTGGTCCCTGATAGCTTGCACCAAATCGTCCCTGAACGGGAAAATGGGCAAGCTCTTTTTTGTTTCTTCAATATTCAATTTCTTTTTCTGGGCTGCTGATAATTCTGGTGCAGGCTGAAAAATAAATAAAACATTGATATACACCATACTGTATGCATAGTCCCACCATTTGTTCAAATTGCAAGGGAACAAAAAACCCCAATTTGAATTACAATATTTTAGCCTTATACCCACACCTTCTGCAGGCATAGTGATCGTTTTATTACACATATAGGCCTATGTATATGTAGGCTATATACATCAATAGCTAGAATAAAGGCCAATAACCAACCTTTTTGTCATCTTTAGAGCCCGGTATTGTCAACGCTTGTATAAATTCAATTTGATCTTCAAGCACCAGGTCGTACTCCTTGCCTTCGTCTTTGCGCCGCTTATCTGCCGCGTCTTTAGCCCCAAAGTGGAAACGTGCAGACGACATCTGTTCCTCCTCCCATTTCCGCTGTTCGTAATGCGGCACCCTCTCCCTCTCGTCTGGCTCCACGTACTTCTCGTCTGTCTTCTTCTTGGCGTCGGCCGGCATGTGATACCTCTGCACCTTCTCGAGCTCCCTCGCCTGCTCATGATCCTTGGCCAGCTGGAGTAACTTCTTCTTGTGGCCGCGTTCTTCTCGCTCTCGCTTTGTCAGCACGTCGTCCCCGTAGAGATACTCATCGTCCAAGACGTCGGCCTCTAGCTCGGCCACTTTGTCGTCCTTGCGCTTCTCCAGATACTTCCGCCTAGACTCGACGCGTAACTGAGGGATTATCTTCCCGCGGTCTTCTGCTTCTAGCTTAAGACGTTTTGCTGCTTCCTCGTACGCCCGTTTGTCTGTCAACATAAATGTTTTTTAAAAAGCCGCTCCTCCCTCTCTAGTCTCTCCTGTGGTGCCTGACCAGTTTTATTGTCCCTAGTTGTCCTTTACATAACACTAGGGGCAGTTTTGATACCTAGGTTTAACTAACGGTATTTATTTATTCACCATACAACCCTACAGAGTACAAATATTGGTACAAATAGATACTATATATATAAAATATACACACAAACTACACATACATTCAGAAACAACAGAAGGTATTAGACAATAGATACAAAATATAAAAAACGAGAAATAACAGGCTTACAGACAGGTAATAATTTAAATGAGCACGGAAAAAAGTCCTCCGCCTGCAATCGCCACATTCATAAGATCTCGTCGAAAGTGGGATGTAGTTGAAGGGGTGGGTCAGAGAGACAGGAATTTAAGTTTGTTAGTTATCTGAGAATACTTTCAAAGTGTAGGATGGTTTTATTAAGAGGAAAGTTTTTAGTCCGTATTTAAGTGGAAGAGATTTAGAGTTTTTACTTAAATTGGGGAAGTATGTTATAGATTTTACTGCAGAGGTGGGTTGGACTAGGCTCTATGGTGGTAATATATTACAAACAAATATATATAGGCCTACAAAAGTGCAGGCTAGCCTATATGTCAAGTATTGAAAAAAAAAGAGGTAGGGCACATTAGGCCTAATATTTTGGGACCATAGGCCTAGGTTATTGTGGGAATTATTTAAACACAGAATTCTCTATTATCAAAAGATGTTTTAACAATTTCTACCGTAAACTTGAGTTACAAGGGAGCTCCGTACAAGGCCGTGACATGCCTCTGAGGCCAACTTGATTCTTTATTGGTATCGATAACCCCCGGCAACGCAAAGTTAAAAGTTGACGAACTTACCATGGCTGATATCAGGATACAAATGGCTCCAGTAACGGAAAGGAGTGGGTATTATGTATCGCAACATGAAATAGGCTAGGCCTAGCCTAACACGAGACCTAACTTTTATCGTCCCCTTTCGCCTTTATCGTTACTGGCCTGTTGAGCATTAGCCTGAAAACTGTAAGCTCTTCCCAGGTTAGCCAAGGCCTAGGCCTACTCACCAGATCCAGTTGGCTGGGCAACATTCCTTGTTTTATCTAGATCTTTCTTTTTTAGTCGATCAGAAAACTCGTCCCTTTCTTTGAGATCTCGAAGACGTTGTTTTTCGTCATCATTAGGCTTCGAGACACTTGAATCTGAATCTGAATCATATTTTTTCTTCTTTAGATAGTCCTTCGACGATTTGTGAGCCTTCGATGAAGAGCTGGAGCTAGGCCCAGGCCTAGACCGACTGTTTTCTTCCTCTCGACTGGATTTGCTCCTATACTCTACTTTTGAAGAACCACTGTTGTGCCTCTTTCTAGAATGCTTATCGTCGTGCCTTCCCATGACTCAATCACTTATCAATACATACATTCATGAAATAACCTAATGTTTTAAAACGTAGGGAACACAACGACCTATGTTTACTTGCGTTTCGATTTTTAGGTTATGTTATGCAGAGTTATGTTTTGGGATCTGACAGCGCCTTCTGGATAAATGCCAGATTGGATTTTGTTTCCGTTGCGCAGGCGGTGGTGTACTCCCACATTAGATTAAAGATGGCGCCAGGTGAAGAGAGCAGCGAATTGCACGGTCTTTCAATGAAGAAGAAAGATGATTCAGAGAATGAAAACCTTTGGTATGTGTAAATAATTTTGTACATTGAAGAAAGCTTTATTTTTATCTTGTTTGAAGGATATTTCTTACGGATATAGGCCGTAGACTTACGTTGTGACTCATGAGTCTCTGTCCTAGGCCTATGAGGTGTCTGTTCCCACGGTTGCGCCCATCGTAGGCATAGGCCTAGCCTAAGCCTAGCATACGCTTAGGCCTATGGAGTCTAGACCCTTACTAAAGTGTATTTATATTTAATTACGTTCCATCAATACCACCACCCATATCTCGCCTTAAACTTTTGGTGTTGCCGTAGGCAGGCATTGACTTTGCCTGTCCACTGTCAATGTCCTTTCAAATCGACATTTGACCTCTAGGCTAGGCATAGGGCCTAAGCCTAGGCCTTAGCCGATTTGGGATTAACTGTCACTGAAAATATGTCATGATTTCAATGAACTTTCAGAAACTAGGCTAAGATTAGACTTCGTTTAAACCGTAGGTCTAAACTAGGCCTAGGTCGCCACAGTTGACATGACAGCTCACCTGGCTGAATTAATTGGGCTACTAGCAGCTCCCGGTTTTCTCCATCTGTCCGAGACAAAAAGTTCCACTCATCATACACAGACTGCAAATGCTCCCACTGCGCTATGGATTGCGATCTGTATCATGTTTTTATATGTCCAGCCAGGACCCATTCCATGATCGATCTTGCCACAAAGGGTATTATCTAGAAATACGTGGAAATGTCTGACTCATTGTGTTAACTATGTAAATATGTACTCTGTTGTACTCTTGACTGGTTGTGTTAACTAAAAATATGTACTCTCTTGTACTCTTGACTGATTGTGTTAACTATTTAATTATGTACTCTGTACACTGATAATGTTCATTTTAATCATTAATCTCGTCTTGTTCATAGCCGAAATGTTTCGACTGTAATTATGTTACGCTGTAATGTTGGTATGCTGGTTATGTTACGCCACAGTTGGCGTCGTACTCTCTGGAGTTTAATAAAAGCATTAAAAAATAATGCACTAAAGAATTCAAAGAATTGTCCATCTTTTTTGACTATTTTGAAACTTTCCTCTGTGCAAAACTTAAAGCCCTACCTCATTCATGCATGATCTATTTTTTATTAGCTAGGCTATGTATTTTATTTGTGCGTACCCTATAGACTAAGATTTGGTTTTTTACTCTTGTAAGCTGGTTTGTTTTAGTATGTTTATCACACACGACTCAAATGTTTACTGTGAATGAAGTAGGCAGGTTGGCCCGTGGGCTTTTCAAACAAAGACCCAGGCATGCCAAAACGTTTGCATGGTTCCTCATGTAGGCCTACTGGTAGTTAGTGAAGTCATTTTAAAGATTCGTTAGATCAATAGACTTACCTGTAAACAAATTATCCGTTACAATTTTGCAAATGTTTATATTAAAAGTGGATTTAGGCCAAACGTTGAACAACAAATTGTAAAGAGTGAAAGACTAATTATATCATAGGCTAATACGTATCTATTAAAAATCGTCTGAGACTGGAAACATGGACATAAATTTGCCAGAACACATCTTCAAAATATAAATTTTACAGGTGGAGTATTCACGTTGAACAAAAATTTGTAAAGAATAAGTTAATTTTGATCTGCGCATTAACAAAATGATTTGAAATGGGAAACACACCTGTAGATATCCTAGGGATACCGGATTACTGTAGTCTATTTAAAAATGTCGATTCCACAAGTGGAATCGACACCTTGCACCTGGTGGAATCCACCTTGCATCGGACCTTGCACGGCAATTTTAAACTGCGCACAAACTAATTAGGGTATCCATTAGTCTATAGAAAACATGCTATATTGTGTAGGCCTATGTCTTCATTGGTGATGATATTTTTCTTTCTTTTCAGGTCGGCCATCTTAGAAGAAGTTCAATCTAATAGGAATACTAAGCTACCTTCTTGTAAATCTGTGGTTGTTTTAGGTACGTAAATTAAAACTTTGTTTCTGGTGATTACTTTTTTCTAATGCATCTTGAATCTTGATCCTTTGAGTGGTTTTTTGTAGCCTATGTGTTAAAATAGGGGAGTCTTACTAGTTCTTGGTATTGGTAGGCCTACAACAATTTACAAATGGCATCTCTTGGTTTCCAAACTACAAAAATTAATAATTAATTTGGGGAACATGCAGTTCAGTTTGTAGGCCTATTAGTAGGCCTAGCCTACCTATTCAAAGTTTGAATTTTTTCATTCCATTGTTCTAAAAAAAAAAGGCCTTCGTAGGCATACCGGTACAAAGCTAGGAAGTCATTACTTTGCAATAGGTAGCCTATTGTGAATGTGTTAAGAGTGCCCAACGGCTATGGATATTCAGCATGGAGGTGATAGGAAGGTCAACAACAAGGTAAGCTGTTGGTTTCCTTCCTATCCACCCCCATGCTCAATATAATTTGTAGTAGATATTGTAATTTACGGTAGCCTAAGTGCTTTTAATCACTGCATGGAAATGAAGCAAGAAATTGCAATTTATTTACTTTGCCAATATAACAACAATTAGGATATGAAGGTTTGAAATTTCAATTCAGTTTTTAACCTCAAGATATTAAGCTAGACTAAAAACTAAAAACTGGTTATTTCTTGCGGTTTCAATAGTGAGACAGAGACTGTCCCCCCACCTTGGTATGTTGTGATAAACTTTGTTATGTTTCAGGTGATAATGAATCGGGAAAGACGACACTTATAGCGAAGCTTCAGGGTGTGGAAGATCCAAAGAAGGGTTCTGGTTTAGAATACGCTTACATTGATGTCCGAGATGAGTACAGAGACGGTGAGAATATGCCTCAACTCCGTAAATTTTACATTCAAAATTAATTTTAATCGGTCAGGTACACAGACAAAATATAGTCAATCTTGATTTTAGGTCATGGTGTTTTGTACAGCACAATCCAACTGCCCAGTGTATTGATAATAATAAAGACAGAAATATTTCATGAGTTGGAATAGCTGTAATAACAATTTTTAGATGGGGTTCAGTCTGAAATAAAATGTTTTCTCGGACCTTCACCATATAGCGTACCAATGACCATTGTAGATCTAATAAATAAAACTGCTAACTAGTCAGATTACCGAATGTCTGTCAACAAATGAGCTAACGTGGTGGTTGCTGTGTTGTAGACCACACGAGGCTGGGCGTCTGGGTGCTGGACGGCGACCCCTCCCACGCGAACCTCATCCGCTTTGCCCTCACGGAGGAGAGCTTCCCGCACACCCTGGTGCTGTTTGTGGTCGCCATGACGACGCCCTGGGGCATCCTGGAGCAGCTGCAGACGTGGGCCACCGTCCTACAGGACCACATCGATAAGCTCAAGCTGTCGGTAGACCAGCTGCAGGAGGCCAAGCACAAGTGTGAGTCCTTTCATTTCCTGCACAAGGTATACAGTAGTAACCAGCAGCTTATCTTAGATGTAAGGTGATGACTTTAAGTTAAAAGTGTAGCACTACATTGAAGAGATAAAACAAAAACGATGAGTCGTTTCAACACGAGGTCTGGCTTGATCACTCAAGAAGAAGATGGCTGAACTATGGCCATCTTCCTCTTGTGTTCAAGACCTCGTGTCGAAATGTCTCATTATTTTTGTTTTATCTTTTCAATGTAGGCCTACACTTTTAACTCTCAAATTCATCATCTTACATCTAACATAAGCTTTTGGATAGCCTACTATTCCTAGGCCCTACATTATATTATTCCAGCCGATTGGCATCCATCAACATAGCCTGGATATATAAATAACCTAACTTTATTTTTCTGGAGCACTCATGCTTCCTACTTGAGATACTTGTATCCCGTGCACTTGGAGACCGTACTTTGGGTCGAATTCATAGTCAATCTCTATCCCCAAGGAAGGCCGTGGTTGTTACCCAAATTGTTTAATGCATGTTGCATTTTACATTTAAAAAGTCCTAGCAGCCAGTATTGACTATCTGCTTATGTTCCCATGTATGTTTTCAGATGTGAAGAAGTGGCAAGACTATGTGGAGCCTGGGGACGAGTTAGAGCAGAGTTCGCCCATGCGGGTGACATCTCGTAACCTGGACGAAGAGGGCGGTGAGATCCTGCCGCTGGGAGAGGGCGTGCTCACTCGGAATCTCGGACTGGACGTTGTGGTGGTCGTGACAAAGGTATGACAAGGTCACAGCATGACATTACAAAATTTCAATGTTGTTAATTAAAAATCTGATTTTTTAAATTTGTACTTGCCTTGTTTTTTTAGCCTAATAATTGTACAACAACAAAATAAGCCGTCAAGCTTTGCTGCCAAGTTGGCAGAGGATTAAAATAGATGTTTGCATTTTTTCAAATATGTAATGCACTGATGCACATGTACATTTGATTAAATCTCTGTCTAACATAGAATGCCCAACTCGTGTTTGGGAATCTCAACATTATGGTAATGTACTTTCAGACGGACTACATGTCGACGTTGGAGAAGGACTTTGACTACCGGGACGAGCACTTTGACTTCATGCAGCAGTGGGTGCGGCGGTTCTGCCTCCAGTACGGCGCCGCTCTCTTCTACACGTCCGCTAAGGAGGACAAGAACTGTGACCTCCTGTACAAGTACCTCACGCACAGGATATACGGGTTCCCGTTCAGGACGCCGGCGCTGGTGGTGGAGAAGGACGCCGTCCTCATGTGAGTCCTGCAGGACGTGCACTCGGGTCGAGTGTTCCTTGTGTTGCTCGTTGGTTTAGTGGGTCTATTCCTGCGTCCAATGCAATGGGTTCGATGCCCGGTTTTGGTTGGGGTTTTCTAACTTTGGATCTTAACTTTATATATCTGTATGATATTGATAGGCCTACTGGTGGTGTAGGCTACATGTAAATGGTGACTTTGGAGCCGTCATAGCAACAAAGTACATCTATGGCAAATAAATTGTATAAAAGTCCCCCACTGAACATCAGTTCTCATAACTGAGTGGGTAGGCCTAGACCACAAATACAAATTTATTTCTACATTAAACATAACTGATTCAGTGATTTTCATTGGGGGGTTTTAATTTAAAGCGACTGAGCCAACCATGTAATCTCTGAACGCCATCAACGAGTGAGCCAACCAACCGAAAATCGTTATTTTTAAATAGGTGAATCAATGTTTGGACAGTGCGAACACCTGCGGACAAATACCAGAATCAAGAAGGCTGATTCCGAGCATCTTTGAATTTATTTAGTGCTTCGTTGCTAGGACGGCTCCAAAGTCAGCATTTACTTACTCCTATTCCAACACTAGTAGTGATTGAATTGAATCCATATTAGAAGATAAAAAACTTGTGCCTGCAGTTTAATTTAATGTTATTATTTTTTTAATTTCTTTTTAATTAAGAAAGATGTTTATGGTCCATTCTCTTTATTTCTTCACATAAAATGAGTAGGGTAATCATTGGATCAGGCACTGGCAGGAGGGAGCAGAGAACTGTCAGAGAAGACGGTATTTAATTGCAGTCTTCTGATTGTGACATGGAGTGTTGTGTTTTGGTTCCAGCCCGTCTGGATGGGACAACATGAAGAAGGTCAGCATTCTACACGAGAACATGCAGAGTATGAAGCCAGACGATTACTACAGAGACGTGGTCGTCCAGCCGGCCACGAGGAAGGTGAGTTGTGCTTGTGACCATACAGACGATAAATCACTAACCAGTAGCAGTAAGCACATAAAAGCAAAATTCACTTTACAGTTTAGTTTACATACATTTTCTCATTTAATAAAAAATGTTAATACCATGGATGTAGATATATTACATTATGCTCTGGCCATTTTTAACCAATTTTAATCAAAGGCAGGTCAAGCTGTCTTTAGGGTAGGCCTACATAGGCCACAGTTCTTTGTGATGCTGCAAGGTTGACTACCCTGTCAAGAACTTCCGCTATGGAGTAGAATTCTCGCACAATAGACTGCAATGTTGTGTTCTCTATTCCCCTGGCTTGCGTGTGGCAGGCGGTGACGCGGGAGACGGAGATAACGGCCGCAATAGACTGCAATGTTGTGTTCTCTATTCCCCTGGCTTGCGTGTGGCAGGCGGTGACGCGGGAGACGGAGATAACGGCCACAATAGACTGCAATGTTGTGTTCTCTATTCCCCTGGCTTGCGTGTGGCAGGCGGTGACGCGGGAGACGGAGATAACGGCCTCAATAGACTGCAATGTTGTGTTCTCTATTCCCCTGGCTTGCGTGTGGCAGGCGGTGACGCGGGAGACGGAGATAACGGCCACAATAGACTGCAATGTTGTGTTCTCTATTCCCCTGGCTTGCGTGTGGCAGGCGGTGACGCGGGAGACGGAGATAACGGCCACAATAGACTGCAATGTTGTGTTCTCTATTCCCCTGGCTTGCGTGTGGCAGGCGGTGACGCGGGAGACGGAGATAACGGCCACAATAGACTGCAATGTTGTGTTCTCTATTCCCCTGGCTTGCGTGTGGCAGGCGGTGACGCGGGAGACGGAGATAACGGCCACAATAGACTGCAATGTTGTGTTCTCTATTCCCCTGGCTTGCGTGTGGCAGGCGGTGACGCGGGAGACGGAGATAACGGCCACAATAGACTGCTCTGTTGTGTTCTCTATTCCCCTGGCTTGCGTGTGGCAGGCGGTGACGCGGGAGACGGAGATAACGGCCACAATAGACTGCAATGTTGTGTTCTCTATTCCCCTGGCTTGCGTGTGGCAGGCGGTGACGCGGGAGACGGAGATAACGGCCACAATAGACTGCAATGTTGTGTTCTCTATTCCCCTGGCTTGCGTGTGGCAGGCGGTGACGCGGGAGACGGAGATAACGGCCACAATAGACTGCAATGTTGTGTTCTCTATTCCCCTGGCTTGCGTGTGGCAGGCGATGACGCGGGAGACGGAGATAACGGCCGCAATAGACTGCAATGTTGTGTTCTCTATTCCCCTGGCTTGCGTGTGGCAGGCGGTGACGCGGGAGACGGAGATAACGGCCACAATAGACTGCAATGTTGTGTTCTCTATTCCCCTGGCTTGCGTGTGGCAGGCGGTGACGCGGGAGACGGAGATAACGGCCACAATAGACTGCAATGTTGTGTTCTCTATTCCCCTGGCTTGCGTGTGGCAGGCGGTGACGCGGGAGACGGAGATAACGGCCGCAATAGACTGCAATGTTGTGTTCTCTATTCCCCTGGCTTGCGTGTGGCAGGCGGTGACGCGGGAGACGGAGATAACGGCCACAATAGACTGCAATGTTGTGTTCTCTATTCCCCTGGCTTGCGTGTGGCAGGCGGTGACGCGGGAGACGGAGATAACGGCCGCAATAGACTGCAATGTTGTGTTCTCTATTCCCCTGGCTTGCGTGTGGCAGGCGGTGACGCGGGAGACGGAGATAACGGCTACAATAGACTGCAATGTTGTGTTCTCTATTCCCCTGGCTTGCGTGTGGCAGGCGATGACGCGGGAGACGGAGATAACGGCTACAATAGACTGCAATGTTGTGTTCTCTATTCCCCTGGCTTGCGTGTGGCAGGCGGTGACGCGGGAGACGGAGATAACGGCCTCAATAGACTGCAATGTTGTGTTCTCTATTCCCCTGGCTTGCGTGTGGCAGGCGGTGACGCGGGAGACGGAGATAACGGCCTCAATAGACTGCAATGTTGTGTTCTCTATTCCCCTGGCTTGCGTGTGGCAGGCGGTGACGCGGGAGACGGAGATAACGGCCACAATAGACTGCAATGTTGTGTTCTCTATTCCCCTGGCTTGCGTGTGGCAGGCGGTGACGCGGGAGACGGAGATAACGGCCACAATAGACTGCAATGTTGTGTTCTCTATTCCCCTGGCTTGCGTGTGGCAGGCGGTGACGCGGGAGACGGAGATAACGGCCACAATAGACTGCAATGTTGTGTTCTCTATTCCCCTGGCTTGCGTGTGGCAGGCGGTGACGCGGGAGACGGAGATAACGGCCACAATAGACTGCAATGTTGTGTTCTCTATTCCCCTGGCTTGCGTGTGGCAGGCGATGACGCGGGAGACGGAGATAACGGCCGCAATAGACTGCAATGTTGTGTTCTCTATTCCCCTGGCTTGCGTGTGGCAGGCGGTGACGCGGGAGACGGAGATAACGGCCACAATAGACTGCAATGTTGTGTTCTCTATTCCCCTGGCTTGCGTGTGGCAGGCGGTGACGCGGGAGACGGAGATAACGGCCACAATAGACTGCAATGTTGTGTTCTCTATTCCCCTGGCTTGCGTGTGGCAGGCGGTGACGCGGGAGACGGAGATAACGGCCACAATAGACTGCAATGTTGTGTTCTCTATTCCCCTGGCTTGCGTGTGGCAGGCGGTGACGCGGGAGACGGAGATAACCGCCACAATAGACTGCAATGTTGTGTTCTCTATTCCCCTGGCTTGCGTGTGGCAGGCGGTGACGCGGGAGACGGAGATAACGGCCACAATAGACTGCAATGTTGTGTTCTCTATTCCCCTGGCTTGCGTGTGGCAGCCAAGACGCGGGAGACGGAGATAACGGCCACAATAGACTGCAATGTTGTGTTCTCTATTCCCCTGGCTTGCGTGTGGCAGGCGGTGACGCGGGAGACGGAGATAACGGCCGCAATAGACTGCAATGTTGTGTTCTCTATTCCCCTGGCTTGCGTGTGGCAGGCGATGACGCGGGAGACGGAGATAACGGCCGCAATAGACTGCAATGTTGTGTTCTCTATTCCCCTGGCTTGCGTGTGGCAGGCGGTGACGCGGGAGACGGAGATAACGGCCACAATAGACTGCAATGTTGTGTTCTCTATTCCCCTGGCTTGCGTGTGGCAGGCGGTGACGCGGGAGACGGAGATAACGGCCACAATAGACTGCAATGTTGTGTTCTCTATTCCCCTGGCTTGCGTGTGGCAGGCGGTGACGCGGGAGACGGAGATAACGGCCTCAATAGACTGCAATGTTGTGTTCTCTATTCCCCTGGCTTGCGTGTGGCAGGCGGTGACGCGGGAGACGGAGATAACGGCCACAATAGACTGCAATGTTGTGTTCTCTATTCCCCTGGCTTGCGTGTGGCAGGCGGTGACGCGGGAGACGGAGATAACGGCCACAATAGACTGCAATGTTGTGTTCTCTATTCCCCTGGCTTGCGTGTGGCAGGCGGTGACGCGGGAGACGGAGATAACGGCCACAATAGACTGCAATGTTGTGTTCTCTATTCCCCTGGCTTGCGTGTGGCAGGCGGTGACGCGGGAGACGGAGATAACGGCCGCAATAGACTGCAATGTTGTGTTCTCTATTCCCCTGGCTTGCGTGTGGCAGGCGGTGACGCGGGAGACGGAGATAACGGCCACAATAGACTGCAATGTTGTGTTCTCTATTCCCCTGGCTTGCGTGTGGCAGGCGGTGACGCGGGAGACGGAGATAACGGCCACAATAGACTGCAATGTTGTGTTCTCTATTCCCCTGGCTTGCGTGTGGCAGGCGGTGACGCGGGAGACGGAGATAACGGCCACAATAGACTGCAATGTTGTGTTCTCTATTCCCCTGGCTTGCGTGTGGCAGGCGGTGACGCGGGAGACGGAGATAACGGCCACAATAGACTGCAATGTTGTGTTCTCTATTCCCCTGGCTTGCGTGTGGCAGGCGGTGACGCGGGAGACGGAGATAACGGCCTCAATAGACTGCAATGTTGTGTTCTCTATTCCCCTGGCTTGCGTGTGGCAGGCGGTGACGCGGGAGACGGAGATAACGGCCACAATAGACTGCAATGTTGTGTTCTCTATTCCCCTGGCTTGCGTGTGGCAGGCGGTGACGCGGGAGACGGAGATAACGGCCGCAATAGACTGCAATGTTGTGTTCTCTATTCCCCTGGCTTGCGTGTGGCAGGCGGTGACGCGGGAGACGGAGATAACGGCCACAATAGACTGCAATGTTGTGTTCTCTATTCCCCTGGCTTGCGTGTGGCAGGCGATGACGCGGGAGACGGAGATAACGGCCGCAATAGACTGCAATGTTGTGTTCTCTATTCCCCTGGCTTGCGTGTGGCAGGCGATGACGCGGGAGACGGAGATAACGGCCACAATAGACTGCAATGTTGTGTTCTCTATTCCCCTGGCTTGCGTGTGGCAGGCGGTGACGCGGGAGACGGAGATAACGGCTACAATAGACTGCAATGTTGTGTTCTCTATTCCCCTGGCTTGCGTGTGGCAGGCGGTGACGCGGGAGACGGAGATAACGGCCTCAATAGACTGCAATGTTGTGTTCTCTATTCCCCTGGCTTGCGTGTGGCAGGCGGTGACGCGGGAGACGGAGATAACGGCCGAGGACGAGCAACAGTTCCTGACACGGATGCAGCAGATGCTCCAACAAGGTGGAACGCCTACGAGCCTGCGTGCTGACGTTCCCTCGCGATCACCGGCGGGCGTTCAGAAGACCGCTGACAGACGGTCGACAGGCTCGCCCGGCATCCAGGGCCAGCTGGGCTCCCCCAAGAAGGTGCGTCACTACCTGGACTATAACACTGTTATTTACCACTACAAAATTAGGTTGCAATATTTCGAATGCAATTTCGGTTTTCTTACATGGGCACAACTCGAAAATTTCCTCCCTTGACAACCAGCTGGAGGTGTGTCAACGTTCTACTAGAAGGCCTAGATGAAACAAGCCCCCCCCCCCCCCCCCCTCACGATCCAACAGGCAGAGACAGATACAGGTACATTGCATTCTGACCAGCACCACTCACTGACTAATGATTTCCGACGATACATGCAAACAATTCTATCCATCTCGAGCAGCCTGTTTGAGAGTTGAGTTGACATCGACAGAGCTAGATTTAAGCTTAAACGGTAATAGTTGTTACCCCTTACAACTAATGGCTTGAACTGGACCATCCGGGCACATCTTGATGATGTAGCCCCCCACTTATGTAATTGAATGCGCTGTTAGTCTACAACCTTGACATTGCAGATCGACGGAACGAAACCGGGAGTGGCGGGCAGTGGTGAGGGAGTGCTGGCCAACTTCTTCAACTCGCTGCTACACAAGAAAACGGGGGCAGGACCCCCTACACCGAAGTCACCAGGTAAGGAACCGGCGACATTCCTGATACCTACAGCTTCATTTTCAATCTTTTACATTAATTCAGCTGGTTTTGCCTCCCCACTCCCTTAAACCCCAAATCCAATTTGACGAAAAAAGTATTAAAGCATCTGCCTCACCTTTCAATGAATCAATGATATTTCTCTCATTTACGACATGTTGCTGATATCTTTTTCGCAAAAATTGCCATCAGCATCAGTTTTTTTAACTTGACTACCGACTATTGGCAAGGGAGCCCGATAGCAGGGTTATACTAGTGTGTCAGTATTGGTGTTATTATTTGTGTGGGCATCTCTTGTAGCGGACCTGTCTACTGATCGCCCCATCACCCCTGTGGACAAGGCAGCCATGCGCCTAGACGCAGTGATTAGTGATTAGCAGGGCTGTAGTGTATCAGTATTGGTGTTGTTATTATACAGACTTGTGTGGGCATCTCTTGTAGCGGACCTGTCTACTGATCGCCCCATCACCCCCGTGGACAAGGCAGCCATGCGCCTAGACACAGTGATTAGTGATCAGCAGGGCTGTAGTGTATCAGTATTGGTGTTGTTATTATACAGACTTGTGTGGGCATCTCTTGTAGCGGACCTGTCTACTGATCGCCCCATCACCCCCGTGGACAAGGCAGCCATGCGCCTAGACGCAGTGATTAGTGATTAGCAGGGCTGTAGTGTATCAGTATTGGTGTTGTTATTATACAGACTTGTGTGGGCATCTCTTCTAGCGGACCTGTCTACTGATCGCCCCATCACCCCCGTAGACAAGGCAGCCATGCGCCTAGACGCAGCTGCAGAGCTCGACAGACTATCTCGGTCCAAGAAGCCCACCTCTCCCGACCAGAACTCTTCGGACTGTTGAGAGGCCGGCTACGCTTCCGTGTAGCTTTCGTTATGTGTACATATTCAATTTACCCGGGAAATGGACATAATTTTTCACTCGTTTTTTTTTATTTAAAACTGCTTAATGAAGAATTAGTCTACCGTACATATTCGCTCCAGTTTCTTTCTCTAATGGCAGTTTAGGCTATCTGTGCTGTTTGTCGAGCATCCAGTGAATGTTTCCCTTCCTTTGTTGAAATGTTGAGAATGACCCCTGTGCAGTTTGACGGCAACATGTAAACTGAAATAATTTTTGTTTTGATGCGTAATGTCACTCGCTAATGTGTGAACATTTAACCCAAGGCCATTATAAAAGCAGAAATACTTGAAAGAAGATAATTTTTCCTTTTTAGTGTATTGATACTGTCACTTGGCTAAAAACTTAGTTAGGTTCCCCAACTCTGGTTCTAAATAGCCTCCTGGAATGTGGGTAATAGGCCTACTGGTTGCCAGATTCCACCCTGTTCCTGGTTCATGTCACACCTTGATCCCACACGGGTTTGAGGAGAGCCGCAACTTCTTTACTTACCACCTCATCCAGCTCTTGAATTTACAAATTCAGAAGAATGAACAAATGTAACCAAGCCATCTTAAATTATTGTCGATAAGGTAATTACCCACTATCTAATCCAACAACGCTAATGCGTATGAGTATGACATTAGGCAGGCACATGTATAAATTATTCACTTATAGTTTGTGCATCAATTTGAGAATTATGTTGATAAACTTTGGTGTTATATCTATAACCACAGTTTTTGCCAATTAATTTGATTGTTAAGAATTTGAGACATTCTAAATTTCAGTTATTTAAATCTTCAATGTTTGATAATTACTGGAGTATTGCCTTGATTCGAGTAAATATAGCTTAATTGTGTGTTTGTCTTCGTTAATGACGACCCCTTATATATATAGGATATAGATAGGCCTTGAATTAATGTATAACTTACAAGTACCAACTGGCAACCACCAACCAGCTCACTAATAAAACAAGTCAAGCACAAGGCACTTTTCTAGCTACATGCCCGCATGGTTATCGTTTTTCATTCCAAACAGCTAAAGAACTACTACGATATTTCCCTCACACCTAGTGTTGAATCTGTAATGGCTCCCTTTGCACTTGAAAGAGCATCATGTGGTATGCTACAAGATACAACCCTAGCCAACAATCCACTTGCAGCTCTAGACCATCCAGTGTAATGCATTGTTGTAGGGCTGTCTGAAGAGGTTGTGTTAGAATGTAGCGCACTGCGCACTAGAACAGAGCAGCTAATCCTAGACATATCCGTGACATGGCAGCAATGGAGTGGATGGATCACCTCCAAGTTTTAGGTAAATAAATCTCTTCTAATAGTAATACAATAGCTTGATGCATATTATGTTAGTTATTGTTTATTAATTATTACCAATATTATTCAATTCAATGATCAAATGACATACGTAAACAATTACTTGCGGATTTGCCTATGTCTGAAATTATTTGTTCCCTTACAAATCTCATTGTCATTAGACATGGCCTCGAGTTGTGTATTTTATGTTTAGAGCTTTTTAAATGACTGAGCTTGTAGTCAATTTTTTGGGAATCGTGCACGATTCCGTTCGAAATACGGCGAAGGTGTCGCTAAAGATGCTGTTTGTGTGCGGACAAGGACAGCAATTGGCAAGGCATACTAGAGTGGGCCTATGTCTGTCTGGCTTGCTCGAGCATGTTAGCTGGAGATGAGTATGTCATGCCCTTGTGTCTGGATGTTGAGGAAACCTTATGAGAATAGGTTTGGCCGACATATGGAAAATAATGTTGAAGTTTAGTAATGTAGCTTCTACATACTACATAGTTACTGCGAACAAAATACAATGCCACAGATGTTCGTAGGCATTCAGGCCACACCCTGCACACAGGGGGTAAAAGTCAGTTTGCCTGTGGTTGTCTCTGTGTCTAACTTTTTTATGTGTTAATTTAAAAAATAATATTTTGTTATTTGTACTCATTTAATAATCTAATATCAAGTTTTTTTTTTTTTACACTTTCATAAATGAAAGCAAACAATCCTAATTTGTTACATGTCTTATTGCAAGAGAAACAAATTGGCTACTGAAATGAACCAAACAGTTACAAGCTACCAATGGAGGAAGACATTAGCCCCTTATACATGTCAGGAGTGAGATTGAGTTGAAATAGAATTGATCTTGCGTTTACATGTCGTAGGATTCAATCTTTGTTTGTTTTGATACTAGAGTCCTCTGTGGGTGATTTTGGAAACCTGCAACTGCAGTTGGAACTGGAACTGTAGTTGGAACTGGAACTGTAGTTATAGAAACTAGAATTTGGCATTCTGAGATTGCCTTTTGACTCGTTCCCGCATTTTGTGTTATCTTTTTCAGAAAGTGTTTTTAAATGAGGAGTGAAGTAGAATGGGATCCAAAATCACACTCAATCCCAGTTTGGATGCTCCATGTAAATGGGGTTATTGTATTGCCTTTTCACCCCCCCCCCCCCCCCCCCCCCCCCCTTTTGACCCACGGTTCCCTCTTAGCTCGACCCCATCTCCGCCCAGACAAACCTTATTCCTCATCCTACCTGGCCATTTCCACAGCTTGCACCAGCCTTATCTAGTTGAACGAAGCTAAAATGCCAAACCCTTCTTTTGCGTATTAAGTGTATTGTTGAACAATTTGTCAAAGCTGATGTATTGTCTGTTTAAAGACTTAAGCGCACTTGTCAAAAGCTCTCGAAATGTTTCAAATAACCCTAGTTACTACTACAGTGTACTATATAATCAAAGCTCGTACAGTATGAACAGATTATTTACCATGGCATAGCAATTATTGCAAGAATGGAGTACACTAGTACGCATCTGTATTTTCAGTTTGATGTTACAGTATTCAGATTAGGGTATTGTGTTAAAAATAAGAAGCCTGTGATTTGAAGAGTTACAAGTTAAACCCAGCGTTACTTTGCTCTATAATTAGAGTGGTGTGATCTATGCATGCAGGGATATGGTTATTATGTACAACGCAAATTCGAAAGGAATGCTTACTACAAAACAATTTGCCATTCATAAGTCTAAGTAAGAAGATTGATTGTGTCAATACTTGGTATTAGGCATCTGTTTGTAAATAAATACTGTAATTAGGATAGGTAAAGTAATAATATTATTAATACTATTTAGCCTGTTGTAACTTGTAATATAACTAAAACCTTGTTATTTATTGCTTTTAAATACTTTGCTGTGTATGTATTTCAAAATATGTTAACTTAACACTAGTGCCACTAGCTACTATGTATTGTATTGAACTTCAATTTTAAGTATGTATGTAGTACTACCATAATGACTTGAAGTCATAATGTAAACTACCTACTTAAAATTAACCCACTCATTTTGATAATTAATGTCAAGAAGCTACCAAAGGTATGGGAATAGTACTTGCATACTTTCAGGGTATAATTTTTTAAGATTGCAGCTATTGTTAATTTTGAAGAATGTGTGCATCTGGCTCGATTTAATTCTCAAGAGATGGATAAATAGTGAGGGACCAAAGCTAACGTATTCTCAGTAGAGTAGTAGTAGTAGTAGTCGTAGCGCAGCCAAGGAGCATCATCTCGTACACCCAACTCGTTACCAACCTTGAGCCCGACCAATCGGAAACCAGCCCCGTTGATCTTTTAACTTGACCAATTCACTTAGGCTCGCGTTATTTTCAAATAAGTAGGAATGGCCTCTAGACTGACTGAGGTCTCAATCCACCAACTTCGTGAAGCTCCGATATTTAGTAAGCTCAGTTTGGTAACCATTGTTTCAATAAACATTACATTCAAAATGCATGGCGGTCGCCATGTTTGTTTGTCAGGAATCTCCGCCTACCACCTAATAGGAGTTTAAAAAGTTGGTGAAACCAGTCTCGAAAGTATCACTTTGCTCACCAATTGCACGTCTGATTGTATTCAAACTCTGCAGCTTTCCGATGTAACGACTTGCGGTTTTTGGTGGTGCCGATCGATATAGTGGTCGTGCAAAGAGTGATGATAAAGTTGTCTGGGATAGATGGAATCAAATCACAATACCAATGAAAAGTGGTCTTGCACTTTACATATCCCAGGAGGGGAGGGGAGGGGTGGAGGGTAAAATGAACATTTTAAAACATTCTACAGGAATATGAACTTTCTCAAATAAAAGTTACTTTTGCACAAAAAAAGAAACGGGTTACCTGAAAAGTATCCTAAAGCTGGAACGCATTAGTTTAAAACATAGAACCTGGTTGAGCAGTGGTCTCTTATTCATTTGTCTCGAGAAAGTCAGATTGGGCCAAAAGCAGTTATAATAGTCGGCGCATTTGCATTCCCTGTTGGTAAATTGGTGTAGGAAGGTGCTTTGTGTCTACATTGAATGTAACAAATATCTTGCATATTGTATTTTATAAACTGGAAAGTTTTGTAGAGTCCTAAAAATGGCTATTGTGTTGCTTATGACTGCAAGTGTACCAGCAAAAGTCAAATGCTATTAAACAAAGCAAAATTAAAACTGTTCTGGTGAAAGACCATAAAACAATGTACATTTACTTACCTACATCATTAAAAACAATTTTGTAAATAAAATGTTTCATTTCTAGCAGTACTATGTGCACAATCCCGAGGCAGGGAGAATCTCATTTTGGCTTGCCATTACTGCCATCAGTGAATTGACGTCTTCTTGCTTATGCAACGACAAGAGGCGTGAACCAAATCAAATCGTGCGTTTATTCTTCCTTGATTATACATTACATGTGTATGTTGAAATGTTCAAATTTATAACGTGTATCAACTGAGTCGCATCACTTGGTGAACGTAGTCTAATATCGAGAGGGATCGGTCGGATTTAGGTCCACTCTACTCTGCTCTGTGACTGTCATTCATGAAATGAAAGAATGATGAATGATCCAAATAAAAGAAACAATAAAGTTACTTAAAAACTTTAATACATATTAATAAATATATTACATGTTCTAACGGATGCTACAACCGCGCAGGACTAGGTTCGATAAAACTCCTTGAGTTCTTCGTCGAGGGGTTTGGCGATGGTCTTGTCTCTGAGGTTGACCACCCAGCCCGGCTCGAGACCGTGGAATATCTGTCTAGGGTCTTTGCGCACGCTGAGCATGGCGTAGTCTGGGTCCTCTTCTATCCTGGGCAACGTGTAGCCGTACTTCTGAGCCAGGACAAGTCGCTCCCAGGACACTCGGTCGGGATCGGCCAGGTAGCCTCGCGACACTGGGTCGGTATAGTAGTCCACTGCATCGCCCGGCGGCAGCATGCGGCGCGGTATCGGCTCCCCTGCAACAGACCATGTACATAATACGCTTGTGGTTCAGGTAGCCTCGCGACACTGGGTCGGTATAGTAGTCCACTGCATCGCCCGGCGGCAGCATGCGGCGCGGTATCGGCTCCCCTGCAACAGACCATGTACATAATACGCTCGTCGTTAAAATACATATTAATATTATGTACTACACCACAAAGTATGTACCTATCAGATAAGTATCACTGATAGTGGCACTTGCAGTCTCTGTGAGAGTGAAATAGAGAGCTCCTCGTGAGATGTCCAAGTCTTAAAGACGAAATAGATTCCTCACCACCTTGCATCCACTATGTGGAGAAAGAGTCCTGTCTTAACAGGAAAACCAGAGAATGCATGAAATTGTGGATATATGAGAAGAAGATAATATGCCACTTCAGATAAACAACAATCAGTATAATTATTAATTATTATGGTTGTGAATCAGGTTTTAAGTAAAATAAGTAAACATTCTTGAGTGTAGGATCCTTGATTTGTGGCAGAACTAAGATGCCATGTCTTTGTAAAGAAAACTTCTTCAGTAAGTAGACCAACCCTTGGCGAAGAACCTGGCCGGATCAATGGCCGCCCACAGACTCTGCAGGTCGAAGTAGGCGGTGGTGATGGTCCCTCCGTTGCGTTCTATCGCCGCGACCACCGGCTCGGACGCCCACTGCACCTCCACGTTGACCTTGGCCTTGAAGAGGTCGGCGCCCTCGTCTGTCAAGTGCACGCCGAAGTGGCGACGCTCGGGCGACAGAGAGTACAGGCCGGTGTTGCATATCGCCGTCAGATCGACGGGCCGCGACGCGTCGAGTCGGTTCGTGTCGATCAGCGTCTGGAGTTGGAGCAGCGATAGGGGCGGATACTGGCGACGCAGGCTGACGGAGAGAAACACATCATTAGCTCGTGAGCATCACAAGTGTTGAGCCCACTACAAACTTCACCACAGTATAAGGACTGTATGCAGTAACGAAACTCAACCAATTCTCTTGCTGCAAACACATGCGCCTGTAGAACCTATGAGCTGTGGCTGGAGTCAGAGAGGTGATAGTACTACTACAACTAGCTAAGTAGTTCTTATATTGGTAAACAATGTATGTCAAGTATTTTACCGCAAGTGTCACCGGTAAGCAGCCGTGCGCAAGTTGTTCAATTGGCTTGCTATGAGTTTCACTACTGTTACATTCTTATACTGTGCTTTAGGCTAACTGACCAAATCAGTTTTATAACTACAAAAGATGTTTAGTACTACGTAAAATAAATGAAGGTATGCTTGAAGATTTCCATCAGTGAATCAACATAAAACATTATCAAAAACACCAGTCATTAGAAATAGAATAATGCAAGGGACAGGCATCAGTATCTACTGTATGGGCCACTCTGTAATATGAAATGAATGAAAGCCTATACATTTTAATGAATACTTACTGGTGTCCCTTGTAATATGGCTCGTAAGTGAAACGAAGATAAAATGGCGTGTTTCCTGTTTCGTAGCCAAGTCGCATGAAATTCTGCCGCTGTCCAGAGCCCTTGTTACCGGCCCCATGCTTATCGCCACCGTGCTGTGCTCGGCCTCTTTGGGGCTGAAAAGAGACGAATCGTGTTACGTTGTATCTGGCAAGTAACAAGCAAGGTTGTAGTACTTTGTGAGGTTCAGTCAGAGTAGATGTAAATTAGTGATCCACTTAATTTAATTAACCAATAGGCCTAGGGCCCTGATAGAGCTACTGGCATACTCAACCAATGTATGCAGTGGGAAGGGGGGAGGGGTAGCAAGCCACTCACGATAACGAATCTTGATATTAGAAGGGTTTTAGGAAAGATGGGAGGGAGAAAGGCATCGGGGCAGGATGGGTTGATGTGTAGATTTTTGAAAATTGGGGGGGAGGGGGTTGTTAGGTTTGTAGGGGATATTTGCAGGAAATCGTTAAGGGAAGGTACTATACCGGAGGGTTGGAGGGAGGGACTTGTAGTGCCAATACATAAGGGGGGGGATAGAAGTCAAGTAGGGAATTACAGACCTGTTAGTCTCACTTCGGTAGGGAGCAAGATAATGGAAAAGGTAGTAGCAAATTATGTTAGGGAGGTGTTGGAGGGGGAGGGATGGTTGGTAGATAGCCAGCATGGGTTTAGGGAGGGGTATTCTTGCGAGACGCAATTGATAGGTCTTGTTCAGGATATAGGGGAGGCTCTAGATAAGGGGGAGGAGGTTGATGCAGTTTTCCTTGATTTTGAAAAGGCTTTTGATAAAGTGTCTCATGGGATTTTGATGAGGAAGGTTGATAGTGTGATTGCAGATAAAGGGGTTGTAAGGTGGATGGGCGATTTTCTAGCAAATAGGTCGCAAAGGGTAAGGGTGGGGGGTAGCATATCAGCAGCTATCGAAGTTACATCGGGGGTGCCGCAGGGGTCGGTGCTGGGTCCACTGTTATTTATAATGTTTATTAATGATATAGGAAGGGATATTGAGTCAAGATTAAGGTTGTTTGCTGATGATTGCGTCTTGTATAGGGTGATTAAGGGGGTGGAGGATGCTAAGTTGTTGCAGGATGATTTGAACAGGATAGAGGAGTGGGTTGATGTTAATAGGATGGGTTTGAATGCGGGAAAGTGTAAACTGGTTGGGTTCACGCGTAAATTAAAAGGGGATGCGAGAGAGTATTTTCTTGAGGGGGTAGTTCTAGAAAAGGTAAAGAAGTATAAGTATTTGGGAATTTTATTGGCCGAAGATTTGGGATGGGGGGACCAGGTGCAGGAAAGTGTAAGAAAGGGATATAGAAACTTAGGGTTTGTTATGAGGAATTTGAAGGGAGCTAGTAGGGAGGTAAAGGATATGGCTTACAAAACAGTGATACGGCCTATATTGGAATATGGTGGTGCGGTGTGGGATCCATATAGGAAAGGGGAAGTCATGGAATTAGAAAAGGTGCAGCGTAGGGCGGCAAGGAAGGTTACAGGACAAGTTAGGAGATGGAGGTATGTGGAAGATAGGTTAGGGAATGTGGTAAGGGCTTATGATAGTGTTACAGCAATGATGGGGGAACTGGGTTGGGAGTCCTTAGAGGAGAGACGGAGGAGTGATAGGATGTGTAATTTATATAGAGCAGCTAGGGGGAAAGGAGGGTGGGGGGAAATCCAGAGCAGGTTGCAAGAAGGAGTTTATAGAGGGAGGGGGGATCATAATTGGAAGTTTCAGCGTCGGGTAGTGAGAAGTGATCTGGGTAGGTTTGGTTTTGTTGAGAGAACGGTAAGGGAATGGAATGAGTTGCCCGAGGAGGTTGTTGAGTGCGATTCAGTAAGGGAATTTAGAAATAGATTGACGAAAAGGAGGTGACGAGGGAGGGTGGGGAGGGGGGAGGTTTGGATAGGTTGCCACCGGGTAGTTGTGGCCC
Source organism: Isoperla grammatica (assembly GCA_945910005.1). NCBI lineage: Eukaryota > Metazoa > Arthropoda > Insecta > Plecoptera > Perlodidae > Isoperla > Isoperla grammatica. The sequence goes on from OX246737.1 coordinate 133,995,207, forward strand.
ATTTGCAGCCTTTAAGTATTTTAATCTTAATCTTAATCTTAATATATTTACTCTTTAAGCAGCTTTGCAAGACCTTACCTCAGTCTTACAAGGGTTTCCACAAAATATCGATGAATCGATCAACTTGATGAAAAACCGTCATAACAACTAGGGATGCCTTAGCTGGGCCTAGGGGCCTAAGCCTAGTAGGTAGCCTAGAATACCTACCTCATCTTAAGAGTGTGCATTGGGCTTGATTAAAACCCAATGGTATACCTAAGCTTTGTAGGCTAGTTGAAGTTCACACCGCAAGGTAGGGCCTAGGCCTAGGCCTATAAGAACCTAAGAACTACGCTAGACCGATCAACGTCAGAGGGTTAGGACTAGCCTAGGCCTAGGCCTACATGTTATCAATCTTACCTTCTTGCGAGCTCCTGGATTGTCCCGAATATTTGCTAAAGATACACGAGGCAAAGACCGAAGCATTGTTAGTGCTCGATCTGCAACCATTTTTCCAGACGACCCCATTTTGGGCCAGTAACTTTAGCTGAACAATACACTTTTCAAGTCTTTAATAAGACTTGACTTAGGCCGTAGCCCACCCAAAGAACGTCCTCACTCCTCTTTTTCCAGCGGCAAACACGACACAGAGGCTTACTACACGGGCAATTCCAACCTCAAAAATCGAAACCGAAACCAAAAACAATCTTCTTCTTCTCGAACTCCGGCTACTGTGCTGTGCCCACAGCCTTCTCGAACGTCGATTCAATCCGCGATAGATCTATCGCGGATTGACCCGTCGAGAAGGCTGTGGCTGTGCCCAATGTGCATTTGCCGACCGCCGAGCAAACCGCGGGTGGACAACAACACTGGTTTGAGCGCGAAATATTCAAACTTGTTCAGATGTATCCCACGCAAAGATAATAAGATACACCCTGTCGGCTGATCCCACGTCTCCATACGAAACCTTACTCGTCCTCGTTCAATAATACTTGTTCATACAACCATGAACTCACGTATTCTACAATCTAGAAGAATTATTTTCTTGCTCCACCACATTTAAGTCCACAAATCAAATTTATATTAGTATCCATATTTTGTATTTTTACTTTGTTTCTCTGTTTGTGGTTTCTGTCACCACTGTATTGCTTGTAAATACTTTCATAATGACGATATCCATAGATGTATCATGTATATGTCTTACAGATGAATTGAATGGGTAAGTTATGTAAGCCCAATTACATCCATCTCATTCTGGCCTTTTCGATCATATCTAAATGCTATGTCTTCAGCATACTTATTGATTAATTCTGTACATCTGCTCCATAAGAAAACAACCTTATTGCCACCATCCAAACATACAGCGAAATATTGATTCTGTTGATTTCGAATGTGTTACTGTAGAAAATAACAGTTTCATTAGGTGACATCTTAACAGGCATAGTTTATGAACTGTGCAGCGGGGACTCTTGAATAGAAAAAATATTGTCTTGTAAAATGATATGTTACTCTCACATAATTTTGATATTTTTTGTCACTACATCTGTACTGTATTGTAATTGTATACAATATGCAAAATAATGTACTGCATTATTTGTGTAACATAACATGCAATACTAATAGCTGTAGTGTATATTTATGTTAATTACACATTGTGATGGGAAGGAAAGGAGAACTTCTCATCTTTATCTACTGGCAGATACACATTAACAATAATGATCAATTTAATGATAGTAACAATTTAATTTAATAATACATAGCACTGTCACAGAAATACATTGTTTTACTGTCACAGGAATACGTTGTTTTACTATCACAGAAAACGGTGTTTAGGTCAGTCTTAATAATATGGTTCTTATTATTTAATACTAGTAGCAACATTTATTTCATTTATTTATAATGTATCCCACTCACTACTCAGTTATAATACTGATTTAGTAACAGGTGAATTAATGAAAATAAGAGTCGTATTTTTGTTTGTTTTGTGTATGACAAAAAGGTATATAATATTCAAAATAGGTAGTTGATTCATGTCACGTATTCTGCACTGCAAATTTGTGTTTATATAAACGATCATAGCTGAGAAACTGATTTATGGATATTGAATCTTTGTCAGTATGTTCCTAATACTAACTAACTAGGAGAGCGATTGTGCCAGCCAAGTTTCATACCAAACAACAACCAAAGCACAAACATAAGCACAAACATAATGTTCATCTTACCAGCTGCTTACATTCTGCATTGAAGTGTGACTACACATACAAACACTGTGTGATTCACACACAAATTTCAATTTCACTGAAGTGCCTATGTAATTAAAATTATTGTATTTGATTAGAACTAAATAACATGGTATATTTTGCTGATAGCAGTTTAGTGATATGTTTTACAAGTCTTAAACACTATGCACTAGTAATTAGGGATGTGCGGGTACCCGAAAAACGGGTGTTTTTCAGGTATAACAAAATTTACACGAGGTCGGGTCGGGCCGTAAATTATGCCAAAAAAAAAACGGGTCGGGTAGTACAACACACTTTAGAGATTATGATTGGTCAAAATTGTGAATTAGAAGATAAATTGCAAGACTGGGAAGCTTGGGAGGAACTGATATTTATATGAGGATGCCTTACCTGCTATCTTACTGTACTATTATTATTATTTCCTGGTTATACTTATTTTAATTTATTTTGCATACAAGGGGGCACAACAACATATTCAAATTTCGTGGATTCGTAAACTACTACATTTTGTGTAAAGAAGTTTGCCTAATCGATAAATTGGTATTTATAATTTGTCTACACTACCCAACCCGAGCCTAACCCAAGCTCAAAAATCACTACCCGCACATCCCTACTAGTAATGTTATCACATCGAACTTCCTTTAAACAACTGAAACAAATAAATATTTATTATTTAACTACATTAGTATTAAAGCATATTATTTATACAGTATTCGAGAAAACAAAAACTAACGTCTTTAGATTCATACCCTATGAAATCACAAGCACTGTGATTATTAGATTGACTATAACACTAAAACCCTAAACGAATTCTACCTTAGCTCAAATATTAGTCTACCCTTTTTCAATTGTAAACATGGAAACGTGTTGGAGGTGTGATTCTAGCGCATTTTCTTTCTTCAGAGTGGCTACTGAAAAATAAGTGGCAACTGACCGAGAAAGCTAGGATTACACAGTGGTAACTGACGATTTTAGCGGTAGTTGCGTACAGGATTCTCTGGCTACAACCTATGGAATCCTGTCTCTATTGGATGACACGACAACGCATGATGACCGAGCAGGCCCAGTGTGGCCACATGAAAAGAAGAAGAAAAGTACAAGAAGAAGACAACCTAGCTGTGTGGAAACTAGTAATACTTATTTACAGCTAAGGATGTCTTGGTATACAGTAACACATCATGTTAAGTATCAATAATTGATACTGTATGATACTGTATCATACACTACTTAGATAAGATAATTTATATGATATAGGTAGCCAACTGTACTAGCAAACAAAAACGCTTTTATATAAGAAATGAGAGCTTGAAGGTAGAATTGTATAGGATTCTCCTACCTGACAAACACTACATGGCATCATAACTTACGGGATAGTTACATTAGAGAGAGAAGGAACATATGAAAATTGTTTTAAAAATGTTAGGGAGTTAAATATTACTTGTAAACTTGAACATGAAACTGAATTATAAGCCGGTAGAGAAAAATGAGAAATGAAAATCAAATTTGGTTTGAGAATTTAAGATCTGAGCAATACACATAAGACTGCTAAAGGTTGTCTGGTTAAACATCCATTGGAGCAATAGATGTAAGCCTACTGGTTGATTGAAACTAAACATATTCTTTGATGCTAGGGTACAAACCCAACAAAATATAAACTAACGACTGTTAATATAATACGCGAGTTAACCACAAGAAAGATAGCTGGTAACTTTAAGCCTAAAGAGTAACTTGGTATTGTAATGCTTAATGTTCTGTGGATTCAGTAAGATGTGCCAGACAAAGATTTTATGATGCAAACATCCTAGTCTTGGTGTCTAGCTATCAAACGAAGGTCCAAAGTCGGTGTAGTTTCCTTGCACGGTGTTTAGCTATCAAACAGAGAGTCAAAGTTAATCGACTTTGGGGACTCTTTCTTCATGGCTCGCTTGGACTTGGACACCCCCTTAGATGAGCCAGCATTACTAAATGGGCCGGGTTCTTCTTTAGGGTAGCATATCTGAAACACATTTAGTACATTGGTTGCATACCTTGTTCTTAAAATCAGTTAACAACCCCATAGTGTGAACCCTTTTCAGTTTACATAAACAATGCCTATGTACTATTGTTTCAGTTAATTCATCCATCATCGGTTGATGCACAACCTCTGATACTCGACTTGGTGGCTCACCTTTTGCGAGCGTCCATTTCATACCTGCTAACATCTACTTTTGCGCAGATACAAATATTCAAAAATTTGTATTTCAATCCAAACACTATAATACATTTATTCTGGATACAAAAGATGAGATGCTTTCAAAACCATGTATTTTCGATACAAAATACATTTGTATTTTTTATATAGAATAAATATAGAAAACAAATTCCATGACAGCCATAGGTTATACTCGCACCAAACGAATGACTATGAATTCTTATATAAATGAAGTAAAAATGGCAAAACGGGCACATTAAGGTTGGAATTCATAGTCGGCCCCTACACCTAGGGGCACCCATTGTTGCTATGGATTTGTTTTGTTTATGGGAAATAACATGGAAACAACTGTTACTTGGTAACAATGGGCGCCCCTAGGTGTAAGGGCCGACTATGAATTCCAACCTAAGTCTGGGAGACATGTCTCTGTACTGTATGTAATATGGTTTCTACAATTTTCTTGCTGATAGAAATAGCAGCGGAGAGAATTGTAATTTACCTTCTTGGCAGCTGACACCGTCTGCCGCCGAGTAGATTGGCGCCTCGTAACCAGCTGTAAGAAGGAGACGACACACATCTTTTAAACAGCGTAGTCTTTGATAAACATGACGAGGCCAATTATTCAAGCAATAATGCTAGTGCAACGTGACTATATGCTTGAATTGATTGTCTCATCATTTGACTAATATCGATAATCGATCGATATTTAGATTATTAACAGCCACCCGAGCAATTAACCAATGATTGCAATCAGCATTCACAAACTACAGCAAGTTCTATTCCACACTAGGCACTTACCGAATCATCCGTATCGGTCTCCGTTTCGGTGTCCATGCGTTCAAACACGACTCTCTTTTTCGGAGCGTGTAGAATAACAGCTTCCACCACTGGACTCTTCTTCTCCTTCGGGCCTCGCAGGCAGCTCTTAGGTGTTGTTGCCACATCATCCTGAACATAGCAAATGAATGTCTCACTATCAATTATGTACCCCCTAAATTATCATAAATCATATGTAGTGGAACGTCTAAGCATAGTTGATTTCTCATAATGATCTTTTTCTGTATCCATAGTTTATTTTCAATAGTGATGCTAAAAGTGCCCAGATGAACGAAGTAAAATTTTATCCCATGCAGTGTTTCTTGTCGTATCGTCTTTCCGCAACGATTGCTTAATTTTTCCAGTCCTAGATCAATATTTACCTCGACTCATGGTTTTTAAGTTTTCACCATGGAAACATGTTCATACCGCTACATGTTGTTTGGAAGGGATTGTACGTGAAACGGGCTAGCCGGCGAGCCATCTGCACGTCACTGGGAGGCCACCATAATGTCCCCACAGCAAGACTAGTGAAACATGTTCATACCGCTACGTGTTGTTTGGAAGGGATCGTACGTGAAACGGGCAAGCCATCTGCACGTCACTGGGAGGCATACTTGGGGAAGTTCATTTTCGTTTTTTTTTTATATTTTGTAAAATATGAAATCCTCCATGCATTGCAAAAAATACAAAGCAGGCCATCTTTGATGCCCATACGTAGGCGGCTTGCCACTTGCCAGTTGCCAGATAGTGTTTGATTAACATACACCTTCTATTCTTTCGGCATTGTCCCCCATGCTCTATCATGGGTAGAGTTCCAAAGATGCAAAAAGTGTAAGTAAGTCAAACATTCATCGACACCACACCTGTAATAGATCAAAGTCGGCATGGAACGTTCGCTCTCAATCTCATTGGTGCTCAGTAACTTACCCGGTCTTCTATGAACCAGCTTCACAAATTTTGTAATAAAATCTAATATTCGCGTTTTGGTATTGTGTATTTTTGTACTGCCGAATTCCGAGTTTCGCTGGTAATGTGTACTGCGCAATAGAAATATGTGAACTTTTCAACCGTTCAAAAGTTCGCGAAAATAATGAACGTTTTCAAGTAAAAGTTCATACTTACCAAAAATGAACGCGTTCGTTCATAAGTTCGTCATAATTCGAACGCGTTCACGTGAACGCGTTCATTTTAAAAGTTCATTCCCCAAGTTTGCTGGGAGGCCACCATAATGCACTTTAGGGTCATCACTTCACAGCAAGACTAGTGAAACATGTTTATCACGCTACGTGTTGTTTGGAAATGATCGTACAGGAAAGGGGCTAGCCGGCGAGCCATCAGCACGTCACTGGGAGGCCACCATAATGCACTATGCACTAGACTAGTGTAAGCATTATTTATTAGTCACCCCAATAGTATTGTCATTTAAGCCCGTTTCTCAGACAAAATGATGAAGGCACATGGGAGGTACCTACACATGGCAGTGTGTGCTCTTTCTCTAATTGTCGAGCATTCTCTTTTGGATGTCTGTGCAAAGTGTCAGCCCCACATTATTTTTTTTAGGGTAGAATTCTAAAATTCCTGGGTGATAATTAGCACAGTAACATTTTCATCTTTCAAAAAGTTTTTAATGTTCTAAGCTACACATACCATTGCCAAAATAGGGATGTTAGCAGCTGAAGCCGAACTTATTTCGCCAATCTTTGCTAGTTCAGCTTTCAATAGTTTCACTTGCTGTTTGTAGTGATTGGTGGCTTTGGCAAGTCGAACACGGTCATTTTTCTGGAATCATAAGTAACAAACACAATTCAAATTTAAAAACTATCTTCATTAGTTAATTTAATTGGTGGTTATTATGCTAAAGCAGTTCCATATTTGTGTGTTAGTGGAGGTTGAAACTAATGGCAGCCTCATGTGAATGCATTATGCAACCTAGGTGGGAAAGCCTATTCCTTAACAATTAAGGAACATTTCTTTTCTTACAAACAAACATTTTTTCCCCCGACATCTCCAATGGGAGTGGTATACATACGGTAACCGCTTTTGACAACACCATCTTGATAACCATGGTGTGAGTTGTTGTATTTTAGGCTGGCATTTTGCAAATCTGTATGCCTACTGTTTGTCATTGCTACATGTCATCATCTTACACACGGCATTTTTATACTTAAACAGAAAAATTCTTAGGCCTACTGCCTATTTAACTTACTAAATATTTCAAGTTGACAATGAAATCGGGATATTGGGGGTGAAGAAAGTAGAGGTCTACAGTGACTAATTGCAGTAACGCCACCGAATATGCGATGGCGATCCGATGGGGTAGGCCTATGATATCTTATGTGGTCCTATAGAGTATTAAATTTTCATCATCTTTGAAATTCCGGCCGCCATTGCAACCATTCATGAATTCACAGACTTCTCGAATATAATTCGTAATTTCAATAATTTTCTGGGTTACAGTGAGACACAGCTTTCTTGAACGTCGAATCAATCCGAGGTTCTATCGCGGATTGGCCCGTCAAGAAGGCTGTGCATTGAGAAAGTCGTAATAGCTGATGACGCCCAAGATGTCAGTGCCCACTAAAGTGAGCGTAAAATTGCCTATACAGCATTGCTTTATTACCGTAGGCCTACTTCCGAAAAAATTCAATATCACGATTTTGATGTCAGTTTTTACGTGGCAATATCGCAATAATACTATCGTTCAAGACAAGTAAAATTAAACTCCAAATTCCATTAATGAAAGAGCAAGGAGTGGCAATAATAGGAAGTTTTCTCAACTCCACTTTCAAATCAAAGTTTCACAACATCTTGGGAATGGGATTAAAGTTGTTCTTACCCAAGTCGACTCATCAGCTTTGAACTTGTTTTCCGAGGCTCTTTTCTCAGCAGCGAGCTCCTTTTCTTTCTGTTGCAGAGACGAGATTTCCATTTGAACAGCCGCCATCTCAGTCATGTACTTTGCTTTCTCAGCCTCAATGTCCTTCTTCTGCTGAATGAAAGCCAATTTATATGACTCGACACCTTTCTGAATGTCCTGAAAAATAAAAAAATAAAATTAGGTAGGCCTATTATGCTGCTTGTGTATGAGACTAATGGAAATAGGTAGATAAGGAGTTATCAAAATCTTGGGCAGCTTTACAATTAATTCTAGAAAACTCTAGATATAATATCCAGTATCAAGTATCAAACTGCAAATAGATGGCAAGTTGATTTGATTGATTTTTTTTAAATGAAGTAAATGTAATGTTACCCCTTAATAATAATAAATTCCTTTGTACTATACTGCAGGCTCTACATGTCTACCTTTGCCTTGAGTATTTCATCATCTTTCTCATTTTGTAGCACCTTAATCATAGTCAAGGATTCTTCAAATTGCTTTTGCAGATCATCCATTTGGCGCGACAACAATTCCTTGGATTCTTCTGTCGACTGACAGTGTTCCTTAACCGTTTTGTTCTCGGACTCCAACGAGGCCAAAGCCAACCGTACCGATTGCAAATCGTCAAGAAATTTAGCTTTCTCAGATTTCGCAATCGCTTCTTTAGCCTTTATTTTCTCGGCCACTTCGGCCTTGTCTGCTTTAATCTGATCTTTCAATGCATTCACTTCAGTTTTTGAAGATTCTAGCCCATTAGCAAGCTTTGTTTTCTCCTTTTCCAGCACCTGTATTTTACTTTCCAGGCCCTTAATCTTTTTAGTGTCCTTTTTTCCTGTTGACACATTAGTTGATTCTGCCTCTTGCAGCTTATTGAAAATATCTTTTTTTTCTGTTTCTAAAACCTGGATTGCACTTGTTGCATCTTCAAGCTCTTTTATCATTGCCAGTTTCTCCTCTCGTAAGACACGGAGCAAATCTTCCTTAGTTTGCATTTGCTCTCCAACTTGTTTTATCTCGGATTCTAAAGACTGTATCTTGATTTTAGCAGATTTTAACTGTTGAAGAAGATGTGTGTTTTCCAGCTCGAAAGCACTTGCCTTGGATGTTGCAGATGACAGTTGTTCATTAACCACACTTGTCTCCATCTCGAGCTTCTTAATTGAATTGTCTGCGTCCAGCAAATCTTTCATAGCTTGCTGATTCTCGGCGATTAAGGTGTTGTGGCGTTCTTCCGCCAATGCCAGGTTCTGAAGAGCTTTACCAACCTGCTCTTCTAGGACACTGATGGATGTTTTTGCGACGTCCACCTCTCGAGACAATTCGTCTTTCTGTGCATTAAGAGAATTTATTACGCCTTCTGCTTCGGCTAGTTTGGCAAGGACGTCACCTTTTGCCAGTTCCATTGATGTTATGGCAGATTTTGCACTGTCCAACTGATCAAGAATCTCTTTCTTTTCCAACAGCAAAGAGTTCAAGGCAGTTTCAACTAAGAGACATTTCTGATACATTTCATTTTTCTCAAGTTCCACATTCTTAGCAGAATGTCCTATACTCTGTAACTGGTTGAGAATTTCAGTTTTGTGTGACTCCAGAGTTGCTATCAATTTATGTGCAATACTTAGCTCATCAGTTACTCCACTAACTTTGTTTTCTAAAGACTCAATGGATGATTTAGCTTCTTGCAATGCAAACAAAATGCCATCTTTCTCCTGTTCCGATGCCTCTTTCATGCTGTGCAGGTGGTGGATAGCCTGATCTTTCTCTTCCGACAAACACTTATTCAAGGTATTTGCCTGTTGCAGCTCGTCTATCATTTTGATCTTCTCGCTAGTGAAACTGTCTAAAGCACTGTTAGCAGCTAATAGTTTTACTAAAACTTCAGAATTTACTCGCTCCAAATCAGAATTTGATTTCTGAGCAGTCAACAATTGGTGCGAGACAGTGGCATGATCATTTGTCAGCCTCTCAATACAATTATTTGCCTCTTCTAACTTTTCAGTGAGAATCAAATTTTCGTTCTTATATGTAACCAAATCACATTCAGTGGATTTGAGTTGCAGGAACAATTCATTTTTCTCGTTGACAAACGTTTGAATAGAATTTTCCAGTTTCTGTACTTTTACCCCCGTGCTATGAATAATGTCTTGCATTCCACTTTTATCTTTCTCCAAAATTGTAATCTTCCACTGGTTATCTTTCTCTGCCAATTGCAGATTCATTAGTACTTGTTTTAAAGAAGCTATTTCCAAGTTAGCGGCCGTGAGTGCCGCACCAGAATCACAAATCTGAGACTGGAAATTGTTGGCTTGCTTGACGTTGCGTTCCTCCAGTTCTTTGATCCTGTTCTCCCGCTCCTTCAACAGTTGCAGATTCCTGGTCTGGGTCTCCTGTTCCTCTCTGAGCCGTCGCGCCACGTCGTTAAGCTCCAGCTCCGACTTCTTGATCCGAACGTTGGCGTCCATCACCTCCTGCATTCGCAGCTCGCGCTCTTTATGCCCTGGAAAACACAAACAATACTCCGGTCAAATCAACGCAGCCATTTCCCGTGCCCCTTCCAATTTTGACCTTATTTGGTATGCCTGTATATATATGGTTTTCGAGTTACGGGCAACTTTAAATGAGGCATTACCATTAATAAATAAATAAATAAATAAATTTAAACATTCCAACTGCCCGGACTACAGCGCACTTAGGGCTAACTAGTATTTTCACTGTTATAATCGAAGAGAACATTATTTAAAAGTTATTCACGACACCCTAAACTTTTTTTTCTACTGTGTGGGTATAGTGACCGGGCTACTTACATAGATCTTCCAGGTAGTCTCGTTCCTTGTCGGTCTTTTGTATCAGAGAGTTGTGTTCCGCGTCCAGCTTGCTGACCTGCGCCTGAAGGTCGGCCTGGTGTTTCCGCAGCGTCGCCTCCAACATCCCGATGCCGTCCGTCGAACTCCTGACTCGCTCGCAGTGTTCCGCCAGCATCACGCACACACTGTGCACGTTGTCCACCTGACACATACCAAACATGTGCAGCTGTAATGCCTGCTCCAATACACACGTGTACGTTCTTCATTATTATTATTATTTCATATGCCCACAATTGATCTATCTGACCATCATGCTGGATATCGTCAGCCAATAGAGATTCGCCTCCCTGTCGTGAAACTTTATGCCCCCTGGCATAGCGTCATTTTGGGCTCTTAGTCCCTCACAAATCTGCAGATGCCTTCCGGTTTGCTCTTCCTTCCCACATGGTTTTATTTATTAGTTTTTGTTTTAAGACATATACTCGGCAAAGAGGCCATAAGACATCGGTGGAGAATTGGAGCAAAGTGACCCGAGGGAGCTAAATTTAAAAAATGTTATGGTGAGAAACTTGATAGATAATAGAACTATGATAGATTATAAGCTTTTCTTGCATATGTTAACTAGGCCAAAATGTCCAAATAGTAACCCGACTTGGATGCAAGAAACTGAAAGATGAGGGCCTCGGCTACCTTTGTTTTGGTGTCATCTCTGTGTCCTAATTCAGCCTGAAGCTGTTGAGTTACTTGTTCGTTTTTCTTCTGCAGTTGTAAGATCTCATCTTGGCACAGTTTATTCATGGCCTCTGCCTCACGGCAAGTTTCCTCACTGCGATTCAGGCACAGCTGTAAAGCAAGGCAACAGACATGTCACGTCACAGTTAGGTACTCATCCTTACTCAAATGACAAGGGTGTTATGGCATGGCAAATGTTCTAGCGCATGGAACGAGAACAATGAATGTTACCTGTAGCCTATCGATCTTCCCAGTCATCCTGCCGTATTCAGCAGTAAGTTTCCCGGTCACATCAGCGCTGCTCATTACATTGCTGTTTTCAAGACTGTCCAATTCCAAGGATGCCGTTTGCTGCACGGCAGGCTTTTCTCGAGCACGCTAGAAAACGAAGTTACATACAACCAACATTGTTTCATATACCCCAGTTTTGACCCCACTCGGGGACTGAAATACATGGTATCACGATTTTCACGGAACACTAATCTCTTCACTTTCAGTAGACGTTGAAGGTTATAGGCCTACAATGGCTTCTTTGCAGGGCAACAACCTTTGGACAGAGCTTCTGCCAGAAAGTGGCAGGTTAGTTCACTCAAAGTGCAGTATGTTTATATTTAATTTAGTTTTTTCTCAGCTGCCTGAAATCACTCAATTCATAGTTCCCACGTGACGTCACAGCGGCCATGATTGCGACACAATTGATGAGTACCAATCCTAGATTATTGACAAATACTATTCAAATTCAATAAATAAGCCTAATTTAGAATTTAGAAAGTAAACATAAGTAATAAAAAAACTAAAAATTACGCACATACCAATTTTATAAAAAAACATGCTGAATTTTAAAGAACAAAGAATTTCTGGGTTTTACCACAACAGCCATCAATTGTTTCTCCATGGCAACGTCAAAGTTTGATCACAAATGTGGCCGCCACGCGCAAAAATGTGACGTACGTGCAACCTATGAATAGGAACAGGCTAGTTCGTGCAAAGCGTAGTAGCCTATGTTATTTATAATTTATTTATTTTTAGTCATGATCCGCAGGCTTACATTGCTAAATATTAAGCTACCTACCTGTCCAAGGTTCATCCCTTGAGAGGACATAGTCCTCTGCTGAAGTTCTGAGGACAAAGACTGGTGCGAAGCCAGACTAGGCCTATGATGCGTCTTTGTTACTTGTGTGTGTTGTAACGGCAAGGCCTGGCGGTTTTCTTGCATGCCGTGCGGATGTACCACAGATTGGCGATGGTCTGACATTGCCGACTGATTCTCCTGCACCATAGGCTGTTGTGCTGGCATAGGATGGCGTAACTGTTGCATAGATTGACCGGGCCTATGCCCTGACATGTTGCGTTGTAGTGGAAAGCTTCGCTCAGCTCCAGTCTAGACAACAAAATATTTTGTAAATGTCTGCCACCTACAGTAGCCTAGGCCTAGGCTAGGCCTATAGGGCCTACTTAAGGAAGATAAAATATAGGCCTAGACCCAGACCCTTAACTTATGGTCATTGTAGCCCTAGCCTAGGCCTACGCTGGCCTAGGCCTAGGCTAGCCTACCATAACAAACAAGGCAAGCGGCCTAAGTCTAGGCCTAGGCCTAGAGGCGATTGAAAGATTAGTGATCAAGTTATACTCACATGTCGCATCTGCTCTCTATTGCTGGATGGCAAGAAGCGCTCTCGTTGAGCCATTATCCTCTATAGGCCTCGGGCCTAGGCCTGCTATCTAGCCTAGGTTAGGTTAGGTTCCTTTGCCGTAACTAGACTCTAGGTAGGCCCTAGGCCTAGGCCTAGTTCTATCTTCTCTCTTCCAATCAGGCGTACACAAATGTACTATATTATTATTCTCTTAGGCTACAATAAAGTTTATTGCTCAGTATTAATGGTATGACAGAATCTAGGTCAAAGTGAAGTAGAAAAAAACGCGATTGATTTCGACCAAAATATTTACACTCTTCACGTTTTTAGAAATATGGCGGAATTCGGAAATCGTAACGGAGTGCGATCGAAGTGCGATCTACGGTGGGAAGCGGCGGTCAAGAAACTAATCGAAGTGAGAGTCGAACTCGTATGTTCGAGTTGCGATTAGCAGCCGGTCTGCAGACTACTAGACTACGCATACCGCGTTCTTCAAATATTTGATGATGAGTACTGAATACTTTGGTTGTTTTGTTTGTTTATTGATTGATATTTGGTCTTACCGTCTATTATTTTTGCAACGTGGCTAATCGAGACAATGAGTGAGTGAAATATGAAGATGATGGTATTTTTTTCCAGTAGATACAAATATAGCTGTCCCAAGACAACCTTACACATGCTTTCGTCACAGACGACTAGTTCGTAGCCAATCAGCGATCGGTATTGGCGCTGGTGTGTCTCGGGCGGTTCGCCGGTTGGCTACGACTGCCCCGGATGTGACGAAAGCAGGTGTAAAGTAATCTTGGGTCCACTATACAATGTGTTGTTATGTGTTGTTATATATTTGTATGCCCCTATAAGCGTAATTTGAGGCTGGGTATACTGCACTAGATTATAACAAAAAGTAATAAGTACATTGAGTTAAATACATGAAAATAGTTATTATTATTATTATTATTATTATTAATTGTCTATTCTTGTCATCACAAAAAAAAAAAAGAAAAAGTTTTGACAAGAAACGGCGTCGACGCTAGCAAACATTGTGCTTAAAATCCTAAGAAATCTTGTGCCGCGAAGAGCCTTCTTTACACTAAATACTACGCTAACATTTTAATTAAACTAAACTTAACCAAAACTAAACTAAAACTAAAGTAAACTAACACTAACACGTCACAGGTTTAAAAGTCTGCCACATGTGCTTCTTGCACATGGGATAGGGTTGTAAACTACTTACTTGGTATCGCTTACTGGAGGAGGAAATCCAATTTGATTGAGGATTCGGGCCAATAAACAAGTATAAATAATTAATAATATTCCTCTTTATTTGTGAGGCTAAATAAAAATTAGGTCCAGGATTAAATATAATCAAAACATAACACTACATACACTAATACATGATAAAACCATACACTAATACATTACAACTCCATACACAATATTATAACAACTCGAAAAATACAAATGTTTATATCAAATTTGGATTTGAATTCCAAGTAGTGCGCGGCTTGCTGCGTTCACTTTTTATATTTACACCGTGATACGCTCACCCAGTCCTGTACATTTCCACCGTCCTCCGGCTGTGGTAGTGGTGGTGATGATGAGTGGATCCCTGTTGTCTGTTGGTGTTGAAGCAATGTTGGTCGTCCGCGTGATAAGAGTTGGTAAATCACAGGTTCGTCAGTTCTCGGTTACAAATATAAAAATCACATAACAGTCACACCACCGCACTCTTCACAATTCCCGTGTCCCACTGTTTGTTCAATGTTCAAATATGTGTTCTGGTTAAATTATGACTTTATAATATGTTATGATGATAAAATTAAATTGTTCACTTATTGATTAGGACATAAAAGTTAATTGTTCACTGTTTAGTTATATATTATTGGCGTGTGCGTTAGTTACCGTTGTTAACTGGAGGTTCGGCCAGTTGCACAGTCACGGCGCCCGTGTTCAAAGAGGTGGGTTTAGTTCCCGGCCGTCTTCTCTCACGTCCCAATTCAACCATGTCTTCACCAACCCCATCTCCCACACCTCGAGGTGCCATGCCAAAAGTGCGCCTTTTTGGGCCCTGTTGCCAGATGGGTTGGTTTTACATCCACTTTCTACATATATTTACAATTTAACAGTTGTTTCTTATCTCTAAATACATTTAAAAAATTACATTTCTTATATTTAACACATCTCTATATTTAACAATGATATATTTACTCTAAATCTAAATATTTATGAACTAGAGGCGTGGCCACCAAGATCCACGCCGACACAGATAGAAATGGCAACTACGTCCTAAAAGCTAATAAAAATAACTACGCTAATCCTTCTACCGCCAAACGACTGACCAGCAGAACCTCGCACAATAACTAGGAGGACACACAAAAGACAGGGCTCGGGATGTCCTGAGATCAGGTCCTTTGTCGGTGCCCACCCCAGTCTGACCGGCGCCACTCACATCCTCTATATTCTTACACAATTTCACAAGTTTTATTCTTAATTACTACTACAATCATTTATTTTTAATATATTTAATTTTGTGTCATTACAGGGTATTTTACAAAAATGTGTATACAAGAAAAGATGAGTATTAGAAAAGCTAGAGCGTATTAGGAACTAAATATAAAGTCTAAGTTTACAGCCTTGGTGTATAAACTAAATTAAATTACACTGAACTGAGTAAAAATACAATAATTTTGAAGAAAGTTGAATTATCATTATTATATTGTTAAAGATAAAGATAAGATGGTTTGAAGCTTATGAACTAAACTAACTACTAAAAACTTGAATTATGAACTAAGACAAAAATGAAAGATTGAACAATGTTCAGATTTGACATATTTTGTCTTATCACTTTTTGTATTGCTCTTTGGTAAAACGAGACAGTTTGAGTGGGTTTTTAAGACCAAAAACACAAAAAAAAAACAGCAATTTATTATTTAATCTTTAAAATATTTGTTTTGACCTTTATGAAGTAAATCATTTTTTTTTTTATTTTTTTTTTTATTTTTTTTTTTGCACGTGTTTTATTAATTAAGTGGTGTATTTATGACTTTTTCAATTATATAAACATATTTTCAGCTACTTTTTTAAAGATAATCGAAGTTTTTGTATTTTTGTATTTTTTGTGTTTTGCTCGAGATGATGTTCGCTTCGTTCCTCTATAATTTAAGTTTATTGTTGCTTTTATGTCTGGTGTTAATTTTGTATAAACTAGCATTGGAATAATCATTGCATTGAAATGTTTAACTTATGAAAATATACGTAGTTGATTAAGAATTGAGCAATTTTAATTAGCTAGTTTGGAGGACTCGGCTTACGTTGTAGACTAGTTCTGTAGGATGTTGATAATTTTCAGAATAATATTCAGAATGATTTGATAGTTTTTCTATGTGCTTGTTTATTTGTTGATTAACGACCTACTCAACAGTTAGCTCATGAAGGATTGGAGGAAAGGGAGAGGGAGGAAATTAAATTAAAAAGGGTTACAGGATTGGAAAGGGAAACGGGAGAGCTTCATTTCATCCCGACTTATAATTGGCTGAGTCGCCCTGCTATTCTTTCCCGGCCCCAGCAGACAGAATATTATGTGAAAAGTAAAAATATAATATAATGTTTACATCTCTCTTGCTTGGTATGGTTATAATAGCAGTTATGTTTTACAATTTGATTTCAATGAATGAACATTGCTTTTGCCCAATTCCAATTATTTGCTATTTCAACACTTTTTTATATGTTGGCTTTCTTGAAAGCATTACACTTTAAAATGTTCCATTACACTGCTAATATATAAATGCTTGATGCCCGTTATCTTCTACCTTACCTACCAATTAGATTAGACTACGTTATCGTTCAGCCTAGCTTTCCTTACCTGCTCCATTAGCGAGTACAATAACGTCAAGAATATTGTTTGAAATGACTGTGCTATCGTAGTAAGGGTGCACATTGCACAATAACTCAGGAAGAAACATCTAGTTCCCAGTTAATGTTACATCATAAGGTCTGTTCGTTCTGTCTACTACAATGTGCGACAGTACTACAAAAGCGTTCGTTCTATGGGAGCAGGCGCTTTGGTAGTAAGTTGGCGCTACTACAAAAGTGTTCGATTACGAAATGGTAGCTGCTACAACTCTACTGAAAGTGCTCCTACTCGAGAGGTGGAGCGCTTTCAGTAAAGTTGTAGCAGGTTGAAAAAAGGCGCGTAATTATAGATGGAGAAGTGTGCAAGATTGCTTTTGGAGAGAATGGCCCAGAAATAGTGGATGGCCATTACATATTTGATAGTCCAAACGAGTTTTATACTTAGTATACATTTTTAATTTATATAAATAGTGTTTTCTACACTCTAGGCCTAGTGGATTGTCCCAAACCTCTCACCAATGAGTTGGTCTAGGTCTAGGCCTAGGCCCTACTGTAAATAACAATTACTCTCGCCTTTCGAGTATAATAGTGTGATACTTGGCCTCATAGGCGCCGACTACGGGGGGGCTTGGGGTCTAGCGCCCCCCCTGAAAAATGTCAGGGGGGCGGAGCCCCCCCTGAGATTGAATCCAACGCTTAGGAAAACACGATATATTGATGCGTGAACTTATAACTTTCGTTCGAAACTCGCCAAAAAGATTAGCAATCTTCAAGTAATTTAAAGATGACGATTCACAAGCCATTGAGGCCATTTTGCCAAACACGGTGATTGTGTTTCGTATCAAATCGAATCTTATTATCAAACGATTATAACGTTTTTGCAAGACGTTCACTTGACAGGCCAGGGCGATGGGGCTGAAAAAGCCAATGGATTTCTGTTAAAATTTCTCCAGTTTTGAAACGTACTGTTTCACGTCGTTCAGGATCAGTGAAAGTCGAAATTTTCCAAAGCCCTTACCTCTATTTTTAAATGGCATAACCTCAACACAATTACAACGGCAATCGAGGTATTAGTATTACGTCGTGACGGAATTTTAGCGACTTGGGAAAAATCACTGTCGAGCTTACAAGCTTGATTTAGTATAGCCAAACGTTTCCAGAGAAAGGAAAATACCCCGTCGACTTGATGATGGCAGTGACGTTCATGGTTACCAAACGACATATCTATAAGTATTCAAGTTTGGTATCAAACTTCATCCAGTTTTCGAAATTGGTTTCAGGAAAAAGTAATCAATTACATGGCCAAAATGAAACAATTTGCAACTTGAAAGATCGATGGAGAAAATTAAACGATTTTTCAAGGAGCACTCTCTCTGAACTATAGCACCCCCATAGACCTCTCCAAACTTCGTGATGATGATATTTTGGGTTTAACGTCCCATATGTTTGCAACGAGGCTAATCGAGACGATGACTGGGGTATTATGAGGATGAAAAAACGCCACATGACATCCATGCCTAGCCAGGATTCAAACCTGGAACGCAGAGACCGCGGTTTACTACCAACGCCTAATCAACCTCGGCTAACTGCACCAGCTCCAAACTTCGTTACGTCTCCAATGTTTATGCGAGTCATCTTTTTTTGAGCCCCCCCTGAAATGTTGACAAGTCGGCGCCTATGCTTGGCCTGCAGAGCCATTTTAATACTATTATTCTATGAAATATTCTATTCAGTAGCTGTAGGTTGATGCTGGTATCTCGAGGTAATTGAGAATTAATTTGCCGCGCAACAGAATCTGCTACAAAACCGTTCGTTTTTATAAACTACTCCAATGTGCTACCAACTCCTATGACGTCATATGCCTTTGCTCCAACTCGCCTCCTGCAGTGAGACTGCTACTACAGAACGAACAGACCTATAGACATCTTTATGTAGTTCGTTGTAGTGCCTGCACCGATAGATGCCATGGCTCACTGCTAGCACAGTCCCAGCTAGCACACTGGCTCACTGCACACTGGCTCACTGCTAGCACACAGGCTCTAATTCGGGAGATCGCTGGTTCGATACCTACCCGCTACCGACAATCCTTAGTGAAGATTTTGTCCCAGGTTTTCCTCAGTCAGAAGGCGAATGCTGGGATTGAGTCATAGTATAACAGTTCTCGGACATTTCCCAACAATTCCAAAATACGCAATACCTACTTGAATTGTTTCTGGGCAGGTTTTCTACGACAAATTATTAATTATTGTTGTAGTTTATGTCGTGTAGCAGTAGATCATTTTTCGATATCCTTTCCTCCTTGCTGTGTCAGTATTTTGGTATCTTTGTAAGTAAGTTTAAATTTACGTGTCATTTAAATTGAGGAGTAAGCGATTTGTCTGCCATACACTATTTTTACTGATTTTACTGCCTCTCAATTAAACCATTTTATACGCTTTAAAAGAATTGTTTGATACCTAACAACTTAAATTTCTGTTTCTCTTACCCATCCTTATTGTTATTTCTTAATGTATTTTGTAGTTTTATAGATTTGTATGTATATTTTATTTTGTATGTATAGTTATTTTGTATAGTTTATACCAATATTTGTATTATGTACAAATCATACGGTGAAATAAAATAAATAAACAAATAAATAACACTGCGAAGTTGTTATTGGTTTTTTTGCATAAAAGTATTTTTTTATTTCAAGCTGTTTTTAATGAACTGTCCCTTACCTATTGTGTTTCCCCTTATGATGACGCCAGTAATGTCTCTGCTTTAAGCTCTGATTCCATCGACGTCATAATATGGCCCAGCAATCGAGTACGTCGCAAAACCATAACAAATAATAATGGGGGGGAGGGGGAAGACAGGTTCTCCTTTTGTCGTCTCTTAAGTTACGGCTGACAGATTCACCCTAAACCAAACTCTACCCCGGGCCCAAATAGCTAGGGTGCAAATAAACTTAAACTTTAGCTATATAAAGCATAAATCATTATTAGGCCTATTATTAGTACAGCGTAAAGTAACACTCGTAGCTTATTTTACAATCCCAAAATGGGTAAAAAAAGGGTTTAAAATAAAATATAAAATCCCTGCGGGACTAATTGAGAGGTCACGCAACAGCTCACACCCTTGCGGTCATCAGTCACCACGGGGAGGTTCCTAGACTAGTCCGGTGCCTACGTGCCGCAAGTATCGTCAGCCATCTTTGCGGTCATCAGTCACCACGGGGAGGAATTCCTAGACTAGTCCGGTGCCTACGTGCCGCAAGTATCGTCAGCCATCTTTGCGGTCATCAGTCACCACGGGGAGGTTCCTAGACTAGTCCGGTGCCTACGTGCCGCAAGTATCGTCAGCCATCTTTGCGGTCATCAGTCACCACGGGGAGGTTCCTAGACTAGTCCGGTGCCTACGTGCCGCAAGTAGCGTCAGCCATCTTTGCGGTCATCAGTCACCACGCGGGGAGGTTCCTAGACTAGTCCGGTGCCTACGTGCCGCAAGTATCGTCAGCCATCTTTGCGGTCATCAGTCACCACGGGGAGGTTCCTAGACTAGTCCGGTGCCTACGTGCCGCAAGTAGCGTCAGCCATCTTTGCGGTCATCAGTCACCACGGGGAGGTTCCTAGACTAGTCCGGTGCCTACGTGCCGCAAGTATCGTCAGCCATCTTTGCGGTCATCAGTCACCACGGGGAGGTTCCTAGACTAGTCCGGTGCCTACGTGCCGCAAGTAGCGTCAGCCATCTTTGCGGTCATCAGTCACCACGGGGAGGTTCCTAGACTAGTCCGGTGCCTACGTGCCGCAAGTAGCGTCAGCCATCTTTGCGGTCATCAGTCACCACGGGGAGGTTCCTAGACTAGTCCGGTGCCTACGTGCCGCAAGTAGCGTCAGCCATCTGTGCGGTCATCAGTCACCACGGGGAGGTTCCTAGACTAGTCCGGTGCCTACGTGCCGCAAGTATCGTCAGCCATCTTTGCGGTCATCAGTCACCACGGGGAGGTTCCTAGACTAGTCCGGTGCCTACGTGCCGCAAGTAGCGTCAGCCATCTTTGCGGTCATCAATCACCACGGGGAGGTTCCTAGACTAGTCCGGTGCCTACGTGCCGCAAGTAGCGTCAGCCATCGATTCCGACCCGAGCGGAGAAAGTCAAGGACAACCGTGGTCTAAATCTCAAGCAAATAAAAAAAACGTTATAATTAATGGGTTCAGATAATTTTTTTATTGAACTGCTTTAACCGGTTAAATCTGAGACGCGCATGAGGAAAAAACATGTTGAAAATAAAACTGATAACCCTACGCGCTCGACTCTTGTGTGCGTGGGGAGGGGTGAAACCACATCTTGGGCCTGGCTCGCTCGACACAGATAACACACAAGTGTTGGTATGAGGAAAACAGAGCCTGTTGGGTCCACGTCCACCCCCAGACTATAAATATCAAGGCGGCTGACCAAGATGCAACAGTCGTAGCAGAGACGCAGTCGAGACAAGTCAAGACTATACTGGTGAGTTGGGTCAGCATCTTGACGTATCAAGCAGGTCCTGGTATTGTTCAAATCTTATTTTTTTTATATTAATTATGTTATCTTAAGTTTTCACTTACAATAATTTTGCATTGATGCCTATAATTTGCGAAACCTGATGTTGTTTCACATTTCATTGTTGTTCATTTAAGTTACAATACTAGAAAAATAATTCTAAAATGTTCAAATTTAAATTCACTTTCATTCAAAGCGTGTTACCTATTAAGGCTGGTCCACACAGATTTTAAAGACGTACTGCATAAGGTTTTAAGACGTTGTTTTAAAAACAACAATAAAAACAACGTCTTAAAAGTTAAAACTAAAACTTTGTGTGAACGCCAGTACGTGTTTCCTATGATCCAACTTTACGACTACGCGTTAAACCTTAAATCGTATGTCTTAAAAATCTGTGTGGACCAGCCCTTATATGCAACCAGATATTTACAGTTTGACCAATGTAATCTTAAACAAAAGGGGGCCCTTTTGTTTAAACAATACGCCTCTGCTATAGTGGACCCAAGATTACTTTACACCTGCTTTCGTCACATCCGGCGCAGTCGTAGCCAACCGGCGAGCCGCCCGAGACACACCTGCGCCAATGCCGATCGCTGATTGGCTACGAACCAGTCGCCTAGCTGTGACGAAAGCATGTGTAAGGTAGTCATGGGACAACTATATTAGCCTTGAGTGAGTAATGTTACTCACTCAACGCTATTAGTAACATCAGTCTTGTATCTTCCACAGAGAGCCAACAAGATGTACGGGTGCAAGCTGTCCCTAGTCCTGTGCGCGGCCATGTTGCTATGCCTGGTGGCGCCCTCTATGCAGGCTCGTACCTCTGCTATTAGTAACATCAGTCTTGTATCTTCCACAGAGAGCCAACAAGATGTACGGGTGCAAGCTGTCCCTAGTCCTGAGCGCGGCCATGCTGCTATGCCTGGTGGCGCCCTCTATGCAGGCTCGTACCTCTGCTATTAGTAACATCAGTCTTGTATCTTCCACAGAGAGCCAACAAGATGTACGGGTGCAAGCTGTCCCTAGTTCTGTGCGCGGCCATGCTGCTATGCCTGGTGGCGCCCTCTATGCAGGCTCGTACCTCTGCTATTAGTAACATCAGTCTTGTATCTTCCACAGAGAGCCAACAAGATGTACGGGTGCAAGCTGTCCCTAGTCCTGTGCGCGGCCATGCTGCTGTGCCTGGTGGCGCCCTCTATGCAGGCTCGTACCTCTGCTATTAGTAACATCAGTCTTGTATCTTCCACAGAGAGCCAACAAGATGTACGGGTGCAAGCTGTCCCTAGTCCTGTGCGCGGCCATGCTGCTGTGCCTGGTGGCGCCCTCTATGCAGGCTCGCACCTCTGCTATTAGTAACATCAGTCTTGTATCTTCCACAGAGAGCCAACAAGATGTACGGGTGCAAGCTGTCCCTAGTTCTGAGCGCGGCCATGCTGCTATGCCTGGTGGCGCCCTCTATGCAGGCTCGTACCTCTGCTATTAGTAACATCAGTCTTGTATCTTCCACAGAGAGCCAACAAGATGTACGGGTGCAAGCTGTCCCTAGTTCTGAGCGCGGCCATGCTGCTATGCCTGGTGGCGCCCTCTATGCAGGCCCGCATCGGCCTCTACGACGGCAACAATCAGCAGAACCCCCTGGGTGACGTAGAGGTGAATGGTTGCCTCACCCTCCCCGCGTGGCAGAACAAGAAGGTCTCGTCTGTCAACACGCTTGGGGGATGCTTCACCCTGTATGAACACGGCGAGTGTAACGGGGCCAGGGTTCAGGTCGGAGTAGGGAGGGGCAACTGTCCCGACCACGGGAACCTTAACTCCTGCAACTTCAACGACCGAGCGACCTCCATCGGCAACTGTTGATTCAACCACTCTACCCTCTACCGTTTGACTCAACACTCAATTTGTTATTGTAATATTAGCTTTTTTATATTTTGTGAAATAAATGTTTAATAGAATGTGACTCATGTCTTTTTTTTAATCTGGGGGTGGTTTGAAAAATTGAAACTGTTCCATTTTGTCCTCTTTCCTGTCAGTACTTTTATTCCAACATGATAACCGGTACACGCATACACGCCCGTACATATATAACGTAGATTATCCTCCTCACGTTTAATGCAATATTTTGCACTTCCATTTTACTTTTTCTTCGTTTATATGATGTCGCCTTATTAATATTAAGCTCGATTAAGACATTTATTTAAAGTTTAACAAAATCAAATCAAGAGTAAACGATAGCAACGTTAGCTCTTATATCTAAAATTCAGCCTAGCCAATGAGAGGCGATGTTTTATAAATTCAGAAATAAAACCTTAAACCTTAAATAAGTGTGTAAACCGACCTTTTCTAAACGACAACCTTTTTTAATTTGTACAAATGAAAGAAATGAACCACATGGGCATAGTAGCTGGTACTCGTAGTTCTAATAGTTGCTATGCAGCTTACTTAGCAATTGGTTTCACTTTTTTGTTTAGTTTACACAACTCGTCTCTCTGCTAACCTCTTCTCCTACCCATTCCATCCACCTCTCCTCTGCTCCAGTGGCTGCATGGGTTCTGTACATTTCGGGAGTTGGGATAAGAAGTCAGATCTCAAAAAGTTTCCTGCTTTACAACAACTTTTAAAATTGAAATTGTGGGTAGATACACTAGCTAGATATTATCAGGGTCTGAGGGTCTCCACCAATAGAGTTGGCTCAGCGATAAGACGCGCAGACTCTTATTCGGGAGGCCGCCGGTTCGATTCCGCGGCCACCGGCAGTTGTGACTGAAGCTTTTCCGAGGTGCCGGCTTCCGGTCACGTCCCGAGTCTAGACCCGCTGTGGACCTGGACTTAGCAACGATAGAGCCGGCTTCCGGTTACGTCCCGAGTCTAGACCCGCTGTGGACCTGGACTTAGCAACGATAGAGCCGGCTTCCGGTCACGTCCCGAGTCTAGACCCGCTGTGGGCCTGGACTTAGCAACGATAGAGCCGGCTTCCGGTCACGTCCCGAGTCTAGACCCGCTGTGGACCTGGACTTAGCAACGATAGAGCCGGCTTCCGGTCACGTCCCGAGTCTAGACCCGCTGTCGGCCTGGACTATTAGGTTTATGTAACGGCAGAGTCAACGCCCGCAAGACAGGTTTGTTGTGGGAACTGACCTACGGATCTCTCGAACTTGTTTCGTCCCTGACCTCGACTAGATAAGATTGCGTCATGATTTACGACTTGCGATATTAGGACATTCAAAGACTGGTCGCCTTAGTTTTGGGTGTTTCCAGATGGTTTTCCTCATTATATAATAGTACCCCCCCCCCCCCCCCACCCCCGTCGTGACTCAAAGTGGGCCAACCCCGAATACCAGATACACTATCGCTTGGTTTTCACCTGTTATCCAAGCATCAAAAAGAGGTTAATATTTTCAATAGCAGTAATAATTTTGAATGAAAGAAACGAGCACACTGAGGGGTGGGAGAGGGGGGGGAAGTTTTCCAGTTTATGTATATGATTTGAATTGGAACCTAATCAGATATAAATCTTATAATTATAAAGTATAGTTTATAAACGTGCAATCCTGTCATTCTTTACGCGATCCGTAATTAATAGTGGAAATACTCTGAAATATAAAAGTAGAATAATTATTGTGAATCTATTTCTATTCTATTTTAATCTTACAAAGAGGTGAGCCTGTATTTATGTGGGAACACTTGGGAAACAACCAACTGATGGAAACCGGATGGTTGAAGGGTGAAGAGTGTAGTCTGCTAGTAACAACCGACTGATGGAAACCGGATGGTTGAAGGGTGAAGACTGTAGTCTGCTAGTAACAACCCACAACTGACTGATAGAAACCGGATGCTTGAAGAGTGAATGAAGGGTGAAGACTGTAGTCTGCTAGTAACAACCGACTGATGGAAACCGGATGGTTGAAGGGTGAAGACTAGTCTGCTAGTAACAAATAAACGATGAGAACATTTTGTTGGTGGAAGTGATTAAATAAGGCCGTTCTTACAACCTTCTAAAACTAGTCATGCTCGCTTACTTATGTTCATCATGTTAACCACCAATCAGAGTTCTTCAATCTCGTAAACAGACTTTTAAATGAACGCAAGGCATTTTTAAGTTCGTTCATGTTTCCCGCTCTCACCTCACCACCGAAGGCGTCTGTCCCACAACAAGGCAGTGTGACCGCCATTATTATTCACACGTGTAGGCCTACGTTACTGACTGTTATTCCGGCGCCCCTAAATTGATTATCGGCAATGTTTCATGTTTATGTATAAAAGTGTTGTATAATTCCTTCCGTATTCGTGTGATTAGGGCTAAACCGACCGCAGCGTGTAAACGGTAGGCCTAGACCCTGGGCCATAACTGATTACTGTGAAGTTTAGCCTACCTTGGGTCGGCTAGGCCTAGGCCTTAGGCCCAGCCTGTACCTGGCATACCTTGGTAGAAATCCTAGGCTAGGAGTAGGCCTACTCTAGACATTAGCCTACCTACCTACAGCCATACGTACAAACTAATAAGCTAGGCTAGATTAAACTAGGTTAGGCTAGCGTCCCCTACCCTAGGCCTTTTTAAAAGTGTAGGCCTATCCTCACTAACCGCTAGGCCTAGGCTAGGCTAGGTAGCTAGGCCCTAGTTTATGCTTTACCTATTGTTAGGACGAGACCTAAGACCTTTTGTAAAGTCTGCACTCAAAGTAGGCCTAGGACCTTGGCCGGGACTAAGTTGGTTGCAAAAAAAAGCATTCACACATTCAAATAAGATGGCCAAGAGTAAATTTGAATATGTCAAGCAATTTGAGAGGGATGAACCTTGCCTTCCAAACTGTTGGATTGTTGTCAGAGTGGATGGGAGAGGTTTTCACAAATTTGCTGAAGTTCATGGATTTGCTAAACCAAATGATATCCGTGGGTTGAACCTCATGTCTCGAGCGGCTACTGTCGTCATGGAAGAATTTCGTGATATATGTCTCGCGTACGGTCAAAGTGATGAATATAGTTTTGTATTCCGAAAGGACACGATTCTTTACAATCGAAGATCTTCTAAAATAATGACATATGTCAATAGCCTATTTACTTCTGCGTATATGTATAACTGGGCAGCGTATTTTGGGCCCATACAGTTGAAATACCCACCGTCATTTGATGCACGTTTGGTGCTTTACCCTACGGACAAAAATCTTCGTGACTACTTGAGCTGGCGCCAAGCCGATGTTCATGTCAATAACTTGTACAACACTGTGTTTTGGGGATTAGTCATAAAAAGAGGAATGACAAACCAACAGGTAGGCCTATGTATTTAAACATATGACAGAATTTCACTATAAAACCCCTTATAAATTTGTCTGTTGTCAATAAACCATTTTAAATATTTTTTGCTCATGTGCTACCTGCCACATTGAATTATCGAATTAGGTGTTGACTGCACCAATCTGTGAGGCACCCAGCAAAACTATTGGTAATATTACATACTAGGTCCTCATGCTGTTCGTAATTTGCCTGCACGGAAAGTACTTTAAACACTTAGGCCTAGGCCTACCACTAGATAGTTAAATGTTTAAACGAGGTTTTGTGTCCACTACAACATCAGAAAATGCATTTCTTGATGATGTAACACTGTCTGGCTGGATGGTTGCCTTCACGCTATGGTACTTTCTCTGCCGCTCTGCAGGCCTTCTAATGTACAGTCGAAGGTTAGTGGGTGGGTTACATTCCGCTCTACAACCCGACTATGGATTAGTCACTTTCAAAGGTTGGTAACACTATTTGATGTCACAAAATGGAAGTTAGTAGCCTAATTGCAGACTATTTTTCTTGAACACGAACTCTTTCACGACAATTTATGCACTTCCACACAGAACTAAATGATTAACACCACTTTATACACCAGTTCTAATACATTTATTACAGTAGGTATGAAGAAATTTCAATTCAAATTCTTTCGCGAGCATGATGACCTAATGTGTAGATTTACCATTAATTGTGCTGTAGACCTAATGCCAACTTCATAACATTTATCAAGTCACAAGGTTTTGAATTTATAGTTATGCCTATAAGAATTGGTTTAAAGGATTAGTCAGATGATAAACTAAAAAATCACCAATGAGTCATTAGTGTATGAAATTCAGTTATGTGTAAAATAAAATTGATATAGCCTAGGTTGCTTCAATGCAAGAAAAAAATAGTGAACATTTAGCCATTCTTTAAGATTCACTTCCCAACCTCTGCTGCATTTTTCTTCTAAAGCGTAGTACAGCTGTATCGGTTCTGAGGTCGCTAACGCCTGCCTGATAGACAGAGCACTCACTGTGTAATACGAGTCCAGCCAGCGCTTCGCAAAACACTCGACGACTGCGGACAGTACCGCTCAAAACAGATTGCAACTTTTCTTCACATCAAGTCACAAGAAAATTAATTGCAGGGCATGTTATAGAAGTACACGTTCGTACTAAGAAGTATGTTATCGGTAGGGAAACGATGCACATTAAACCTCCTGATCGATTTTTGATAAGTACCTTGTTTTAGCGGTGGTTTTACAATCTCGAGGCAACATTTTTTGTACATGGGAATTACCATGAGAAGAGTTGCTCGGTGCTACTTGGTAGCAACAAGCCAAAAAATCGCGTTTTCTTTAATTTTTTAACCGCCTGCTTTTAAAGTATGGTATCTTTTAGTCATGTTTTCCATATTTGAGGGTGGACATATACAAATGATAGTTTTTTAGTGTTTCATCTGCCTAACCCTTTAACCTCAAGTTGCCATTTAACAACATTAGATTTAGTTAGACCTATAAAAAAATTAATAGGTAAACTTCTTTCTGTAGTCCTAAGTTCTTTGACACGTTTTCGATTAGTATAATAGGCCATTTACATCGATTTGCATCATAAGTTTCACAAAATCTAGATCAAAACAACATATTCAATCTGGAACCAATTTTTCATGTTTACATTTTGATTGCAATTATATTACTAGATTGTGCCCTTAATTAACAATGGATACGACATCCGTTTCAGGCTGAGGAAAGACTGCGGGGTACAGTGGCGGCAGACAAAAACGAGATTCTCTTCGGTGAATTCGGGATAAACTACAATAACGAACCGATAGCATTCCGCAAGGGTACAATCCTCATTAGAAAACTGTGCAAATCCCCTCCGGACGGCAAACTTCGACAAGTCGTGGTGCCATTCTTCACCGACATGATCGGAGACGCGTTCTGGAAGGACAACCCAGAGATATTAGGAATGAAGTCGCTGCAAGTCTATCAGAAGCCCGACGAAGATCCCCTCAGTCCACGGCCACCTGTCAACTCTCTCGACGGAGCGAACAACACACCGCCCCCCGAGAACCGGAGTAGCGCCCCCCAGGAACAGCAACGCAAGAGGCCCATGTCGGTAAACGACGGACCAATGTCAGACAGGTGAGATCAATCGGTTATGGAGTTGCACAGCACAGACTCACAGTACCTAAATTCCTTCCCTTCATTGGATAAGTTAGCATAGTTAGAATAGATGTATAAAACAATAACAAGGTGGGATGATTTTCCAATTTTTTTTTTTTATAATTTATTCAGAGCTACCGTTATATCATTAGTGGAACCCCTGTACATAGTCAAACATCAATATCCTTAAAGAATTTGAAATTACCAGTGGTTACTAAACAGTAGTTGGTACAGTTAAAGATTCTGGGAGAATGGATGGATTTGAAAAATGATTGGAAACGGCTGTGGTAGAAGATAGCAAAGAATAGAAGGTCTGTTCAGCTTGACTATCAAGCATAAACATCTGTAGATCCACATCATATGTGTGGTTAAACATCTTACATTGGCAAACTCAAATAGCGAATGGAGCAGCAAAATGTTGTATTATTTTTCTTACATCTTGTAGTACCGGTAACATGTAGATTGTAGGTTATTTGTACGTACTGTACCAGTATATTTTCTCAGCTTCATTACTGAGGTAAGCCTACGTGTCCCAATGAACTCCTATACCTCTAGATTGCACCACATTTTGCCATTATCAATTAGTGATCGATAAGATGGGTCCGCTCAACCCCATGCCAACATTGTCTAAGTGTATCATTCTCCTACCACCTACTGTTTTATTACCATCTCAGCCAGTGTTATGATGTCGGGTTTCCACTTTTTGGCGTAGCAAGTGCAAGGATTACCATGGACGGGAAAGGCATTGGTAAGTTTAGCCCGCATTTAGGCGACTAGTTTATCACGTTTATTGTTAACATCCCAAGACACATACTGCATGAAAACTACATGATGGAGGAGATCATGAGACCATAGATATAAATGTTGTTACCCAGATATGTAACTGAATGGAGGTCCGAGGACCTATGCTCGTTCCTCGATGCCC
Organism: Isoperla grammatica; assembly: GCA_945910005.1. Lineage (NCBI taxonomy): Eukaryota > Metazoa > Arthropoda > Insecta > Plecoptera > Perlodidae > Isoperla > Isoperla grammatica. The sequence continues at coordinate 134,025,197 of OX246737.1, forward strand.
GCCATATTGTATGATTGCCTGTTTGTTTACATTTTAACATGTGTGTTTTTCAATGTGTTATGCATCGCCTGGCGTATTTCATTGATATTGACGGCTATAAAAAGAAAGTACGCGAGTATCTGTATACCCATTGGACATAAAGTAGTCATTTCAGCATTGAAAATAATAATTTCTAAATATACAATATGGCGACGTTCCGAGAATAATGCATTGTTGAAATCTCAAAAGAGAATCAGTTTTGGACCGTCCAGATAGCAGTGAGTTACGTATCTTGGTAACAATATTTATATCTATGATGAGACAACTAGAGATAGATATTGGAAAACTAAAATGTATGCATGAAATTAATGGGAAATAACTATTCTACTTTTATGTATCTGCACTTTAGGAACTCCTCAGATTCTATGTAGCCAACTAGAAACTGCAAAAACATGTTGGCCTCTTAATGCATAGCCTAGTATGAATGCATCTATATTCTATCTAGCTAAGCATGATAAGTACAGTTGAAGCTGACAATATACCTGGGTTGCCGTTTGATATTGTTTGTCAATAGATGTTGGAATGGGTCTTATGCCCAGTCCAGACAAGGCATCTCAGGTTTAGAGCCCGACCTTCTACTAGGTAAGCTTACGCAGAGTTGATCTCTTAGTCGTGTTGGATACAACTCACTTGACTGGCACAACAGATATCAAGCTGCGAGGTTTACCAGAGTACTGAACTAGCACAATCTTGCAAACAGATGATTGGCAGATTGTCGGTTCGTTATGAAGTTATTTACTCATTTCTATATAACCGGTCATGAAAAGGAGGAAGTGCTGAGCCTGGCTAACAAGTACTAAACAACCATAACTAGTTCCTGGTCACAACAGCGCCCCCCCCCCCCCCCCCCCCCCCAACAACACACACATCACCCTCAACTTGACATTTTGTTGGGTTTGGGTTAGTTTTCAGTGGAACGATTTGACATCGATTCCCTTCCTTTGTTTTGATAGCAGTTGGATACTTACCTTGATGCAACAGGTGTAGGCCCCATGTTATGGGCAAGTTATTTTCGTACCTCCCAACTGTTCAAAGTATATCAAGAAGTTAATATTGGCTGCTAGGATAATTATTAACCATTGATTATGAGTATGATGAACTTATGATTATGAGTGGTATGACCTTATAAAATTATCTTTGTAGCCTTGGAATTAGCCATTAGTTGCGACGACATTACACATTTTTTAAAATGTGATTTCGTTAGTGTTTTATGATATGTTAATTAATATAATACGTACACAATTATTATTTGGAGAGTGCATGATATAATTAGCAAATACAAATTAGTGGAAAGAAGTGTCACTATAACTTCATCAGACGCCTGCATTAGCCAACCAAGTACCTATTTTTTCCTCCAATGTAGATTCCTTAAATGAAATAATAACCTGGGGGGAGGGGCTACTCCTGAAAGTTGTCACGGTAACAATAGCTTGCTCACGTGATATCTACGTGTTATCGCTAGCATTTGGCCGATTGTTGTGGCAGACCGCGTGGAAAACACTCATTCAGCCAATAGCAAGTGATAACCATGTTGTAACATTCATTTGATGTGAGTATGTATTGTCACTGTGGGATAACTTTCAGGAATAGCCTCCGTGGTGCCTTTAACTTTCATATAACATTCATTTGATGTGAAGTTAATTTTTATTTTTGTATTCACCTTGACTGATATCTCTTGGTTTTGTTATGATCTTGCCATTGTGTGTTTACTGTTTAGGCTATTTGTTTTTAACTCACCTGACATCGGAAAAAGCATAATAATTTACCGAAACGTGTTAAAACAAATACGCATTGTATAGTTATTAAAGAGAGTTGTTTCCACTTATTCTTATTAATTCTATGTCTTTTAAACTATTAAGATTATTGATAAAAATTGGACCAATAGGAAGAGATTTTATTTATTTAAAAAAATATTTAACTATTCTGGTGTAGAAAAATGTGGGTTGGTGAGATATTGTTAACTAGGTACTATTAAATTTTATTATTATTATTATTATTATTATTATTATTTATTATTATTATTATTATTATTATTATTATTATTATTAGGCCTATTATTATTATTTTTAATATTATTATAATTATTATTATTATTATTATTATTATTATTATTATAATAAAGTTGGAAACACGAGCCAGAGATATATATATATATATTATTATTATTATTATTATTATTATTATTATTATTATTACTGTAAATAAGTGTTCATTGATTAATTGGAATGACTATGAAACAATTCTTGTTAATGTTTTTATAAGGGGGAGGTTTTAAAATATGGGCCTAATCAATGTTACATTAAATTATCATTTTGCTATAAATATTTTATAAATGTTTTTTTTTATTTTTGTAAGTTCAAAGTGTTTGACAAGGTTTACGTAAGTGTGAGAATGTTCAAGAATAGCTTCTACCGTAGGGCTTTAAATGTGTTTATAAAATGATAGGCCCTACCTGGGCAATTTAAAGAATCAACCTAACACTGGCACCATGAATTTACTACATAGTACCAAGATATAAGACAAACGTTTCTTTCTTACAGATTTTCAAACAAGAGGACAAATCTGGGGCCCTTTTTTAATCCTAGGATGTCGGGCAATTACTTTCGTCCTCGTGAATTTCGATTTTGAAATACTATTCTAATTCGATGTCTGTAATTGAATTGACAATGTCAGTCATGCGGGAAGCATTGAGTGTATGAATAACTTGCTGCATAATTTGAATTTCATTGTCTTAAATAACTTATTTTATTAAACGTGTGGGATGTTTAGCCTAAGGTAATTATGTGTAATTGTGAAGATATACACAAATTAACATTTAAATTTTATTTTCATGCTACTAGCTTTTATTTACACTTATTATATTTCAAGAACAAAGGCAAGCAAATTTAAATAAAAATGTACACCATTATTCATCATGTTGGTCATTGATACAGAAATGTGAATTTGAACAGAGACATCAAAGAAAAGCCCAGTAGCATTCATAACTTGGCAGCAATCCATCCATCTCTTTACTCTGTTCTCATCATTTTCTGCAAGTAGACATTTGCTTGCCATCCTTCATATATGCACTGCATCTGTATTCTTATTATCTAGGCTACCTTATTTATTACACATTATTTATTACTACATATTTATATCTCTTTACATTTAATACAGAAAGTGTTATTACACATTTGGGTTGTATCGTCAACTTTGGTATCGTTATTAGTTTAAAAACCATAATTTGTTACATGTTCCAACAAACAGTAATTAATGTTAAATCAAGTGTTGCATTATTAAATATGATATAATATATTAGGTTTATTCATTATTATTTAATAGTAATACACATAGTTGTTTGTTGCTGGTACATACTTATGAGGACCATCTGCTTGTTCCATTAGAACCTGTAGGTGAATATATTTTCAATGGCCTTCCTACTTCTTGAGCACCTTGATGTGTAATCTACTACAATCAAATCTAAGATGCATCAACCAAGGATCAATCCTCATAAGCATCTTTCAATGTTTTTACGAACTATGTGCCTTAATAAAAGGCTTCAAAAAACGATACTTCTCAACCATTTTCTTTGTTGTTAAACAACATACTCAATAACAAGGTCATATGATGGCCCTTGGGTGACCTGGTAAGAGAGACAGCTAGCTAAACTGGGTCAAACCGTTGCCTCGTTTAAATATTTAAGCCTGTATAGATTGTAAATTTTAATGGATCAAGCAAATATAATCCTATAGGCCTACTAACATAAATATGATGATGATCATAGTAGGCAGCAAATATGTAGAATATGACAATTCTTTATAAGAATGACACATTCCCATTTATAAGAACTACTATGGGACTTGAAAAAAACGTTTATCATGCATATAAGTAGGTCATTTTGTTATAAGAAGTTTTACTGTTCACTCATAGTCATAGTAGGTACAGTTCTTCAATTTCAGATTTGACAGGAAGTTTAATGTATCTGTTCCCCTACAACTTGCATGTGTGAATAAATGCCAGTGCAAAACAAGTTCAGGGCAGAATTGTTTATAGACATGGAAATGTTCTGTTTCTACCCAAAACATTTCAATGAGGAAAAGTTTAATGCCCCACGTATTTAGTATTCTATTTGCTTGTATTTATACCTGAAACTTTCCAACACTGGTGCATCTCAGTTAAAGGAACTCACTGGCATAGGGAACACTTCCAACATGGCGTCGCTGACAAGTCGTCTAATAACAATTGGCATTTACAGTGAGCCGAGCCAGGATACGTGAAGCCCCAAGAGAACGGTTGTCTGCTGACAATCACCGGCACTTTCACGTTTTTAATACAAACCACTGAAGCTTCCCCATTTAAATACTTGCAATCAAACATTGTTTTGAATTCACAATATTGTGATATATTAGATAAATATTTTTGTCAATTTCGTGAAACACCTGCATTACAAACACTATAAAGATATATTAGGTATACTGTAGGCCTACTATATAGGTAGATACATTATTTAGTAATAGTTCCACTACTAGGCTAGTATACATTTGTAAATGTAAACATCTTATTGTTTTATATAATAAAAGTATATATAATTGAAGATTCCATAATATGGTGTTGTAATGAAGTTTTGAATTAATAATAAATGATTTTTGGAAGATAATGGTAATAAAGTTTATGTTGAAACATGAAAAAAAGTTGTTTGTCCTATTTCGATACCTTTATGCTGAATGACAGACACGAAAATAAAATTTCCCATTCACCATCTACGTAAATCCTTAATACTGGAATGCAAGGAGGATTTCTATATATTGCACAACTTAAACATTAGATAGATATATAATTTTTTAAACTCTGAAAACAAAAATCTCATGGAAACACTAGTAGCTAACAAGTCACAAAATAATAATGTAGTACATAGTATTCCAGAATGACGAGGACCTCTTGGTTTCTTAGTTTTATGAATGATTGGGCATACACACAATTTGATCTATTGAATCACACACATTGCATAAACTATATACATATGTGCTCACATGGTTGTGTAGGTATACTTTGAGGAATGTCTACAATAAAGAATACGTACATAATACGCAATCGAATGAGACAATTAATGCATGTAGTATGTACCACAATTATTATATATTGTACACATTCATTACATGTTCCATACACTACCATATCCCTGACAGTTGCTCGTGATTACTCGTTTGTAACTGGCAAGGAACACCGAACTAGCAACTCTACGTCGGGCGCCCATTGTTCCGTTGTCGCTTAGGCCTAGCCATCGATGGTGCTTCGGAAAACTCGCTTTCTGTCTACTTTCATACGTGTGTTGATAAGCCAATGTACACAACAACTGTCTAGTTGAATTATTTTTGATGAGTAGAATTCCTCAGACATTTAATTTACACAGATAATCCAGAACAAATATATAGGCTATTTTTTAATTTACATATAAAATATTCAGGATTCTTGTTGGGTCTTGGTACTAATTAACTGTAATTAAATATTTTGGTGCTGAATTAGATCAACCAATTCAATTTCATTGAAGTAATGGATGTCATGTGAAATGAATGCCTTTGCCATGAATAGAAGGACATGTCCAGTGAAATAATTTAAGTACAAATATGTAAAATGAAATACCTAGACTGGTACTGTCCGATTACAAAACCAGCAATTACAATCCATGCACGCGATATGGTATGCCGGGTTGTGTGACTAGACGATGGGGATGTAGTTGTCGATCTTGGCCCTGTGTTTCTGGGCGACGCACTCGGAGATCCACACCACGTTGCGGCACTCCTGCTCCTTCAGCTTGAGGTAAGAGTAGAACACGCCAAAGTGGAACTGTTGCAGGAAAGCGTTGACGTTGAGCCGCACCTGTAACGAACGCACAGTAGTTCATCAACAATCACGAACAAGGCAGGTATTGGTACAAAATTATATGAACACAATGAATCCAATGTCAGGAGTTCTAATATGGTAACTACAAAAAATTATTTAAAATAACATTATAACCCCAAATAGGGATGTAAAATGTTTATTAAATGGCTTGCAAACTTTCAATTCAGGGTGTACTCGTGAGAAATAGTTCTGTTGAAACACTGCCAAGGTAGGCTAATTCTTAAAAGAACGTAAATAAATAATGTATAAATTCATACCTCGTGTTCAAAGAATTTGTCTTCCAAAGTCTTCTCCCCAGGGTTGTTGCCTGCTCCCTCGAAGAGAGCGCTGTATTCCTGCAATTACAGAACGAGAACATTGAAACCCTCACTATAAGTTATTTTCTAGTCATGACAGACAATTGCTACTCGAGTCGGCGAATAACAACTGTCGAGTAGCTTGATCTACTGCCGAGTAGAGTAGACTATTCTGATTTAGGATTAATCACTGTGTAATCAATCATTGTGTTTTTCTCCAAAGTATATAGACCTAATCTAAAATATCTCTAGAATTATGTCAATTTTAATGTTGTCATGAATTTATTTTCATGGCCGTTACATAAGGTGGGGAATGAATAGGCCTACATACAAAAAAATAACATAACACCTTACATTTTTTACAACAAGATATTTGTAAAAATAAACACCTTTTTAACATCACTTAACACGTTATTGTACTCACAGCATAATACTCGGCCACCGCCTTGACCTGCTCGTAGTCGTCTGCTCGAGCGAGCGCTGCCAACCCGTCGGGATGAAGCTTTCCACACCGAGGATACAGCTTGGCTCGGTCGTCCTTCGTCAGTTCCGTGCCGAACGAGTTGATGGTGATGATAATGGCTCGGCGGTCGGCCTCGAACTGTAAGGAGCGAGATCCACCTTCCATTACTCCGTCGGATCTCATTTTAAGTGTTAAAGGCTTTTACGGTTTCTATTATGTAAATATAGTAATGCTTGGTACTAGGAAAACGCTCTGTTTGACGCGTTGATAAGCGAGCGCGTCCATATCTACGAACGTTCTGGCGAAAAGATCTCAAAGATAATAAAAACAACAATTAACAACAATTCAAGGATGCGCAGTGCAAAGATTTTTCTAATTTCCATAGCTATTATATTTCCCGACATTGTTGGACGTCGTGCAGTAAGCGTTGCTAAGAATTTTCGGTGTCTTGTTTTCGCCGCGGTCCGCCACCGTTACTAACAGTTTTTGACAGCAATAGAAATGTAATTTCTACCTCGAAAACGTATCTGATCGCGTTTAAATTAGTATATTCGTGACCGGACAAAAATTTACTATAAGATAGCCACCTCACATTTTCTGTTACTGAGTTTCAGAAAAATATTTTCGAGTAACTTTTGTGTAACTTTGCCAATATTTATCGTATCGCCATAAAATGAACATATTCGTTACCGGAAAAAAGTTTTAAAAAATATGGCTATCTCACATTTTGCCGCCATTTTGTTTCAGAAAAATATTTTGCAGTAACTATGGTGTAACTTTGTAACTTTTTGAACGATTTTGCCTCAAAACTATACACCTTCAATCCACATCGAGGCTTGTGGATGGTCCAAATTTCAAGTTGATTGGACTTTCCGTTCGACCGCTGTCGACAGACATAAAAACAAAACAAAAAAACAAAAAACAAAAACAGAACGAAGTGCAATAAGAGTCAAGTGGAAATGCTCGCTTAATTAGTATTATAACACAATGCTAACTTGTTTCCACCATAGCAACCACAGATCAGAAACATGGAAGCGTTTGCCAATAGAGTTGGCAGTTCCGCCATAACCGTACGCACTTTTTGCCTCCAAGGCCTATGTGGCCCGCTGACATTTGGGGCAACCTGTTGTGTACCTGCTGAAACCGAGTTTACGGCAGCGAGACCCGACTCGTATTGGACCGTGGTTTAATAACTTACGGCTAGAATTTCGCACATCGAGTCGGCCGTGGTTTCGCCGAGGTCACTGCAGAAGTTGAAGAAAGCCTCCAGGTACGCTTTGTACAGCGTGTTTCGAATAATCTCGATGTTCATCTCGTCCAGATCTTGCTCGCTGATGCAGTCCACAAAGAACGGAGCTGAAGAACAACAAGTGCTTACATCAGCATCACCCATACTTGTTAGTTAATAAATAATAATATATGCCCACTGTAGTCGACGTGTATAGTGGAGAGTCTGCGTGTGATCGGCTTTAGACTTAAATGGCACGATTTTCAGTTTACCTAACAGACGAACATAGACAATTTTCCAATATCGATAAATTTTAAACTTGGACTTACCTATATGCGGAAAGCATCATACTACCCATGATTCGAAGCATATGAAGCCTAAAACGATGTGTCAAAGTATGGGAACATATTTCTCTGTAAAAATAGCACAATACTCGGATTTTCGTACAAATACGTACATGCAGGTAATACGTATATGATTTTCTGGCTTTTGTGCTTATTTCAACAACTATTGGAAACTCAAAACTATAAGTTAATATTTTTTCATTTTGGAAACTTTTCTCGTGGTCAAATTATTGCAAAATGTCTGTGATATCTCTGCTCTCATGACTGTTGAGAGTCGAGAGTGCAGAGAGGCGGTCTTGTCTCACCCAGCGGCGTGTCGACCAGAACGGCGTTGTAGAGCTCGGCAGGGGTCGCGGCCACGTGAATTGCCTCCATCTGCTCGAAGCTGCCGAGCGGGTGACACTTGGGAATCAGTTCGGAGATGGGACGCTGGTGCAGCGTGCCGGTGATCAGGAGAATGATGTTGTCAATCATGTAGCTGTACCTGAAACCGTGATTATCATCGGTATTACGATCGCTCGGTGAGTCGGTGATCATTTTTCTAGCATTCAAATCCCAACAATAAGAAATAGCAATACAAAACTATGAATTCATGCACCTATAACATATTATGTATGTATCCCCAAAAAATTGAAACATACATTATGTACTTAAATGCTTCAATGAAGGCCCATAAGTAACACATTTTTAATAGATGAAAAATATAATTTCTTCTTCTAGAAGGGCAAGCAAAGAAAAGCTAGGCCTAGGCCAATATACATTATGACTGATATTATAGTAAAAACATTAATAATAATTTACGTAATTTGTAGAAAATAAGCACTTTGGTAGCAACTACCAATCAAAGTCTTTTAAAGAAACTATCGTTATTATTATTACCATCTGTTGTAGTCGTAAGTAGGCCTAGTTATTGGGACATTGTAATACCAGGCCTTACTTTACTACTTTGGGCCAGTTATCAATCACGTTGTATATTTTTGTTATATGTGAATGTAGAAAAGCACTACAATCAGTGTTGTTAAGTAGCATGTTACTTTTTTTGGTAGCGAGACTGGTAGCGCGCTACATTTGAAAATGCGGTAAAGTAGCGAGTAGCAAGCTATTATGTACGAGTATTTGTAGCGCAAATGGCCGCTACTCTATTTTTGCAATAAACGAACACAGGTTTGCTTCCCCGTTTGCACAATTCCGACTGTCACAGGTTCGGAATGACGACTGACATTAGCCTTCTTGCTCTATAGTCCCAAAACTGCCTCCCCAGCGCTGAGTTTGCTGTTTCACCCCGTGAGCTGTGATATGAGTATGACTCAGTTCCGAACTGTACCGTCGTTTCAATAAATAGTACATACTCTTGGTCCTTTATAAAAAATGAAAGTAGCTGTAAAGTAGCGTCACTACTTTTTTTGAGTAGCTGTACAAGTAGCGAGCTCCTTACAAAATACAGTAGCTGAAAAGTAGCTAAGTTACTTTTAATTTAAAGATCAAGTAGCTGTAGCTGTAACAGTGCTTCTTTTAAAAAGAAGCTTTAACAACACTGACTTCAATGATAAAACTATCCAACTTTCCATGATCAGTTTTGTCAGAGCTTGTGTCAAGAGTTGAAGGCTCTTATCAACAGCCTGTGAAACTTTGGAAGAATTGGCAAGATGAACTTCACGACGGTTGAATGCTATGTAAGTTAGTAGTCTACTCATACAAGAGTAACGGGATATTTCTATATGGCTATACATATTAAGGCTATGTCATGTGTTCGTACGTGATGAAGTCCAAGAAAGTAGAGAGGGGTTCCACCGCTTGGTTCCGCATGTGTTGGAACTCGATGACAAGTTTCTCTCGAAGTTTGTCGTCGATGACAGACACTTGGAGGGGACTCGGTTCATTGGCCAAGAAACTGCTGTAGTCAGTGCTCTGAAGATGTAGCTTCAAATCTAGAATTAAATAAATCTATATTAAGTAGGCATACCCTGCTACTGAAAGTTTTAGCCCACAAGTAAATATGTAGTCATAAATTAAATCCCATGCCACAAGACGGATGAGATAACATTTATTTGTTCCCTTTAAATAAACAACATATTCAGTGCCCAGTGTCAAAATAGCTAGCGAACAAGTAGAAAACTACGGCACTTGGCACATCGCTGTATCATAGCACATTATGAAGCATATCAACTGAATCGCAGTTCCCGTGCATTGCTACGCCTATATGAGATCATTCAATATTTATTTCCTTAGGCTATATATAATCGGGAAAGAGCCGAGCCTCTCCGACCTCCTTTCTGCTTGTGGAGCCACATAGGTGGGAGGGTGGCCGAGGTGTACCAACCTCACATTGCTCAGGCACCCAAGAATTATGTATGCAATCGGAGGTGCTGCCCACATGCGCAACTAGTTTTGTAAGAAGTAGTAGTAGTAAAGTTCTATTATAGCACACATTTGCTATTTTTACATACAGTGTAATACATATCAATACATAGATAGCATAATTTATAGAAGGAATACAATCATAGATTAACTAGGCTATACAATCATAGATTAAGTGTATAATTAATTTAATTCTGCATCATTCGGAAACGTTTTACACTCTAGAGTTAGCCTTAAGTGTATTCCTACAATAATGAAAATGTTTCAATGTGTTGTTTAAAAAAGCTAGGCCTAGACAAGGTCATATGGTGTCAACCCTTTCTCGCCTCCTAGGGCGTAGACCTGGAGGCTACCCTGCAGCCTTCAGTCAAATGAATGGGGAGTTAGGCCCTGGCTTTATAGAAAAAAGAGTCGCGAGGCGAGCCTAGGCCTAGAGTAAGCTTATTTTCCATGTAATTTGCCTAAGGCCCAGGCTAGGCTCTAGTAGATCTAGGTGTACGCTTAGCTAGGCCTAGGCCCCCAGAATATCGGTGATACCTAGGCCAAGGCTTAGCCTTCCGCCTGTCTAATCAGAACTGCCTGCAGTTGTGTATGCCCTATTTAGAGCCTACCTAAAAACTAGTTAGGTCTAGGTCATGTTTAAACCATCCTAGGTACGGCAAGGTAGGGCCTAGGCCTAGGCCTACAAGTACAACATAGGCCTGGCCTAGGCCTAGGTTTCACAGGTTCTTACCTTCAAGTGTTTCGCATTGCACAAGATTAAGATAATCCGTTTGTTTCAAAATACCACATTTAAATCCCCGACAAAGGCCTTCCAAATAACCCCCGTCGATATTAAACATGCACCCTTTCATATTTAAATGTGTATGGAAGGTAATGAATAAACTTGACACAAAATACTGCAACTTCTGCTAGGGTACACCTTTCCTTCCACTTGTGATGGATGTCATATGACTTTACGGAGCCTTTTAAAGACGAATGTATGTCAAACGTTCTTCGTTACAAAGGCTGTGTAATATGAAACGCGGCAACCTTTGAAATAATAATATGGCTGTCCTGGGTGAGGGATAAGGTTTGATTATTTCCTTGTTTAACCATGTTTAACGGCGTTGTTTAACTACTACGATCATTTCACGTCGGTGAATTTATAGTAAAAAGGAAGACGCAAAAGTTAAAGGGGAGGAAAAAAGGAAAGGGGAGGACGCGTCTGACCACCTCGACCTAGGGTGACATAGCTCTCGGGATCAACAAAGCACGTAAACCTGCCCACCACGATAAGCTATCAAGTTGGATGTTTAAAATTAATGTTTAAGGACAATCATAGCATACTAAACAAGAAATAAAATTACCATCAGTTCTTAGGACCGAAGGAGAATATTATAACAAACTCTAAAAAAAAAGCAAGTGAACTATGGTCTCACTTTTTTCTCATTTGCACCCACCATAATAACAACAACCACCCTGATTACAAGTGATGCCCAACTTGGGAGTTCGACGAGCCTCCGCTAGGCGGAGATCAAGTAGACCTTGGTGATGCCTGTTCTTAAATCTAGCAAGCTGTGATATATGACCACTAAACTCGGGAAACCAATCACAAGAGGGCTCTTATAATTTAGGATGGGTTATCCAATAGCAGGTCGGCTTACTTCTAATTGTTAACATTATTCTGTTGTCATTGTTACTTTCTATCTTTTCTGAATCTTTCCAGTTCATGTCCAGTTCCACTTTTTAAAATTTTTTAGTTTTGAAACATAATATTATTTATTATTATTATTACACTTTATATCAAATTAAATTAATAACAATTCAATAATGCGTGAAATAGTTCATCTTCAAGCGGGGCAGTGCGGCAATCAAATCGGGGCAAAGGTAAAATATGTGTTTAGGCTCTCAGGGTCTGGCTATGGCCTAAGCAAATCGCTCGCCTAGGCCTATGCCCAGATCTCAGGAGCTGGTAATGAAGATGGGGAGACACTTTTAAATAAGACGAATCATTTTCTGAATAATAGTGACGCGATAGTATATTATAGAATAAAGAGGTTGATTCAACTAATAAAATCGATGGTAAATGTATGATATAGAGACTTACCGTGAAAGGGGCTTGCACAAATTAATGTAAAAAATCGTAGCCCCACGGCGTTCTGATATATATTGTAGGGCCTAGTCACTGATTGTGGTGAGCCATATGACCAATTAAAAATAATTACCCAAGTACAGAGGTTTGTTTGTGTGGTATTTATGGAGTGTGCTGTTCCTTAGTAAATCTTGGGGGGACGGTTGCCTCTGCCACCGGGGTATAAGGCCCAGCCGCAGAAGAGAGTCTACTAACTAACTACCGGTACACTTTGAAGTTTGATCTTTACATTTGAAGGTGTCATTCATTTTTGAAAAATTGTTCAAACAGAAAAAACCGTGGGTCTCCTGTGTATTTATTGGGAAAAGTGAGTTCAAAAAGTGTAACAGCCACTCCACAAATAGGCTACCGTTTCTGTTTTTTGGTTCGTATTTGGAAACAGGCGCGTACTAGTACGTCATCAAAGTTATTATACACGCGTGCTGATTGGCTGTAAAAAGCCGTCGCGATATCGCGGGAATTCGTATTTGTCACCGCCACCACAACGCAGCAAGCACGAGGAAACGGCGTGGCGAAGCAGCTAGTTGAAAAAAAAATACAAAAAAAAACCCGCGCTTGGGGCTTTTGCCCCATTGTCTGGGAAATAGTGTACGCCTAATGGCTGTGATCAAATTTCTTCGAAGTGATGCGTAGCATTTTTGTTTGATAGTTTGGGGCCGTCCATAAATGATGTCACACAATTTTTGACCAAATTAGACCCCCCCTCCCCCCTTGTCAAGGTTAGTCACAAGAAGTGTGACACCCCCCCCCCCCCCCCACCTTAATAATGTCACAAAAAAAATTTACCGCCCCCCGGCCCCCCGACATACCAACATAAAAAAATGGGACAAAATCAGTCACATCGAGTACAAATTAATATTTTTTTTCCTGTGCAGAGTTGGCCTCTTCAACCATATTTAACAATATTTGTATTTTCTTTATTTTTTACATTTGCACAGCTCCTGGTTACTGGTCATTCGTTCATGGCGAGACTCAGCAGGTGGCGCATTCTAGTGGCTAAAAACCAGTTTTGGAAATGCGTGAAATTGCGGGATTATTTGAAAAATGTAAAATACTGAAAAAGAATCTGCACTAAAAAATGGCATCATAGGCCTATGCGCAGTGCATGCATGGATGTCACAGAAAGACTGACCCCCCCCCCCCCCCCAAATAATGTGACATCATTTATTTATGGATGGCCCCTTTGACTAGACTAGGCCAACAATATACAAATATGAAATATGTATATAGTAGGGCCTAGGCCAATGTATAAGTTATTGTAGCCTATAATATTTTGTTATTAGATAGCAGGATAAATTATAAACAAATCCATCATTGACAAACCTAAAATTGTAAACACTTGTGGTAAAATAATGTAAACAAATAGGCTATAGGCCTACAAATAAACTAAACATCGGTATATTAGCGCAGTTGCAATATTAGCTTGGATGATCCCTCTGCCTTATAACATTGCAGCCGAGACTACAGTTTCAGTAGTTTCAGTTTCCTCATGTTCAGCAGTCTCTTGCTACTTGAAATCACTGATTTTAAGTGGTCATGTCTCCACACTATCACCACGGGGGTATATTTCATATATTTCTATCTATCTAGTTCTGGGAAGTGATATCCGACGAGCACGGAATAGACCCCACTGGGTCCTACCACGGTGACTCGGACCTGCAGCTCGAGAGAATCAATGTCTACTTCAACGAAGCCACGGGTAAGTCAGCTTTTACTGAGATACTTTTAACTTTCTAATCACCCCACCGAGGTCATTATATGACCTGGTTGTCGGGTACGTCGTCTAACGCCAAATATTAATTGTCTCAGGCGGGAAGTACGTGCCGCGAGCCATAATGGTGGACCTGGAGCCCGGCACGATGGACTCTGTCCGCTCGGGTCCGTTCGGGCAGATCTTCCGGCCCGACAACTTCGTGTTCGGGCAGTCTGGCGCCGGCAACAACTGGGCCAAGGGTCACTACACGGAGGGGGCAGAGCTTGCAGACTCTGTGCTCGACGTGGTGCGCAAGGAGGCGGAGGGCTGCGACTGTCTGCAGGGCTTCCAGCTGACCCACTCATTGGGGGGCGGCACGGGGGCCGGGCTTGGCACTCTGCTCATCTCCAAGATCCGCGAGGAGTATCCAGACAGGATCATGATGACGTTCAGCATCGTGCCCTCGCCCAAGGTGCGTTCACCAGCATAATTCATTTATTTATAACGCTTTGCAGTACATTCAAGATGGTGCACAAGGCCCCTAAATATTAAAGCTTGTAAAGTCAGTACCTAACTACATGTAAAGTTGTATCAAACGAATAACTTTCTCCATTCAACGCAATTACACCACTACTTAACAGAGCATGTAACGCTTGAGACCGAAATGTATCTTGGATAGTTTTTGGGCTATGTTCCTTCATGGGACTCAATCCGTATAACCTGAAAGTCTGGCGAGACACATTCTTTTATTCCCAAGCGGGTCTATCCGAACATAATCACACGGCACGGAAAGCACTGAGCTTTGACACCTAGATTTTGCTCAGGGTTCCAATAAAAGAACATAGCTCCATTGGTTCGCTAATGACCTGCCGAGTCTCCCGTTCACTGGAAATATTATGACTCTGACTCGGTGCAATGGCGAGTGGTACACAACTTTAATGAGAGCAGTTCGGCTGCCATATATGCATCGGAACGACTACTGTCACTACCGAGTTGGGAGCAACCAGTGATCACGGAAGTGCGCTCAGAATCAACAACCACCTGTTGATATGTTTCAGGTGTCTGACACGGTGGTGGAGCCTTACAACGCAACCACCTGTTGTTATGTTTCAGGTGTCTGACACGGTGGTGGAGCCTTACAACGCAACCACCTGTTGTTATGTTTCAGGTGTCTGGTGGTGGAGCCTTACAACGCAACCACCTGTTGTTATGTTTCAGGTGTCTGACACGGTGGTGGAGCCTTACAACGCGACGCTGTCCGTCCACCAACTGGTGGAGAACACGGACGAGTCGTTCTGCATCGACAACGAGGCGTTGTACGACATCTGCTTCCGCACCCTCAAGCTGACGACGCCGACGTACGGCGACCTGAACCACCTCGTGTCGGCGACCATGTCTGGCGTGACCACCTGTCTGCGCTTCCCCGGCCAGCTCAACTCCGACCTGCGCAAGCTCGCCGTCAACATGGTGCCCTTCCCCCGGCTGCACTTCTTCATCCCCGGCTTCGCGCCGCTGACGTCGCGCGGCAGTCAGCAGTACCGCGCGCTGACGGTGCCCGAGCTTACGCAGCAGATGTTCGACGCCAAGAACATGATGGCCGCTGTCGACCCCAGACACGGCCGCTACCTGACCGTGGCGGCCATCTTTAGGGGCCGCATGTCCATGAAGGAGGTGGACGAACAGATGCTCAACATTCAGAACAAGAACAGCTCGTACTTTGTCGAGTGGATCCCGAACAACGTGAAGACGGCCGTGTGTGACATCCCCCCCCGCGGGCTCAAGATGTCGTCGACGTTTATCGGCAACTCGACGTCGATCCAGGAGTTGTTCAAGCGCATCGCAGAGCAGTTCACCTCCATGTTCAGGCGCAAGGCGTTCCTCCACTGGTACACGGGCGAGGGCATGGACGAGATGGAGTTCACCGAGGCCGAGTCCAACATGAACGATCTCGTGTCCGAGTACCAACAGTACCAGGACGCGACTGCCGAGGAGGAGGGAGAGTTTGGGGAGGAAGAACAGGAGGAAGCTTGAACGCTCGGCCCGGTCGGGCGTTGATTGGCGACAAATTTACCGTAGAGTGGCAAGCTCTATGCCACCTATCATTTTATATATTATGCGGTACAACTATAACCTACTAGTATCTAGGTTATATTTAATTTTCTATAATTTTATTTTTATTTTTATTTTAATAAATTGACATATATTTTTTATAATGAGTATTTATTTATTTGTCCAGGTGCCAGTATTGCAATTAACAAATAAGGTACAAGTAAGCTACGTGGAGCTAATAAAGATTTCGATTTGATTGTGTTTACTCGACAACTAGGTCATACATGACGTCGGGGGGAGAGGCGGGAGGGGGGGATTGCAGGAAAGGGCAAAAAGAGGAACAAAAGGAACCAATGCAACAACCAATGGGAACATAGTTGCTATGGTGAAAACAAGTTAGAAGCTTACTAAATATTTATCTGAAGTTCATAATACCATAACCTTGCAAAGCAAAATTAAAATAAGTACCAATAGGCAATAATGAATAAGCATTACAAAATAAAAATAGCTTAAGGGCCGGTCTTACAATCTCCTAATAAGAACGTTATTTGTAGCAATTACGGTAAGCTAGTTGGAGGATTTCAAGGGTTTTGATTGGTGGTTGCTACGGAGAAAACAAGCTATTCGACAAATAAGTATTTACTGGGACATTGTAAGACTGGGCCTTAGGTTCATTCACAATCAAGCTTCAACCAAGATTAGTATAATACTATGTTCACACTAGGCTCGCTAACAGCAGTTAAGCCACTAACTTCTATTAAGAATGTAATGTGAACGTAACGCAGTTAGCCCTAACTGACATCAAGCACTAACTGCGTTTGGCAAACGTAGTTAGCGGGTAACTTAGATCAATTTGCCACTGCCTTGTTGAAATTCATACATGTTTTCAAAAGATACCAGGCGGTGAGCAACACCGAAAGACAATAATGGAACAAATAAATTGAACTGATTGACAAACCATCAGGTGTCAAAATAATAAAATTGCAAACCATAGAAATAAAAACAAGTGTATAGCAATAGTAACTGCTCGCCATTTAAAACTTTAAATGATGGACAACGACTAAATGAAAGTTTTGTATGTGTATTTGTTTGTTTTGTTTTCCAGACGAAATTATTTTTTGACAGCTTGTTGATTGTCCATAGATTCAATTCATTTGTTTCATTGTTGTCTTTTGGTGTTGCTAGCTGTTGGTGTGACAGTTCCTTGGTAGGCCTAGGCTATTCCGCTATTTCATTTAATTCGTCGTACGTTAGTAAAATTCGTGAAGCTATGGATTCCTCGTGTTCGGGAGGTATTGCAGAGAAGGCAGAAAAGGTGTTGAAGAGACACAAAAAACTCTTTTTGTTCTTCAAACGGCATGTTGTTATTACTTCAACCACAGACAGTACAAAACAAAACACGTATTTCAAACAGAGCCAAAAGCCGTGCACAGCCTTATATATCGTCATAAAATCACTAAATATAGTACCGCGGTGGCTGTGCATGACGTCACACACTGCTCATACATCGATTCCAGTGTGAACAGTTGACACAGGATCACACAAATATATCGAACGACCTTGAACGTTGCTAACCGCTGTTAGCCTTAACTGCTGTTAGCGAGCCTAGTGTGAACATAGTATAAGGGTACTCATTAATTGGAGATATGCTACATATAAGTACTAATAATACTACCTACCTATTAGGAACTAGGAAAATTAGAAAATTATTAAGTTGTACTATTGGACTTGACTTGGCTAGGCTTTATTAGTATGAGACTAGTTATTAAGTTGTGACTTCTTGAATCCGTTATTTTAGTTAAATAATGATCGCAGCACTGTCGATATTACTACATCAACTTAGAAGAAGGTAAATTAAAGAAATGAGACTATTCCAGTAAATCTAAGGTTGACCGACACCTCTAGTGAATGAGAACATTACAAAGATTGCTCTTTTGAAGTCAACTTTATTTTATATGGAGAAAACAACAAAAACAAAACTTACAAAACAACTCCAATATAAAAATATGAGTAGGACGATCATAAAACTGAACTTCCATCGGTTTGTACAGGTCTGCCACAAAACTGGTGCCATACACTTCGTACGACATATATTTTGGCATAGCTCATTTTGAACTCTTCTCGGCTCCTTGTCTTGCAAGGAAGTCTGCTGCTTCATTTCCTATGATGCCACTATGAGCCTTGACATGTACCTGCAATCAAACGTAACTTACTTGCTTACCGGTACTGTGGGAACACTGAATAATTTGAGGTTGTGGAATTGAATTTTTAACCAAAACAGCACTGATCATTTTAATGAAATTAATTAGAAAAATTTAGATTCCCATGAGTTCTGAGATTTGTAAAACTTACCCAGTCAATCTCAACTGGGAGCTGTTTCATGACATTTGTTAATTGTTCTATTTCAGGCTTGTTTATAACTGGTTTGCCATTGGCCGTTTTCCAACCGTTCCTAGCCCATCCAAATCTCCACTTTGTTACACAGTTTATGAGGAACATTGAGTCAGTCTTAACCCTCAATTTTTTGATACCTGAAACAAAAAATTGATACTTCAAAATTATAATGTAAATAACAAGAGGTCTGTAAACACTGTGAAAAGGCAATAATAAATGAAGTAGCTCCAGTTAGCCCTATTTATAGACCTAACTATGTCATATAGGAAGAAATCAACAATGACTAATGATTGATGTAGTTTGTCAGCATCAAAAATTGTTATTTAGGTAGGCCTATCACTAAATATTAATAGCCTACTATTGGCAATTGTTATCGTAAAACATTTAACTGATGATTCAGGGTTGGTTTGGCTAAGGTTTGATAATATATTAAGGTATAATGCAGATAACAGACCAGCCGCATATGCTTGTTCAATGGCTCGAATTGATGCTTCAATCTCCGCCACATTGTTTGTGCTACGATCACTTCGCACCGGCTCAGCTACATTGCTGCCAACAGAAATAGTAGGTAAGATTAGTCATAAACTGGCTAAAGAGACCTATCGCTAAAAAAATACAGTAGCCTATTGTGATAATGGGCTTCCTATACTGTACAACTAAAACAAACTTTGGATGGCATTTTTAAAGTTCTTAACTGGTTCTAGTAGGCCTATGATTATGGACCTATGGTACAATAATTTTGAGTTTGCAGTGCCCATGTAGCCTACATGAGAAATTAACTACTTATTCATTAATGAAATGTCATGGAAAAATAGCTCAATTTGACCATCATTACACCCAATTCTGAACAACACAGTGGGCCTACAGTACAGGGTTTCAACTCAAGTGGAAACCTGCATAGGTATATGAAATGAATCAATCTACAATGTACGGATCCATGAGATTGAACTATTAACTTTATTCATATCAACGTACTTCGAAAGAATATTGTACTTACAATGGGCAATTTGCATAGAACCACACTCCAATCCCAGCTTTAGCGTTATGCCTGCCGTTGTCCGAACAAGCCCCATCAATGAAAACTGTTACCCATTCATCTTCCGTATTAAAATTCGCTTTGGGAGGTTCAAGTAGTAGGCTCATTGCAACCGAATCAGGAAAGTCGATGTCATTGCATGGCCGTTTCACCGATTTCAAGGTAGTCGCTTCACTTGCCTTTGTGTAGATCTCATTGGAATCACTTTCGTCCGAACTTAAAACTTCTGCATCTCCTTCCCACTGCCGTTTCACTTGTTTCGAAGACGACAGGCCTACAGGAGCGATCAAAGACGTGGTACGTGGCTTTCTCGCAGCCTTTAACAGCGGCTCACCTTGCTTTTGAGCACCTGTTGAGTCTTGAGGAGTTATTTCCAATGTTTGAAAACATTTCTCAGTGAACATACGGTAGTTCAATGTTAAGTCTTGTATACTTGAAAGATTCTCTTGTACAAAATCTAGCTCTTTCGACAGAGGACTAAGTGACACCTTCTGTTTTAAGGCAAGCACCATTTTATTTATTTGTTTGGTAAATTTATGACAACCTCGTTCGAAGTTAATCATATTGTTGCTTATCGCACTTAGGCCTATTTGAAGAGAGTTTAAAGAACCAATGGTATCCATTGATGATAAATCTTGTCTGAAATCAACATAATGTACATGGAAAGTGGTAATAATTCATGGTGAAAAGAAATTGAGAGGGTTGCCTTTGTCAGACTTTCTGCCCACGAGAAGAGATTACCCAGGTGGCATAAAGGGTAGAAAGGAGGGAAGTCCCCATAAAAACAATCCGAACAATGGCCATCTGCGATAGGTAATATCAACTACTGAACAACAAAAATTGATAGGTCAATAATTCAAACGGCTAGAGGCGTTCTTTGAGTGGGTGTGACCAAACATAACCTAAAAATGCCTAGATTTAGATATTATTTCATACCCCTCTTCGAAAAAAGTCTACATATAGGCCAAGTCTATGCCTATCTAATTACCTTTTACTGTGATGAAGTGCCTTCATTTTCGTAGATTTTGACATTTTAAATATTTCACGAACAGTGGAAAAAATGAACCACCGCTGCATCAAAAGACGTAAACAAATCCAAACTGGCAGCTGCAAAGGCGAACGATATTGCGAGAACTTTCTTTACCGACCAAATCTACTGTGCACACTTGTGGTGCGTTCCTTCGTCACTAGAGCTAGGCCTACTCTATTCTGTCGCTTATTGGTGGGAACCATTAAATGGGAACGCCTGTTTTACCATATATGGAATATCGTGTTGGGAGCAGTGTTGCCAGACGTACCATAATTATGGAAAACGTACCATAAAGTGATCTACTGTACCTTAGTAAATAGTGACCGTACCATAGTGCTAAAATGTACCATATTTTATCTTTTGTACCATAGTTTTGGTTAAATCGTACAATAAATTTAAATTTGAACAAATTGGCAATATTTAAAAATCGAACTTCCGTTTCCGGTGTTTTTTGACTGATAATCGCACTTCCGCCTGCCTGTGGTTGTCATTGGAATGTATGTATTCGAACGGTCGAACCTGACCCGCGGAGACTTGACAGTGGACGTTCATTGTTCACCGGCTGGCTGTTCTAAGGAGTGGAGTGATAAAGAGAGAGCGAGCTGGTGTTTTAAGGAGTGAGCAGGATAGCGCTCATCATACCATGTACGTTTTGAACTTTTGCTGCTTGCACTAGCAGGCTTGTGTGACGCAACTCGCAATTGCCATGCGCAAGTGCGGCGTGCCGGGCTATGCTAGGTTAGGTTATTCGACATGTGTTGAGTGCTGTCACAACGTGAGCCGGTGAATTATTTTCAATTACAGGTTAGATTATTGTGGTTTGGATTTGCATATTGTTATGGATGGTGTAGAAGGTAATAAGAAAGTGGCAGCATAGCCAGATACGAAAAGGGAACCCCCGAATGATGTATTATTAATGTGTATAAAAATGTTCTCGCGATCAGTAAAATCATTAATCAGTATTATGTTTCTACTTTCTGCCATAGGCATGGTTAGTAATCTGGCCAATAAAGATGGTTTGTTTCCGCGTTGTCTATACAAATCTGGTTCGACAACGTTCTGTATATAAAAATACGATGTAAATACAAGTAAATAAATACCATAATTTGTGTCATATTTCAGAATTATTATGTACCATAATTTTATTAAAAGTACAATAATTTTGACTCTTGTGTAAATAATTTCACTTTGAAAATCTGGCAACACTGGTTGGGAGTTGCAGAAAATATTCTCCACAGAGGTCTCTTTCAAATTGAACCTTTGTGCTAGGCGGGCGTGCATCTCGAAAGATTTTAATAAAATGCCGAACTCTTCAAAGAAACCTGCCTTCAAAGTTGGTATGTACACAGTTGTGTAAGCCTATCTTTTAAAATCTGCTTGTCATTATTGACATAAGTAGGGCCTAGCTCAGATTGGTGAGTTAAGAAATAAATGTGGTAGGCCTATGCCAGGCCTAGGTTATGGCGGCTAGGTAGCCTAGCTATGCTTGGACCCACACGTGTATGCTGGCGTTATGTTGTAACACCAGTCACTGATATGTTCCGATTTCACGTTACCGATTTGTCACTTTTATTGACTTATCTAAGCTCACGTGCAACTAGCCATAGGTTTGCCACCTGTAGCATTTTTAACATTATTCTTGGCCTGCCATTAACCTCACAATTGAAGAAAAGTGACCCTAGAAGTGCGGATATTTTGTTTGACATAGTTTAAATGCTCCACCCCCTAGGCTAGCCTAATTTGTGATCACCGCCCAGCATAACAAATATGACTGATCATAAATATTAAAATTTATAAATATTATATGATTGTCCGGTTGTCACAGCGGTAAGGGGTGGTTGCATAGCGATGGAGGGGAGATCAAACTAAGAAAATCTCAAGCTTGCTCGCCCTCATCTAAAATAATATGCCATGCTTTATGCTATGCCTATGCTATCGCCACATCTGACGTCTACGGTCAGCCAACCGAAGGGATGCCAGCCTAGCTCACCCTTGCACGTAAATTTATTCATAGCTATGGCAAGCTCGAAGCCACACTGTTATGAGCTGTGCTACACAGAAGGAGAGTATGATGCAATTAAGGAAAAAGTGCATTCAGAAAGCCGTAGATTAGAAATGTTGCTTGGTAGAAGTGGAAATGTGGCATGTGTGCAGACATTGTAACAGACACAAAATCGGTGTGCCGCTCTGAATCACTTTGAATAAGCAATGGAAGGCAAGATTAAGATAGCATATTATACTCAAATACCTTACAATAATAATACTGGACACTGTACATATTTAACATACAAGAAGGCGGCGACACGCAACACTAGCGCTACTAACGGCTTGAGGAGATACGACGATGATGGCCGCTTGATTCAATGTTATTTTCGCACTTTAAAACTTGTTAGTAAAGCTAGCAATTACGCATCATTGTACTGAAAACATATGTAATAGACTTAGTTATGATTGCCATTTATAATTATGAACAAATTAATCTAAAATAACTCTTAGTATTTAAGTAAAAGATGTGCGAAACAATGTGTGTAAAACGAACATTACAGGGACCGTTTATGTTATTACGCGACGCTTTTAGGGGGGTGAAAGATGAAAAAGCGATGGTATAGGGTTGGGGAGGGGGAAATGGTGTGACATTACATAAATCTATATAGGCCTATATATAATATGTATAAAAGCAAGTGTCTTACTGAGTGAGTGAGTGAGTGAGTGAGTGAGTGAGTGAGTGAGTGACTGACTCATCAACGCACAGCTCAAACCGTTCAACCTAGGAACGTGAAATTTGGTAGGTACGTAGCTATTATGACAAACCCACCCATTAACGAAGGAGTTTTGAAAATTCTGTCCATAAGGGGATGAAAAAGGGGGTTCAAGTTATTTTTTTATAATACTTATATTTAAACAACAGAAAGTATTACAGACGTCAAAATTGGTACTTAGATTCTTCATTAAAAATAATGAAATACATGTTTTACCGGTTTTAGAAAATCATATGAATGGGACATATTGCGTTTTTAGATAAAAAAACAAAATTCACCCCCTGGAATGTTATGGAAAAAGTAAAACACGTATTAAGTTTTTTTTGAAGATATTTAAAAAATAAAAACATCATTATGTATATAACATTTACCATTTTCGCGTTTTGAGATGTATAGATACCCTCATAAAAAATTCACCCTCGCAATTCTCACCCTCGATAACTGGATTTTTGTATAATGCTAAAACATATTTCTAATTGTTTTTAAGTTGCTTGAATACCAATTTTCACAGTCGTTACATCCTTGGTTAATGAGATACAGGTATCCTTTTTTTAAACAACCCCCTTTTTCGCCACCCATTACTGGATTTTCGAAAGAAAGTCAAACATGTTTTTCTTTTTTTTAAAGAAGAATCTTTATACTAATTTTTACGACTGGAACATCTTCGGGTTTTTGAGATAAAAAAAATCAACCCCTCATTCTATCGCTCCTTTTCAACCCTTTTGAGTGGATTTTAGAAAAATGGTACAACACATGTTTCTTTATCTTTATTGGAGAATCTAACTACCGATTGTCACGTCTGTAACATCGTCGGTTTTTGAGATATAGGTGTCTCATGATCTAAAAATCACCCCCTCTATTTACCCCCGTTCACTGAATTTTCGTAAATATAGTAAAACTGTGTTCCTTTATTTTTGGAGGAGAATATAACTATCAATTTTTACGTCTGCAACATGTTCGGTTTTTGGGCTGTAAAATCACCCCCCGTTTTCATCCCCGCAATTGGATTTTCGAAAAATGGTGAAACACGTGATTCTTTAAATTAAAAGAAGAATCTAAATACAAATTTTCACGCATATGTCATCTTTGGTATTAGAGTAATAGATATGCTCATAAAAACTTCAACCCCCGTTTTCACCCCTCTTAACTGGATTTTCGAAAAATGGTAAAACTCCTTTTTTTTATTTACAATGGAGAACCTATGTACCAAATTTCAGATCTTTAGCACGTTTAGTTGTTGAGATATAGGTAGTCTAATGAAAACCTTCCATCCCCTTTTTAACCCCCTTAGGGTCGGAATTTTTAAAAATCCTTTCTTAGGGATTGACTTCATTATAAGAGCACGGTAACTTCAAATATTATAATAGTCTACCCATCGGTATTTGTTACGTATCTTCGTAACAATATTCTTATCATGTTAGGATCTCCTCCTGCCGCTTGAGAGCAGCACTACCTACATGTCGCAGCAAATTTAGGCCAGTGTCCCGTATTATTGTAGTAAGGTATTTGTTATACTGCATATCATTTGATTCTGTTGTCTCATATTGTTTCAAACAAAATATCGTTAAAAAAATAAATAACTTGAAAATGTACTGGTCAACTATATGGATGGAACTACATTTGCTTTTTGTATTCTAATGATCTTAGAAATCTTAGTTTAGCTTTAAGACGTGAAGAAATTTCAAAATCGTCATAATTAACATGAATAGATGTGTTTTTGGAGGGATCAAAGTTCTTCAGTGTTCCCGTATGTAATTTGTTTGCAATGTTTTGTTTGTTTCAGCGGATATCAGTCTGGCCGAATGGGGTCGTAAAGAGATCATATTAGCCGAGAATGAGATGCCAGGTTTAATGGCCCTCCGCAAAAAGTATTCCCAATCCAAACCTTTGAAGGGAGCTAGAATTGCTGGATGCCTTCACATGACCGTTCAAACTGCTGTCCTCATAGAAACCCTCACTGAGCTGGGAGCTGCGGTAAGGTTTTCCTGTGCTAACACCGACTCGTACTATCATGAAGTGGATGCAAAGTAGAAAGATGGAGAATAAGTTGTTGTAGTCTATCCTATAATCTGTGACTGGAAACCTACTGTAGTAGCCTCCGAACTGGTTGGTCTGTTCATTGCAACTTGAATCTTATTTATTTAATTCATCAGACTGGAGGCCTAATGTACCGTATTGACTTTGCATGTAAATGGTTTCTTTTTGTTACGAGTTTTTCTCCCTCATTATACAGCACTCTGCTCGTATGCTCGCATGTTTACTTTAATCTTATCGTGGGTCACGACCCAAGATAAGGCAATTCATGTTTCTTTCATAGGGTTACATTGTCTTTCAAGGACTTTTATTTGTTATGTTAAATTTTGCATTTAAGGATCATAGTTCATTTTTTGAATATGGATATGAATTATGAAACAGTTCTAGGCCTAACTGTAGTCTAATTACCCGACCACTTAGCTCAAACTCAC
Source organism: Isoperla grammatica (assembly GCA_945910005.1). Taxonomy (NCBI): domain Eukaryota; kingdom Metazoa; phylum Arthropoda; class Insecta; order Plecoptera; family Perlodidae; genus Isoperla; species Isoperla grammatica. The sequence goes on from OX246737.1 coordinate 134,051,365, forward strand.
ACATTACATTAGTTAATAAATCTCAATGAACAAAGGCAGAATATTTAATCTATATGCAGACAGCAACTTAAGTCAGGTCTTGTAGACCTACACTAGTTCATTTGAAAAAGGATCTTTTAGGCAGATGCTGGAATTAGAACTTTGTGAGATTAGTCAACTGGTACCAGATAAACGATTGTTGACCAATCTCTAATCACAAATGACTTGACTTTAGACTTGTGTTTGGGCGTATATGTTAATTTGCACTTGAGCTGTTTCGTAATGGATTGCTTGTGATTTGAAGCTAGGCCTACTGTGGTACTGTATGTACGTAGTTGACTGACATTACAAATATTGCATTAGGTTTGTTTTTGGAATAGGCCTACCGCCTACATAGTGTTCTGTGTAAACGAGTTTGTTCCGCTTCGTCAAATCTAGACTATACCCCTTGGTACAGTTTTGAAATCTTAGAAATCAAATACAGTATGTGGACAATAATCTATGACCAATTCTGAATTGTTCCTTGTCAGATTTCATCAACATGTTTTGTTCTATTTATTTAATTCACATTTATTTTAATTCAAGATAGGCATAGTACAACTAAACCTACCACCAATATTATTTATTCTAAATGTATTTATGTACAAAACAAGTATGGCACCCATTATTTCACATATTTTGTGTGCTGATGCAACTTGTGTTATTATCGAAGGCACACTGTATTGAGATCGAAAGTTTCCGAGGGTTTCGATGTCCAAGTGTGTAAAACACGTGGTTTGCAGGTCCAGTGGTCGAGCTGCAACATCTTCAGCACGCAGGACTGGGCGGCGGCGGCCATTGCTAAGACCGGCGTGCCTGTCTACGCGTGGAAGGGCGAGACAGACGAGGAATATATCTGGTGCATAGAACAGACGCTCGTCTTCAATGACGGCAAGGTGAGGCCGCTGTGGGCATCACAGGGTCCTGTACACTACATTTAGATCAATGTGAAACTATAGAGGTTTTTAAATTAATTTGTAAGACTATTTTCGTATCTTCATTTTTTCTTATTTAATGTTAAAAACAACATTGCTTGGTTTCAATAATTAAAATTCTTGTTCTCACTAAACATGCCTGACTTTTTGCTGACTTACAAATAATTGGCTTTCATACTCCTTTTGTATTGAAAAATAATGTTAAAAGTTAAGTTTTGCATAAATTTGGCCCGCATTACGCTCAACAAAATTTCAAGTCAACATTTTTTTAGTAAAATTTATCGTTGGGAAATATTAAATTGATTGCTTTAATGTTGATGATGCGTTGTTTCAGCCATTGAACTTGATCTTGGACGATGGCGGCGACCTGACTAACCTGGTTCACACGAAGTACCCCGAGTACCTGACGGACGTCCGAGGGTTGTCCGAGGAGACTACCACAGGTGTCCACAATCTCTACAAGATGATGAAGGAGAAGACACTTAAAGTACCCGCTATCAACGTTAACGACTCTGTTACAAAGGTGGGCCAGCGGTCGGTTTCTACCGTTAGAAACATTTCTTGATTTAATGTTCACTTTGACTATTATCTCGCAAAAAAAATTGGTCTTGTTACATGGGAAGGCTAGAAAAGTGGAGATACTGAAGTTCTAAATTTAGAAGAAGATTCAGCTTGTATCATTCATTTTCATATGTGACTTAAGTGTGGCCGTTGTACTGGGAAGTTCAAGAGTATAATGTAAAATGTTTATTAGAAAGTAGGATTCTGCTCGACAAGAGGTAAGTGGAAAATGAAGCCGAGTTGATTGTGAGTGGTCAGTATTGAGTTGTCACTGAGTAGCCTACATTGTTGACTGTCGGAAAGAAGTAACATACCATAACGTATGACACTGTAATGATGATGAAAGCATTGAGAATGGTTTCGACAACTTGTCCTGTGCAATGTTTACAGAGCAAGTTCGACAACCTGTATGGCTGCCGTGAATCTCTCATTGACGGCATCAAGCGAGCGACGGACATAATGCTGGCGGGCAAAGTGTGCGTGGTGGCGGGATATGGCGATGTTGGGAAAGGTAATATTCAGTTCTTTTCTCAGTACGAGCAACCAATCGACTCTTGCCTTGGATTAATAAAATGTCACGAGTCAAATGTTCTATAGTTGTCCCAATACTACCTTACACATGCTTCCGTCACAGGCGACGGGTTCGTAGCCAATCAGCGACCAGTATTTTGCGTGCGCTAGTCTCAGGCGGTTCGCTGGCTGGCTATGAGTGCCTGGCCGGTGACGAAAGCATAATATGTAAGGTAATAATAAGGTAATCTTGGACCAAGTATTGACGGTTGATTTGCCTTGCAAAAGTTTCTAAATGGCTTGCTCTTTTATTTCTGGAAGCTGCATGGAAATATAATATCACTTGGACCTTGCTTGTTTGTTTAATAAAGCTGCATGGAAATATTGTAACATTTGGACGTTGCTTGTTCAACAGGTTGTGCCCAGTCTCTTCGAGCGTTCGGTGGACGGGTGATCATCACTGAAATCGACCCGATCATCGCTCTTCAGGCCTCCATGGAAGGTTACCAGGTCACTACCATGGACGAGGCAAGCAAGGAGGGGCAGATCTTTGTCACAACTACAGGTAACCACGTAGAGAATTACATACAGGCCTGCAACTGAGTAAATAAAATATTGAACATAGAAAATATTATACACATTTCAAATATTGTGGAGTGACCATTATGCAAGCCAGGTCATATACCAGTATATAATACCAGTAATGATTTGTTATGTAGGCCCTACCTATACCTACAAGCCATTTGAAGTGGCACTACTAGGTTGGCGGGGATATTTACAGGGAACAAGATTGAACTTGTTGCATGTTGTTTCGACAGGTTGCAAAGACATCATCCTTGGCGAGCACTTCATGAACATGAGGAACGACGCCATCGTCTGCAACATTGGCCACTTTGATTGCGAGATTGACGTCTCCTGGCTCGAGAAGAACGCCGTAGAGAAGATCAACATCAAGCCTCAGGTAAAGACACAAGTCTCAAGGCCGTCTTGGCAATAGTGACACTGTTTTCTGTTATGGATTACATCAAGGAGTAAAATTTTTTAACAGGATACCAAAAATCCAAAGCTGGTTCTTAAAGGGATAATCAAGTGAAAAACTAAAAACTACCAATGAGTCATAAGTGCATAAAACTCGGTTATGTGAAAAATAAAATTGATTATAAGTGGGTGGCTTGGTGCTACTTGGTAGCACCAAACCCAAAAATCGTGTTTTCTTTAATTTTTTAACTGCCTTCTTTAAAGTTTGGTATCTTTTAGTAATGTTTTCCATATTTGAGAGTGGACATATACAAATAGTAGTTTTTTAGTTTTTAACTTGACTCCCTTTAAAAAAAAAAAAAAAAAACACAAAAAATAAACAGTTGCATAAGTTTGTATGTGCAACGGGGGTGAGGCAAAAAGCAATAGGCTCTACTTCATTGGTATACGAGGACAAAAGATCAGGACGTAATGTAATGTCCGCAGAGTTGGAGCACGGGATAAGTAAGGACTTATAAATTTAGCTCCAACTTGTACATTATTGCAATATAACAGGGTTGCCGTTTTTGCGGAGTTTATCCTCTTTTGCGGATTTTTAGGGTGCCTCGCGGACATGAGGATTAACGGCCAAATTGGCGGATTTTCTACCATTATTGTAAAAACCGTGAAATTTACTATAATTTGAAAATTCCGCCATAAAGAACGATTTAATAACGTAAAAAGTTAAGTTGGACAATCTACACTTGAACCCGCAGCATAGACACGATGTCTTAAAACACATGTGAATATCGAGATTTCAACTGTGTTTTTGTAAGTTGTCTTGCTATACTAGCAAGCAGAGGGTGGAGCTTGTGTGAGAGACAGCCAATGGGATACCTAAAGCGTTGTGATTGGTCTAGTAGTAAGTAACGTCCTCTATTGTCAACTTTGCAGAACGTGTGTGTTCTTTTAGTGTACAATAGAGTGCGTTGCCCGTACCTCCTTGATAACAAGCAGAACCCTGAGCGTGAGCCCGTGACCGGCGTGACGTGACAACTGACTTTTGATGAGTCTATGCTGTTATTTGCCTGGTTTCTTGTTTATATATATATATATATATATATATATACAAATTAATTTATTATTTATTTGTATATAAATTATAATGGAGAGGTAAATTCTTTAAGATCATCTGGCATAATACATAACCTAAAAATAAACATAACCTGAAAATTTTTTTATTCTTTCACACTTTATAATAAATGCTAAGTAACAGCAGAATAAATGTGTTTTGGAGGATTTTTGAGTTTTTTTTTGATATCTTCAGAGGATTTAAAAAATAATATAATCAATCTTACAATTCTTATAAAACTTTTATTATACAACGATACTGTGGTACCATATAGATATAGTCACTCATGTGGACATAATACACCTGACGCACAAAGTTTGGTTGTCTTGTCGAAAGTGAGTCCATGTCCATGATTGTTTAGGTTGACCGGTTCAAGATGTCCAACGGCCGCTACATTCTGCTGTTGGCAGAAGGAAGACTCGTCAACCTGGGATGTGCGACCGGTCACCCATCCTTCGTTATGAGCAACTCATTCACCAATCAAGTCCTCGCTCAACTTGAGCTCTGGATGAAACCAGGAACATACCCTGTTGGAGTTCATATGCTACCAAAGAAGGTAAGATATGGATGCGCTTACATTGTTTTGTTGGTTACTTTACGACGTACTCGACATCTAGGTGACGTCGGTTGAATCGTATCGATCACACTTCACCCGGCCGGGGTCTTTGTAAGGAGAGAAGTTAATGTTTGGGGGGGGGGGGGGGGCCAATTTGCAGGTTGCAAAGTGGGCTGGCATGAACTGAAAGAAAGTTACATGAAAAAGTGATCAAGACTAAAAAATGCACAAGAGGAACAGTGGTTGTTGGGTCAGGGTCACACAATCAGGAACTAATTGGTGTTGATAAAGGAGATTTACATATGTCGAGAAGAGTGCGTCTAGTGAAATGAATGCTCACGTGATTTTATGGCTTGTTTCAGTTGGACGAGGAAGTGGCAGCTTTGCATTTAGACCATCTGGGAGTTAAGTTAACAAAGCTTACAAAAGAACAATCTGCATACTTGGGTATTCCTCAAGAAGGACCATACAAGCCTGATCACTATCGTTATTAAACATTTAAGGAACATTTTCAACAAAACAAACCAAAACATAAACCTCACTTTAATTTAAGCCCTTATTTTAAGGCAATTGTTTTATTCATATTGATTTCTTGTTGCCATATTTGGAACCAGTGGTGTATAAATCACATTGCCATCAGATTATCTTAGCAACATATGTACTTACATGAATCTTCCATTTAAGCCTACCTCGTGTGGAGTATTACTATAGGCTGGTACTTTGTACATATTTATTTATGTATTGAACTAACAACCATAATATACATGTATGAAGAAAATAACTTGTCTACAGTTGACTTGAGCTACCATATTTTGTCTTTCCATAATCCTTGTCATTTCCCAGCTCATGTTTCACAAACACAACATCTTAATAATGGGAAAAAGCATGAACATTTTGATATGAAAATAATATATTTTGTTAAAGTTGCAAAATGCGTCGAAAAATGCTGAATATCGTAAAGATTTATGTTTGTTTTTATGGCTGGCAAACATTCATTCATTAAAATGTTTCCAATACTGATTGTGATTGATGAGTCAAACATCAATCAAGTGTAGCCTTGTACAGTAAACCCTCTAATTAAAAATTTAAATTTAATTAAACCTAAATGCCACAGCAGTAAGGATGACATATGTTGATACATATATAATTGCTTGTATTTGTCATACCAGCTGTACATACAATTTGGTAATGGCTAACAATCTGTTATAGTCTATCTATCTATAGACAAATACTATTTGGAGGAGGAAGGAATCATAGAACCGAGGTAAATTAAAGAACCATCAATAAACAACAATTAAACGTAGTATTTTTATTTGGGTGTAGCCGTGGTACACAACACACAAAATGATGCATTATTTCCTGGGCTTTACTTCTTAATACTTAATAAGTTAATACTGTAGTACGTACACTGCAACCGTGTCATTTCATGTAAAACTGACAAGTGGCCAATGACGTGGATTCCGAGGTGAAGGTTATGACTGCACCCCTCACTGGAAGAAACTAAGATCTAGTTAACCTATTTGTCTAGCAAGATCTTTTGAGTACAGATGAATTATTGGACAGGTAACTTGACGTGTACCTGCTACTAATCCCAGAATTACTTGAGTAGCTTTCAAAGAACTACCTTGGAAAAAAAGAACTGAAATTATACTAAATTTGCCATGGTTAGGCCAAGTAGGCCTATGTGCACTTGCAAGAAACATGTTTTGATAATGTGTACTAATCTGTAAATATGGTTTATGGTACTTGAAGATTTGTATGGTCCAAATAGAAATTTTAAAATTGGTCTTGTAGAGAAAAACTAAAATGTGAGGACTGTTTTTGTCAACATAAGAGTTTTGCATACATATGCACAGGGGTTGAAAAATATTTTAAAATCTAGGAGCCAGGGGAAAAAGTTAGGAGCCAGGAACTTTGCGGGGAAAAACCGGGGTCTGGGGCGAAGCCCCAGCTGCCGGAGGCAAATTCGCCGTAGGCGAAAAATTTTTGAATACACAATACCGTAAGTGCCCGGAAAATGGGTTTGGAGATATATTATCCACTCGTCTGTATGTACAGATTTAAGCATTATCAGGTGGGATACATGGTGTTTTATTCGTTTGAATCGGGTTTCTACCCATCAAAGAGTACATAAATACAAGGGTCGGTATCCAAATATTCTAGCGTATTGCCGACCCAGGAAGGAACAAGTCATATTAATTACTAAGGAACAAATTATAAATCAAAATGTGACAAGGCTGTCGTTGGCAAGTCAAGTTAGGTTTGGGAGCTGAAGGCTACATTTGAATGCAAAAACTACCCAGATACCAGAACTTGTTCAGGATGCAACCGAGTTTTTACCCATCAAAGAGTACATAAATACAAGGGTCGGTATCCAAATATTCTAGCGTATTGCCGACCCAGGAAGGAACAAGTCATATTAATTACTAAGGAACAAATCATAAATCAAAATGTGACAAGGCTGTCGTTGGCAAGTCAAGTTAGGTTTGGGAGCTGAAGGCTACATTTGAATGCAAAAACTACCCAGATACCAGAACTTGTTCAGGATGCAACCGAGTTTTTACCCATCAAAGAGTACATAAATACAAGGGTCGGTATCCAAATATTCTAGCCTATTGCCGACCCAGGAAGGAACAAGTCATATTAATTACTAAGGAACAAATCATAAATCAAAATGTGACAAGGCTGTCGTTGGCAAGTCAAGTTAGGTTTGGGAGCTGAAGGCTACATTTGAATGCAAAAACTACCCAGATACCAGAACTTGTTCAGGATGCAACTGAGTTTTTACCCATCAAAGAGTACATAAATACAAGGGTCGGTATCCAAATATTCTAGCGTATTGCCGACCCAGGAAGGAACAAGTCATATTAATTACTAAGGAACAAATCATAAATCAAAATGTGACAAGGCTGTCGTTGGCAAGTCAAGTTAGGTTTGGGAGCTGAAGGCTACATTTGAATGCAAAAACTACCCAGATACCAGAACTTGTTCAGGATGCAACCAGGGACACTAGATTGATAGTACGTCACAAGCGACAGGATGTCGTTGCCAAGCCAAAAACTAACTTGCCAGGCCTACAGTGGACAGCCCAAAATGGATACATTTGCCCAATTTTTATTTTAATCGTTTTTTATGACCATGGATATGTCGTGAAGTCTTGGTGTTAAAATACCAATGATTAGAGATACGTGAAAATAGCATTTTGTGTATAGGTGCTACAAAGCGCTATTTTTCAGTAGAAACTAAGGTTTTTCTGTTCCTATTTTATTATATTGAACATAGTAATTATACTTTGTTTATGATAAATGCAATTTGGTTGATATTAATTTTAATAGTATGACATGATTTAAAAATAAAAATTTGAGAAAACTTCATTCTCAAGTTTTTTAATCTTGGCAAAAAAATAGATGCTACAAAACGCTATAAAATGACAATTGAAAATGCTATTTTCACGTATCACTACCAATGATCAATTGATGGCCCTGGCTCAAAATCTTCCAGTGATGGCCCATTCATGTTTATCATCATTAAACTATACAAACTTGTTGATTCTAGCGTGCTTCTAAATTTATTTTTGATCAAATTCATTAGAGAAAACCCTCGCTCACAAGATGCTGTTGATACTGGCAAAACTGCCACGATACTCAAGAGCTGACTGAGTAGAGGAAAGCGATTCGACATTGTTATAGCTCTTTCGATTAAATCTGAAAGGTTCAAGCCTTGGCCAACAACCTTAAACTCATACCACTCCCCTAAAATGGTATTGATGAAGTCTTCTTCTGTGCTGGAATTTAGATGTAGCTGTGACCTAAAATGTTTGGCTAAACAAGTGATTTTGGTATCACCATAATTTATCAAGTCTTGACCAGTTGGCCAAACCATAGTGTCGAACACAGATGTGGCCTGTTTTATTCCGTGTTCATCTGAAAATCTTTCTTGTAAATATCTTACGCCGCTGGTCAAGAGGTTCTGTTTGTCACTTTCAAAGGCCTTTGTTTCATTGGGGGTCATCGTGAGATGAACACCCTGGAAATCCCCATTTAATGTTGTGGTTGAGAGTACTTTTTGTTCCATTTCCCCTTTACTTTGCTTGAGGATTTCTAATTGATGAATGGCTTTTTTGACATAAAAGTCAACTAAGCTTAGGAGCTGATCTTCTTTTTGGAATAAAAGGGAAAGTGAATTGAAATGTTGAAAGTAATCCAGTAGAAAATGAATGGTCAGTACGAACCGCAAACTTTTCATTTCTTTTAAAAGACCTTTGGCCGTAGCTCCATCGTCTCCTCGACCATTAGAAAGATCTTCTAAATGCATGACAACACTACAGTAGTTTTTTGTTAATGCTGCTAGTGCCGACACTTTACTTGCAACCCAACGAACAGAGTGCAGGTATTGAAATTTACAAATTTCACAGCCTAGAATGTTTGCAACAGCTTTTAACTGCTGCATTCTTTTTGCCGAGTATTGATAAAATTTATAAAGCTTTATCAATACTCTATCAACCTTTTCAATATAGGGTGCATTTTTGACTGAACTTAGAACTGTTAGATTAAGTCTATGAGCAACGCAGTGGGTACTCACTAAATGATTAAGTCCAGGCATTTTGACCATTTTAGCAACTAAGCCATTGTCTTTGCCTAACATTGACGCAGCACCATCAGTTCCAATACCAACTAAACATTGACCAGTCAACCATTTGTGTAGTCCTGCTGCATGTAAAACTTCTGTGACTTTCTTCAAATAACCATCAGCTGTCCCACTTTCCAATGGGATTATGCTCAGAAATGATTCGTGTACTTTCTTGTTTTTAATGTAACGCACATGTATTATCAACTCTTCCTCCCCAGAATTATCAGTCGATGCATCCAACAATAAACTGGCATACGTGCAGTCGCTAAGTTCTTGTGAAAGAGTGGTCTTGATCAATTGCGAAATATTTAATATGATTTCTTTGCATGAGTTATTATTGCTATATTCCTGCAAAACATTCACATCAAATTTATTGATTAGGACCAACAGTTCCTTTAAGTCGGTGAAGGGTTTATTGTTTTTTGCTATATAATAAGCTGAGTTAAATATGGTTTTCATGTGGTCAAAAAAATGTTCGTCCATTTTTTTTAAGCACTTAGCCATGGGTGTACGTTCTGGGTTTACCTGTGCTTCGTGAACTTCAACACACTTTAGGTGATGCCTCGATGCACTATGTTTCTTGAAAGTCTCTAGTTTAAAGGGAGCAACAAAACCTTCTACCACTTTCGAAGCTTGGTCACTTTGAGGGCTCGACGCACATATCTGACATTTTGCAATGCCAGTATCCCTTGAGAATACAAGCCAGTTCATGTTGGGTAGGCTAAGCCAGGATTCTTGGAACGGCCGCTTAGCCTTAGGCTTAATGAGCAAACTAGGCCCAGCATCAGATAGGCCTATACTTGGCCTGTTGTCATCTTCTACCATAGCGATACTAGGTTCAAGTCTAGACCCCAGACATGAGGTAGGCCTAGGGCTAGACGAAATGGAATCTGTTGGTGCACCAACAGGCAGGCCTAGGCCTAGGCCTGCACTGTCTTCATTGACTTGATGCACAGCAACTGGCCTAGGCCTAGGCCTATGCACAATAGATGACGTGGAGTTACATTGGTTAGTTTCACTGTCATGTAGGCCTTCATGTTCTACAGTCACAGGAAGACAAAGCTTAGAATTTACTGTAGGCTGATCCGGGTTATCTAAATCTTCTTCTTCCGCAGTTGTCCTTGGAATTCGGGGTCGAACAAAAAAAGATGTCAACTTCGATTGCTTAGCATTTCCGTTGTTAGCGTTTCCTTGGCGTTTCATTGTCACTTGTATTTATAAAATTAATTTATTTCAAATTATTATCCCGTACATATCGTGTTTACACAGCACGACCATTGAACCCAATGGCACGACTGTAGGTCAAGGTCAGTCAAGGTCGTAGTCTCGGCATTCATATTTCATGGTGTCCTGTTCCACGTAACAAAAAACACGAATGCTCCGTGCGCATGCGCGGTGATTGCGCGCTCTAGAGAGCCCAGTACTACCAATCGTACCACTCGCGCACTAATAGTGTAGACTGCGGAGGGTCTTGCGATCGTAAAGGTCAGATACGTAATGCGGTTTTAATATGGAAATAATTAAATAATGTACAGATTACGATCATTATTATCATTTATAATAATGTACAACATTGCGCAAAAGTGAGCTAACATTGCATGGGATTTGGCATTTACAAACGTATGAGTTGGCATCCGTGCAAGATCGGTAAAGAAGTACATCTTTACTGATCATGGTGTGCGCGCCAGCCGCTTGGCCTGCTGGTCCAATCTCAGCAGGTAGCCAGCTGACTTCAAACGATCTAATCCTAGGCTAGGGCCTAGGCCTAGCTAGAGGATTTTCGTAGCCAATGCATTGTGACTTGTACTTCATTTTGCGATCGTGGAAATGATAATAGGCTGAAAAGCCTTGCGTTTACCTTTTTAAGCATCGATTAGCAGAACAGTTTATATAAGGTCGAGGCCTATCTGGGTGGAGGGAGCATAGGCCTAGCTAGGCCTAGGCAAAAGTTAACCTCAAATTTGATTTTTTGTTGACATTTAGTTAGTCGCCAGGGTCTAAATTCTAGTCGCCGTGGCGACCTGGCGCCCGGTATTTTTCAACCCCTGCATATGCATTATGTATATTGCTTCATAACGGAGCGCAAGAGTTGGTTATATTTTATATTTTTGCGTTGTGCTTGTGCGCGACATAACGATCGACCAATAGGAATCTTGTTCCAACCAGACAGCTGTGGCCTCGTCATTCTCGGTCAGTCAAATTAATAATTGTTTTTAGTATATTATTACGTGACTTTCGTTTGTATCAGACTAGAGCCCTGTACCGTCACTAGCCTTCAATTTCAATAAATAAAATAAATTAACAAAGATGTTACCTCCTCATTCTCAAGTGTGACAGTATCAACATTAAATCAAATGAAACTGTTTTACAAGACTTTGACTAAGCCTATCGCGGATGGAATTTGTTGAATGCGAGGTAGGCCTAGGCCTAAAATAAAACGGATGCAATATAGGCAAGCTGTTAATTATAACTATATACGTCTTGTTTCATGCCTGTGAATGCAGGCCAACCCTAGACCGATGATACCAAGGGGCAATATTGAATTTGTAGTCTGTCCCCAACCTCAAACCATGCGAGTGCAGACGACTAGACAGCCAAAACTTGCGTTGCGCTTACGTGAATTGTGCGTTGGCATCGGCCTTACGTTGCGCTTGCGTTGTGTTTATGCTTGCGCTATGCCAATTGTGCGTGGGGCTTTAAGCCCCAACGTAAGGCCGATGCCAACGCACAATTCACGTAAGCGCAACGCAAGTTTTGGCTGTCTAGTCGTCTGCACTCGCATGGTTTGAGGTTGGGGACAGACTACAAATTCAATATTGCCCCTTGGTATCATCGGTCTAGGGTTGGCCTGCATTCACAGGCATGAAACAAGACGTATATAGTTATAATTAACAGCTTGCCTATATTGCATCCGTTTTATTTTAGGCCTAGGCCTACCTCGCATTCAACAAATTCCATCCGCGATAGGCTTAGTCAAAGTCTTGTAAAACAGTTTCATTTGATTTAATGTTGATACTGTCACACTTGAGAATGAGGAGGTAACATCTTTGTTAATTTATTTTATTTATTGAAATTGAAGGCTAGTGACGGTACAGGGCTCTAGTCTGATACAAACGAAAGTCACGTAATAATATACTAAAAACAATTATTAATTTGACTGACCGAGAATGACGAGGCCACAGCTGTCTGGTTGGAACAAGATTCCTATTGGTCGATCGTTATGTCGCGCACAAGCACAACGCAAAAATATAAAATATAACCAACTCTTGCGCTCCGTTATGCTGCGCCATGCGCTCTTGTGTCAGTTGGAGACGAGGTCATGTGATAACATTGGTTCATATTTCTTGCGCTGCGCTTACGCTTGCGCTACGCCAATTGTGCGCAGGCCTTAAAGCAAAATGTAAATGTTCTATTGTGGTTCAAAAGCTGGTTGCAAGTCTTATGAGATGGCAAATAAATATTAAATAACTGTATTATTTGCTCAATTGCAAACAGTCATATATGGCATCAATACAATAAAATAATAGGTCTATCACGCAAATACCTATAAGGAAACCATAGAATGAAAGTCGAGATGAACTTTTGAACGGGACATCTACCAAAAGGTGGCTAACGATCACATGAGTACTTAATTATGTACAATGAACTACATTTAAACTTAAAAATCTTTGAACACATTTTGAGTATACCTGTAGTTAAAAAAAAATCAGGGTCCCAAAATTATGGCTACTGTACACAGTACTCAACACTCACTCGAGTGAATAATATTCCCAGTTGTCGGCAGTCAACTTTGTTTCAACACCTCCAATGCCAGCACTCGCTTCCTGAGTTCCTCGAGCTCTCGGTCTTTTTGAGCGATGACGTTGAGCAGTTGCCGAATGGTCTCGTCCTTGGTCTTGACTAGGAGGGCGTTGTCCGAGTCCTCTATGGACATCTCGGACAGGAGTTGACTCACCATCGACGACAACTCGCGAGCGGTTGGCCGGCTTTCCGGCGAGGTAGACAGGAGGACACTTATCAGTTGAGCCTGGACAGAACGCAATGATCCATTTCAGTACCACCCTTCTTATATATATAGCATGTTTGCCAAGTGACCGTAACATTTGAACCATATAAAAAAACAATCAAAGTACGGTTGACAACCGAGTACCCCCAGTACTCGGTACTCAGTACTCCACCACTGGGTTGCTAGCTTGGCCAAACATGCAAAGTGAGAAGTACATTCTTACGTGAAAAATTATGGTAAAAGAGTACTGAAAGACTTCTCAATTGAACAATCTAGAATTTAGGAAAATGACTGCTAAAAAAATCTACCACTGCTGGGATTCGCACCCAGATCTGCTTTTCGGGAATAACATTCCTTAAAAACTCAAATATATTCTAATCAGTCATTGTTTTAAACTTGTAAGACAGTCGTACAGAGCACAGACGTAGAGGCGACCACTCACTAGTTTGGGTGAGGTCGCGTTGAGCGCAGGAGGGAGATGTCCGGACTTGAGCTGGCCAATCACCTTGGATCGTTCCATGTCTGTCGAGAACGGCTGCAGCAGCTCAAACAGAACGATGCCCAGGCTGTAGATGTCGCTCTGGGAACAACAAACTTGTCTGTAAGATTCTCTCACTATAAAGATGTGCGATTTTTTTTTTTAATAGTTATGAAGGAAACCTTCTAAGGACACCCTCAGTCAGGACTTTTAGACAAAATTGAGAGTGGCAGACAAACCGTTGTAACATATATGGAAGGCGGATAGGGTTGGATCTAGGAAGCCTGGTAAAAAGAAGAAGTGGTTTTAGAAAAGAAAGATTGTTGAAGTTTGTTGATCAGGTTGCTAGGGAGGAGTAGTCAGTGAGTCTTGGTGTTGGAAGGAAGACTGACAGTATGGTTGTGTCGGTCAGGGAAATGAATATGGGTTAGGAAATCATTCAGTTAAGTTGTTGTTGGATTGAGAAAAATAACAAGATAAAAAAACTTGGTGTTGTTTAAAAAGGTGACAGTGAAGGACTGGTTTTGTGTGTGTGACGCCCACGACAGCTGCTTCGGGACGTCGAAACAGGCCTGTTTCGAAGTGCGACGGTTGTTCGTGAGGTAAACGTCAAGCCATCAAACGAGTAAGTAATGTAATATCGACTGAGCTAGTTATATAAAATAATAATTTGTCTACTTGAGATACCGGGCTAGATAGTATTCGACAATTTGGCGCTCCAACGTGTAGGGCTTGATCTACTACAACGACCGAGATGGTAGATGTCTGTCCATAGGTTTAGATCAATATTAGGTTAGAGAAGTTTGTCTAGGGAATGTGTTACCAAATTTTAGTTAAATCAGTAAGATCAGATTCGAGATTGTCCATAGGTTGATACGTATGATTGTGTGAATGTATGAATAGAGTAGTGGAGTTGACTAGTCGAGGTTCAAGAAAATTTGGAGTAGCAAAGAGTGGTTAAAGTATGGAGAGGGAGCTTGATGATATTGAAGGAAGTGAATATGAGGGGTTAAGAGTGGAGAGGGAGCTTGACGATATTGAAGGGAGCTTGATGATGGATGGACCAGATGAGGATGGGGATCTCAAGAGCATGATAAGGAATTTAATGAGGATGCAAGTAGGTGTGACAGCCAAGATTATGGAGATGAAGAAGGGGCAGGACGAACAAGTTAGGGCTTTGGAAGAGATGAAGAAAGGGCAGGATAAACAAGCTAGGGCTTTGGATGAATTGAAGAGAGATATCGTTAAACGGGTAGATATGGAGAAGATGATGGGAGACATGACCGCGGAAATGAAGATGACATTTTTGGGAAAGCAGTTGGAGGTAGGAGATCTAGGAGACGTAAAAGAAGTAGAAGATTTAAGAAGCGTAGGAGAGGTAGGAAGTGGAAAAATAGATGTTGTGAAAGAGATGGTTGAAGAGCAAGTAGGCTGGTTGGATAATAAGGAAGATGTGGAGATAGTTGAGAAGCAAGGTGACAAGTTTGATGATAAGCAAGATGTGGAGAAAGTTGAGGAGCAAGATGAGATGAGGTTTGATAAGAAAGACGTGGTTGTTACAGAGCAACAGATAGATAAAGTGGTGGATAAATATGTGGAGATAGATGAGGAGTACAAGGATGCTGTGGTTGGTGAGGAAAATAATGATTTGACTGTAGGGCAGAAAGATGATTCCAGGGTCAATAATGAGAGGGAGTGGGTTTGTTATGAGAAAGAATGGATGATGGTAGGAAGAGACTGGAGTAAGTTTAGAGGTGGAACTGTTGAAACTCTCGTAAAGGTAGGCCTATGGTATAAAAAAAAAAAATTTCGGGGATGTTAATTTGAGACCGTACAAAATGTTTATGGAATAAACTTGTTCTGTATGTGTTGGTGGATTTCATGTTGGTAGTAATGTGGTTAAATGTTTGTTTCGTTGCTGTAGTGTGATCGGCCGACATTTTGTCTTGGGTTCGATGTTCTTTTGGTTGCCATAGGTATGTTTTTTTTCCATTTTTGTGGAACGAAATTCAAATTACGACAGAAAATTAAAAAAAACATGGGGGGTAATTGTCGTAAAATTGTCGTAATAGCGTTGTCGTAATAGTGTTGTCGTAATAGCGTTGTCATAATAGGGTTGTCATAATGTTGTCGAGAAGTTGATGATACCAGTGGTATAAATAATTTTAAAAAAAAAAAGATTTTTTTTTATTCACTGAGTGGTGGTTTTTTTTTGTCAAAAGGAATGTGGTGGGTCACATTGCCTGTGATACATTATCTGCAATATGCAGAAGAAAAAAAAAAAAAGAATTTTTTAAATTCACTGGGTGGATTTTTTTTGTCTAAAGGATTGTTGCATAATATAGTAAGTCAGACATTGTTGGGAATTACAGAGTGGCATTGTTGAGGTATTGTCAAACTTTGACCATAGTTGGAGTGTTGATGAGGTGGTCAGTATGAATGGAGGATATATTCGTTTAGGGGATGGTCATTTGGGGTATAATTATTTCTATATTTATCGTTAAAATGACAAATATAAGAAATAGGGGGGTAATTGTAACATATATGGAAGGCGGATAGGGTTGGATCTAGGAAGCCTGGTAAAAAGAAGAAGTGGTTTTAGAAAAGAAAGATTGTTGAAGTTTGTTGATCAGGTTGCTAGGGAGGAGTAGTCAGTGAGTCTTGGTGTTGGAAGGAAGACTGACAGTATGGTTGTGTCGGTCAGGGAAATGAATATGGGTTAGGAAATCATTCAGTTAAGTTGTTGTTGGATTGAGAAAAATAACAAGATAAAAAAACTTGGTGTTGTTTAAAAAGGTGACAGTGAAGGACTGGTTTTGTGTGTGTGACGCCCACGACAGCTGCTTCGGGACGTCGAAACAGGCCTGTTTCGAAGTGCGACGGTTGTTCGTGAGGTAAACGTCAAGCCATCAAACGAGTAAGTAATGTAATATCGACTGAGCTAGTTATATAAAATAATAATTTGTCTACTTGAGATACCGGGCTAGATAGTATTCGACACCGTCTAGACAGAACACTCGCACACTCACCTTGGGATCACACTTGCCGGCCAGCTGTTCCCTTGCCGCGTAGAGTCGAGTGCCTACTTCGCCCTTGTGGTGGAACGGGGGTGAGCCCGACTCAGACCCTTCTGTCATGAACGTCACGTCTGGTGTAGAATGTTGTAGACAGCAAGCGAGGCCAAAGTCTCCTACTTGAACCTGCAAAATCAGAGAGCTGGGTTTCATGCCCTTACTGATGTAGCGTTCAATAATTTAATAACAAATAAAGGGTAGTACAGAGACCTTTATCAACTCGGTCGATATCAACTTTGGGGAAGTTTGTGAGTTTCTGAAGGTGTGAACACAGCAATGATGACCATTGACGACATTCAACAGTCTGCCGTTTGTTTGGTTATCGTATTGCCTATTGGAACCTTTAAATACTTGGTCCAGAATTCAACTGTCGAGTTAGCTAGGTAAGCAGAAAGCGAAGTCACGCTTAATGCGCTCATATTGTAATATGACTGCTTTTATGCTTTTGAATTAAGATGGTGGGACAACAAAATATAATTTGACCAATTTCGAATTCTTCTGTTTTAAAGAGACTCTGATAAAGAAATTACAAAATCTGTTATGTATTTAAGTGCAAGGATTGAATGATTACATACCAAGAGGACATCCCCAAAAAGTCATGTTTAGTATAAATTTGCCATGTTTTTAAGGTAACATTTGGAGTCAGCCGCAATTAGTTCTGATGGTTTTACTTATAAAGCGGACTCAGTATGTACTGAATAATGTATCACCTCGGTTACTGCCAGCAAAGAAGGTCCCTTGATAGTGAAACACCACTACAGACACAATTACGGCGTTTCCGTTACTCACCTGACTCAGATCTCCGTTGACGAATATGTTACTGGGCTTGATGTCGTGGTGGACAATGTTGCGAGAGTGGATGTACTCTACGCCACGTTACTCACCTGACTCAGATCTCCGTTGACGAATATGTTACTGGGCTTGATGTCGTGGTGGACAATGTTGCGAGAGTGGATGTACTTTACGCCATGTTACTCACCTGACTCAGATCTCCGTTGACGAATATGTTACTGGGCTTGATGTTGTGGTGGACAATGTTGCGAGAGTGGATGTACTTTACGCCACGTTACTCACCTGACTCAGATCTCCGTTGACGAATATGTTACTGGGCTTGATGTCGTGGTGGACAATGTTGCGAGAGTGGATGTACTCTACGCCGTGCACAATCTGCTGGAAAAGTTGAACACTCTGCTCCGCGTCCACGTTCGACTGGCCGCGACTATTCCGCTGGTCCAGCCAGTGACGGAGCGTCGTCTTGCACAGCTGCATCTGGATGTAGAGGGTGGCCCACTCCCGCTGGAAGCACCACGAGCATGTGTCAACCATCTACGTACATACCATTTACAATAAGAGTTCAGTATTCTTACACCTTATACTGCATCCAACGTTCCTAAAGATTGTCTTGTGCCTTCCGACTCAAAGTATGGATTTATTTCTTCTTATCATCTCTCCCCTCTACGAGACTCGTAGTCACCCACAGTTCATCCACTCGAACCTATTCTACGTCGTGTGATCCTGTGAGCGTAACAGTCGCTTTGAGCTACGAGGAGGAAATGCATCTTCTAACTAAATAATATCATGTCTGTTTGGTGTTTTACCTTTTGAATATCAATTTGCACTCAAGTTTGTCTATTTAGGATCTATCAACTACCACCTAGGAACGTGGAATCTCAAGAGTCTCACAAAGCCACAGTTGTTTCTAATTGACCTTCATCTATATTATCACTCCTCATCGTCTCGAATAGCATGACTGCAATAATAGAGATGAAAAGCAACAAGAATCATCATCATCAACAGTTCAAAAGCCTTGGGTTCTACCAAAACTAACATACGCCAACACTTCTCAACCTGCTCGAGAATGAATCACATACAAACAAATCGCAGCTTACCTGCATCAGAGTGCTAACAGAGTTCTCAAACTTCCAGACGTTGCGTACGGGCTTGGAGAGAATGTGTCTGTACTCGCACATCGCTCTGTCTTGGATCTCCTCCAGCGACAACTTGTCGCCCGATGAGTCTTCACTGTCGTCGGCAGGCGTTGCGAACGATGCGTAACGCTCGCGAGTGACGCTCTCGCGTGATACCGACACGCCGGCGTCACCGCCTTCCGACAATATGTTGCGCAGGTCGACCACCGACTCTTCGACGGTCTCTTGGACGCTGGAGAACGTGGTTTTCTCTCCGGACTGGCTGTCTTTGAATACGACACCCCACGAATCTTCTTCGCTTATTGAATCGAAAACTACCTTTCTGCTGCTGAAAACCGAAATTGTCTTTGTGCATATCTGGATTACATTGACAATATGCAAATGAAAATAAGGTATGCCTACTTAAACCAAAAACTGCCAACATTCCGAGATTTTCAATGTAGTTAGGTAGCTACGAGGCAAAATTGGTTCCTCCTTTTCAGTAGGTGGGCAAACAATCAATATATCCAATAGATATGTATTTGTGATCCTCACAAGGTAGCCTGGTTCTCTAGATTATGCTCATGAACAACTAAATACAGATAATACAAATACAAAATATTATCAATTTATAACGGAATAAGATAAACATTATAATTAATAATGAAATTATCAAATGTCAGTTATCAGGAGGCCTAATGGTTAATATTGCTAATGGTAAGAATTACTATTCTCTACAGAACATCAGGACAGAGCCACTCTGGACATACTCTGGCCCGGCCCCAGACCGGGAAGTAACATATACCGGTATGTAGTGACTGATGATGAGATGAAAGCTTGGAAAGTGCTTAAATGATATCGGGCCAGCAAGATAAGGAGCTTATAACGTGAATGTTTGCTACCTTTTTCTGCTGGTGTGGGATGCTAGGAACGAAGTGAGTTCTTCTTGAGAAGTCACCCCGCTTTGACCCGGGAAAGTGGACGGAGCAAACGGCTCCAGCCACGCAGCCTTGTAAGACACGATGTTTGGGTGGTTCAGTTTGGCCAGCATCTTCACCTCGTTCAGACTTCGCAAGAAACTTTCGATGTTACGATACCTGGAACACGAGACTTGTGTCAGTTACAAGGTAGCCTCCTATGTGGCTTGTGAGTAAAGAATCATTTAGAATTCTTGTGTTTACGAAAAATAAGGATATCAATATAACTACCGATGATTTTGCAACAGTAACCTTTAGTTAATCTTAGACAGTGGTGGTGAAGACATTACTCTATGAACTTGGAAACGCGTGGGCTAGTTACAGAGTGAAAGATCTTGTAAAAATAAGAACTCTCTGCAGAAAAACTAATATTTATTATTCTTACCTCAGGCATATTTTTTTGATTGCATATTCCGAGCCATCAAGCTTGTTGCGGGCCTTATGAACTCGCCCAAAACCACCCTTGGCAATATACTCCAACTCTTCAAACTCAGTATGATATCTTGAGCAGTCTAGCAGACGTTCTTGTTGGAGACTTGATACATTGAGATTTAGAGAGCTAGAACATGAATACAATGACGTGACTAGTCAAAAAGATGTTCTAGTAATAGGTTCGAAAATATTTGCAAGACTGGGTAGGCCTACAGCCAAAATGCTGCTACGAAGGTATGTCAATCCCCTAGCAAAGGTCGTCTCATGAGCACAAAAATGGTCATTATTGCCCACTATGGCCTAATGTTTTATTAATTAGTAAAAATGAATATTAAAATTTTGTTTGATTTTAAATCATTTAAATGTTAGATAGTTTATAGCCCCCTAGATACCGTGCAAGAATAATTTAGGCTAAAGTATTCCAGTTTGGCAGTTTGGAATGTTCCCGTTTTAGAACAGAATTGCTTATAACACATCACACATTTAGGATGTCTTGCTTTAACTCTACTTACGTAGATAGTTTCACTAGTGCCTTGTTAGTTACATCAGTAGAACCAATCGCCGTTGACTTGGCTACAGACAAAAGGCGGAAGAGCGCTTTCTGGTAGTGGCTTCTCATGAATTCAAATTCCTCTACTTGATATGTTTGATCAATCAACTTCATTTGGTGTAGCTTACGGCAAATTACTGAACAAGAAAGGAATGTTAGATACATGTTTACATCCAGAATCAGTAATGTGATAAAAAAAACGGCATTAACATTAGCCAGGTTAACTCTAGATCAAGTTTTATTTACCATTGTAAAGTTTTTTCTGGCGTGTTTGGTCCTTTTCTAATAACTTGCACAGCTGTTCTATCAGGGATTCTACTAAAAGACTTGTTGAGGAAAAGCACTTGACGTCCTGCAGAACAATTCCCTGCTCATCCATCTCATCCACAGGCTGGGTGGTGCCTGCAAGAAAAAACAAATCTAAAGAAGCAATGACAAAGGGTAAGAAGATGTGATATTCTCAAGAATTGTTTCTAGCTTCCATAGCCTACTAAGGTAGGGCCTACATAGCCTACTACAGTGGGGGTACCTTTATATATATCCAATTCGTAACTACCAATAAGTGAACCTCACATAGGCTACCCTTACTGATAGGCCCTAGGCCTATGGGCGTGTCTGATTTGGAAGTTCACGTATTTACCAACTTGTGCTTGTACTTGTGTACTCGACTCGTGAACTTCCGAACTTAAGACAAGGTCAAGTTCGTACTTAGCAAGAAGTACGCATTTATTGCTCAATTCAGACACACCCTATGTCTCTTTATAAAATATTATAAATTTCCTACTTTTGAAAATTGATAAGAAATCAGGAAATATTACATTTCCATCTTCCTCCACTAGACACTCTACATGAGACACTTGCAGAGTCTTGTCAAACACCATAGACCCTATCAAAATCTAGAAATATCATATCCATCTCCGGGGATCTCCCCCTTTTACACATATGTGAACTAGTGAGCCCTCACACGATCTCACACACAAACACTATACAAATCCTTTTTCTTATTGTATTAGGCTTTTATTATTATTGAACTTGCAATGTTTTTTTGTTTTTTAAAGAAATCTTGTAGGTGACCCCTTTAACAAATTTCCCATTCATTTTAAAATTTCAATTCACAGAAAGTTAAATGCAAAGTCTAAAGTAGCATGGAAACTTAGGTACGTAGGTGAAAGTTTAATAGCAAATGTCTGAAGTTGTGGGGCTAGGAAAGGTGAAGGCCTTTGCCAACAGGCTGAGGCCTAAACCCGAACCCAGGTGGATGGAAAAGGAGAAAGGCGATGGCCATAGAGAAGGAAGAGGGTTGGATGCAAGAGGAAAAATGCAAGGGATGAGATCAAGGAAAACTGAGAAGAATGGGAAGAAACAGCAAGAGGGTGTTGGAGGAAGGGGGGAATATGCAAAGGATGGGATAGGAGGAAGGAAGGAAGTAAAGAGACTCTCAACCACCGGCGCCCAGCCAACTGTGAGGAGGAGGAGAACAACAACAACATTCACAATACCTGGAAACAAGAACGACCTCGATGTCGAATGGTAAACATTGAGGTACTGCACGTCAAGTGCAGTTGCAGCTTATGGAATACTGGTGTACGCTTATACGACGTACTTGACACCTAGGCCCTAGCTTAGGTCATTATGACATCGGAACACATCCACGAACACACAGCTCAACATTCTCGGCCTTCTCGTTTCCGATCTCATTCCTTGGGTTATTGTGTAAACTGTTAACTACTGAGGTCTGTGATATACACATCGTGCATTGTTCCTTGTGGAAATAAACCTACAATATTACTGTTATATTTAATTATGCTCTTATTTGGGGTAGGCCTAGGTAGGCCTATGCCTATGGATGTAGGGCTCTTCTGTCGGTAGCGTACTTTAATAAAATATAAGGTAATTATACATATATTCTGTAATTATAGTCTACTAAAGATAGTAAGGACCCATTCCCGTAGGGAAAAAATAATATCTTTGGTAAGGAGTAAGGACTGACCACAGTAGGCCTAGGCCTACAAGGTTTTTTTAGGTTATGTTACATCTCAAATTACCTGCATCGAAACTAGTAACAGTAGTCAATCTTGACCACGAATCAACCTCTGCGTCTTGAGAAACTATATCTAATACTGGTGGTGGTGTGTGCATATTGCAGTGATTTTTTAAACATATCAAACACAAATGACACTTGATAGGCCTCCGAGGGCAAATTTAGAGCAAAATACCAAAGGGTAGAATGGAATGATGCAATAGTTACTGAGCCACCGTAGCATAAATAAAACCCAACACCGTAAAGAATCATAAATCTATCATAGAATTTATTTATCAAATAATCATTATCTGCAGAATTTTGCACTAATGTACATTTAAAAAACTGACGATCTAATACATGTAATGCAAAGTAAATATCAAAGTTTATATTTTATTTTGATGCAAATTAGAGAATTTTTATATCCAGTGAGTTGGTAGAAGGCCACGTCCACCATTCGTCCACTACTTGACCTTGATTTTTCATTGGCGGATGTGTCTCACGGCGTTGCCGGACTTTCCTTTATTAAAATGTTATTTTTACGCCGCTCACTTTTGTTCGTGTGTACGTATAATGACAACAGTGTACATGATGTTGCATTCAAACACCCAGCTGACAATGAAAACTGGTTGTCTTGTCACTTGCATGGAATATTCCGCTGCCGAAAACAAGTTTCCTCTGTTTGTGAAATGAGTTCAAGATCATAAATTTAAAGCAAAGAAAGTTTGTTTTAAATAGTTGCTTACTGCTATTCAATATATTAAAATGGCAACGCAATTAGGTATTATTGCCGTGATCAGGAAAGGTCTATTGTCATCACCATCTTCCAAGAAGACAATTGTAATTCAACACATGGCACTTATGAAGAATGGTTTGTATATAACAATTACATCAAATAATATGCTCAGCCGCTTAAAACCGGCCTAGGCCTATGGCACAAAATCTATATTCTCCGTAGGCTGGCGTAGACCTAGTCCTAGGTCTAGGCCTAGGCCTAGGGCTTACACAATGGACTAGGCCTAGGCATTAGTCTAGGATATACCCACACTTTATTTACTCTATGGGACTAGGCCTAGGCCTTTACACACTTTTACTAAGAATGTATGACCTGTTTATGGCTTGAGAAATTCAATTCCATTTAACATTTTTATACAAAAACCAACATTATCTACGTACACTTATTGGTTGTTAAGGTCAGTCAAATCTCCTGGCAGCAATTCAGTAAACCCAAAATTGAGGTCGTTGTTTGCATGTGCACACAATTAAATGTTAAGTCTATTACGGTAGGCTAATAATGTTTCTGAAAATGTCTATTTAAACATTTTGACATTTAAAATACAGGCACAGACAGCATTCAAGAATTTGATTGAAGTCTTAGAAAGCTGTCAACGTGACTGTGGGTGGTGAAGTGTCCAGTATTGGGGAATAATAAATTGTCAATGTTGATGTAGTAGTCCATTGCTGTAGGTCCCTGCATGCCAGCGGTAATTTGCTTTCTTTCCTATTCTTCCTTTGTCCTTGACCCCTCCCATCCCCTATAACCTTAGCTCATTCCCCTATCCCCTAATCCTGTTTCAAGTTACAAGCTAGAAAGTAGAATTTGGATGGTTATTTATTCTGGCCTACAAATTTTAGACTTATCTCTTTGGCCTATATTGAGGTCAAAAAATATTTATTCAAATACAAGCTTAATTTTTATTAGTGAATCTTCCTGTTACAGCGACAAATGTTCTGCCTATGTTGGGAGCCAAGGGCCAAGAAAGCCCATCACAAGACCTGCACGTCTCTTCCCGCAAGTCCTACCCTGCGGCCAAGCCCCTCCCCCTCCCGGACAACGTGGACGACTCCGAGCTGGCGTGCTTCTCTCCGCAGCGCGTCCGCGACATATCCGCGTCGGTCATGTCACACCGCGCGGATGCGACCTCGTTCCGCGACCGGTCGTATCGCCCCGTCGACCCTCACGTCGCGAGCTACGACTGCCGCGGAGCACTCAGCCTCAACTCTGTCATGCAGACCAACGTGCCAGAACCCTTCTCGTCCGGCAGCAAGTCCACCCACCTCAACATGCCCGGGGGTCAGTGGGGTCAAGGGCACAAGTACATCGCCGAGGACATGCAGAATATCCACCACTCGAAGGTGTCTTACAGGGGCGGACAAGGTACGCCGATGCTGCTACGCGTAACCGATAGAGCTTATTGCACTTCTAACAAAGGTGGTGTTGAACTTTCCCGCAAAGATAAACTCAAACGTGCCGTGAAGGAATACGGCTCCACAGTAATAGTATTCCACGTCGGTATTTCGTTACTCTCCCTGGGTGGATGTTACTTGGCTGTCACTAGGTACGTATCAGGTTGAAAATGTTCTAATTGCATGAGACGGCTTTCTAATTAACAAAATTGGCATTTTTATTTATAAATTTAAGTTCTGTCTGACCATAGACTTGGCTGTTACTGGATTTGGAGATTTGTCCACCATTATCATTACCGGTTGAATGTTTTTACAAGGAGTTTTGCACTTGAAACCACTTTTGAGCTAGTTGTTGTTAGTTAATCAACAAACCCACAGGCCTGTACTGTACACAAATCTGGCATCCCAAACCAAAGTGGAGAACTGGCAGTTTATGTGGAATGGTGTTATGGTGCCATGACTTAAGTATCAGGTTCTAGTCCAGTGACACAGTGTATTACGAGTCCATGATCTGACAAGCTTGGTAGCAGGGGTCACATACAAGAGCATCTAATGATTGGAAGTTATAGCTTTGCATGAATATATTCAGGTGGAGTTTTAAGAGTCCTAGTTAATTGAAATGTGATACATTGAAGCAGTAAAGTAAAGTAAATTCATGTTTTGAATGCTGAAATAAAATGTTATTTGTTAGGGTCCTGTTTGAATGTTTACGAGGGAAATGTGCGAGGCTGCCTGATGCTTCTTTTTTTATTTGTAATTTGTCAACGATTGTGTTTTTAAACACAATCGTTGTGTTGTGTGTTACAATTAGGCCTACATTTACAATTACAGTTACATTTTACAATTACATTTTTGTCATTTTGTTGTAGCCATTAACTGGCTCATAGTATATAAACTTTAATTGGTTGTCATTTAGCCTGTTGCTGTCAACTTACGTTTCATGGCGAACTAGTAACTAGATTGACAACTTGTTTAGACCTACTTGTTGGTGATAACCAAATGGAAGTGTGTGTGTATGAGAGAGAGAGAGAGAGAGAGAGAGAGAGCACTTCTGAGGCTTCCAAAAGCAACTTATTTCTTAACTGAGTAACAATTGGCCACCCACTAGGTGATCATTTTTCACACAAAAAAGCTTATTTATCGATTGAAATTTTGTTGCTATCAATTTATCGGCATTTAGCATTGATCGAGAAATATTGAGTAATTGGCATCCGTGGTTTTGACCCGAAAGATATGTACTATTTTTGTTTTATCATTTTATGAACATCAGTTGGTAGATTGCTAGCATTATTTTAACAGCAATGTGCACAGTGAAAATATACCACTTGTTTAATAAATATCTTCTAATTCTATTTACAGCGGTATGAATTTGGGTGGAGTTGCAAATTCGCTCGGCCCAGGAAGTGAAGTGGCAGCCGAAGCCGGTCAGTTTGTGGTTGCCTACGCTGTGCACAAGATGTTTGCCCCAGTAAGGATAACCATAACGCTCGCTTCGACTCCGTTCATTGTCCGTTATCTTCGCAAGATCGGATTCCTGAAGGTACCAACGCAAAAACCCGGGACCTAAGATTTTATATAATTGGTTTTAAAATTATCCCATGGTTTGTGGTTACAGTCGTATTTGTTGAACAAGAATGAAGAATCATTTTCAACAAACCAAGTAACTTTCTCTTTTAATGAACAAAAAAATAGTTAATACCAAGGCAAGCAAAATGGTAAGTTTATGGTTTAATGAAAAGTATTTTTATAAAGGCTACTTGACACTGTTCAATTTTATTAGCTATAATTGGGCTTTCAGCAGTATATTAATTGGTGTTATTTGCTTGACTTATTCAATGAAACTTGAGCTTTATTTAACAAACCTTACACTTAGATCTCTTGCAATGAAATGTAATCTAATTTGTACGTGTAACTTTAAGAACCATGCTTCAAAATATGTATCTTATTATTTAAATTATCATATTCATCAACACATTTACTATAGTGGATGAGTTGCTCGATTTATAAATTGCTTAAGTCCGAAAAATTGACAAAATAGTGTACCGGTATGGAGGAGTCCGTTTTAGTTAGAACCATCAAAACTGGTTGTACAGATACAGCCAACTGATTCAGGGGTTAGATTGGAAGACAATTACAAGTTGGTAAATGCACCTTGTAACACCAGCTGTAACCTACATTATCAGACGGCCAACAACCACAACAACGACGACGTCAATATCCGGTTCGACTGGAGTAGGCCTTCTCTTCTCGAGCTCTGATTGGTTCGTCACAAGGTGCATCATGGGAAGTTGAAATAAGAAATGGAATTGAATCATTTCTTATGACTATTTCAATCCACTGTGACAGTTGTGAACCACAGCATTGTTATTGCATGTTCCAATTTGCTTAAACCTTATTGCTATTTCACTATTGCAACTCTTATTTCAATTGTGAATTGACCAGTTTCCTTAACAGCGCTGCGGCGAGTTTTGGAAGCTCGCATATGACATAGTTAACATTGAAGACATAGGCGAAAAACCACTTATCTCGCTCTAGCTACGAAAATAATTTTTTTAGCGGGAGACTTATTTGAAAGCGTTTATGGGAATTACAATTCTACGTATTTTGAAAGTATTACGAAAAATCTACATGCAGCAATGAGGGAGTTATTGATCGTAAATTATCTTCTTGCGTGTGGCTGCTGCGCGAATCTCGCCTCTAAGGCGTGACCTTCTGTCGTATACGCAGGCTGAGCCGTCGCTGGTGTGCGTAAGGTCTACTAGCGAGATTTGAGTGAGATGCACATTTCAAACGAACAAGCCGCGCCAAGAAACCGTTGTACAACTAGCAAATATGAAAATAGAACCACGCTCATTGGATCTGACATATCGGCGCGTCAAGTTGACTTAAATGTGCAATATTAGGTTCGGGATTCGTAAATCATATACAAAGGAAGTGTAATTATTTATTATTTTTAAACTTCTCACAAACGTCTGGTAGGCTATGTATACAGCATTTGTTAAAAAATGAATTATACAAATAAGTGATAAACATATCGAGGCGGAATGTTAAATTCAGTGCTATATTACCAGTTTGTCATATTAAGAAATCAACCGTAAGAAAAAAATACACTTGCTTGGTGATGTACACTATTCACCGATCTATCAGATCCAATGAGCGTGTTGATAGGTTCTATTTTCATATTTGCTAGTTGTACAACGGTTTCTTGGCGCGGCTTGTTCGTTTGAAATGTGCATCTCACTCAAATCTCGCTAGTAGACCTTACGCACACCAGCGACAGCTCAGCCTGCGTATACGACAGAAGGTCACGCCTTAGAGGCGAGATTCGCGCAGCAGCCACACGCAAGAAGATAATTTACGATCAATAACTCCCTCATTGCTGCATGTAGATTTTTCGTAATACTTTCAAAATACGTAGAATTGTAGTTCCTATAAACGCCTTCAAATAAGTCTCCCGCTAAAAAAATTATTTTCGTAGCTAGAGCGAGATAAGTGGTTTTTCGCCTATGTCTTCAATGTTAACTATGTCATATGCGAGCTTCCAAAACTCGCCGCAGCGCTGTTAAGGAAACTGGTCAATTGGCCTTTACATAAGATATTTTGAGCTATGGTTCCAATGTTTATTGACATTCTAGTAACAATTTTCCATGAACAAATAAACATTTACAAGTGAGCTTATTATACCTATTATTTATTAGTATTAATTATTAATTATTCATACATTGCATATATATTTACTTTTTATATTATTAATTCAATGTTTGGATAGGTTGCAACACACCCTTTAATGCTTATTATTGAGTTATTTATTATATACTTAACAAAAGTGTACTTGTACTGAAATGTTTTAAACTCTTGAAGTGAAACTGATGAGCGTCAACCTGTAATAATTTCATCGGCTTCTCAGATATAAATGTGTGTATTCTGGTGGAGCAGCCAAGGTTGTATGAGATAGAGACGACCAATGTGTTGAAATACGTGTGTGCTATTTAAGAGAAATGCAGCACTTGCTAAAGTAGGCCTACATCTGGGTACAAACAAATCATATTGAGTTATTAATGTTATATTTCTTAAAGTTGCTAGTGTTTTAACCTTGTAAATAACTGTGATTTGTGGAGTTGTTTACCGGACACTATTCGTAAACAGTAAAGTGATGCCCATCAATAGCTTCTAATACGCTCATTATCAATTGAATTTAGGGCTAGATAGGTAGGGACTAAACATAAAAAGGTGTTTATACAAGGTTACTATAAAACAACAATAAAGAAATGGAACCTAACTTTTGAACAGGGAAAGTGAATTGGCTCTTTGTCATCTCCAGGCACGTAAAAATCAAGTTGGATAACAACAATGTAAATAATAAAAACACTGTAGGACTTACACAGTTAAAATATGTTACATAAGCACCTACTTGGCGTGTGTGTAAGTCCTACAGTGTTTTTATTACATATGTGCCAGTTAACGAGAGTGTTTTTTATAAAAAATGTAAATGCTAATCGCCAACTATTTTGATCCAATCGAAAATTATTTACAAACTAATTAGGTTATGAAAGTAGGTGCCAATCGGCTGGAATGGTATATAATGTGAGGAAAGGATCCAACAGCTTACCTTGGTGTAAGATGACGGATTTAAAAGTTTGAAGTACACAAAAAACATAATACAAATGTAACGAGACGTTTCGACCGAGGTCTTGTTCACTCGAGAGAAGAATGGCTACTTCAAACTAATTACATCATCACCAATCACAATCACCAACTGTGCATTTATGTAGGTTTCAATGCAATGACCCATTGACATTGTACTTAAAACTGGGAATTCCTGAGCCAATTCTAAAATATACAAATTAAATTAAGAGTTGAGCGTAATTAGTACGTACCTTGTTTTAACGCCATCACAAACTTATACCAACTCCATAGAACGCTTCTAGTGCAGGAGTCTCTTGCACTGGTGGTATCCATCTATAATATGTTTGTATGTATATATCCATATCCAATCCAATACCATATCCAATTTTAAATGGCAAATACAAATAGGCAAATGGATAATTGGTTGGATGTGCATTTTTTGACTCATTATTTGAAAAGTTCTGTTTATCAGTGGAAAGAGCAGTTTGATGCAGCACAAGGACTAATATCAGACTTGCTTATGTCATGGATGTAGGTAAGTTTTCTGCATATGCGCAGGTTTGGGTATGTAAAGATTTTTAAACATTGTGCAATCTAGAGCTCATAACTGGGATAGGGATAGGTTGCTTAGAATGCCTATTGGCTGGGTTACTGATATTGGCTGCGGAATGAAGAAAGGAGACCAACAGCAGCTTACCTGAAGAGTGGTGGGTGACCACGTGAGGTGCAGAGTACACGTGTTATTATATATATATGTTTATTCTGCACCTCACGCAACCACCCATCATTCTCCACGTAAGTTGTTGATCTCCTTTCTTCTTTCCCCAATCAATAGGTTGGTAATTTGTCATTAATATCAGAGTTTATTCCTTTTGAGTTTTTGGTTATTTTTTTACTAGCCTCTTTTATGAATTTATAGAATACGTAAAATGGTGGTGCTTGCAAAATATCTAGATTTATCAATCAGCCATCCATTGTTGACGAGAAGGAGTTTGTCAATGCTTGCTTCGGTTCCCTGTAGCTTTGTCATCTAACTCTATATCCACAAGGTCTTGTTTATCGATTTACTATTCTCTTGAAGGTGAATTCATGCTTCCAATGTATATGGCTGTGGGTATACTATACTGTACTACAAAATATTTCTAGAGGGAAAAGTCTCTATTTTTCTTTTCTGTTGTTTGTTTTTATTAATTAAAAATTAAAATGATTAATTTATTTGCTTCTGTAATATTGTCTTTATTTTGCTCCCCATAATGTTTAAATGTACTTTAATCCATTTACTTCCTCTATTCCTGGCTATTCCTGAAAGTAGTAGATATCACTGTCATGTGTGTGTGTTATGTCACCGTGTCAACTTTCAGGAATAGCCTCCCAGGTTTTCCACATGCTGGAAACTCAGACTGGAAACCGGTCACGATCTGCTAGCTTCACACCTGCATAAACTAGGGATAACCGACTCCAGCACATGCACACTATGAACAACAGAACAGCATACCAGGGAGCACTTACGTAGATGCCCGGCACTCCAAGATATAAGAGATGCAATGCCAAAAGATATGACGGAGGCAGGAAAAGAATCCTATCTCTACTGGGAAACGGTAAAACGCATGATGACTAGGGCCTTGATTCTCTATGGTCAACGATAAGGTGATCACCGGTTTTGGTCGTTATGAGAAGGCTGTGACCCAATCACAGCCATCCATTCGCCTTCCGTAACGACAGAAACCGGTGAGATATTTACCACAGATTTAGAGAATCGGGCTCCAGGTCAATTGTTGGCATAAGAAGAAGAAGAAGACAGACAGCATGGACTACTTGATCTCCGCGTAGCGGGGCTCGTCCAACTCCCAAGTCAGGTCGTCCCGTGGGGTCCACAATTACTATTATGGATCCCACTACAAAAACATGCTTTACTATATAAATATACACATGATTGATCATGTAAAATAAGAATTAAAACACATAAATTAATCAAACATTGGGATAGAATGAAAGTTTTACAAGATTGTGATTTTGCCATTTTGTAGACCATAATTTATTTTCACACATAGTAGTAGTAGTTATAGTAGTGTTTATTTAGCTTTCACTAATATACATTACATCTATACACACATAAAATGTTATGGGTACAGTAAAACATCGAAATTACGATTGTTTTTTTTTTTTTTTTTTTTTTATCTTATGCCAAAAGTTTGATTTTTCAATCATTTTTCTTCCTAGCTATCCAATAAATATGTGCTTCCTTCTCTGGCCCGCTCAGGTTATTTGGCAGGGCGTCAATGTCAGATTTAAGTGCGGCACAGCTGAGGACATGTGCTCTGTCCTGAAAACCTAATGTACATAATTTGCAAGTTGCTGGTTCGAAATTACGATTGTAAATTGTTGTTTTCCTTAATGACCCTCCCAATTTAATAACATGTGATTTTTAAGATCGTGGAACGGGTTGAGACAAATATCCTTGGAAGTTCAACGAGCCTCTGCCAGGACTGCTGGAGATCAAGAAGACCTTGTCATACAAGTTAACATATGTTGCCAACAGTGGTGAAGTTAAAAAAGCTCAATTCTTTATTAGTAACAAAACATGAAGTGTATTGTCAAGACCCAAGCTAGAACACATGCTATGTCTATTCGCTCTCTCAAGGACGAATTATCATGAGGTCATCAACATGGCGGCAACAAGGGACACATTTGGTCGTCTTTAATTGTTTCAAACAATTGCAATATCGGCCAATAGCTAGACGATGCGCGCGCAACGTTAAAACTCCTTGGCTCTAGCTACAAGTTTTCCCGCTAGGAAGCGTATCTCAGCTTTGCGATGGCAAATAGGAATAATGTCGGTTGATTCATCAATGATGAATGCTTATTTCATAGCTGGAAGCCAAGATATTTGAAGAAGATTTGTTGTTATGTTTTCCTTCTATAAAGCCACCATCAGTATGAAAAATAATGAAACTAAAAGCAAATATTGTATTTG
Organism: Isoperla grammatica; assembly: GCA_945910005.1. NCBI lineage: Eukaryota > Metazoa > Arthropoda > Insecta > Plecoptera > Perlodidae > Isoperla > Isoperla grammatica. Next base: position 134,083,894 of record OX246737.1, read on the forward strand.
TCACAGCACTTTTTTTTATTATTTATTCCCTTTTTATGTCATAATGAAAAATGAACTGGTGCCCATTGAGTGTATCCTGCAGCTGCAGCCAACAATATGTAGGTAATACTAATTTACCAAGAAACATGCACAGACAACAAAGTACCGGTACAGGATTAATTGTTGTTATATGGAATTGTTTTGCTATTTTCCATAAGGAGAACAAACTCCATAGCAACCATAAGCAAATCATATACGTAACACGACTCTGCGTTCGGCTGTTTTCATTAGCATCCAAGAGACTATAAAAAGTAAAGGATTTGTAAGAAGGATTGTCCAAACTAAAGATTTTGGAATAAATAAGGACAGTTTGAATGCAAGGGCATCTGTGGCGGAGTTGAAGCAACGGTTGAACTGGGGGAGTCAAGTAGGTAAATGAGATGTAGAAACTAGACAATTAAAGGCAATGAGTGTTAGACTACAAAGGGTGAAGGGGTTTTCGAAGGAGGTAAAAGCGTGCAAATATGTTATACTCAATACAAGGAAGGCCAATAATGGAATATGCAGTCAGAATGGGATCCCATGCAGGGTGGGGGAGGAAAAGGTAAAAAGGAGATAGAGAATGTGTGAAGGATGGCAGCAAGATCAGTCATGGGGGCATGAGATGAAAATGTATTTATTTATTTATTTCAATAGGCCTTCATCAGTTTTACTCATATACACATCAAATGGATATATGAGTATCTGATGAGAAGGTCACGTACCATAATGAATTTGTTTGTTTGTTTGTTTGTTTGTTTGTTTGTAAATTCTGCTTAGCAGCTACACTCTGCTATTATTTCTCTTTTTCTCCAGGCATTCATTTTAAACTTGTAACCAAAGTGGGTACTTTGTAGAAACCCACTTTTTCACTTCACTTTTAAATTATATGTGGCTACATGGTGTGGTCTAAGATGGCATAATATACGAGTGAGATAGGCCTAGTTAAAAGCTGAAGTGGTTAAGTTAAAAAGTATTGAATTTTAGCCAATATTAACTATTGAAAGAGTCAGTAAAGACTAAAGAGTGTATGTAAAAAGAGCAGTCAATCCTTGTAACAAAAATCAAAATGCTCCGTTATTGTTCAAATAGACCGCTGACAGGATATGTTAAATTTGTACGCAAAGTGTACAACTACATCAACATTTTCATAAATTATTTTTGTATCTAAATCACTACATTACGATTTAAAATTAGAAGATTGCATTTATTAAATGCGTTGAGCTCGAATATAGAATTTAAACGTAGTAAAATGTTTCATTTATAGTTGCACATTTAATGCCCTAAAAACGTTGCATTGTCGATCAGGTACTTCCGGTACAAGTATTGATAAGTTTGCAGCGTCATTTTACTTTTCTTTGTGAATAAGGAACTTATTTGCAAATTGAACCGCCAAATTGGGGTTTTCACACTAGTCAGGTAAGATATCTTGCATTTTATTTGCGCATAGTTGCAATAAACCTACTTTAAGCTTATGAAGCTCCTTCATCACACCATTGGAAGTCCAAGCCTAGCCTAGGCCGATGCTATGGCCTAGGCCTAGTTGGCCACCATCTTATGCAACACCATCATGCCTGTAGGCGTAGGCCTAGGACTAGCCAGTCGCTTGGCCCCTAGACTCGAGGCCCTGTATCCTGACACAAAGGAGCTAGAACCTAGCCCTCAAGAGTCTGGGCCTAGGTCTACGACCTAGCTCAAGTCCATTGATTCTGCCTTTCAAAATAAGAATTGTCGTTCAAGGCCAGTCAAGACCCAACTTCCAGGCAAGGGTTTGTTACAATCATTCAATGTGAGGCCTAGGCCTAGACCTAGGGCCCATAAGTATTTGTAGATTGAATAGGCCCTAGGCAATCTTTATAGGCATGGGCCCCTAGGTAGGTTCAAAAGGCTCATGTGTATGTAATAGGCCTAGGCCCTCATAGAGAAATGAATCGGGGATTGAGTCCGATCATTGGATTCGATCCAACTTCACTCCTCCTTGTCCTAGGCATATCAGCATGGAGGGGACAGCTGGCAAACAACAGCTGACATAATGACAACTCAAACGTGCAGGAGTGAGTTGAAGCTAGGCCTAGGCCTAGGTCTATAGCCTACAGATCTTTGCTTATGCCAATAGTGTGCAGTGTTTTTGTAACCAGTGTTAGCTGTCACAGGTTGCGCCTCACAATGTCAACAAAGAGTGAAAAAATAAAGCAACATCGACTGAGTCCGTTAAAAGGTGTTCCGCAATTAGTTGGTTCTTCACCCATACAGCCGGCCAAGATGTGTGAAACATCTTGTAGGCCTAGGCCTAGTGTTCAATAACCATTTTATAGCTTTTCAACAACATATGCAGGTCATTAGAAATATGCTTGCACTACTCACCTGCCTAACTCACTTTTTCCATAGAAAATAGTCTAATACAGAGAACTAACAAGAACAATACACAAACATTGTTGTCAATTTTTGCGGGTTTGCCGCTAATCTAGCGTTTTTGAAATTCAAAATGCGGCGAAAAATAAAATTGCACAGTGACTACGTTTATCAAGCGAGCCGAGCTCGTACTACTCAGATCGAACTCAATCTATGGTCTCGGTACGGTACTTGTTTATCACGCAATTTCAGATCGCACCCCCCAGTTCAGGCTCAGCTCGGTTGAACGGAGGCGTGGCAGGTAACAGCTGACTCATCAGCAATGAAGTGAACATAACCTCATTCGTTACGTCTAGGCATACGAAATGGAACATGCTAAAAGTTGAACGAAAATAAATTACATGGCGCCAGAATTTTCTTAGAAAACTAATGGATGTGAAACAGTTAGAAGAAGCAAAAATCGCAATTCTTTGTCAACACCTACTTGGTGGACGCCATTGCTGCCGCGCAACAGCTTAAGAAACGTGTACTTTCCATGGCGGTGAGTTCGATCACGTGATGCAATTCGGCCCGCATACGTTTACCAAGCAAATCTGAGATCGCATGAAGCGTGCTGGCACGGCTTCTTACCCGCGCCGAGTTGGTTCGAACTGGCGAGTACGAGCTCGGCTCGCTTGATAAACGTAGTCAGTGACGGCGGTATTTGACTTTCAAAACAGCGGTATAATAAAGTATTGTGATGCCTTATTTTGGCGGTAGGCCTATAGGCCTATCAATGAAAAATACGTATTTTGGATAACTTATTATAGAATACAATGTATTTAAAAAATCATATTGAATGATTATCCTACTCACCAAGAAATCATGATGATCTATTATGCTTTTCATTAAATTTTAACAATGCATTCAGCAAACAAAACAGTTGGTGTGTTGATTTGCAATTCAAGATCCAAGTTTTTCTGAATTACTCTTGGGTAATTCTGCATTTAATTCATATCACTATCACTATTAAGATTGTAGGTAGGGCTAACTGAATATGATCTTCATCAAATATATCAATAGTAGGTAGGCCTATCAGAAATATTTAGCAGCAAAAACACCTTTTATAGGCCTAATGTCACTTCATGTTTATTGTGAGATCCCACCATGGCAGTCTAAAATGCCCATAGATTCTGGTTTTTAATTTAAAAATGAGTGGCTTGGTAGACCCATAGGAGCTAATCTTATGAAACCACCAGTGGGAAACCACCTTAGCCTAGGGATGTCAACGGTTACCCGGTACTACCCGTCCCGTTCCCTTCTTCTGTTCAAAACGAAATTAATCCAACATTGCGATATTACCCTACTAGCGTTTTTGTGTGAGCGTACGTACCGCTCTTTTCAGTTTGCCAGCATTTAACTTGACCCCCCCCCCACGTCTCCATTAGCCATCGTTGCAAAAAAAAAAATGAGACGTAAAGCCCAATTAGTAGGCTATCATCTTCTGTAGGCGTATGTAAGAATGCTGCGGAACGGTTGCGAGTCCGAGGGAGCGCACCCGCCCGTCGTAGCTTTACCGCAATCATGTTCTCGTGTTCGAGCTCGGACTATGACGTCATCGCTTTGACGCGGCCGACCACCGCCTACCGTAGCGGAGACGCAAGCTTTGAAGAGCTCTTTGTTGAATACTTACGCGATCGTTTTGCATTGAAGACAATGCAACCTGATACCGTTTAACAATAAAATGTCTCTTACCACAACTTTGAGAATCATTTGACACCAATGACGATAAAACGCGTATTTAGTATTATTTACTACCCGGGTAGTCTGGGTACGGCGCGAGGGTACCCGGGTACAACTATTCCCGGGTATTGACATCCCTACCTTAGCCATTGTGTTCCTGAGATTTACAAAATGCTGAATACGTTGAGTTCCATTTGTGACACAAGTTAGCACGACAAAGAGGGTTTTCAACACACAATGCAGCACAATACATAGCTTACCTATACTGTGTAGAGAAAGACATTCTGTCGGGGTAACAAGTGTTTTAAGAGATGCTAAATCACATCTTTCAGCAAATTTATTTAATACATTGTTGTTTTCTGTTCACAGGAAAAATGGGTGACCAAGATTTTGATGTGGAGGCTATGTTAGAAGCACCTTATAAAAAAGGAGTAAGTTATTTCATTTGAACTATTTATTAAACTACATTAGGTATAAATAATACTATTTAGACCTATGTATAATCTAGTAAAGTTTCCTTGATTGCCTCCTAGTGTTTTTCATTCGTAGCACCCCAATAAATGCATCCATTCAAAGAATTTTGTATTTTTAGCTCGAGTCCATTTTAATTGATACCATGGTCTTACCCTTATCCATGTGCATTGCTTTTTCTCTTCCCAGTGGTATTTTAGCTTTTTTATGGCTAGTCTTGTCTACTTAAAATTAGTTAATTACATAGGCCTAGAGGCATCATACATCTTTTCGGTATTGCCATCGATAAAGACATTCTTTACCGCTCTCAAACATCCATTTAGGCCTGGATCTAAGTAAAATAATGCTGTGACAAGGTGTATTAGCCTCCTTTCACTGTAGCTTGGTAAAAATGTGTTTTTCTTTGTACTAAATAACTATCGTGATTATTGTTACACGATACACTTTGGGAATGTTTAAATGATGTTCATAACATGTAGGCTAGAGGCAGAGGGGGTCAGTTGGCAGGCCCAGAACTTAAACGTACCTACCACACGATATTATATTGCAAGAAAATGTGCCGTAGGCCCTATGGTTGACTTGACAAAAGGCCTAAGTTTAATTGTTTTATCTAGGAAGCACTGACACAATCATAAATGTTGATTTTACGGGATTTTGGCATCACATGCTTTTCGGAAATAAAAGTGGGAGGGAAATAGTAAATTGAAAACTTTGAACTTTATTTAAAGCATGATTTAGAACTTTCACATTATGTTACTGTTTCTTTTAGGTGAAGATTTATCCATTTCATATACCGGTAGGCCTACCTGAAACCATATTGAAAACATTGCATTCCCTAGGCCAATAAATATTAATACCATCCTATGTTCTTCATATGATTTATGGCCCTTTAAAGTACCTCAGGTATTATTGTATCACAGATAACCAAATATAATGCTAAATGATCTGTCAGCAGCATCATGTATAAGATAAAGATATACATAGTAGCCTACTGTACATACTAATTGCTATCTTCTTGTAAGTAGACAGTGTAGTCCTAATTACATTTTATAAGGCATTTCCTTGTACCAGGCTCCTTCTTGGGATCCTAATTTGGTGTTTTCCTAACATAATTGGTAACACTTAATGCACAATGTAGGCCCAGCCCTCCTTCTTGTGCTCATATTGTCTGGCTTAGTACCCATAGTCTAGTTTCATCTTCTAAGTAAACTCTGCCATTTGAAGGCTTCAAAGGAAGTAGGAGCTGTCTACTCTAGTGATTGTGGGGATGTTACTTGGACTTACCCAAACGTGCAGGTGCAAGTAACGGTAGACTCGACGTTGCATTGGATGTGATAATATGTCGTTGGACTTTTCCAAGTGAAGCATTTACATGTCAAGCCGCCAAACAATGACTAGAGTCCATTGACAACTTTTCTCTATAGATCATGTTCACTCTAACCATGTGAACCCTTCAAATGCTTGAGCCAGGTATGGCCTGTGTCACGTGATGCAAATTCACTAATCTTAAGCGTACCTATCTCATACTTCATGTCAGGCCTAAGTGACAACTTACTTGCCTGGTATTATAAATCAGTGAATTTTGAATTGACATATTGTGGTGGGATATGACTTGTTCTTTACAGTATGTGTTACTCAACCTGTTTAATACTAAGAGTTGTCTTGCTAAAATACCCTCTAGTATCTGAGATGGATTGCCTTGATGTGTATAGTTTAGTTTATGAACCCAATTATTATGCAATATTCTCACTGTGTCACTGATGTGGACTCCTCCATTTCTGTATTGTAGACCCTTACATGTCACAACTCGGCTCTGTTCCGAGCCTCAGACGTGGGCAGGAGCCCCAATCACAGAGGTACTGCTTACTTTTGGTTAGGTATCTTTCATTCAATATTTATATTTAGTATTATTAGTTATTAATTTTAGTTTTTGTTAATTTATAAATGCATTTTTATATTTTACTAGGCCTATGTTGGCCATATTGTTTAGAAAATAATTTGTGCTGAATACAACAAGCAGCATTTTATCTTAGATGGTCTGGTCTTGGCATAAGCCTAGAGTAGGTTTCAAATTAATATGTAGGCCTATGCCTACACATACTATTTTGATATTTATTAACTTATCTAGATTAACACAGTATTATAGTATGCAATGGTGATATGTCACTAGTTGACAGTTGTTAATTCCAATGTCATAGTATCAAATTCAATACTTACTGACTGGCACATAACATTAATTTTCTTTCCAGTTTGCTTATTCAGTTAGCACATATCAATGAGTAGGCTACTATACAACTTGTAGGTCTATTATACATAAGGTTTAACAGTTTGACTGTCTTGTCTTTGACTTTAATCATAGTTATGTAAGCTTGTTTGAAGTAGCATAATTAGTACTGGAGGTTTTGTCGGTATCATACATTGCATTTTGCCATGGAAAGATTTTCTGAATGTCTCCCCTTCTGTCACCCCAGGGTCCCACCCCGATGGGTTTGCAAGCGACACAATCTAAGTCAAGAGATGTTTGATCGATCGTGATCGTTGCCATGGAAGAAGATTCATTCGACGGACGCAGTGGAAGCTAGATGTTAAAACACTGTGTCCTAGTCCACACATTTCAGTCTGCTAAAAGCTGAAAGTTACTTTCATTTGTATGTGTCTTGTGATTAGATTGATAGCGAGGTATTGGCAAATGATTGATGAATGTGTGCATACAAGGTGGCATGTTTTAAATGTTGTTTGAATTATTATGATTGGAAATCTCTTAAATATTTGGCAGCCATTCTATTTGCAAATATTGATGCATGCGTAGATTCCTATAACCTCTTCAGGCTGTTCAGTCATCCCATATAAGCAAGGTTACTCGACTGTATTGCCTTTGAAGGTTAGACCAAATTTTTGTATGTAGGCCTAGGCATTGATGGATTCAAAATAAAAATGTTCAATCTTCATATTTCAATGCACATTTTACACAATCCTATTGATGAGGTCTCATTAATATGAACTCTTATGTTGGTTAGGCCTATATGAGGTCTTATACCTGTGAGGTAACGTGCGTGTAATTGTTACACGGGCTAGCTAAAAATTAGACTCCTGTGACTGTGAGGATTATGGTCTGAACAAGATAGTATGAAATTCTGAACTCAACTTGCTATGGATTATTTTAGGCCAAAAATCAATGAAATGTAAGGCATCATAATTACACCATTTACATATAATAATTATACCATTTACATATAATAATTATAATACCAGGTAGCCTAATAATTGTGACTGCTTACAGCAGATATTCCATTTAATCAAAAGTTGCTAACAGTCGGCATATTTGCTGTGCATAGATGATTTAATACGTCTGCTGCACAAATTTAGAGCCACGATTTGACAAAGCAAGGTAGGCCATAATTCATGGCTGTCTTCAAACAACCTTTAAACTGTACACTGGTCAATCTTCATATTGCTCCTTGAGGTTATCTTTCCATTTTGGTTCTATCTTATTCAAATACAATATTATTTGCATTGTAAATTAATTTCATTTCATTTATTTAGCTTTCTTTAACATACCCATATGCATATCACATTGGATTGCAATGAAATCTACACATTCAACTAGGTATGTTTTTGCTGTATTACTGCCATCTGGACATAATTACTACAACTTTGCAATTAGATATCCCCAAATATAGTTACGCACCTTATTGCAACTAAGCTTGAATATATCAATGCAATCTCTACTCCAGCAATTGTAACGGCACTTTCTTGAGAGTTTGATCTTTCATGTTTGGGCATAATCAATAGTCTGTATTTGAACTAATGCTAGAATAATGGTTTGTATACCCAGGACAATATAAAGTGACCAGGAGCCACTTGCAAGTGTGTATGTGTTTGTGTGTCCATCATGTATTATTTGTTACTCACTTCTACGGTTCAGGCAGTAGTGTGCTGACTGTTACCTTTAAAATGTACTTTGGTCTACCAGTGCTACGCATGCTTAAAACAATATTGATTCAGTCGTCTAGTGTTACACATCGTAGTGTTTATTGGAGATCTTTGTTTGGCTATTTGCTCAGCATTATTGGAGGGGGGGGGGGGGGGGGGTCCATTTTGTGACTTCTTTTCAGTCCAATTACTTGATGGTTTGATACCACTAATCAGTTGTACGGGACATAATATAGGCCTAGTTGAAAATAGGGATACAGAATAAAATACGTAGGTTACTCTTCAACCTTCTAATAAATTCATGATAGGCTAGCATTAGGCTATATTATGTAGGCCTATGTCTACATTAAGCTTAAAATTAAGAGCTGTGAATTAATTAAATTGTAGGCCTACCTTGCATAAGGCTAAAGATCATAAACACTTGAAATATTAACCACTAATTTTGGGTGCCGGTATGAAATAATTAGTTTTTATTATAATATTCTCAATTAAATTAGGATTAATTTACTTAATTGAAAACGAAAATGTAGATATCTGATTAGCTGTATATCTTTGCAGAAGTAAGATGTGATTCTATAATGGCCGATGCAGTGGGACTAAAATTGGGTGAGTATTCGCGACTTTTGTAGGACCCTTATTTGAAGATCCCTTCACCTCGCCCCAGCCCAGCCCAGCCCATCCCAGACCTCGGAAACAGTTAGCTTAGCAGAGGCGGACTGCGAGATCTGCACCAATCTGCACCAAGACACCGCCCATTATTTAACTTTTAAGTAAATGAGATTATATTTTCTTATATTAATGGAGTTCCGATGTTTTTTCTTCCCTCTTCCCCTGGCGTTGCGCTCGTTGCCGTGGGTTACCAACACTTTGCTGTTTCGTAGGATGATGGTTTGGGCGGGAAGTATCGCGAGAACGGTGCGTCCAGCTCCCACAAGTCATCCAAGTAAGTAGACAACATCAACGTAACAAACCTTATGCTTACTCCCAGCAACTAAAACAAATTAAGGGTGTGCAAATTCGTTTTACTTCGAGTAGGTGGGCTTAGTATATAATTTAAAACATTGGTAATTTAAAGTAGCCAATTGTACTTCCACTTTGAATTCTAGGCTGCATTGGCTCGTTGTTTACTATCGATTCCCTTATTGGTTAGAGGTCTTTGTCTCCTTGCCAAGTCTCTTGAATGTAGTACTGTAATGCATGTAGTAGACCTGCCTACCTCGCATACTATGGACAAGTAGAATGATTTGCCCACCCTTGAGAGAACATTCATATAAAATGGCCTAGTGTCACTGAAAGTTTGGGAAATGATGAATGTTATTCTGTTTGTTATAGAATACTGTTCAGTACAATGCAGTGAAATAGTAATGTTGCTTGGTGAGTACAGATAGGCTTGAATGAAGCCTTAGCAATGTCTGTGTGCTCCATTTAACGATCTTACGCCGTTGTTTTTATAACGTGACAAGTTGTCGGGCCAACTAATAGCGGCCACAAATGTCCAGTCTCTTGCTACGCAAACTGCTCTAGATTTAAGACATGTACAAGGCGGCCAAGACATAATAAGGGTGTCGACACTACATGGTTACCTACTTGTCTTGATATAGTAGCTAGGTGTGAATACATAATAAATACATGTATCCTAATAGCGGCCACAAATGTCGAGTGTCTTGCTACGCAAACTGCTCTAGATTTAAGACATAATAAGGGTGTCAACACTACATGGTTACCTACTTGTCTTGATATAGTAGCCAGGTGTGTTTACATAATACATGTATCCTGCTGAATTTGCACAATCTAAAACCGTGATCATCACATCAGCTATTTCAGTTTTCCTGAAATGCTAATGGGACGAGTCCTTTTATATGTGACCCACTAAGTACCCTCGATTTTCATATTTTGACGAGTGCACTAGTACTGGCAACTTGGCATATGGCTATGTGATGGCTGATGACATTGCACCTATTGTAACTCAAGGTACCAAAAACTAGAGTGTATTGCAATGAATCTGTGGTCTAGGATCCCGCCCACCTTCCCCTACCTCACTCCATACCTCGAATCGCTGGCTTGAACCCCCTCGCGCCGGCGAGTCGTGGTATGGAGTGAAGTAGGGGAAGGTGGGCGGGATCCTAGGACCACAGATTCATTGCAATACACTTGAGTGGTTGAACTTCAAATGTCACATGCAATGTCAGAGATACAGAAGTGGCTCATAAGTAGTTCTTCTAGCTAATGTTAAAAACTTTTGCAGCAATTTGATTTTGTGGATTCAGCTTCCAACAGATGTACTTTTGAGTTACTATGATGTAACTACGTAGTATTATTATTATTCTAGGTTGTTATGACTGCACGTCCTCATGCACTCAATAATATACGTAATACTAATAACGAACTAGAGTGTTTAATTTCAATATGCGTTATTTAAATTCTTAAAAGTAGGCTACTGTAGCATCGATGTTGAGATTCAATGCCAAAAGTTTCAATGGTGATTTGATAAGGTATAAATAATGTGATAATAGGTTTGACTCCAGCTTTAGTTTTGCTGCTGATTAATGCTACTTAATGTATGATGCTATTTACTCCACTTGCCTTGATATACCGAACAATACATGGTTCTCAAAATGGGGGGGGGGGGGGGGGGGGTTCAATTAAGATATTTAATGGTGTGTGCATTGTTATTATGTCAAAACTCTATTGCATTATTTCATAGTACAACAGCTATATGAGTCATCATTAAATGTGTCATTCATTATCTATAAAAGCAATTTATAAGAAAGTGGTTCCACAGCAACCCAGTGAATACTGACATCATAGACGAGCGAGTTGGAGCCAATCGGCGAGTGGCTTTTTTTTTTCAAAGAGTACCCTACTGACATTTGGTTGGCCAATGCCACGATCGTCTAGTTTGCTGTGGAGCGACTTTAATCAAACCGTCTCTATTAAAAGGATGTCTTATAATTTTGCTGTATTGTAAACTTTTGGGTGAATTAAAATTTTAATTAGAGGCATTCTGTAGTGTAGAATGGAATTCAGATTATAGATTGATGTTTGATAGAATTGTTACAGATGGTGTTGGCCATTACCAATAGATCTTACAAGAGGCTCATCGAACCAGGGAACATTTAACACACGCTAAATGTTTTTGATCTCAATATTGTTTAGAAACCAGAAAAGCCTAAATATATCATCTTGGGTAGCCCTACGCATTGAGTGATAAAAGAATAGGCCTACATATGCTTGTCCCAAAACAATCTTGCAGATGCTTTCGTCATAGATAAGTGAGTCATTCATAACCAAGCGGCTACGAACCACTCGTATTTGACGAATGCATCGGTAATTTTGTTTATGTACAAATATACTATCTACCAAAGTTTTGTATTGAGTGAATTTGGAACAAGGCAAATATAGATCATTCTTGCTTATTTTTTCTTCCTTTCAACTAATTGTACCCCTTGACAGGAAGTACCGGTACCAATGATGCAACTAGAACGTTAGGACACCCCTATCCCACACAAGTGCAACCATCATGATGACATGGGACACTGCATTTTTCTAGTCCAAGCTAACTCTTTGGCCCAAAATTGCTCTTAATAGAATTTCATTTTATCGGAATTTGTTATCAGCCACGAATACTTGGCTACATAATATTTCAAAGAAACTTGACTGCTGTATGGTTAGTGCATTACCGTAGTTAGTCTAACTGTAAATATATATATATATTACAAATAATGAGCATTAGTTTCAAATGATTCAAATAATATACTGACACATTGATTTTTTGAATATTTGCTCATTTATAAATAAAATTAACAAGCTTATTTTAAAGTTGACCAAAACTAGTAAATCCAGAAATAAACCATACGATTACTCGATTGAAAATGGTACGGGTCCCACCATCATGCTGGTGAGTTCTAGTTCCATGTAATTGGTTACCAACCCACACCGAAGTGCTTGTTCTCGTGAGCGCGTGCTAACGTGAGTCTCCCGGCTCCCCAGCAAGCGCCACCGCAGCCGTTCCAGAGACCGAGAGCGCCACCGCGGGGGTGATCGGGGGCACCACAGCGAGCGGGGTCACCACGGCGACCGGGGGCACGGGGACCGCGGGCACGGAGACAGGGGCGGTGGGGATCGCGGGGGCAGAGACAGAGATCGCGACCACCGCAAGTCTTCCTCGTCTGTCAAGGACAAGGAGCGAGAACGCCCGGCCAAGAAGAGGTCAGTTCTATGCTTATAACAAGCTATCAGTGGACCAGAATACTATTTCGTTCTAAAGAATATTGTTAATTGTTATATGTTTTATTCAGTTACAAGGAAGTTTTACCATCCATGTGCATTAATTTATTTTTAAATGCATTCAAATTGAGATTGAGATTTAATTTATTTTCATTATTTACGGTTTAGGCTGTTCTTTTTTTTTTAATATCTAACTTTCAATTTATGTGCAGACTAACGTAAATTAAATGAATAAGCATTGGCCTATGGAAATGTTCAGGGTTGCAGGCTGCTTACTTCATGAATTACCTGTGTATGACCTCTTTTCATCATTATGAAATTAAATTGATTGAAATAGTGTTGTTAGTAGCCTACATTAAGTGTCATCCTGATTGTAAATGTATGCTGGTTGGTTGTAGGTCGCTGTCCCCGATAGTACTGGGCCCGCGGCCCCGCGATGCCAAGTTCCCCTTCAAGAAGGGCCCCTCTCCGTTGGGCCTGGCCCTGCGTCCCCTAGACGAACTGTCCCCGGAGGAACGTGATGCCCGGACCGTGTTCTGCATGCAGCTGTCACAGAGGATCCGTGCCAGGGATCTAGAGGAGTTCTTCTCTTCCGTTGGCAAGGTGAGTCCCTTCCTTCAGTCTCTCATACAAAGCTGTCTGCTATTAATGTCTTAAAGAATTAAGAGTCATTTTTGAATGAAACATAAGATTGCCCCATTCAGCTATCTGACCTGTGAAGAAGAGAACAGTGCAGTCCTCGGACATTGTGTATTACGTATTTAGGCCATGACTTGAAGCAGTGCTTCATGTTGCATGTTTGTCTGTTAGGTGAGGGACGTCCGCCTCATCACTTGTAACAAGACGCGCCGCTTTAAGGGTATTGCCTACGTGGAGTTTAAAGACCCAGAGTCCGTGCCTCTCGCCATGGGATTAGCGGGGCAGAAACTTCTTGGCATTCCCATTATCGTTCAACACACACAGGTAAGTCGACAGACTATTTAGTCTTTGTTTTTGGGAGAATGCTTTTAAAATAGTATTTTTAAAGTGACACAATTGTGGAGTGGATTTGGATGCAGGAAACTGCAATCACTGCAGATGTAAATTTTGTTTGTATTTGATGGTTTTAGAATTCGCCTGCAAGGATTGTTAATTTGCATTTTAAACTAAATAAGGAGGTCTTCTGGCTATGCTCTTTCTGCCATTTTCTGTTTGAGTTCTGTTTAGTAGGACTACAGTGTTGTGTTTTCGTTCGCAGGCGGAAAAGAATCGTGCAGGCAATTCCATGCCCAACATGATCATGCCCAAAGGGAACACTGGTCCTATGAGGCTGTATGTTGGCTCCCTGCATTTCAACATCACGGAGGACATGCTTCGGGGGATATTCGAGCCTTTTGGAAAGATAGACAACATTCAGCTGATAATGGATCCGGAGACTGGGCGCTCAAAAGGCTATGGATTTCTAACAGTAAGTAGACCTACTTTTGAATAGTTTATTCATTTGGCTTTTGAGTGCTTGACTTCCCATTTGACTAACTTGAAGTTGTGTAAAACATAACTAAGTTCATACTTTTGAGTGCATCTCCTCATAAGTTCCCGACAGGCGCTTCACTTCTTAAGGTAAGCTGTTGGGACTACTATTCTTCCCCCAACAAACTACCCAGCTGTTCAGCCTTCTTTCACTAATCCGTCGATACTTTGTTTAACAAGTTTAAAACACATTCATGTAGTCGTGGTATTCTGTCAGCGTCAAAGAGAGTGGAGCAAATACTCGGGTAGACTGAAATGTTTGGGTCAGCCGTCAGTCGGTTGATTAATTCACAATATGTATCATTTATTTTAGTGAAAACTTTTTTTTCAACTCACCAAGTGGGAGTGGTGTAGTAGCATGTGGGTACTTACAGCTACTAACGCGATGGTTTCCAAATGTACGTAGCCTATGTTAATGGAGCTTTATGATTCATATATTAGTAGTTTCTTTTTACTCTATGTTTTTAAGTTGTTTCACTCGCCAGGACCCTTATTCTGTAAAGTTGCAATAGTTCTCGTTTCACAGCGATGGGAAAAGGTTTCGTTTCACTTGGTTTCACACTATGTCAAAAAAGCGATTCTATACTGCGAAGTGAGAACTCGAGTTTTCAAATGCACAGGTATTTGGAAAAAGTGCATCACGACTGAGCCGGCCAATGACGGCGGAGCCGGCGACAGATTGCAACCAATCAGATTGTATGTAATGGCGGATAGTAATAATGGCGATCTGTCACTTTTTGTTGTGGGCAACACCGTTGAGGGAACACCATTCATTTTGACTGAAAATAAGGGCTTCTTTATGTTGTGAAGGTAGGCTAGCCTATAGGCCTAGTCTAGGCCCTAGCGTACGTAAGGCTAGGCCTAAGCCTAGTCCTAGCTTAGTTAAGTAGAATTGAATTAACCAATACAAATACCATACAAATACTATAAACAAACAAACTTTATAGGCATGCAGCAAGGTCTACTTGATTTACTCCTAGCGGAGTAATTGCGAAGCGCGCGCGCTACAAGCGATCTAGTGGACCTTGGGCATGCAGCAATGGTAGGCCTATATAGCTCGTCCAGCAGCATTTGACGTGTTTCGTTTCCCTCAAAGGGACAATGGACCTTGTTTGTTCACACTTTCAACGCAGATAATCTTATTGTACTCCCAATACCGTCTAGCCGCCTCGCACAATAATTGGCTGCAAGGTTGTCAGTGCAAGAACTAGGACATGAAGAAGAACTAGGCCTAGGACCTCAATGAGGCCTAGCCTACCGTGTATGTAGGCCTATGTCTCGTCTTCTATCAACATATTAACATGAATATGAATCGCAATTAAACCAAAACTGACTTTTTATCTAATAAAACATTTAAAAATTACAAAATTGTGACAAAATATCAATGAATATCAAGTCAAATATCGTCCGCGGGCTAGCGCGAAAAGTTCTTCCGTATATTTTGCCGAGTGAAAAGTTTTCACAACGAAACGGAACGAAAAGTCTAAAGACGGCGTTATAGAATACCAAATCGAGTCTTCGTTTCGTTTCCCAGGGAGAAGTTCTCACTTTCTATTACAGAATAAGGGTCCTGGGGACAACAACAAATCTCGAAAGTTTCTAGGCCACTGCTTACTGATTAATTTTTGAGGAATTTTACTTTCTATCAATACGTTTTAACACGTACTCTGGACATTTTTTGTGCTTTCTAAGTTATTTCCTTTTTATTTTCAGATCGTATGGTTTTATAGTAACATTTTGGTATAAATTTTGTGCAATAGTAGTGTTAAATGATGGTATTGTTAGTTTGTTACTGATCAATTAATGAGGATGACTATTCAGATTCTTCACCAATTCAGTAGAATATGTTGATCCAGTCGATTGTATGAATACTTATCTGTATCTACATGGTTATGTGAGCTCCAACTGCCAACCCTGTTCAAAAGCATAAGAGCAAGCATAAAGTGTGTTGCATGGCTGAAAGTAGTGCTGTCCAAACTCCAGACTCCGGTTACATATTGTGCTCACAGGGAATGCATGCATGCATTAATCAATTGAAATAATCTCTGTCCGAATTGTAGCAAGTGGGGGTGTAGCCAATTATCATTATTCGATTGGAATTGGTTTATGATGATAATCGTATGATTTAATTTGATCCCCGAAATTGCACTCTTTCTGTCTGCTCAAATCATCACAATTTCAAATTCGGCACCAAATTGGCTAGTACGGAGGCATACTGTAAAGTGACCAGATCAGTAGTTTGTTCAGATTGGCAATAAGAGACCTAGACTGAAAGAGAACCACTCCTGCTTCTGTGAACACAATAATATCCATTGTGTGTTAAACCTGGATTTTTTGTTTGTCTGGGCTATTCTTGAACACTAATACTTAGGGACATACAAAAATGGTAAATAAAAACCTCCAAAAGCGGTGTTAAAAATTTGTGAAAACGGTGAATAAAAGCGGTAAATAAACCTGCAAAATACTAAAAGCGGTGTTAAATTGCGGTAAAAAAATACATAAAAAGCAGGGAAAATTGTAGGAAAGTAAAATAAAATGAGCTCTATGGTAGTAGTAATGTACGGCATGTTTTATTACAACATTGTCAACAAATGCCTACTCACAAAATAAGCTTGAAAAATGCAAAGTTCATCTACATGCATGCGGAAGTTTGGTCCACGGCCTAGGTAGGCCTAAACTTGCGCAGGGTCTAGCCTAGGGCTAAAACGGGCTTGTTCTTTCAAACATTTGTATGAGGACAAATACCTACTCACAAAATAAGCTTGAAAAATTCAAAGTTCATCCGCATGCCTGTGGATGTTTGGTCCATGGCTTAGCCTAGGCCCTAGGCCTAAACTTGCCCAGGGTCTAGCCTAGGCCTAATATTTGCACATCATTATTCGCGTCTTTTTATCGAAAACATAGAAGCCTTCACTCTTAAATTCTTGTTCACGATCAAAAATAGATAGTATCTTCGGCATTTTCAATGAAAGGATCTCTAAACAGTAAACACGACTTCACGGCCTAAACAACAAAACAAGACAGAAAGATCAGCGGCACCGGAAGTCTACTCTTGCAGTCGAACTCACCACAGATCGCACGGTTTTTCGACTTTCGATATTATTTCGATCGGTCA
This sequence comes from Isoperla grammatica, assembly GCA_945910005.1. Taxonomy (NCBI): domain Eukaryota; kingdom Metazoa; phylum Arthropoda; class Insecta; order Plecoptera; family Perlodidae; genus Isoperla; species Isoperla grammatica. The sequence goes on from OX246737.1 coordinate 134,101,241, forward strand.
CCGGAAGTCACCTCGCACAGTCGAACTCGCAGATCGCAGGGTTGAAATTTAAAAATTTTACGCGGGATGAAAATTTATTTCGTAATTACGTGAAAAATTGAGTTTTGAACCATTCTTCACGATTTTCGGTACAAAACATCGCGTTTTGCCGACAATACGTTATATTTCGCGGGAAAATTGAAAATGGGTATAATTTCGCGAAAAGTCGTGAACGTTATTTAATAGGTCCAAGTGCCATTTACCAACAACCATTGAAAAAAGTGAAATTGGATAACATTTGTAGAATTTCGTGAAAACATGCTTCACGAAAATATCATGTCCCTACTAATACTTAGTAGCCTAGTTTAATTATGCTTTACTATATTCTCTTGTTTTTTTTTTAAATCTCTTATGCCAAGATGGCTTTTTCAGCCATTCTTTTGTCTAACTTGTAGGGCCCAACTGTATGAACGTGTGATCTTTATCTTGCATGTCAACACTCGTGTTTTTGTACAGGATTGACAGTCTCACCACGACGGCCACTGTTTAAATGGACGTGAAACCAGTACGAACAAAGCTTGGTTTCTTGGAAAGAGGTCTAGGCTATTTATCATCAAACCAACTTCTATTTTTGAAAGATATACGGTTTATAGGTTTCTTTCTGTATTAGTCCTCTAAGCAGTATGTTGTGCAGTTCCACAACTCGGAGGACGCGAAGAAGGCGCTGGAACAGTTGAACGGTTTCGAGCTGGCCGGCCGTCCGATGAAGGTGGGCAACGTGACAGAGCGCTCGGACTCTGCGCAGGGACCATCGCTACTCGACAGCGACGAGCTGGACCGAACGGGCATCGACCTGGGGGCCACCGGGCGGTTGCAGCTCATGTTCAAGCTGGCAGAGGGGACTGGTGAGTACAAGCAGGACCAACAAAGTACCATGCAGAATTTTTACTTTTTAGCAAGATTCGTTATCGTGTTGAGTTTTTCCTATACAACTACTGATACCATAAAGTCGAGGCCCCTTTTACAAACTTGAAGGGAACTGATTTCTACTTTGTTGAAACAACCATTTTGTTTAAGGTGAATCAATTACTGTGCTTTGTATAACAATGTGTTAAAAGTGGGATCAACTATAGGCCTACATATAAATACCTCCCCAAATTAATTAACTAGTGATGAACGAACCTTGGTTTTATAGTTTCGAATCAATCTTGAACTTCCAAGTAAAAACAGTTCTGAAGTTCGACCTCAAACCAAACTTCTGCAACGTGGCAAGCCAATTGCAAAAGGCATATCATGAGAGCTAGTGCTAGGACCTAGGCTACAGAGCTTAACATACTACATCTCCGTTAGCTTATGGTTTTCAACAGGTTTTGTTCAAGATAAATTTAGACATTCCCTTTCAGGCAAGTCTAGGCCTTTAGAACTACACCTAACCTGAGCTTCAGACTTGTCATAGCCCAGGGCAATTAATTTCCAATACTTTCATGTCTCATATTTGTCATCTTCCATCATACTTGGAAGGTAAGCTGATGGATCTTGTCCCAACACTCCACTACTCTAGCTGATAGGCATCTGTCACTAACCTTAATGTCTGGTATATACCAGTTTTTGTTAATTATTGTTTTTGTTCCGTCTTCATAGGTCTCCAGATACCCCAGGCAGCGGCAAGTGCACTCAATCTCAACTCTGTGGGCAGTCTACCGGCCATGCATCAATCCACACCTCCCATTGCGACGCAGTGTTTCATGCTGGCCAACATGTTTGATCCGTTATCGTAAGTAATGTCGGAGCCCCGCTGCTTCTAGCAGAGTGGGCGTGGCATCAATACACTTCCATGCCTGTGTGGTCCTCGTGGTGATCAGTGTCCGCAATGAGGGCTCCCGTGGATAACCTGAATCATTTGTTTGCTCATTCATCACGGTCCTGCTACTTTTTCCAATTTTCATCCAGATGTTTCTTCTCATTTTCTTTTCATTTCATTTCTTAGCTGTATAACCACAATACAAGATAGTATGTACATTGTCAAGGTGGGTTAATTATTACGTCATAAGGTCGTATAGGCCTTCATTCATGCCAGCTGTTAGCTACCTTACGGGATTGGGTTCTGTTTGAAATTTGGGCTGGTTCACAGTGTTTATGCTCACTAATCTGTAGCTACAGCTTTTTTTTTTTAAATTTTAATTCCCCAAATGACAAATATGGGTCATTCATGTCAGCCCTCGGTAACTACCTCCAACACATTTGAACTAGGCTTGGTTTGGCCTAAAAATTGTTGAAATTCCATATTTTTAAACAATCAACTACAATTATCTTCTTTTAATTGGAGTTCCTAATTGGTAATAATTTGTGTTGCAGAGAATCAAATCCGACGTGGGATATCGAGATACGTGACGATGTGATTGAAGAATGCAACAAACATGGTGGTGTGTTACATGTGTACGTGGACAAGGCATCCCCCCAAGGCAATTGCTACGTAAAATGTCCGTCAATAGCAACCGCAGTAGCCGCCGTCAACTCGTTGCATGGCCGCTGGTTTGCAGGTGAGAGACTCGACAATCTACTCTTTGTATCATTGTAGAGCAGGCTGAAGACAGCTTACAATTGCTCAAAGATGCTGAAGTTTGGCTCAGTGGAGATTTCTGTAATTTTATTGGTTTCTTTCGTTCTATTATGATAAGGCACTCTCAGTTTCGCGAATATTACAACCCACAATTGTTTTGCTGATAAGATTTTAATTAAGGGATCATGGCAGTGTTTTAAAGTTTGAGTACTCGCTTGATAAGACAATGAGTTATGTTGATGGATGCCAATCGGTAGCAAATTTTATATTTGTCTTCAATCTGTACTCTCAACTCTCAAATATGTCGTCTTACAAAGAAGGTAACTGTTAGATCCTATCCCTACATTATACTGGACAATAATATGAAATAAAAGCAATGTTAAGTTCAGGGCAGGAGAGCCTCTTCTCTTGCTGATTGTATTAAACGTGAAGCCTTGAACTGCCTGAGAAGTTGGTGAGAGGAACTCTTTGGCTGCTGATGGTGGCTGCTGGCACAGATACTGGCCGTAGGCCTACTGCACTGGTAACGTCTAAGCACAACGTTTTTAACCAGTATTGAGTATACGCTAGAACGCATACATAATAGTAGACTCAATCTAAGCATCCATCTTTGATTGAAGGGAGAACGTATGCAACATGAACTATAGATACCGATGCATTGTCATAGTGCAGTGGAAGCACTGGGCTACTGTTAAGTACAGTGGAGCATCGATTATACGTTTTGTACTTATACGTTTTTCGTATTTATACGTGATTTCCATATGGTCCCGGCCATTTCCCATAAGAATCAATGTTAAAATAATTTAATTATACGTTATTTGGTTATACGTTATTTTCGGTTATACGCGACAGAAATTGTTCCCCCCAGACATCTTAGTAGCGATTATACGCTAATTGGTTTTATTTGTCATCCGAAATCACTTCCTGGAAGCGCAAGCTTTATCTCGTTCGGGATATGCAGCTGTGAATGCGCGAGAATGGAATGTTGTTATTGTCAAGCGGTCACCCCACCTCGCCCCCCTCCCCTGCTCCCATTCGCTACCCTTGCTCACGTCTGGCTCTTGGCAGGTAGCCCAAGCCCCGAGGCATCGTATAGCGCCAGCCCCTTACCCCTCCCACCATACTACGTTTCATGCAGATTGTTCCAAGTTTGTTGGTGTTTTTAAATTGATACTACGTGTTCATAATGGCTTGTTTTGTCGATTTGTTGTTTTATTACTATCCTCTGATTTTATAGTAACATTTCACGTATTGATCTGATCGTTTCATCAATTTGTTGATTTAAAATAATTATCCGTGCCCCCGACCTTGCCGACGTAATAGGCCTGCGGGCCGAGCGCGGGCGCTGTGTGATACATCCCTCCCGGGCGCTGAGCAGACAGCTGCCGCCAGCCCGTGATAGCGGTCTCCCGGTGACGCGCGGCCGTACAGTCGCGTCCAAAAAACACTTACGTACGGTCGCTGAAACTTGTTTCCCGCGTTGACATTTATAACCGAAAAACGATTAATCGAGGTAAATATTGATCTGGGACGGGAAAAATAAAGCGTTCGATGCTGAAAAATGGTACGGCGAGCAACGATATTTGGAATAAAATGATTTAGATATCACTTTCGGTCGGGACTATTCGAAATAAAAACGACGATTTTCACGACGCAACATGTAAAATATATATTTAGGCCTAAGCACCATTTCAACCCCCCCCCCCCTCGCTTCTACGTGCGCTAGAACACACCGTGAAGGGAATTTTTGTACTGCAGAAAGAGGAGACTGCCGAGAATCACCATCTCCACTCATTACAAACGAAAACAAATGTAATTGTAGTTATACGTTTTTTGTACTTATACGTTTTTTTCGGTTTGGCCCTTGGAAAACGTATAATCGAGGTTCCACTGTATCTACAATATTCCTGACAATGTTAGTATGCAGTATGCAGCCAAGTTAATAAACCAGGTTGACAACCAAGTTTTATACATTAGAACGCATACATAATAGTAGACTCAATCTAAGCATCCATCTTTGATTGAAGGGAGAACGTATGCAACATGAACTATAGATACCGATGCATTGTCATAGTGCAGTGGAAGCACTGGGCTACTGTTAAGTATCTACAATATTCCTGACAATGTGAGTATGCAGTATGCAGCCAAGTTAATAAAACAGGTTGACATCCAGTATACATTAGAACGCATACATAATAGTAGACTCAATCTAAGCACCCATCTTTGATTGAAGGGAGAACGTATGCAACATGAACTATAGATACCGATGCATTGTCATAGTGCAGTGGAAGCACTGGGCTACTGTTAAGTATCTACAATATTCCTGACAATGTGAGTATGCAGTATGCAGCCAAGTTAATAAAACAGGTTGACATCCAGTATACATTAGAACGCATACATAATAGTAGACTCAATCTAAGCACCCATCTTTGATTGAAGGGAGAACGTATGCAACATGAACTATAGATACCGATGCATTGTCATAGTGCAGTGGAAGCACTGGGCTACTGTTAAGTATCTACAATATTCCTGATCCAATGTTAGTATGCAGTATGCAGCCAAGTTAATAAACCAAGTTGACATCCATCTCTTATATATAACAACTAGTGTTGCCCAACGATATCGATTATTCGATTCGATATCAATATGATAGTGCCATATCGAAAATATCGCGATATCGTGGTCAAACTCAAAATATTTCCGCTATGGTCTGCAGTATGCGTTGTCACTGAGTACCTACCCCCCCCCCCCCCCCCCCCCAACCCTCAAGGATATCATTGTCAACTTGAAGTATTTCTCCCGCAGTCTGCAGTACGCGTTGCTGCAGTTTATAACTGCACATCTACCCCCCCCCCCCCCCCTTACCACACACAGATGGCCGCACGGGCCGCTAGTTCCCTTTGTTTGCGTCGAGACATTGGATCCATTCAACTATTTGTACCTGGAACCTCGAATTCTTTCCGAGAAGACTGTTGTTGTTCAGATGTTGTGTTGATACTTTTACGGCTGTCAATAGCCGATTCCGGACAGTTGACTCGTCATCACGCGACACCGCGAATTCAAGCCTTGATCGCTTTGCAGCATCCCATACTGCAGGCCACGGGCGGAAAATTTTCAAGTTGATGTTATTTTGATATCCCGGTGGGGGGGGGTTAATAGACGAGAAGGCACTAACTGCAGCAACGCGTACTGCAGGCCACGGCGAAAACACTTAAAATTGACTATGATTTCTTATGTATTGTTTTATTACCGCCGAAAAAAATCCGATATCGCGATATCGATGTTGATTTTGATACGATATCGTCGAAATGGCGCCGATATCGATGTTGAAAAAATATCGTTGGGCAACACTAATAACAACGCATACATAATAGTAGACTCAATCTAAGCACCCATCTTTGATTGAAGGGAGAACGTATGCAACATGAACTATAGATACCGATACATTGTCATAGTGCAGTGGAAGCACTGGGCTACTGTAGAAGTAACTACAAGTTACTAAACTATTTTATAGGGTTGCCGTTTGATAATCGATATATCGATCGATACGATTATTTGCCGAAACGATCGATAATCGATTCAGTCGTCCCGAATCGATTATCACTATATCGATAATTGATCGATAATTGAACCTACGTGACGACCGTGCGGGCCCGTTGGCTTATTTTTGTTGCCATATAACACCACTGTGATAATTGTGGATATTGATTTCAATTTATTTTAATGCAATATCTGAATAAATAGGCTTCTCGCGTCGTTTACAATGAATCCGTTTTTGACCACTTGCCGCGTAGTGAACAGGTTGCCGCTTTGCAAGCACTCACCTGCGGTTATCGCGGTCTCGCTTCCACTCAAGCGTCTTGCGACTAGCGCTTTCTCTCTCTCACGGCAGGCAGATAGCCGACATCGGTCGCTCAAGGTCGCCGTAACTCGTCGCGTCTCGCTCAGACACGATAGCACTTCATTGTTCTCTCTCTCTCTCTCGCTCGGCCGGCTGCATCTGTTCTCCCTAGCCGCGAGTGCCGGCCGGAATGGCTCGCGTATTTGAGGGGTTTGGGGGGGGGGGGGCTTTTGAAATGAATGAAGCTCGGTGGTGAGGGTGTGCGGTATCCTTTGATAATCTGCCTCCTATGCGAGAAATAACGTAATTTTGATCCGATTATCGATTATCGATCGATATTTTTTTAAGTCGATTATCGCAACCGATAATCGATTTTACTGTCCCGATTATCGATGCTGAAATTCATATCGAACGGCAACCCTACTATTTTAGGATATTGACTGGGTCTGCAATTAGCTATTTTTCAGTTTGAATGGAATTTTCAAGCAAATAAAGTTTGAATATTGAATAGTTATGTGCAGCAAAAAGATTCCAATAATGATCGGGAAAATAAATTAAATTTAGAAATAATAGCTTACTTAGGCCTAAGTGTTACTGGTTTTTTCGATCACTAGTGGCCTGCTTCATATTTAGGCTCTAGTACGCACACACATTTAACTAAGGCTGGGCATCGATGTAAATCGACAACATCGACATCGACGGCAAATAATCGATGTCGAATCGCGATGTCGGAATATTTTCGACATCGACATCGAAACGAAAATAATCGACATCGGTTTTTTTAAAATTGATAATTAATCAATTATTATTAAAAAGAACTTTGTCACCTGTTAAATGTAGGGATGACGACGGTTAAGCATTTCACTAACCGGTTAATTGAACCGGTTTTTAATCAGTTAATAACGGCAACAAAACTCAGTTTTCGTCTGCAACGGGAGATAACTGACCTAGACAATGCCTAGGCCTAGGCTAGGCCTTCTAGGCCTACGTGACGGCCATGCAGGCCGGTCAGCTTATTTTTGTAGTCATAAACACAATTGTGGATATTGGTTTCAATTTATTTTAACGCAATATCCGATTGTAGAGGCTTATTCAAGTCGTTTTTCATTAATCCGTTCTTGATTACTTGCTGCGTAGTGAACTGTCAACAGGCGGCCGCTTGCATTCAACTCGCTCGCGTCTATCGCGATCTCGCTTCCACTCACGCGTCCTGCGACTAGCGCTTTCTCTCTCTCTCACGGCGGCCGATAGCAGCCGACACGGCGAACTACTTCGTCGCGTCTCGCTCAGACCATTGTTCTCTCGCTCTTCCTCGTTCGGCCGCATCTGTTCTCACTTGTCGAGTGCCGGCCTGAACCAAGGGATGGCTCGCGCTTTAGTACGCGCGATCTGCAAATACTTATGGGGGGGGGGGGGGGGGGGGGTGGGCTTGAGAGTGTGCGGTATCCTTTGATACGGGTCAGTTTGGACTAAAAGCTGCCGTGGACGAATAACTATGCCGCCCTATAGTTGAAAGTTCCCATTTCTCGCGTGAATTGACAATTGATTAGTTATTTAATTAATTGACGAAAAAATCGATTAAAACCAAAAAAAATCGATGTCGAAAATCGTCACCGACATCGATTATTAATCGATTAATCGATGTCGACGCCCAGCCTTACATTTAACCCCTTGGCTTGATATTTGTTTCAGGCCGAGTGATCACAGCTGCATACGTCCCCCTAATCAACTACCACAGTCTATTCCCCGACGCGATGACGGCGTTACAACTGCTGATGCCTTCCGCTGCGAGAAGGGGCATGTGAGCACACACACACCCTGAGGATCTCATCCTCTCTCGACAATCATCCTCCATCTAGTACGCGTCTTTTGGCCGACAAAGTATTAGTTTGCTGGGGTGTTTTCTCTGTGAACTGAACACAACGGTATGCCATGATACCGTTATGTTGGATGTCCTATCGGGAAAATTTTGCGAAATAGCTAATAAATCGCCTTTCCTGTACCATTATGTTTCACCTTGGTAAACTTGCACTGTTAAACAGATTGTTACTGAGATTAGTACTACAAAATGTCACATGGAATATGTTATTTTTTCTTGCATCTTGCTCTGAGCTAATTGTGCAACAAAATGATGATCATGTTTGCACCAGGAAGCAACACCTGCCGGTCCAGCTAAGTGACGGTTTGATGACCGTTCACCACAGTCCGCCATTGCATTGCATTGGGTGATGACAACGTGCAGGGTTCTCACCGTTAATGCTTTATAGCATTGTTCAGTCTTGAGTACACAATGAAATCAACGTACTAGCATGGTAGGGATTTAGACTGAGAACTAAAATGTTAACCAAATTGATGAGTGCTGATAATGTGTATATATTGATGTAGTTTGGAACAGAGGTGTTGCCAACTTTAAGGAATAATATGTAGAATTTGGTTCATTAGATTCTATGCAATGGAAGTTTTCCGCTTCAGTGATCACAAGTAACGACGAATGTAATGAATCTAAAAGGCAAATGACTGGACGATGTTGTCTCTAAAGCATTTATATGGTTGTACAGGGCTAGACTCTTGCTACTGTGATCACAGAACATCCATGGCATGATAAGCTTAGATTACTGAACCTACGTACGTATAGTGATCTGACTCCCATCATAAGCAAGAATCATGCTTTTCCCCGTTTTGTTTTCACTTGCGGGCCTATGTTGGCGTCGTTGATATCTTGAACAATGTTGCCTTGTACCATGCAGTGTCAACATGAAGAGTCTAGATTGGTAACTGCGTACCGTAGAACCCGTTACATCTGCCATCTCCTGGTATAGGTGTAGAGCAATACGGGTAGCCACATTGTAAAATTCCACAGTGTATTAACAATTAGGTTCAAATTGTAAATGGAATATGTTAAAACTGTGTGTACATACCATCAAGCCTAACAAATAGTGTACAGTCAAATGTCATTACAACGAACTCGAAGGGACCTAAAGTTTTTTTCGTTAAAATGATTATTTCGTTAAAATGATCGGCGTTTTTTGTGTGATGGAAACTTGATTCCCAGTCCCCAAATTGGTCAAAATTGCGTCTACAAAGCTTAAAAGTCGCGTAGCGCGCGAGTAATGGCAGGTAACGCATGGCCCCTGTGTGGCCTGCAACCAGCATTACACATGTGTGTTGCGGGCAGTAGGCTCGCAGGCGGGTCCTCAAAGTGAGAACAGATGTGCCCGGCCGAACGAGAGAGAACAATAGAGTGGTATCGTGAGCGAGACGCGACGAAGTAGTTCAACTACTACAGCGACCGGCCGCCGTGAGAGAGAGAGAAAGTGCTAGGCTCAGGATGCGTAAGTGCAAGCGAGACCGCGATAGCCGCCTGTTGTCAGTTCAGTTCGTCCCTCGCTCCGTAACCTGGATCGTGATTGGTCGGCTGGGAGGGGGCTCGTCTTGCGGCGGCCAATGACCTTGCCCGACTCTCGTAGATACCTGCTAGCAGGCCAGCCGGCCCATGTAATGAGGCGATACACGGAAAAACACTAATCTACGCGACTGGGAATTCCAAATAATCTACATTTCAGAAGATAATTTCGTTGTACTAACGTGTAATAATACCAAGGGGAACCAAAATTTGTTCGTTAAAATGATCTTTTCGTAATAACGAATTTTCGTTGTAATGATAACAAATTAACATTGTGAACATAGGGATTCAGGCGGGACCACAAATAAATTTCGTTAAAACGATGATTTCGTTGTAAGGGCGTTCGTTGTAACGACTTTTGACTGTAGTAGAAAGGATGTGTAGGGCCTACTCTAATGTGTGTAACATTTGTCATCAAGGAAGTTGTCTCGATACTGACAAAGCCACAACACAGGAGAGGGCCAGTTGTCTTGTAAAGCATTAGGAAGTATGACTTCAATGTGGCCCCGACTTGGAGCAGTTGTGATTAGGACTTTTGTTTGGCATTGCGAGTCCACCTGTAGACTGCCAGTAGGGTGGGACTTGTATGTATTAGGATGAACCGTAAATGGTTTATAGTACCATGAAAATTGTGATAAGAGGGTCTGAGACAAACTCATTTGCGATGTGGACTTCATGGCCGGCCATCTTAAAAACGCTACAGTACGTACGTTCTGCGATTACCCATTATAGTCACAAGGTCTCGACTACATCTCGCGTTGTCCGAGTCTGTGATACGATACACGTCTCTTGGCTAGGGGCGGAAACTATGTGATCGTCCGAGCCTTATTACTATGGGATGTGGGTTCAAAGCCTTCACAAGGCATGGATTTTTTGTAATTGTTCTTTGTCTCCGTCGTGCCGTCTGCATTGCCATTATTGCCGCAACTCGTAGAACAAGATGTAATTGGCAAGTGTTGATAAAACACATCTTTCAATCTAAATGTTTTTATTACTTGCACAATGGAGTAAAATGCTTATTGCAAATCAAACCATTTTATCCTGCTTTCTACAGAGTGTAACGAAGACCTGATGAATGACCTTGTGGCTATGATTACATGTTGAAATGAAATACAGTAAACCCTCGTTAATACGAACATCAAGGGACCCAAAAATCGTCAGTTCGTAATATAAAAATTCGCAATATCGCAAAAACGTCGAAACTCAATAGTACCAGCCAAAATAAACGTATCTACAAACAATCAATGTTTTCCAATGGATAGTGGCGCGCGGGTATGATGTTTTGTGCGCGCATAGTAGGCGGACTAAGCGGGCACGTTGCAGTGAGCAAGCCACGCCCCTCAACAGCTGTAAGGGCTTGCGCGCGCATCCGATCGCGCCTGCGGGCGGTGGAGGGGGAAGGGAAAACCAAGCAGCAACAAAACAAGTAGCTGCCTGCGACGACGTACGCTCGGCGGACAAAAATCTTGATACCTGCGCCTACTCTGCGAGTTGAACTCTCGGACACATTATTTTGTTTGTGCGGGTTCAAAATTATTAGTTCGTATTAAACAACGAACATTATGCATTAGTACCACCCAGGGGATAAATAATTAGTTCGTATTACGTATTATGCGAAATTCGTTATATCCGTTTTATTTAACATTGAGTGTCCTATTTACGCGGGCTGGGTCTTGCTTACTATTCGTATTATCTGAGAATTCGCACTAACCGAGTTCGTTTTACCGAGGGTTTACTGTAGCTGTAATTGAGGACTTGTCCATTACCCAGAGAAAACTCGTGCAAATTTGTCCTGACCCGGCGTGTTTTGATTTACTACAAAATGTAAGACCCTGTTTTTATTACTGCAGTTTGACACGAACGAGTACAATCTACGGGAGTAACCTTGCGTTTTCATCGATCGGCATCGTATGGTATGCCTCCATTTAGCCCACACATGGAACTCTGCAAAGTATGGACGCAAGCTAAAATTCGAACTAGCGTCGCAATCCAGTGTGGTTATGACCAAAATTGCCGTCGTAGTGTGATAGTAATAAATATGGGATCTTAACATGGCTATGTAATTGATGCCAACTGCTATATTTTATCTGCTGGTTAGTTATTCTACAAGGCAGTTCCAACATTTAATAATAAAATTGATCCGTTTTATATAATTGGAAGTGATATAGGGGTTCTGTTGATAGTTGGTGATTGTGTTCAGTAACAAGAGGTATTGCATAATTATTAATACTTTTAATGATTGTACAATATAGGTCATGTACCTGCTCTTGACATATGTGTTAATATTATCTTTTGTACATACTACCTGCAAAATACCTACTAGTATAGTATTATAAAATTATGATATTTTTTCTTGAAATAAACTGTTTTGAATCTAATAGAAACGTGTCTTGTGATTGACTGATTGTTAATTATTGTTCCACTACTGCTGCTAACATTCAGAGCCTGTTCCAACTTCTCTATATTGGCTTAATTTGCTGCCTAACACAACAAATTAACAATTGTTGTAATTAATTGTTACTAATTTTTGTGTTAGTCTACTTGGAAGCAAGTAGACTAAAAACGTAGAGTTGAGATACGCCCTCATACCGATCATTTCTGTTCAATTTCATAAGTTACAATTCTTAATTAATTAGGAAATTACACTTAAGTTTTATAATATTATGAGATGTGTTTTTAGTTTTATATTAGTAAATTTTTAATTAATTTATAATTTGGTTTCTAATTTGGATTTTATTTCCAGCATTTGAATGGACTGACCTATCCAGGAATCTAAAGCTAACTCACATTGATTACATAGGCTAATTATGAATGGCAACCATATACTTGGTCTACACGCACGTTGATTATCCTCGAAGAAGATAATCAACGTTGGACATGATTCCCGTGAACGTCCACACGGATCAATTTAACGACAATTGTGTCACCTAGCGGAAGAATTTCAAAATAGCTTTAACTTTGTTTATGTGTTGTTTGTTGTAACGTTTCAGTGTCTTGCGCCACTTTTTTCTTTTTTTATATATTAAAATCAATAAAGCCACGAAAATAATGAAGATGAAACGCCGCAACAACACGTTTTAAGTACGTTTTATAGCTATGTTTTATAGGTTAGGTTACCTTTACTGCACAAAATATATGCACTGCCACCTTTCGTCAAAGAAATGCACATGTTTAGTTGGCAGCGCTTCAATTATTTGGGGGTCTTGAGACAAATCATCTGCCTCGGCAATGATTGGCGAAACTGCACGTCCACACGCGAAGATAATTGGAGACTCGAATGATTGGAGCGAATAATCCACGCGTGTAGACATAGGACTAGAATCTTTAATTTGACATTCTACTTATGCATGTATCCTACTCTCACATATCATGATGGCAAGTGAGGTAAATAACATTTAAACTTGGTGATCTGCAAACACTCTTAGTTTAGAATTATCATTGGAAATAGAATTGACCCCATCAAGATACTACTGAAATATCCCCACAGAAAATTGGATCCTGTAAATGAGTGAGTAGGCCTACACAAAATAATATAGGCCTACTGTATTTACCTGAATTTAAGACTATAATTATTTCCATTTTTGATAGTTAAAATATCGTGGGTTGTCTTAAATTCGTGTATTAAGATTATGAATATAAACATGATTCTTTCCCATTTTAAATTCTTGAAAATAGAGTCGTCTTCTGTTCCGGTAAATACGGTACATAGGTTCATAGAAACCTTAAACTGCAGTCAACAAACAAAGCTATATTTCTTTGAAAATGGATTAAAATACCTACCTACAATGGTGCCCACCACTATTACTGTTGGACTGAGAGGCAATATATTTATTTGTTTAGTGTTGCACCATATTGACTTGGGCTTGGCTGTAACCCTTGGGTAAAGTTTCCCAAATCACTAGGTGGACGTTTATTTATTTATTTATTTATTTATTTATTTATTTATTTATTTATTTATTTATTTATTTATTTATTTATTTATTTATTTATTTTACTATATTTGTATACCTAACTTAAATATTTTATTTATTATTATTCTCATTTCTGGTATTTTTTATTTTTACTTTTATTGTAGGCTGTGGATATTCGTACGGTCAGCCGTAATAATAGTGCAAAATTATTCGTACGGTCAATGATTTGATTGGATGGAGGCGCGCCGTAACAATATTGTAAAATTAATCGTACGGTCACTGAAAACTGTACGGCCAGGCGTAATAATATGGTAGGGCCTACCAGATTATCAACCGGTCGTGATTAAAATAGTGTATACAGAGATATTCATAAAGTCACTGATGTAAACGATGTACGTGATCATTGTTAAGAAGGTTGGATATTCTAAGCTGTCACCATCGTAATAATTAGAGGCCATCTTTTCTTCAAGGACGTGAGCCCGAGCCATTGGGTTTGCAAACCCAATGCCCAAGCTGATCGGCTGCTATTGTGGTTCAAGGTAAACACTCTCCCTAACCTGTAATGCAAAAGCCCCTTATAGCGAGCTTAGGCGCTTTAGGGGCTGGTATCCCCTAAATATATCTCAAATATATCAATATCAATAAAAACCTTCAACCTTTTGAACGTCTTGAACTAAAAGCCACGAATTTATCCAAGGATTCATACTGACAGTCGAACTGGTTTTAGGGTGTTTTTATATACTTACGTACGCCATATTGCCATATTTAACGTTATTTACATGTCAAGACGATGTATTTTATAAATGCCGATCAGCTGTTCGCAAGAAATACCGCAAAGGGAATTGAGTTTAGACCTATAGCAATTGGGTTTGAATTTCAAACCCAATGCCTATAGATGGCTCAAATATGGAAATTGTCATCATTTGGTCAAGGAGTGTATTTTTAATTTGAATACTTAACCGAACCATTCAAACTAAAAATACACCCCTGGATTTGGCTAATTGCTCAAAAAATTTACTCGGATTGCTTAAACGATCGCCTTCTTGCAACGCCATGATGCTACCTCTCTCGAAAGTAGTCGTCGAATGGCGCGACGCGGCGAGGCTGCACAGCTGGAGCCCGATTCTCTAAATCTGTGGTAAATTTCTCACCGGTTTCTGACGTTACGGAAGGCGAATGGATGGCTGGGATTGGGTCACAGCCAAAGATAGTAAGATATACCCTTCTCATAACGACCAAAACCGATGATCACCTTATCCCGACAGGGTATATCTTACTATCTTTGATCAAGGCCCTGTTGTCGCAGTGATACCGACGCTCAGGGTTGCCAGATGTTCAGTAGAAGAGCGCGCCAGTGGCTCGTTTCAAAAACGCCCAAAAGCGCCAATACATATATTGCATTTTTGATACACGGAAATATAAGCCTAAACCCTACAGTGACTATTACCGGCGTAGTTTCGTAAATGAACGGTGCGACTTTTGAACACTTTTTACTGCCAGACAAAACTCGCATTGTCCGTCTTTAAATCTATAGTCTGCAAAATCTATTAGGCCTACATGATTTGGCTGTCGTGAACGTCGCCCACCAGCTAGCGTGCGAAGTTGATTTACACAATTTGGTTTTGGATGCGCGTATGCACAGTATAGAAACAGTTCGTTAAGCATTAATTTAGCATTTGGAAGCTATTACATTACATTGTACACACATAACATGAAAAAATAAAGTTGTAAAGACGTATCATTATAGCACAATGAAATGTCCAATTATTATACTTACTTATAATTAAAAAGACAAAGGGAATGTGAGTTGTGGCAGATTTAAAGGAAAAGATTATGTAATACACACCTTAAATCATGCGTATTTATTGAACATATTGCATGCATACTGCATACGGCTATTAATAAGAATATTGACATATTAATTAAATTTGAAACCATTTATCACGTAAATATCGTAACAATACCATAGGCACAAACAGTACAAAATGCTTGCCCTTCGTGAGGACCTGTCGTTACTGGTTTTAGCCATCCTTACAAACATCAACACAAAATAAATAACTATAACCTATAATATGCTCTATGCTAGGCATGCCTATAAACCATAAATTAAAAAAAAAAAAAAAAACTTGAGATGGGAAAATGTGAACTAAGCCTACCTTTGAATTCCGGTAAATCCTCCCAATCTCTTTTATACTTTTTGGTGTATTTTCCGAATTTTCCCATTGTCAAGTCAAGTTGACACGTTTTATAGGTTAATGGGTAATCCCCAGCCCCGGGTAATCCCCTCTTCTTCAGTCAGTTCTTCTTTCATTTTAGTGTACAAAAACGCATGTCGTAGGTAAGACGGGCGGGGCTTGCGCAGAGTGTGCAGGGGCCGCATACCCACATATTATATTTTTAAGCACCTCATGATAGATTTACATGCATTTATTATATTTAATTATTTTGGCGTATTTTTATTTTTATTATTTGGCGGTTGACAGTTTTACCAGCCTAAAAACCGCCAGTACAAGTAGGGATAGAGCCCAATTGGCGCCAAGAGCGAAATGATAATTTTACCCGCCAATAGTTTGAGTCGAGTAGCCCAATCGGCGGTAAACCGCCCAATCTGGCAACCCTGCCGACGCTCGCCGTTTAGCGCTTAATTCGCGAAATTAAAGATGGCGGCCCTGACCGTACCACTAGTGCAACATTATTTGTACGGCTGACCGTACGATTATCCACTCCGTTTATTGTATGTTGCTTTGTACTTTTTCAATTGTTCCCCATATGGCAGTGTTTTTAACATCAGGGAGAAAAATGCCCACTTAAGTAAATCTTGGGGGGAAAGCCGAGTCTCTGCCAACGGGCAAGTCGATTCCAGCCGCTGAAGAGGAGTAAAGGTCGGTGCACAATCGCCCGGTAACGATAACTGTAACGATAACGATAACGGGAATAAACTTCGATTCCATGTTAAACTACGATACGATGCACAATCAGAGCTTCCCGTTACCGGGCCTGGTAACGGGAACGGGAAGTTCGCCAAGTTTTAACTTAACGTTACCGTTCCCGTCTGTACGTTACCGGGACCAATCAGAATTAAGCGTCCACGGCCTGTTAAAAAAATTAGCAAATAGCCGAGCGTCTGCTTAACGGGCAATTGTGCATCGAATACCTTCCCGTTACCGTTTTATCGTTATCGTTATAGTTACAGTTATCGTTACCGGGCAATTGTGCACCGACCTTAACAGTAACAGTATAATTTCTGATTGTATATACTTTCTTCTTTCTTTCTATATCTCTTGCATACCAGTGCAAGAGTACAGTATTGTCGAGTCACACGATAATGGTCATTAACACCTCAAGGCATATAGTAACTTTAAAAGTGCTCTTGTT
Organism: Isoperla grammatica; assembly: GCA_945910005.1. Classification (NCBI taxonomy): domain Eukaryota; kingdom Metazoa; phylum Arthropoda; class Insecta; order Plecoptera; family Perlodidae; genus Isoperla; species Isoperla grammatica. The sequence continues at coordinate 134,118,310 of OX246737.1, forward strand.
GGTAAATAAAGCAAAACTTCCTCGGAACATCGAGCCCTACAGGCATGCCTGGTACTCTCGAGCAGTTGTATTAGGTTGTCCCCATATGAATGATAGTTCGTGGGTTTTCAGGGTCGATTTCCTATCAAACAAGTCACGTTACCGAAGAACACATCGTTTTCTATGAAGTTTTATTAATGGGCTGAACTTTTATTTAGAAATCCTGTGTGGAATACGCATTTTGGCGCCTACCGATTTGATCAGGAGCTATACCAGTGTTGCCATGTTTCCAATATGAATGCAAATAAAAGAATGACATATTATAAAATTAAAATCTTCAGATCGAGTCTTAAAACTTAAATAAATTGTATAAGTATGGTTTTGGTAGTAGCTACTTAAAATAACATTTTCTATAATGAGATAATTCATTCTAAAAATATCTCAAATTCAACCTTCAATTTTGTTAAGTTGTCAAAAAATAACTTGAATACAATCTGAAGTTCCATTTCCGGTTTCCGCTCTTCCTGTCCTGCGGCTACTGCCATTTTTGTTCAATTTGTACCGTTCGACTCGACGTGAACTTCGTATTGGCCTAGATCGCACACGCAGCAACTTTTTGGCATTTTGTGTTTTACTAATTAGTTGTGTATGAGTGGTTGACAGCAAGACTCAACGAAAGGTAACGCTTCCCTCTTTATTCTGAAGATAATGTTAAAAATAAGTTCGAACTTCGAAACAGCTGAATTTAAGTGGGGCCCTGTAAAAAAAGTCCATTTCATATATTACCTAGGCTGGATTCAGTAACATAACAACTTTCTCATCGCGCAGGCCTAGGCTAGGCCAACGTAGCCGTAGGGCTGCAATCTGCACGACTAGAAAGTTGATACGTGATTGATGGCAATTGACATATTTTCGTTTGTTTTAATATGAAGCATGCCTAGGCCGTAGCATGGCCTTAGGGCCGAGGCCTAGGCCTAGGCTAGGCCTGTCCTAGGCCTACAAACATCTTATTCTGACAGATGGAATCAAATAGGGCGTAGGGCCTATGCCTACGTGTACGCTAGGCCTAACCTAGGCCTATCACATCTAATTTAGTCTTAACAAGGACTAGGCCTATATGCCTAGGCCTAGGCTATGCTACGCTAGGCCTAGCCTAGGCTAAGCTAGGCCTAGCCTAGGCTAAGCTAGGCCTAGGCTACGCTAGCCTAGGCCTACTAGGCTACGCTAGGCCTAGGACCTAGGCCAAGATATTAAATTAATTTAGGTAGCCTAGGGCCTACAAAAGGAAGAGTTGTTTGGTAGGTTGGATGTGAGAAAATAGCCTAGGCCTACTCCTTTCTGGACAGGACAATATTCGAATAGAATTACATGACAGGAACAGGGGGGGTAGGGCCTATGGTAGGCCTAAATGTCGAGGGATTGATGGAAAACAGAAAGAAGAACCGTGCCCGAAAATGGGTACACGTATGTTTTGTGCGGGCATGTTACACGCATTTACATGACTCAGCCCTTTTTAGTCGTATGGTTTAGTTGTAGTCATAAACAGCAGAATATAATGTGTAAGGGACACATGAACACTGTGGTTACGAGGTTTAGTTGTAGTCATAAACAACAGAATATAATGTGTAAGGGACATGAACCCTGGTTACAAGGTTTAGTCGATTGAATTTGTCGTAGTGGTTGTCACAAGAAAGACGAAATTGTTTGAAAAACAAAACATGGTCGCATGGTTATTTTTAGAATCAAGGCTCGTTCTATTGTGAAAACCAAAACATATATAGCCCTAGTATATGTAGCCTAGTAATCTGTAGGCCTACATATACTACTAAAATTGACACTGGAAGTGACTGCTAAGCTCATTTTAGTGGCATATACGAGTACTTCTCTTGTAGCTACATTCCAAAGTTTAAGTGATTTATGATATATACCGGTACAACTGCTAAGCTGCGCGGACTGGCTAGGGATGCCAGGATGCGATCGCATCCCGGGCCCCTGAACAAATCCGGGCCCTTTGGCAGTCCGGGCCCCCGGGCTGCTACCAGAAAGTTTCTATGATGTAAATTGTAAATACTGTACTTCTCTGTATATTGCTAAAACAAATCTTAACTCCACTCTATAAGTATTATTTTGAAATTATAATTGAATTTATTGTAAATATTCAATGTAATTAATTGAATATAATGGCAATTATTTTGCTACTAGGAGAGTAGTAGGGTGCCTCCATTAACCGCACCCTAAAATCGTATTTTAGGCAATAAAATTCAATGCAACCCCAAAAAATGTTAGGCCTACGCCTTCGGCGTATTTGCCACCGGCGGCTGGAGCTTTGCCCCAGGCCCCACTTGCGCCACGCCACCTCTTGCGGACCCCCCCCCCCCCCCCCCCCTAAACCCAGCATCGCAGGCTTTTATCCCAGTCCGCCCAGTCGCGCGTGTCGTAGAGGGAAACGGGGCTTTTTCTGGCATCACACAGACACCCTCATAGCCTCACTGGACTGCCATTCAACACTAGTAGCGGTCTTCGGATCCATTTTTAATTGCATTTTACAGCTAAACCGTGCATCGTAGAGTGAAACGGGGCTTATTCAGGCATCACACAGGCACCCTCACTAGACCCCCATGCAACACAAGTGGCTGCCTTGGGATCAATTTTTGATTGCATTTTACAGCTAAACCATGCATCGTAGAGGGAAACGGGGATTAATAATAATAATAATAATAATAATATTTATTCACCATTTGACTTGTACAAGATACAAATATTGGTTTCTGGCATCACACATTCTGGCATCACACAGGCACCCTCACTAGACTCCCATGCAACACAAGTGGCTGCCTTGGGATCAATTTTTGATTGCATTTTACAGCTAAACCATGCATCGTAGAGGGAAACGGGGATTATTCTGGCATCACACAGGCATCCTCACTAGACTCCCATACAACACTAGTGGCTGCATTGGGATTAATTTTTAGTTGCATTAAACAGCTAAGCCGTGCATCGTAGAGGGAAACGGGGCTTATTCTGGCATCACACAGACACCCTTACTAGACTCCCATACAGCACTAGTGTCTGCCTTGGGATCCATTTTTAATTTCATTTTACAGCTAAATCGTGCATCGTAGAGTGAAACGGAGCTTATTCTGGCATCACACAGGCACCCTCACTAGACTCCCATACAACACTAGTGTCTGCCTTGGGATCCATTTTTAATTGCATCTTACAGCTAAACCGTGCATCGTAGAGCGAAACGGGGCTTATTCTGGCATCACACAGGCACCCCTAACCCTTCCATCACAAGTGGCTGGCTGCCTTGGGATCAATTTTTGATTGCATTTTACAGCTAAACCGTGCATCATAGAGGGAAACGGGGCTTATTGTGGCATCACACAGGCACCCTCACTAGACTCCCATACAACACTTGTGACTGCATTGGGATCAATTTATAATTGCATTTTACAGCTAAACCGTGCATCGTAGGCAGGCGCGGACTGGCTAGGGATGTCGGGATGCGATCGCATCCCGGGCCCCTGGGCTGCTACCAGAAAGTTCCTATGATGTAAATACTTCTCTGTATATTGCTAAAAAAGTCTTAACCCCAGTCTATAAGTATTATTTTCAAATTACCGGTATATTTGAATTTATTGTAATATTTATTGTAAATATTCAATGTAATTAATTGAATTGAATGCGAACTATTTTGCTACTGGTAGGGTGGCCTCTGTTAATCGCGCCCTAAAATCGTGTTTTAGGCCATAAAATTCAATGCAACCCCAAAAAATTTTTGGCGCCTTGGGCGTATTTGCCTCCTGGGGCTGGGGCTTTGCCCCAGACCCCAGCTGCGCCACTTCAGGCGGGCCCCCCCCGAAACCCAGGACCCCAAGCCTTTTTATCCCAGTCCGCCCCTGCTGCTAAGGATGCATAATTCTTGGTAATTGGAAGAAAATATATTGTGCCCGTCATGTGCGCCTATCATTGAATTATTGTATTAAATTTACAGGTTTCATAATGGCTACAACAATGGGTATTCTTCAAAATGCAAAAACACCAAAAAAAGGGCGAGTTGAAACCTGGGAAGCCCTGGAGAAGACAATGTCCAGGCTAGAGTTTACAGCAACCTCGTTAAACAACGGCAACTTTGACGACATACTCCTCCTGAATTTGACTGTACTGGCGAATTCTCTACCCAACTATGCTCCTATGATTGAAGAAGCTTATCAAGGTTAGTCTTAGTTCTGGTCATCTCTAATCTTATTAGTTTAGTAGGCCTACCTACAGTCATATACAAGTGTTTTTATTTTTGGAGTGGCTATTTGCACCCAAGTTGGGTGAGCGCAACATTTAAAATGCTATTTGCACCCAAGTTGTTTTCACCCAAGTTGGGTGTGTCAAACACTTAAAATGCTTTTTGCACCCATGTTGTTTTCACCCTAGTTGGGTGTGTTCAACAATTAAAATGCTATTTGCACCCATGTTGTGTCGACACTTAAAATGCTATTTGCACCCATGTTGTTTTCACCCAAGTTGGGTGAGCCATGTGCCCAACATTTAAATGCTATTTGCGCCTAAGTGAACCCAAGTTCTATGCATTGCAAATATTATTTTAAGTTTTTTTTTCTCCCATTTTTATTTTCTCCCAAATTTCATTTTTTTTTTTAAGTGTATTCTTAAAACATCTTTGTATTCCATAATTCCAAAATATGCTACAACTTTCTGTGTTCTGACAACGACTATTTAGCAATAGGGAGTGAACAGTATTCATTTGAGCATAACAGAGATGAGAGTTATGTATCTTACTACTGTATTACCAGCTAGACTTGCGGCTGTGTCGGATCTCGCTGGGCGTTTTTCTGGCCAGCATTCAAAATGTGTCCTCTCAAAGCCAAGCCTACAGTCACCCAGTTAACACCCAAGAATCTGGTTGTCATGCATGTTAACCCCATCTTCCTTAAACTCTGCCGCGCGCTTTGTAACACTAACCTTGAGTTTTGGCATTTTCAACCTTCATGCAAAGCACCCCTAGCACTATTGCAGCCGTTACTCCTGGTGGGGCTGGCCTCAGTGTTTGAGGTAGGGTTGCCACCTTTTAAAAATTCCACTCCTGGACAAAGAAGTGGAAATGGAATATGAAGTGACTCTTGAGTCTCAAAAAAATTTCACCTTTATTGGTATGTATTTTACTAATCACATAAATTCATGGAGCCAGGCTATTGTCAGGAGGAAAAGTTTAAGCTGGATATACTTTGAGGAATTTGGGAATACTGTATGTAATAATGGCCAATAGTCTTGTAAATTGTAATGTAGTTACGTTTGTACTTATTTGTTACAGATTTTATCATTGTGTAGGCCTACGTTATGATGGAATTGGCTCGAACAAGTAGGTATAGGTGAGAACTCTACTAAAGAAACAGCTGATTATGATTCCAGTCCCGTTGGATCGAGCGTTCAAGATCTTCCGCGACGCGTGCCGAGACGAACGCCTCAGTCCGTTGTGCCGTGTGAACCTGATGGCGCTGATCGAGAGGCGCGCCATGCACTGGCAGAAGACAGATGCCTTCGACAACTATTACAAGAACAAGATTCAATCCCCCGAGGTAGGAACTAGATCCACTGTGGGCTCATGAGAATTTGTTGAAAGCATTTTCAGTAAATTGGCTCTTTGAAGCATTGATTTAGGCTGGTGACAAGGCCTAATTGCACTATGTCATATTTTCTTCTCTTGTGTGGTGGCCATTAAACGCGACGTGTTCCACTTCTAGGCCGAGTCGCCGCCCGTTCGCGTGGACCAGTTCCAGGGCTCGCACTCGACCCTTCCGGCCATGCTGTCGCCCACCGTCCCTCTGTTGGGTCCGGGGGAGCAGATCAAGTCGTCCGGCCGGTTCCCGCAGCCGACCAGGATCCCCGGCAAGAACTACTTCAAGGACGAAGTGGTCATCAACAACTCGGACTCCGGCAAAGGTAGAACGAGCGTCATTCGATTCGGTAGTCACGTCTCCATAACTAGTGGGAAGTGTGAGGAATAAAATTCGTCGGGATGGGAATGTGACGTGTGGATGTTTAAATGGGAGAGGGATTTAAATGCTGACAATTCCTGCATGACAAATACACTTTTACCTGGTGTATTTATAAGAATTCGGCCGGTCGAGATTGTGCAATACAGTTTGCCTACAGTTCAGCAGCCCCAGCTAGAAAATAGCATCTAGGCTAAACTTATTAAAATTTAATTTTACATCAAAATATGGAGTAAAAATGGCATCATTGCTTAGCTCCTACCCTTATTTGGGGATAACCTTCTGTTACCACATCTATTCTGTATTTATTATAATGTAGTTGATGTTTGTAAATGTAGGCTATATCTTACATTTTGTAGGGAATACATACAAGACAGCCCTAAGATAGACTGTGTCAGATCAATTCGTGGCCTGTATATTTATTATATTTTATAAAACATTTCATTCCTGGAGTGAAAGATTTGTACCCTAGCCAGAATATCCTGGTGTCAGCACGATCACTGAAGTGTAACCTTTGTTTAGTGATGGGCATCAAGGGTCGCAGGGTGCACATGATTGAAGAGCTTAGTGAAACCATCATTTCGTTTCAGCGAGGTAAAAGTTTCTGTTCGTGACTGGCTGGACTGAATTAACATTTTGAGCTGTGGGGGTGTTGCATGACTAACCTCACTTAATTTGTCTTGTAGGCCTAACCTAGTCACCACTGCAGTTTTTTTTAATACACAACTTTGAAGTTTTTTGGTAAAACAAGCTGTCTGCTACCCCTGGTTGCGTTCCGTTACATGCTGGATGTACTGATCCAGTGCGCCAGCTTACTGGATGCATTCCGAAACATGCTGCCAGCGACTACTGACACTGAGCGATCCATTACTTGCTATCCCAGCATCTCCAGTGCACTGGAAGTACTGGCCCTTTTTCACGCAGTAGCCCCAGTAAAACTTGGAACTGTCATGGCGTCACACCAAACTATAACATACCAGTGGCACGAAATATCGCTGGTTTGTCCAGAAACAAACGAAGTAGTGAAATTAGTAGTGAACGACAATGAAAAGGAGCGTCTGGAGAAAGGTAAGAATGTTTTGTATACCTATGCTATTGGACGTATATTTCTCTTGGCAGGGTGCAATTAGTGTAGGCATAGGCTGACAATTATAGCTTACGACTATTTTCGCGCCGTCTTCCATACTGTGCTCAGTGCTCTGCAGGTGAATGCTCGTCCCGTTTCTTAAGCCTACTGGCTCACGCCGGGGCTCACTGGGTCCCAGCAGTCCCAGCATGTAACAGAACGCAACCCCGATTTGCAAACTAACAGTGGGCCTTATGCATTCCATCAAGTGCATTTTTGTGCATACAGACAGTAGTACTGTATCATATTTAAGCGTAACAAATAGTAAAGCGTACACTATGCTGTTGCTTGACATGTGTTGTTATTCATTAACACTCATGATAATCCACTCAGTGACTACTATACAAAACTAATATGCAAGTAACTGGTTTTGAAAACCACCAGTTTCCTTTGCCAATCAACACACCTCCATTACATACCAATTGCGCTCTTACTCCTTTCACGTTCGGAATACTGAATGAGTGATTGTCAATGCAGAAAACTTAAGCTATTGCTGTAATGCTGCATATTAGAATATGTATCTGTAGTTAAGTCTTCTTCGGGCCCAGCTAGAATTGGAAGTGCGATTTTAATCAGTTTCTAATTTTGATGATGGTGTATTTCAGTTACTCCAGGCGTAAAGGAACGTCTCGTGCAGATAACTGGCCCAAATGAAACACGCATCACGTAAGTCATGTTTACTATTTAATGTAGTGGCCCCCTGCAGTGTGTAGTATGGTAGTACCCATATCCAAGTATTATTACTTCTGTAGATAGATAAAAGGTTCCAGTTACTATAGGCCTACTGCATTTTCCAAAGAGTTATCAAGTACATGTTCAAGTTTCAATACGGGCATTTTTATTAATTTTTTCACCATAGGGCCTTCCAATAAGGGTGCAGGTTACTTGAGCCAAGGGGGTTGGCGGGTGTTTGGTCTCTTGCAAGATTTCTGTCCGAATGTATTAGAAAATGAAACAATCGCGGCATGATGACAGTAATGTTTGGTTTTGTTTTGTAGTGAAGCAATTCATCTGATGGGAGATACGATCCGGCGTAACGCCTCTCCGGTCCCGTTCCGTGTGGATCAGCCCGATCTGGGCTCCAGTTCCAGCGTCAACAGCTCCGCCTCTGAGGAGAGCAATCGCATCCAGACAGGTTGGTACAGTTGGTTCACTTGACTTGCGCTCGGGCAAAACCTAATCTCTACCGGTACAGTTGGTTCACTTGACTTGCGCTCGGGTAAAAACTAAACCCTACCGGTAGAGTTGGTTCACTTGACTTGAGCTCGGGCAAAACGTAATCTCTACCGGTAGAGTTGGTTCACTTGACTTGAGCTCGGGCAAAACGTAATCTCTACCGGTAGAGTTGGTCCACTTGACTTGAGCTCGGGCAAAACGTAATCTCTACCGGAAGTTGTCAGTATTGTTGGGGAGTACCTTTGATGTTAATGTAATAAAATACCTGATTCAAATACTTGTATGATTTCTTTGGTTTACCTGTTCGAGCTACACATTTATTTGAGTGGCTAAAATATATGATATTTGGCACAGTACACCCCTAGTGGATGGCTATAAATGCTTGTCATTGGCACTATGGTAAAAAGTGGAATGCCTACTAGTTTTGCAGTTCATCAAGACTACAAGTGATATGTTGGTCAATCTATACTTGTCACGAAAATGTATTTCCTTGGAGATGTAGCGATTATCCTGTGCCAATGATGTTTGGTGGTGGAACTCAAGTGGGGGTGGTGTTTGATCGCAGGACATCCTCAGTCGAACCATCGCCTGCAACACAGCTTCTCCACCAACGATGCTTCACCGGAATACAAACACACCGTCACAGTCGGTCCGCACACTATCAAGCTCACGGGGACCAACTATGACCTCGTTTCAGTAAGTTCAACTGCAAACTGAACATTCTGCTTCAATTTCTTTATAGAAAAAATAGCCTACGGCTTGCAGTATGTGCTTTATTTGCAAAGCCAATTCTTCTTTTACCCCATATATCTTCGTGTGAACACTAAAAAATATCAAGGCAATTTATAACATTAAATACAGAATCCTTGTAAAGGAATAAAATTGATCCCTTTTCAAACTTACCTTAAACATAACAAGAATGAAGTAATCATGGTTGAAAGTTAAAAGTTCCATTGAAAGTTCTGTGTTGTACTTCATGTATGGTTGACAAACACAATCTTTGTTAAATAGGAAAGCAAGATTATTCTTGAGCGCCACTTCGGAGACCGCAACATGAACAATCGGTTGGATGATGTTTTCTTCCATGACGATGAATTTATACAGGCTGAAGATACCAATAAGGTAGGTATTGGAAGAAGTAGCTACTGACTGCTCATTGATTGATTGATTGATTGATTGATTGATGGATTGGGATGCTTTCTGTATTGATGCATTATGAATTGTTATAAAAACATCTATCAAAATCGTCTGAAAAAATATTGGAATAATACTGTAAGCATCTATTTTCCTGAATAGCTTGCGTTCAGTTACCGCCGCTGGTGGGGAATTGTTGGGCATTTTATGAATGCTTGTTTTCTCTCCTTTTTACATTCTCATTTGTACCACTGTGATTTCATAATCTTGACGTCGACTGCAGAACTTAAAATTGTACACTTGTCTCAATATGACACTTGTACGATATATCAGTATGTAGCTAAGACAAAAATAATAATATTGTAGCTTGAGAAGTAAACGTGTTGACTGCCCGCAAGAGGTGAGGCAGTCTGTGGTGCGGCAGCCGTTGTTCCCGGAGGCTGCTCTGTGTTGTAGCTTGAGAAGTAAACGTGTTGCCATATAGTTGTGTGACTGCCCGCAGGAGGTGAGGCAGGCGGTGGTGCGGCAGCCGTTGTTCCCGGAGGCTGCGCTGTGTTGTAGCTTGAGAAGTAAACGTGTTGCCATATAGTTGTGTGACTGCCCACAGGAGGTGAGGCAGGCGGTGGTGCGGCAGCCGTTGTTCCCGGAGGCTCCGCGGGCTGCGTTTGAACAGGTGGAGGCGTCGGGCAGGCCAGCCGACCTCAGCGCTCGCAACCGCCGGGCGTTCTTTGGCCAGACCAACGTCGAGAAGGAGAAGAACGCTGCTCAAGGTAGACGCTCGGCATTCGGGTCACTGTTGACGCGGCATGGTAGGCTCGGTCCAAGCCTCGTAGCGATCACTTCACAATCTAGCATTTGCATTTGCTGGCATTTGGTCTTTGGCAACAAAGGAAGTAGTCAATAGTGGTGGCATTCCACTGATCGAATTGGACCATCAACTTACTGATTTACATCCCAGCTCATTTTCGGCAACAACTCATCTTTTTATCTTATTTTTAGTGAGTATGCCCTAGATAAATGGATGTAGGCTGTATCTAACAGGAAATGAATACCTTACGGTCTTTGTTGTGATGTTTGCTCAGCATGCATGTAATAAAAAATAAAAACAAGGACATTTAGTAAGGTTGGACCTATATGTAAATAAACAGTATAAGCCAACTATGTTCTCTGAACATTACAATGAATTCTAATTTTTGGTCAGAACAAAGGCGCAATGAACATTCAATACTTTGTTCTAAAATTCTCTTCTTAGATATAGGCCTGTATTCACAAGAGGTTCAAAGTTATTAGAGTTGACAAGAAAAAGTCTTGGGACCTCTTATGAATCTGGGTCCAGTGCCAGTTGATTGGCCCTACCTTGTCAATCATTGCCTACTTCTTGATGCTGCAAAATCAAATAATATCTATTTCACTCTAAAAAGTCAGCACGAATTTGAATTTACAAAAGATATGGAATATTACTAAATTATAAGTACCTTATCTGGGAATAACCAAAACTTGTCTATCCATTGAAACTGGTACAATCTGTAAAAATTAAAAATGCTAATGTGCTAATTGTGCTCTGAGCCCCAATATCAATTTGAAAGTGACAAAGTTCTTGCTCCAAAGTAATGCACAAATATTGTTGATGGTAAAGGAATTTTCATTACCCTCATGGAGTGTAATGTTGTTTCAGCTCCGAAGAAGTACCTCCGCTATTCCCGCGACATGATGTACACGCTGGCCTCTTCCAAGCTGTCGACGGTTGAGCCCGACAACTGGGAGGCCGTCTGTCCGTCAGCGCTGATCAAGGTATACGCCTCGTATGCTCACCTCGCCCCCCAGGGCAGACCCCACCTGCAGGAGGGGTTTGAGGAGTACCAGAGTACGCTGAGACCCAAGACCTCCTCTCCACGTAGGGTCTCCTTCGACCTGGAGCCCAACGAGAGGCGTCACTCGGACGACAACCCCTTGGAACCGCTCCGTTCGCGCTCCCTCACCCCCTCGTCCCCGGTGGAAGAGACCCCCTCCCCCCCTGCCGTCACCACCATACCCTTCCGCCCCAACTTCAAGTTCACCAAGAAGAGTTCGTTGCCCGATATGAGCCCGGCGGGGGCCACCTCCCCCACCTCTCCCTCCCCCTCCAACCCCTTCTTCCGGTCCCATTCGACCCCCGGACCCTCCGACCTTGGGGAGGATCTCCCGACCGACGGCAAAGCCAAGCAGACCAAGTCCTTCCGACCGCAACTCACCAACCCCCGGCTTGGTTACCTGCTCGGCACCAACCCCAATACCTCGTTACCTTGAATGATAAGAATCTCGGCGGTGAGTTCTATCTAGTTCCTATTTTTGTACGTTTCCACAACACGAGAACTAGAAACCATTTGGTTTTGATAAGATTTTAAACTCTGTGTAACGTTGACAGGCGTTTTCATCTATACTGATAGATGCTTCTGTTCGAATCTATGACACTTTATTTAATCGAAATGCTAAATTTTCAATTGGTATTTCGTAGATATTTGTGCAAGTAATAAAATTAATAAAATACTAAGAAATTTAACATCGTTCTTTGCTATTAATTTTGTCTTGTTGTGTTGCATTTGTTTCTTTGTTGCATTAGTTGCACAATCATGTGTGAGCTTAACACGTGTGCACTAACCCCTCAGCTATCAGACTGACGTGTGGCATATTGTCCTATTATTCCACTGTAAAAGGTGCTCAAAATAGTGAGGTACCTCCAGAAAAAGAGGGTGATTGCCATGACATTTTTTCATTTGTAACATTATTATTATTATTATTATTATTATTATTATTATTATTATTATTATTATTATTATTATTATTAATTATTATATAATATAAGTTAGTATTTTGCATTGATTATTTCATCTACCTACTAATTAGATTTGATGTGATCTGAAGAAATAATCAACTTACATTCCGTTTTTTGTTTGTTTCAATGTAGCAGGGCCTTTAGCTCATCGGCGATCGCTTGTTGTAGGCCTATGCTTGCATCTGTTAACTTAGTTCTTTTACATAAGCTTTGAATGCTAGACTACGATAAAATGCATTTCCATACAGTCCATCGAGCATTTGGATAATATGATAAGACGTCTCGTAAAGTGCTTTGGGACAGTAATTTGTAAATGTTCAGATACGTAAATTTTATGTAAAAGCCTAAGCAAGCTTCGCTTGCACTTATTAAACAAATGTTGCTATTTAGAATGTTAAATAGAATCTTTGGCATCTAGGGTATTAGTGGGCTGTTTGACATCGATGTTTGGCTTCATTTTCGTGGAAGAAGTTCAATACGTATTGTGTGATGTTTTGAAGGGTGTAGTACCGTTTATATCAAATCAACACGTCTCTTATCACTAGTATTGGCATACTGCTACGAAATAAAGATTACAGTAATCATGCCTTGTTCGATGTGGTCGTTTCTGTTGTGCATTGAAAAAGGTTTCCAAAAATAAGAATGGTTGTCTTTGAAGATGAATTATGTGTAAGTAACCCATTTGACATTAGAACATAGCCATCTGGCTTCGTCTCTTTATCTAACCTATACTATTCATTTGTTTGTGAGTAAACAATAATTTCGTTGTATCTAGTAGCTAATTTTAGTTTACCCCTAGGCCTATTTAATTTGTTAAAACCATTACTTAGTTAAAGTAAAGTAAAGTAAAGTAAGTTTATTCACCATTATCTATGTGGATACATGATTTGGGTTTCGTCAGGATGGTTACATAAATTATACTAAAACTAATTTTACAGGAGAGTTATGCCTAAAGATAATTGATAATAATATCAATAATAGCAAACAACATACCTAGGTTAGTAAGATTAATGTAAAGTTGTAATACTAGATTTTAATCTTAATTTAATTTTAATCTTTTTTAATCCTAAGAATTTAATCTAGATAACATACTACTGGTAATTTCTACTGGTCAAAGAACTCGTCAAGGCTATAAAAAGGGTGTTCGAGGAGGTACTGCTTAAGCTTTGGCTTGAGTATATCTGCATTTAAAAGATTTTGAAGTTTATTGAGAACTCTTCTCCCCATGTAATATAGGCTTTTCTCCAGGTTCGTCGTTTTGTGTTGGGGATATTGTAGTGCGTCTTTCTGTCTTGTGTTGTGGGTGTGGGATATGTTATTTGGGAATGAATTGGGGTTGGATTTAATGAAGCATGCAGTTTTGTATATGTAGGTGTTAGTGACAGTCATTATGTTAGCTTCCTTAAATTTACTCCGGCAGCTGTCTCGATTTTTTATATTGGCTATAATTCTTATAGCTCTTTTTTGAAGTGTAAGAACACGTTTTAATTGGTATTTTGCAGCAGTTCCCCATGATAGGATGCCGTATGACATGGTCGCATGAAAATTGGCAAAATATGCAGTGCGTAGTGTTTCCCCACTTGACAAGGAAGATAGTATTCGAAGTGCGTAAATGTTGGAGTTTAGACGCTTACACATGCTCTCTATGTGTGATTGCCAGTTGAGTTGCCTGTCTATACCAAGACCGAGAAAGTTGCAGTTGTCTCCGGGGTTAACCAGCTTGGTATTAATTGAAATGCTGTTTTGACTCGGATTGGCGTTCTTTTTAATTTTAAAATCTAGTAGTTGGGTTTTGTCTTCGTTTAAGAACAGTTTATTGGCTTGAAACCATAGACATATTAACTGAACAATTTTATTAATAGTTTCCTTTGTTAAGGTTGGAAATGGGCAGGATAGAATAATGCTAGTGTCGTCCGCAAAAAGGATCATATGGAGTACAAAAACTAGAATGTCCTTGCATGTACTGCTACTGCAGTATAAAGGTAGGTCATTAATAAGTGTGAGGAACAGGATGGGACCCAAGACTGAGCCTTGTGGAACCCCTACGTTATTAACCTTCCATCCTGATGCCGAGTTTTTGTTTTTATTAATAACAACCTGTTGCTGACGATTGCTGAGGTAGGAAGAGAACCATTCCCCAGCTGTTCCTCGTATGCCATAGTGGTTGAGCTTGTCAATTAGTAGCTTGTGTTGGACGCAATCAAACGCCTTACTTAGGTCGAAAAATACTCCTAAAGTGTTATGTCCTTGGTCTAGGGACTTGTATACTTTATCAAGTAGCTCTGCTGCTGCTGAGTCCGTTGATTTTCCTGGTAAAAATCCATGTTGGTTTTTCACAAGTATGTCATGTTGTTGTAGAAAGTTAAGTAGGCGAATAGCTACTATTTTTTCTAGAATTTTTGAAAAGACAGGGAGAATGCTAATGGGTCTATAGTTGTTTAGTTGACTTTTCTGACCTTTTTTGTAAATAGGAATAACTAGAGCTTGTTTCATAAGTTTAGGGAAAATGCCTGTTTGAAGGGAACTGTTAAAAACATCCTCAAGAGGAGTTAGAAGGTAGTTTATACATCTTTTTATAATTTTTACTGAGAGTTCGTTTATATCCTGAGCGGTTTTTGTTTTTAAGTTTAGCATTATTGATTTTATTTCTTGTGGTGAGGTGGGATTCATAAACATAGTATGGATGTTACTCTGAACGTTTGTTTTAAGAATGGTTATTGCATCTGGATCATGGTTACAGGGTGAAGGGTTCCCCTTTTCAAGTTCTGAGGGGATGCTAATAAAAAAATTGTTGAAGGCTTTGGAAATTTCCGCCTCGTTAGTAAGAGTGGTGCCTCCATTTTCGATCTTATCGACCTTGGGATTGTCATTAAGGTTGGATTTGTGGTTTGTGTGTGTTCTGATTATGTTCCAGATGGCTTTACTCTTATTGTCTGAATATTTTATGAGGTTATTAACTGACATTTGTTTTGCTGCTATTAGGACTTTTTTGTAAATGAGCTTATATCTTTTTACATAATTTCTGAATGCACTGGAGCACGTGTTTGTTTTGATGATTCTTGTCAGACAGCCCAGCCTAGAGCAAGAGGTTTGAATTCCTGCAGTAAACCAGGGTTTGGTCTGAGATTTAGGCCTATCGAGTAGTTTTTTTAAGGGGAATGCTATATTAAAGTTATTGATTACCACGTCCATAAAGTGCTTGTATTTATCATCTGTTGTTTGTTGATCAATTGTGTCTGCCCATGTTTCGTTTTCGAGTAGATTGCAGAATGTTCTAGAGTTTTCTTCCGAGAATATTCGTTTGTAGCTGTATTTTGGCTTGTTGTCATATTGGTTGTGGTCTGTCAGTTCTATTTTGAGGTATTGACCTTCATGGTCGGAGAGACCACTCACTAATAACGAGGAATTGAAAGTTGTGTTAGTGTTTGTATAGATATTATCAATACAAGATTCACTGTGGGCTGTTATTCTGGTGGGTTCTGTTATAGTTGGTATACAGTTGTAGGATGCTAACAGGTCACCTAGAAGAGTCTGGTTTGTTGTAAGTTGTAGAATGTCTATGTTAAAGTCACCTGCTAGGATAACAGTTTTCTTTTCTTTTGTGATTTGGTGAAGAATCAGGTCAAGTGAGTTTAGGAATAGGGCAACATCTCCATCTGGAGCCCTGTACGTTGCTACTACTATGATTTTAAGAAGTTTTAATTCTATAATGGAAAACTCGGCATGCCTGTCTATATTTCCTTTCTGCAGATCTGGCCTGGGTATTATATTCATATGGGCTAGAGTGTTTCTGACAAAGATTGCGGTACCTCCTCGGGATAGTTGAGTTCTACAGTGGCTGTTACTCAGGGTAAACCCATTCAGCTTGTAGTGTTCTATTTCCCCTTCTACTAGCCAGTGCTCACTAGCACAGAAGATGTCTACATTACTTGATTCTAGGATTATTTCAATTTCAAGACATTTGTTTCTTAAACTTTGGACATTGTAGTGAAGGAATGAGATAAATTGATGTGATTTTGTTTTTTTCTTGCTGGTCTTACTGAGATTTGTGACTTTATACTCTAAGGCGTGTCCACTAGTGGAGGCATTAGCCAAAAAGGATTTTTGATGGCTACCATCTGATGAGCTAGGCCTACTGTTGGAGAGTCAAAACCTCGGAACTCCTCCTCGTTCGAGCTGAGGTCGGGTGTTGCAGGTTGGTCCTGGGTCTCCCAGGTATTATTGTCCTTGATTTTGTTTTTGTTTTCACCGTTTGTGGGGTGCGGAGGGTGGTTCACGGTCTTGGCTCTCGGAGGGATTTTGACTCTTGATTTCGGCGTTCTCTGGTGCGACGGGAGGTTCTTAGTCTTGGCTCTCCGTGGGATTTTGATCCTTGTTTTTGTTTTTGGCGTTGTTCGGTTGATGGTGTTGTCGAGTGCGGCTGGTAGTTCTAGGCCCTGGCTCTCCGAGTGGGTTTGAATCTTGTTGTTGTCGGTTGCGGCTGGTAGTTCTAGGCCCTGGCTCTCCGAGTGAGTTTGAATCTTGTTGTTGTCGGGTGCGGCTGGTAGTTCTAGGTCCTGGCTCTCCGAGTGAGTTTGAATCTTGTTGTTGTCGGGTGCGGCTGGTAGTTCTAGGCCCTGGCTCTCCGAGTAAGTTTGAATCTTGTTGTTGTCGGGTGCGGCTGGTAGTTCTAGGCCCTGGCTCACCGAGTGTGCTTGAATCTTGTTGTTGTCGGGTGCGGCTGGTAGTTCTAGGTCCTGGCTCTCCGAGTGAGTTTGAATCTTGTTGTTGTCGGGTGCGGCTGGTAGTTCTAGGCCCTGGCTCTCCGAGTAAGTTTGAATCTTGTTGTCGTCGGGTGCGGCAGATAATTCTAGGCCCTGGCTCTCCGAGTGGGTTGGAATCTTGTTGTAGTCGGGTGCGGCTGGTAGTTCCAGACCCTGGCTCACCGAATGTGTTTGAATCTTGTTGTCGTCGGGTGCGGCAGATAGTTCTAGACCCTGGCTCTCCGAGTGGGTTGGAATCTTGTTGTTGTCGGGTGCGGCTTGTAGTTCTAGGCCCTGGCTCTCCGAGTAAGCTTGAACCTTGTTGTTGTCGGGTGCGGCTGGTAGTTCTAGGCCCTGGCTCTCCGAGTAAGTTTGAATCTTGTTGTTGTCGGGTGCGGCAGATAGTTCTAGGCCCTGGCTCTCCGAGTGGGTTGGAATCTTGTTGTTGTCGGGTGCGGCTTGTAGTTCTAGGCCCTGGCTCTCCGAGTGGGTTGGAATCTTGTTGTTGTCGGGTGCGGCTTGTAGTTCTAGGCCCTGGCTCTCCGAGTAAGCTTGAACCTTGTTGTTGTCGGGTGCGACTGGTAGTTCTAGGCCCTGGCTCTCGTTGATTCTTATCAGTATTCCTATGTTAGGAATCTTCATGGGCTGAAGGCAGGGGGTGGAGTCGTGGTTTTCTTGGTCCGAGTCTACCAGTGAGGTGACACCATCGTTTGTTGATTTGTTGGATTTAGCTTTGCTACTAGCCCTTCCATCAATGATTTGTTTTGCTATCATCTTGGCTAGCTCTAGTTTGCCTGTCATGTTTAGGTGTAGACCGTGGTTTGTAAAGTGCTGCCGTTTTAGGGAGCCTGTGGAAATCATTGTTGTGCCGAGTGCTCCGGACAGTACTTTGCGCATTTCTATGTTTAGTCTGTGAATTTTGTCATTGAGATAGTCCTTGTCATACCTTGGTAGCAGCTCTGCCACTATTATTTTTGGTCTGATGCCCTGGTCGTGACTTAACGGGAGTAGTGCCTCACAGATGCTGTTGCAATCTTGCTCTCCATCTAGGCCTAGGCTTACGTCGTTTGTCCCAGCTATGATTATAACGACGTCCTCCTCTTCTAGTGTTTCTGTCTTTTTCAGCAGCCCGTCTGTGACTTGGAGTGCTCTCGCACCTGGCTTTATTATGGAGTCGATTTTGTATTTGTAGTTTCCCCTTCCTGTTTTGTCCAGTTCTTTCTTAATCAGCGATGATAAGAAGCGCCCGTGGCTGTCGGACATCATTATTATGCTGGTAGGCCTCTTGTTTGTGTCTGCTTCTTCGCTTGGGGCCTTACTTGTTAGGCCTACTGGATCAAATGTAGGCCTAGGCCTAGGCATCCCAGGGTCCTGGTTGTTCTTTGACTGTTGGCGGTCAAATTGGTGCGGGATTTTAGCTACAAACTGTTGCAGCATTTTTACATGCTCTTTTAGTTGTTTTACTTCATGCAGTAGGCTGAGGACGATGTCCGCCCAGGCAGGCCTACTTGTACCTAGGCCTACCCCTAGCAGGCAAGGATCTTCTTCGGGTTCCATCCTGGGCTGGTCCAGTCTTGGTTCTTTGTGTTGGCCTAGGCTTGCGTGTTCTGTAGGCCTAATCTGACTGTTTTCGCGGTCCATTCTTTCTAGGCCTGGGCCTGGGCTTTGGTTGTGGTGGGGTAGGCCTAGGCTTATGCCTACTTTCACATTACCGGCCCCTTCTATGAATATGTCTTGTCCATCAGAGGTTGTATCTTTTACAAAGTTACCTTTAAGGTTTTGTACCTTCTTTGCGAATTCTTCATGGATGGCTCTTCGTCCCAGGCTGTGGTGGGGTAGGCCTAGGCCTAGGCCATTCCAGTGGTTCCAGGTCTGGTCATGGCAGCCACGCGCGTCCACGTTTATTGTTCCTTCCTGGAGTCCTTCTTGGGTTCTTATGTGTTTTGTAGCTTCACTGTATAGTTTAATAGAATGCTTGTTCTCAAATACAGACACTTTGTTGTCTTTTTTACTATTATTATTGTAGAAATAGCGGGAGCCTCGAAAACTTACAGACTGATCGTCAGCCATCTTGGAATGTCTTATAGTCATGTATAGTCATGTATCTATTCAAAGCCTTGGTTAACGTATGCCGACAGCGTTTAATGTGCGAGGATTACTCAAAAACATGTTTTCCATGATTCTAGTGAGATATTGACTAAGGCCGTTTCACTGAAATGAGGTATTCTTTTGCCAGGCTATCATTCAGTTAATCATAGTTTGGCAATGAGTGAGGAAAGCTCCGTACTAGAAGCTGTTGATAACATGGAGATTGAGATACTGTCTTGGCTTGGCTGTAGTTACCATATTGAATGTCACAGTCATGCTACCAAGGACTTTCAACCGGTTTATTTCATACGTAGCCTACCTCACAATGTCACCTCATCTGTTTGTAATGGTACTGCTTCATGGCCATTCCATTCCAATTGTTGCTTCAAAACATCGAGCCATCTACAGAATCTCATACGTTATCAATCATTCACTTCTCATTTCAAGTGCCTATTGAGCAATATAAGTCAAAATCTGTTTCGCAAAGTCATGGATTTCTATTGTTTTCTTTGGTAGTATGCCCATTGCTTTATGCAATTATGAGATGTCAAATGTTCTTTGAATAAAGTGAGCAACTATTTTTAATCATATCTTTGGCAATCAGTGTGTTAAGTTAAGTTTGACAGTTAGCTTTATATTTTGTATTACATAAAATAAACTAGATTTATTATGTAAATTTAGATTTGTAGGTACATAAATATAATACATACTTTAGTACAACCATTAATTCGCATAATTCACTACGTATTGCTTCTATTAAATGCTTTTGCATAATATAAATATTAAATATATCAAGAATTGTATGCATTCAAATTGAGAAAATTATAGTTGTTGCAAAATTCAACATTGTGTGAATTATGTGAGTCTATGCGGTAAGTACGTAATAGCCTATATAAGCCTTTTGTACTACGAGAACTTTTCAAATTGTTAAACTGACTGAGTAAATGTTGTATGTTTCAGGGGTTTGCAAAGCTGTATTTTGTGCTCGTTTAATGCCAAATTCTTGTATTTACACTTCCGTTAAAGAGACCATAGTCTCTATTTCTCTATGGGGAGTGTAAAAGTGGTGCTAGAAAATCATACCTGAAAACCTTTAGTACAAAAACTTGTAGCTGAGATAGGGGTATCATTCATTCCAAAATTTTCAGGAATTTGTAAATCAAAATTTCTCAAATTAATTTTTTCATTCTTAGCTGCAGTAATGTGTTTCAAAGTACAATACTCACCTAATATTGTATGGTACTATATTACAAAACATCTATTGCCACAGGCCCTAGTTGTCATCATAATATTCATTCCATTGTGAATTGATTGCCCTTTTGTATTTCCATAATATGTTAATTGCTGGAAGCGATGGCATATTGACTGTGGACCCCTACTCAATACGAATCTCCTCCGTACATCTCGAAGCGTGCACAAGAAAGAGATCTGAATGTGATTTGTCTGCAACAAGCCAGTGATGTGGCCTGAGCACAGTATTTAAAGTTTTGCACATCCCTAGATTTAAGTGTTAAGTTACCTTCTGGTATTTGTGGCATGTGCTTGTGACATTCGTTCATGACTGACAGGCTGAAACGTTAACATTTTCAACCAAGTGTCTATACTCAACCTATGCACACTGAGGTAACTGCCATTCGCTCTTTTGTTTCCAATGCGATCCGATCAACCACGCAATGTTTCGTTATGATGTTGTGATTTGCCCGGAAAAGGTTTCCTTGTCACTTTCGACAAGTGACCGACCTCTGCAATGCTTTAAACTCGTCTTCATCGCTGTATTTTGATCATTTTCACAGGTTTAGTTGAGTAAGTATTGTATGTATGGTGATTGTATTACTACATATTAATATTACATAGAATTAGTAAAATTTCAACAACTCACTTTAGCACAAGTTCTTCAGTTTCACAATAAAATCTCTTCTCTTTAGTACGGGTTTTCTCAATGTACTCATTAGGTTGGTTGCATCTTGGAAATCATTTTCTCATTTCCAAATAATAAATTACGGCTTTGCCATGGAAGCACAAGGAATTTGCTTTGGATTATTGAGCAGAACGGTGGAGCGACACCTAACTGTGCCTAGTGGTTGTGTATAGCGTTAAGTTAGTCGGCGAGACTACTAGTCACTCATAGACTTCTGTTATGTTCTGCAAATACAGCAGTATAATTATTTTATGGTTTGTCAGTTGTGAATGTGTTTATTGACATGTCTTTTTAGTTTTTATTATATACTACTATATATATATATATATATATACACTCTATTTGTACGGTGTTAACTGTATACTATATCTATTCATGGGGGAAATGCCGTGCGTTGGCATTTTCTCGGTACAGTAATCATTTCAGGTACAAATGTTGTGTTGACTTCAATTATCAGTTAATGTTTACAGTGTATCCAACATTCTATGTCGTTTCATGACTAGCTTACAACGGTATTAAATGTACATACAAATTACTACCTACCGGTGTAAATTTATCCAAGGTGTATTCCTTTGGAATCTAAATACATTTTTTCAATTGAATCTCTTACCCTTTCATAAGCACCGATCCGATTCTAGACATTTCTAACATGTTAACCACTAGTTGTCTAGGTGTAAGCATCAAACAGCTGTTTTATCAAAATTCATGATAATATCCCATGAATGAACATTATTGTTAACTGGTAATTTGTTGGTTTTCTTTAATAAGTACTAATGTTTGACTACTTGGTTTTGTAATTTTAGAGCTTAATAATAAATATTTTTTCATTAATCTGTTTTGCAAGCTGTCTAACACAAGCTTTTTCTTCCCTCAAGGCATGTATCCCACTCCCGTCCATCCTGTGTGTGCGTAGTGAGGGCTAGAGCCGCAACCTAGCTGCGGTTTGTCTGCCGCATCCAACACAAAGGCATATTGCACAGCGTGTGCGTAGTGTGGTGATCTCTACGTCTTGCACCTGTTATACTAGACACGGTTGTTGAAGCAAACAACTAGTGGGGGTGATCAGGCCATCCACACAATCAGTACTATAGCAAAATAACTCGTGCTTGACGAAATAAGCAAGCAACTAGTTTTGAAGAAGACGCCAACATTCTTAAGGCTCGTGTACATCCACTTTGCGTACGCGTGAAAATTATAGAAATTACGATAGCCGTTCCCATAGAATGTTGATAATTTTCTTAAGTAAACGTAAACCAATCAGAGCTCACGAATTTCCCACCAGTAGGGAACTTGCAACTGACTTCAGAGTCAACAAATGAATCAAACTGATAAACAAACAACGAGCTGTCAAAATAATAAAATTGTAACATTATGAAGAAAACGAGGTATGGCGATAGTTTAACTGCGCACCAGTTAAAACTTTTAATCATAGGCAACCAAGTTGTGAGAGTTTTGTATGTTTCTAGTTTGTTTTGAAGATTTGTTTTCAAAATAGAAATGTATAGAAATGTTGTGATGTGGTTTGGTTTGACACTTCGATAAAGAAACAATGTAAACTGTTGGTATGTTTGCTCTCTATTGCGCATGCGCCAATTAACCAAATTCTAGAAATTGGAAAAAAGTTGGAGTCTATCAACTGGAATCAACTTTTCGCGTCGTGAAACGTACGATAATTTTCCTAATTTCAATGTGCATGGTTACATGTAAATTCAATATGGCCAACTCGCTAATTTCTGGAAGTTACGTACGCTAAGTGGATGTAGACGGGCCTTTACTGTATATATTCAGCCTCATAAATATAGTTTCTATTTTCTAATCACTTAGTTTGTAAAGTTCTTGTGCCACAGACGTTACAAACTGAAATGTGGATTGAGATTGATGTGTGAACTACCATGCATGTACATTTAACAAAGAACAGTCTAAACTCTTGATGCCAATTGAAAAAAAATCAAGCATTTGTAGCCAAATTTGGACCAACAACAACAAGTAGATTACAGTCATCCCTCATCAATGTATTATTCAAATTACCGATCTTTCCCCGAAGATACTCCCTAACAATCACTTGGCTCCATGGTCCCCATTATGTTCTGCCAAGCCCCTTCTCGACTGCTTGGACCTCTAAATATGTCACCTTTTACCGGTGTATCCGCCCCATTGTAAGCAGGTCCCCTTGTTGTACCTGTGTATCCGCCCCATTGTAAGCAGGTCCCCTTGTTGTACCTGTGTATCCGCCCCATCGTAAGCAGGTCCCCTTGTTGTACCGGTGTATCCGCCCCATCGTAAGCAGGTCCCCTTGTTGTACCTGTGTATCCGCCCCATCGTAAGCAGGTCCCCTTGTTGTACCTGTGTAGCCGCCCCATCGTAAGCAGGCCCCCTTGTTGTACCTGTGTATCCGCCCCATCGTAAGCAGGTTCCCTTGTTGTACCTGTGTACCCGCCCCATTGTAAGCAGGTTCCCTTGTTGTACCTGTGTATCCGCCCCATCGTAAGCAGGTCCCCTTGTTGTACCTGTGTATCCGCCCCATTGTAAGCAGGTCCCCTTGTTGTACCTGTGTATCCGCCCCATTGTAAGCAGGTCCCCTTGTTGTACCTGTGTATCCGCCCCATCGTAAGCAGGTCCCCTTGTTGTACGTGTGTATCCGCCCCATCGTAAGCAGGTTCCCTTGTTGTACCTGTGTATCCGCCCCATCGTAAGCAGGTCCCCTTGTTGTACCTGTGTAGCCGCCCCATTGTAAGCAGGTCATTTGTACATTATACATTGATTTTTTCAAAATTAGTGCACAAAAGTTGTCATCGAAAAAACTTCCAAGTCAAACGGAAAACCTAAACGAAAACATTCTTGAGGAACTGCAGAGCTATGGTGAGTAATATGATCATGCCTACATCACTTGTTGGAATGTCTGTGTATGTTGCTGACAATGTGATACCTCTCGAAGACTGCTATAGTCTTTGCTTATGCTTTGTTCATAAACCCATAGTAGCACCGGGGGCTGATTTATTTAGGTTTTACAACCTCGGGGTAACCCTAGAACCAATCAGATGTGGGTAATGGAGAAATAATAGAGCCCATCAGTGGAAGACATTGTCAAAAAACCAATAACAAACTCCTGTAATGTCAAAATTGTGAGTGTATTTACTTTATAAATCTACACGTTTATTTTATTGATGTAGCATCTTTAATGTGAGGTATATCATAAACAATTTCAATCATTGAAAATGTAGTGAGGTGATAAGGATCGGCAAAGCTCGCCCCGATCAAAATTATCCTTCTTTTGCTGTCACCCTTGCCGCTTGCAGAGAATAATGTACCCACAAGTTCATCATTAGTGAAACTATGAGCTGCAGTAAAAAAGAGCAGCCTTTGAAAGTGTTGTCTAACTGACTCCCTGAGGTTATGTAGAGACTGTGGGAAAGACGATGTATTTACAGACTGTTTCCTTATAACTCTGTTTGTCATCTGTCCTCCAGCCTCTCGAGGTGTTTGACCCCGTGACCTACTGCAAGAAGTTCCTGGAGACGGACAGCTCTGCCTCTATCCTCAGCGCGTCGGAAACAGACACGCTTGAAGCCGAGTGACGCGTCTACGTCTTCAATACGCCAGACGTCAACCACAGAGGGAAACATAATGTGTGATCGGCAGCCACGTTGTTGGTAATGTTTAATACTGTACGTAATACGTGCATGGCTAATCGCACGCTTCACAGACAACTAATTACATGACTAGAATCAGGGATAGTGTCCGAAAGGCTGAGGTTCAGTCTGGTGCAGTAACGATAACAAAAGTATTCCCAGGTTTGAAGGATGCATAGTACAATCATACCATGTATATCAACAAGGTGCTAATAACTTACATGATGAGACTCAAACCCCACCTTCGTCACCATCACATGGGGAAAAGCAGATGGGATTGTAACATTTATTTGCCTTGGTGACCTTACCGTACGGTACTTGCAAAGTTTTCCACATTTGGTTACGGTAAAAACTTTAAATCTCTTGGCAAAGTAAAAAGAAACAAGTATGCTGACAAAACATAGTTGAAATTCATTGCCTTCTATAATATATTTAATGTTAGTATCTTATTAACACTTTTTTAAACAATTTTAATCTTAATCTAGTCATAATTTAATGTTGGCCGTATTAACTATGCAAAATAGACCGCATTTAATTGATCTAGAAGCCAAAATGTGGCGAGTTTGGGATTGACTGTAGAGTATTCAATACTTGTGTGAGGATACTCTGGCAAAACAGACACATCCTTACAAGAGTGAAACATGATGGTCAAGATCTGGGAGTTAGAATATAGTAACGTGTATGTTGCAAACCTTCCTCGCCCCCAGGGGCATAAAACAATACAATATGTTGCCACATCCATATTTCCATGTAGTTATGTAGGGCCTACACAGTAGGAAATGCAGTGTCTTACCGGTACTTGATACCAAGTCCAGCACATAGCCTGGGATGACAAACAACCGTGGGACGTAGGGAGTGAATGCTTAGTCATTGTGTCCACCCAATACCCATGTACAGCGTTTGAAAATACTATGTACACATGTTGAATTATGTTGTAGTAGCCTGTTTTTCCCAGAAAATTTAAAACGTAAAATCACCTTATATAGTAATTACCTGATAACGCTAATGGTAGTCGTCGATAAATTGGCCACAATTGAAGTTTGATCTCCTAATGGATTAATGTATTAGGACTAAGTAATACAGTGAAACTTCTTTATAGCAAACATCTTTATAACAAAATGATCTATATAACAAATTATTTTTGAGGTACCAAAAGGTTCTTATGCATGTAAAGGTACCATATTACAGTAGAACTATAAAGAAGTTTTACTGTAATGTCTAATTGCATATTATAGTAAAGTGATATTTGAGATCAGTCGGTGTTATCACCTACTGATAATGATTAATAATTGAGATTAATTTTCATTAATAAACATGGATTAAGTATCAACAGAAGGAATAATGTGGTAGTTGATTCTACTAAACTACCATATTGAACTTGCTGCAGCCTTTTGGCTACTCAGACCCAGCCAAATACAATTATTATAAAACAGCAAATAAGATATATATCTACCAAGCTATTCTTCTTTTTCAAAGAAATTTTCTACAGCTAAGTATGCTTATTACAGTTATAATTATTCTGTATTGCATGATCATGAAAATATATAAATGCTTTTTAAGTAGGCTTGCTCACACAAAATGTCTGTCATGCAATGTTTGAAACAAATAACATTTGCACTGTTTTTCATACTACATACAATTTATGCTCTTACATTATGGAGGGCAGCTTGAACAAAATTATGTGATTTTCTTCAAGATTAAGATTTTTGCTATCAATTCATTTTTTTTGTTTTTGTTTGTTTGTCTCAATGCATAATCTGTTATAACGTGTATTTTCTAGTCAATCTTTTGCTTTTGTATCATGCCATTAAAATAATTGTGATTCAAACTGCAACATTATTTTTAAAAACACCTATTTTCCGAGTAACCTACTTTAGTCGTTTATTTGTATACGTTTTATATTTTATAAAGAATACTTAACATCAATAGAAATTATTAAGGTACGATATTAGAACTGAAATGTTTGGATATTAGAACTGAAATGTTTGCTGGGTAAGCAAGGAGGGGAAATTGTGAAACTGAAGTATAAGTATAGGCTAATTATAACAAGTCAAATTAAAGTAATAGCTAATTTTATTCATAAATGGAAAATCCACAGCTGTGTAACAAATGAACAATGAGCAAAATATTTCATGAATGCTACATACATTAATTGTAGCTAGAAGTGAAGCAAGATGATTGGACACAAGAAAGAGTGAGTACGTATGTACAAGTTTAAGTGTAGTCAGTACAACTGGCCAATACTCATCCAATTGTGCATGAATATATTACCATAGACAATACAATATTTTGGCCCATGATGTTATATTTTAGAGAAACATGTTAATGATAAAACCATAGGAATGCTTTTTTATGTAATGTCATTTAGGAATACTTATTTCACAACAACTAGTAATGGTTTGAAATAAATGAATGTTTCAAAAAGTTGTACTACACTAGATTTAAATAATTTTGTCAAGACGGTAGGTAGCTAGCTCATCACCCACCAGACCACCACACACTTGGCTTGCAAAGGTCAGATCAACCTTCTCACTTTATCGTGCTGCTAAGTGCTAATCATACTTAATCCTCAAAATAAATTACACATTTATTTTTTAGAAAATTGCATTTTTCAATTTAAATATGCCATACAGTATATATATTTTAACACTTAGCTTTCGTGGCCAGAGTTATTGAAATTAAAAACAAGACAGGTTATTCCGCCACGTCGTCGACGATTCCGGACTTCAGTAGAGACCCTGTCATCAGGACAACTGAAGTCCTCTCGTCTCATCGTCTTTGATGCTCGCGCGCAAGAGCCGAGAGCATCAAAGACGAGAGACAAGTTCAGTCGAGACCCAGAAACGTCGACATGCCAAGTAAGTGTCAACGACATGGCGGAATAAACAGTCTTGTTTTTAATTTTAATGCCATATATACATATATTATATAGACCTAAAAAAATTTGAATGATGATAAGAAAATATTTAATTTTGCTTAATTTATAAAACGAATTAGGACTAAATGATCTTATATTAATTATGTTGTCCGGCCATTTAAGATGTGAAATTATCTATAGTTTTTTTAGCAACATATAAAAAAAAAAAACTAATCTTTCACTGCAACTTATACAAACATACAACTTATACAACATTACAAAGAGGAGCACGATAAAAAGGGAAGGCTGACTTTCAAATTTATCTCCTGGCAACCCTAGCGAGTGGTGGAAGTAAACATTAGACAGGTTGTCGATAATAGTTCACTAAATTGTATTTTAGTTTTTCATATCAAATTTGTGAAGTAACAATTGATTTACTTTTAGCCTCTTGGAAAAAAACATGGTGTTTGTATGCAATTCTTGCTGCTGAGTTGGTACCCTCTCTTGTTGAGCCTGCTGATCATTGAAGTGATAAGGAAGATAAGCAGCTGGATGAAGTGGAAGTACAACTTGTTACTTCTTCTGTCCCTGGTTGGACTTGTTGTCCATGGTAGCCTTGCTGCGGTCGCCCTGGTAGCCAGCCTGGTGGCCTGTAACAAGCACCAAACATCTCAGCAACTACGTACTCATTATGGGTATCTGTAATGTACTCTAAATGGTAATTATTTATGAATTTTTTTTATCTGTACACCTTGTTCCAACATTGTCTGGTAAGGGGGTGTTGCCACCAAATACTAGGGCATTCAGGAATCAGCACCAGTCTGCCAGTCTTGATGCATCATCTTCTTCATCTCCTTCAGCTCCTAATCACCAATTGTTCTCCTCCCTCTCCTTTCGTCCAGCCAGCTCTCTCCATCTAGCTCTGTCCTCCCACCATCTCTCCAACTCAACCACCGTCCATTCTTCTCCTCTTGCTTCCACGTCCTGTATTATTTGGTCCAGCCATCTGTCCCGTGGTCTTCCTACTCTTCTCTTCTTATAAGTTTTCTCAAATGTCTGTCTTGGTATGCTCTTTTCATTCATTCTCTTAAGGTGGCCAAACCATTTTAATCTGTCTCTCCCCATTATACAAAATACAAAAAAATATTCACCTTTGATATTTAGGGGAAAAACAAAATATCCAGTTAAAAAAGTGACAAGAAAATTACAATAACTATAGTAATCACTGAGCAGTACAGCAAGAAAATGGTAGGCCCACGCGAGTTCAGAATTCTTTTTTATCGACATGACAGAAAATTTAAATGAAACATAATATGTACATTTGCAAACAAAAAATGTCTCCCTTCTAGTCTAGAAGGGAGTGCCGATCCGAGTAATAGGGCCTATGGGGTTTATTTTCAATAGACCTTGAACCTCATCAAACATCCACTTACTAGATCAAATACATAGCAGAACAATAGTTTTATAATAATACTTTTCAAATGGGTTTTGTATCTTACATGTTTTTCCTGATGCCCTAGTCGAAGGATACGTAAACTAATGCTCATCCCCACGCCCCTCATACACACGCCCTCAGTTTTGAGTCATGCTATGAGTATGACCAATCCTGCATTATCATTTTATATTAATTTGTGAGCATATTTCCAAGTGTTACTGTACCGGTACTTAAAAAGTGTATGCTCATAATTGGCAATTTAACAAACAAAGGTTATCAATTTATCCATTCTAGTTATTTCAAAACATTCCTAGAAGAAGCGATTCCTTATCAACTGGTAATACTTCTATATAACCTTGGACCTTGAAATCATATCGCTACCACAGTTAGAAAGTATAATGGTACACACAATTGCAATGCATTTTTCAAAAATATTTCTCGTGATATTGTATCGTAAGCTTGCACAGATGTGAATATGTTTGAAGAAAGACGTTCTAGGATAGTATACATTTATGGATACACCCAAAGACAATTGTTTCCAAAAATAATGTACAATTATTTTTTTTAATAGGTCTGCAGCATCTTTCCACAATTGTCCTTACTTTGGAATCTGGATTTAAACTCAACAATTCCACCTACTTTTCCTAATCAAAACAAATGTGCACCATGCAATAACTCGCTTGCCGGACATGGCTGAATAAGTAATACATGATATCTGTGCATTACCTGGGCCGCTTGGCTTGTGGGTAGGGTTGCACTGGTTGGTGCGGTTGGCTTGGTTGGCTTGGCTTTGCTTGTCCATGATAATGCTGGAGGTGAAACAATAAAGCAAGCATTAATATATCATCAGTGTACCATTCTCACATTCAGCTATACATGTGTTCCAACGCGGTTATCTGATAAGTGCCTCAGTATTGATGAATAAATAGTAAATAGATTTATAATAATTTATTTAATTAACTTCTCTTCAGTTAACAAATTCATAGAATGAGGATGACAAAAGAGTAATACAACGACAAAACAGAGACAGTTAATTGCTTGAACCGTTTGCATAATTATGTGTAAATGTATAATGTAGAAACATTAAATTATTTCAATGATTGACATGAGCGAGAGAACTGCAACAGACCACACGTATACGGCGAATGAAATAAAATATAGACTACACATTTTTCAAGAGAGAAATTGCCGACAATTACAGCAAACCAAATATTAGTTCCCCTCACGAACCAAAATCATCCAATGTTGCGAAGCGAATCAATAATCGGACAGAAAATTAATCTAGTTTCCGATGAAGGTTTACGGTTATAAATCAACATGTTTACACTTGCACGTTCCTAAACATTCAATCATTCATTATGAACACTTTTCTATCACTCTTATAACTTTTCCTCCGTTTCTTGGCATGTCAAGAGTATCAGATAAGATTGTGTGTCCAGTGTCCACTGTCCATGCGTCTTCGAAACCCTCGAGTTCTGTATAGCTTTAAATTTGTTAAAATTTTAAAAAGTCAACAAAAATATTTATGAATGTTTCATTGTTCTAATAAATGTTTGGAACAGTAAATCATTCATAAGAAGGAGCACTAAATTCTCTACTGGATGACATATTTTGACTTGTGAACTGAAAATGGGAGTTTCACGCAATCTATAAAATACGCGAAACTGCAATCCATAGCGCTTACAAAACAATGTTTTGTACTTTCCCTCGCTTTACTCTCGATCATTGCCCACACATTCCCAAACCAACAACAGTTTTAGATCAAAGAATGGAATGTCTGTTGAAATGCGTACGTACCTTGGTTTGCACGGTGTCGACTGGTCAACAATGAAATGAACGGTAAGTGCTCGTAGCAAGTCTGGAGAGAGACTGATGCCCTTCGCTGCTGGACACCGGCTTATATGCGTTGCGCGTGACCTTGCAATGCGGTACTTCCCCGGACCGCCGCGCAAGATCACATCAGATGCTGCCAACATACGACTAAATCCATTATGTCTCATCGAGGTTGTCCAGAAAAAATACATATGGATTTAGATTATATTAGTCAAACTCAAAAAGTATTGTAAGTGATTGTAAGCTTATGCACGTAGTAAAGATATAATAGGCCTACTCCACTGTACAATGGTTTACTTTTAGGTATTGTGATTGGTAGATGTCTTGTTGATGGGGAACATTGGGAAGAACCATCTTCTTAAATTATACTGGGAATAACATGTTTCTGTAGTCGATTTCTGGGAATAACCTGTTTCTCTCAAAATGCCCAAGAGGCATATGTAGGAATCTATATATATTAGTGTGGCTTGATGGTCTAGTGAGTTTATACCTGCTTACAATGCACAAAGTCCATGGTTCGATTCCCGGTTTCGACTGGGGTTTTCAACTTTCAAAATAGCCAGTGTTCCAGGTTCGAATCCTGGCTTGGGCTGGATGTCATGTCATCTTCATATCACCCACACATCGTCTCGATTAGCATAGATGCAAAAATATGAGATGTTAAACCCCAAATATCATCAACTTTATTTATAAATGGTGACTTTATAGCCGTCGTAGCAGCAACGCAAGTCGTAATAAATAGTAAAATGTACCCCACTGAAAAACAATTATTGTAACTTTGTCGATAGACAATAAAAAATACTAACTTACTGATTGATAATTATTGATTTGAAATGGGTGGGGGAAAATGGGAAGGGAGGAAGTCTCCTCAGATAGAGATTGAAACCGGGGCCACGGTAGTGACCGAAAATCGGAGAACAAAAATGGGTTGTGGCGAGCAGGACCAAAGGGCGGAAAAGATGGCGAAAATAGTTATCATTATAAACATTTATTAAATACTAGAAAATAAAAGTTTAGATTCACATCATGATGAAAGAACAGCTGGACAACGACGGTCGATGAGTAGCTTTGAGTAGGCCTATCCCCGACAATCACCTCTGCGTGCCATGGAACCAAGCTTACGTTGCACTCACGACCAAAGATATTATAATATTCCCTACGTGACCTAACCCACCTATCCTAATTGCAGCACAGATAACTAATTACTACATAGTCAATCTGTTATCTGGGGCAGCAGCGTTAATACAACATTGCTCGTAAGCATAAGCGCCATATCTCACGACCTAACTGTAGCACAGATAACTATAATTACTTTACTTCGTAGTCAATTTTTTATCTGTACGTGACTTACAGCGTTACGTTAATTTACAACATTGCTCGTAAGCTATCTGTAGTCTGGTTAGAAACAATGCAATTTCA
Source organism: Isoperla grammatica (assembly GCA_945910005.1). Classification (NCBI taxonomy): domain Eukaryota; kingdom Metazoa; phylum Arthropoda; class Insecta; order Plecoptera; family Perlodidae; genus Isoperla; species Isoperla grammatica. The sequence continues at coordinate 134,150,466 of OX246737.1, forward strand.
ATTATTCATTCGAATCAATGTATGTATATATTACAAGATTGTGTTGTATTGCGTACTACAGTCGGTGTGGCTGTCCGCCTTTGCCTCTAACAGTAACGCTTGATCTTGAAAACGGAAGTAAAATAGTACTAGATGTCTAGTACTTAACCCTTTCTTCCAAACTTCGCATCTTCATCTTCATATTTCACCCACTCATCGTCTCGATTAGCCAAGTTGCAAAAATATGAAACGGAGCCCCCCCCCCCCCCCCCGAATATCATCATCATCATCATCACGTTCTTTCACAATGTATTTAATTAGATAATTGGTAAAACGGAAATATTTATTGGAACATTCATTTATAAGAAAGGGCCATTGAATTATATAGGTGATGGCATATTTGGATTTACTTTCAGACAATTCTGATTTCTGAAGAATTTTAAGGCCCGGTTTTTCAATCGGTCATTAACGGGGCCGTAAGCTGACGGTCCGTTATCTGCATAGGGTTTGTTGGGTTACACATTACGGACCATAAGCTAACGGCCCCGTTAACGACCCGTTAATCAATTGAAAAACCGGACAAAGCAGATAGAAATAGGGGATTCCTCAGAGTCGGTCACGGGAGTCGGTCAAGAATTCCTGTCGATAAAGGTTGTTCGCGCGCAGTTCATAGTGATTATCTAAACGTACGTGGGAGCGCGCTAGTGGTATAACTACGAAAACAGCTGTTCAAAGCAGTTTTTCCTGCAGTCTGTTTCTCGCTGGCGAGCTGAGCTGTCGTGTTGACGTCGTGGTGTTGAAGTTTGAAGTGTACTCGTGTTTACTTTTCCATCATTCAGTTGCTTTACGGATAATAACAACACCTCATTCCGCATGATTGTGAAATAGGCAAGCAATATATCGCCGACAAGTATGGCATGAAGTGAATGAAGTATGAGCGTGTTCAACCAAGCGTCGATGTACCGGCGGTTTGACATTCAACATTTCAAGCAGTGTTAATTCCCGTCGTCCAGCCCTCTGGTAAGTTGTAGGCCTAGGCCTACACCTTTTATCAATTGGCTTTTATAATAGTACGTTAAACTGATACACATATACAGACACTTGACGACTTGTCTTGGCTTCGGGGCCGCAATATATTGGCGCTTCATTCAAACACACATAATATGTAGGCCTAACTATTGGGAGTCTGGGTCTAGGCTATGTAGGCTAGCCTAGTCCATTACAAAACCCAAATTAATTTAGTTGGGCCTAGGAGGCTAGGCTACTTGTTTTTGCGTAGGACAGGTTTCAACAGACAGCTCAACTCGTTCAATTTAGGGAGCCTATAATTGTCTAAGGTAGGCCTATAATATAGGCTCTTGCTGTTGCTGATCTTACAAGCATGCAGTAGACCAACATGCATATTGCATCTATATCATCCACTGCTGTTTATGGGTCCTGGGTTCGACTAGTTCGACAGGGAGCCGGCAATGCATGGTTGTCAATGGGGGTTTGTTTGTTTGTTTGTTTGTTTGTTTGTAAATTCTGCTTAGCAGCTACACTCTGCTATTATTTCTCTTTTCTCCAGGCATTCACTTTAAACTTGCAATCAAAGTGGGTACTTTGTAGAGACCCACTTTTTCACTTCACTTTTAAATTTACCATTGCTCACAGAATATTCAGTACATAGACAAAGTTTCAGGAAGATAGGACAAACCGATCAATTGATTAAAAGTATGTTTTGTAAAGTTTCGCATTTTATCGGCATCAGCTCATACATTGCACGTAAACGTGTAGGCCTAGGCCACGAGTACGGTCTAGGCTAGGGCCCTAGGAGTCTAGACACTGCACCGGTCACCCACGCGTTCTAGCTTGAATGAATTATGAAGGCAACATAGTTGGCCGCGGTCCCTATACGTTCCAGGTTCGAATCCTGGCTTGAACATGTCATGTGTTTCATCTTCATAACCACCCCTCGATTATATCAGCGTTGTCAAAATATGATGTATGTTAAGCGCAAATATTATTATTTTCAAATGGAAATGTGAATAGATTGGGGAATAGCTTCTTATCTTAGGTCCTGGTTGGCTACTTGTGATGTGGGCGTGGTTCAGTATCACGTGACCTTGAAAGCGCGAGACCGACTGGCAACAGAATGGGGTAATCGCAGTGCAGTGGCCGTGACAGTGCAGTGGACGTTGTTTTTGTCGATAATGGTTCACCACTCTGAAAACTATGCTCTTCTGGACAAGTTGGCAAACTGCTATTTTACACCGAACACCCGTTGGTCTTGTCCTGGCTCAGTGGGACGATGAAATACCTATAGGCCCTATGACCTGTGTTCGTTGGCGAGCCCCTCTCGTGTAACGTGGCGACGGATAACGTGCACATTTCCATACCATTTTTCCATGAAAAGGTTCTTTCTTGTTGTTTTACGTCTCCATTATACAAAGATTCTATTCGAGACGATGAGAGATGATAGACGAAGATGATAGACCATACATACACGAAACCCGTGCCTTATGCGGGATTCGAACCCAGGTTCCTAGTTGTTTCCGCTTAGGTAACAACTTAGGTAGTAGGTTCCGCTTTAGAACCTACACCCCAACCGCATGAGCTACCGTGGACAGCCAGGGTTGTAAACCCCCCCGTGTTTCCGCCACTGTACACAAATGTACCCAAAGCGCCATTTGATTCGAACCAGCTCGTAACTTGCATATGTAATAAAAACGTACGTTTTGCTTTCCACACAATGTCCCCGGGTACATTAGCCGTAATTAGCCCCTCGCTTGATGTCTAGATAGTCCTCGCAGCTAATGGGTCGTCGCGTGTCCCACGTGCTTGTGGGTGTGGTCTCTCTCTCTCTCGCTCATACGTGCCCACAGATTTCCTCGACACGCTGGATTTGCTTTACATTCAGTCCTGGCGGTATTTAGGCTCCACTTCCAGGGAGGAGCTATGCGATAGAGTGGCCCTCCTGAGTCCTGCGTCAATCATTATTTTATGTAAATGATCACAGATGGATTTTACGGGTTTTAAAGAGCGTTCCAGTCCTATGGATATTTTAATATGATATATCATAACATAATTTATCATGTTCGGGGACCGAACCCAGAATCTTCGGCTCTCATATTTGTGAAATTGAAGTGCTTAACGATGTAGGTTCTCGACAAATGTTAACACGGAGTCAACTCGTACGACGGGTAGAGCTTCGTACCCCGTATATCTACTTTACTCCAGCCGACGGGGAAATGTAAATAATACTCAAGATTCACAACAAAAAGCTGTGCTTGGTCCCGGTCATAAACGAACCTTATATGGATGTGACTTAGGTAACGAAATTTCTTATTAGAATTATCACATCACGTTATATCATTTTAATCCACAGCTGCTTTCTCAAACATTCCTGAATCTGGACAGGTCTATTTAGCGTGTTATGAAACGTTGTCATGTAATTTATGTATGTATTAATTTTAATTATTTCACTTATAATTTATGATCATACCCAACGAAACAAATTAAGTCCGCAAAAACGTGGCAGTCGATTGAAGTAGGCCCTATACAACTGATGTGACTGTGAGCACTGATACAAACAAGATACTGACGGATACCACGTACTGGTGTTTGATAACATGCCTGTATTTGAACGTCCACTGTGCGGCAAGTTGCTGACCGGGGCAGCTGGGCCTGCTTACGTGATATTTGACGAGACTAATTATGTTCG